>JANAVB010026199.1:22358765-22538765 GCA_029216955.1 Iris pallida | reverse complement strand
GTCCAATTCTGAGAAGGTTGACAGGAACGCCTACTTGGCGGGCCCGCGACCAGATCCAACGGGCGATTTTATGTACGGCACATCGAAATCAAAAATTGGACATACCGTTGAGTTCGTCTCCTCAAACCGGACAGGTAGACGTGTAGTTTGATGACTTTAGAGACCATACATATTGGCACGCGTTTTGGTGCAAAATGGGTACAATGGCGGATATCGTTTTAACCCAAAATTACGATTTTGCCCCTGATCCAGAATTAGACTTTTGGACTGGCATTTCCTAGACATATCTTTATTCTAAACACGTTTGTGGTATTTATTTCAGCATCCGAGGACGTATATGGGATTTGGCTTTCATCGCTTCACTATTCTGACGGTTCGAGCAATTGGAAGTCACCCTTTTGCACACAACCTCAGGCAAGATACCTTGCCATATTTACTGCTTATATTTTGTCTATATTTTTTTTATTTGCATATCACTGTTTATTTATTTTCTGTTCTTGTAGCTGTACCATTATTATAGTTCCTGATTGATTACCTGCTCAGTGACATTAGCTTTACTTTACTTATTATCCTTTAATTGCATATGGACCTAGAGTTAAGGGACTACCATTTGTAGTGTATATCACAAACCTTGACATAGTTGTACCACGAGGTATATGTGAGATAAGTAGCATGTAGAGGTACTTGCGTGATGGCTGATCACCTATGCGCATGCGTTAGGGCAAACTGCTAATAGAGGCATGTTAGGAGACTTGGCAGTTAGTAGAGGTATATGAGTCATGGATGTGACTCTACTAGGCATTGGGTAGGAAGAATAGTTCCTTAAGGTGTGGTCCACATATGCACTTTCCTATTATTACCGGTTATCTCCGCTGGAGATACGGTCCTGGATCCTGATACCTGATTTTCTGCTGGCCTCTGACATTCGATGGATGTTATGCTTTGAAGTCCCTAGTATCCTGGTGGGACCATACCTGAGTATTCTGTACATGTAGCCAGAGTTCCCATGCATTGAAGGTTTGTTCTTCACTGCATAAACACATTAGAATGGTTAGGTAAACCCTAGTCAATATCATGTCACTCCCGTTCCTTATTAGCTTGAGACAATATCGCATCGCGGTATAGTGTGCTACCCCTTGTCCTTGTTTGGTTGTAGGGGTAGTCGACAGTTTCGATGATGAGATATTAGATCTTGTTACGATTGGGACTATTTTAGTTTACTTGTGGCTTATGACATATTATATATTCAGTTTATTATGGCATGTTCTTACTGTATCTTGTTACGTCCATCTGAGGACCTTGTTATCTCCTCAGGTGTGTGCTATTGTCATTCACAGGTATTCGAGCCGTGGCCGTGATCATCTCTATTTCTTCGAGGATTATTGCACTTGGATAGTCTTCGCTTCGCTCGCTAAACTTATTTCATTTTTCTATGTATTTCTTTCCTTACTTGTTGGTAGTGGATTTGTCTCCGCCTAACATATTGTACAAACACATTTCATAGTTGATTATATGATATCTTTTAATCTTTTATTTTATGGATGAGATTAGATTACTCTTGGTTTACTGTATTTTACAGCTTATGTATATATACGAGGTGTGTCCATATATTGGGGTAACTTCGTATGTATGCAGCTGGCATGTCTATGTACTTGGTCCTAAGTATTTTGGGACTGGGGCGTCATATATTTTTGTGGTGGCCCATGCAGGTCCAGTTTATCACTTCAGTTACGTTACTGTACCGATGTGAGCCTGCATATATAGGATTAAAATATAGGAATATTCTCATCTACAAGCTTGACTTCCTCCCTTGATTCCAATTTTTAACTCTTGTCCGACTACCTTGACTTCCTTCTGCTTGATTTTTTTTCTACCATAAACCTTAACTTTTCCTTCGTGCCTGATAGAAAGGTTAGGAAGATAACCCTTACTGGTTACACATGTTATAGTTCTCAATCACTCTATTAGTTAACTTTTGTAAGTTGGTTAGTGTGCCTTACGGTCTATCACCACGTATTCTTATAACACATTAATGAAATATACCTGGGTGACACAAAATATAAGCTAGTGAAGGAAGATATGTTTACATAGAATACAGAGATTTAGTATCCCATACCCCATGGGTCAACCAAGACCTATTACAAGAGACAGTAGGACGACTATATAAACAAGAATACCGAACACAACTTAGATTCTTGTGAAACTTGAACCATTTATAACTGCTTTCATCATTATCTTCCGTACTTATACTTTGCACTACTGTGAATGATGTCGCTATTTATAGCTTAGTTTTGTAAACTTATTCTTTATCGAGCTTGTTCAGGACATATGTATACTGGGGATGCCCACAAGCATATTGTCTAATTAGAATCAATATATTTTGGTCTGATCAACCATAGTGCATTTGGTCCGCTCTTCATATGATTATCCCACGTGGAATAAGAAATAGAGGTATCTATGATCTCATCCGCGGCTGCATTGATAATTCTACTTGAATTATACATTCACCCTTGAATCGCATAATTGTATTCGATAACATCTTTCTTGAACTCTTTAATGCTTTTGTCTTTCACTGATTGGAAAGATGAACGCTGGTATTGATAGATAGATACAGAGTATCCCCCATGGCCATGGTAGTTGTATACACAAGCATAGCTACCC
Source organism: Iris pallida (assembly GCA_029216955.1). NCBI lineage: Eukaryota > Viridiplantae > Streptophyta > Magnoliopsida > Asparagales > Iridaceae > Iris > Iris pallida. The sequence goes on along the minus strand of JANAVB010026199.1, from coordinate 22,536,104 downwards.
TCGGCCAGCCATGTGACTAGAACCTTGCCTTGAGTTGTTCGTTCTCCTCTCGACCCTCAAACTAGTATTGTGACCTTCTAGTCATTTGAATTTGAGAATGAGTAGGATCTTACCCTTGGTTAAAACACAACCAAGGAGACTATCTAATCTCTAGAAATCAATTATTATGAGCCTCCAATTATTCATCTTGATTCCTGGCTTAACTAGCAATTCCTCTGCCTTAACACAACCTTTACTCGACCAAGCTCGCAGTTTAGACATAAGAGGAATAGACAGAAACAAAGACAAGCATTTACCATGACTATGATAGACACCCATCCCGAGACTGGGATCCTACATGTCTCATTCAAGTTATACAATTTTATTATTAAAGAGGTGAATTAGCATTAGAACAGCACATTCACCAGCTTAGCCAATACCTGTAGCTTAACAATCCATCATGTTGATTTACTAGTTATTAGGAAACAATGCATGAGAACTACGTACAACACCATTAGAAACCTTATGACCATAGTCTGACCGACTTAACACAAATATAAATTCATGACTAAGTTGTTGAGATCTTTTTGTTACCCCATCCATAACTCTCGTATACTATGGATGAGTGGATCATTCTATTTATCGACTCATGTATCATGGTACACAATCATTTTTCCATTAATTAGAATTGATGGTACGATCCTTGAATTTCATTCCTATCTATCGTATCTTCGTTACATCGTGCCTTATCCTTTATTATCAAAAGTCGAGGTACGATGCCACAACTTTACAATTTTCTAACCTCATTAATCCTAAAAACCGTGCCTTAGTTTAATTCAGAGAAAGAATTTTGGAGTGAATAGATTTTAAGCCTTCTAAATTTTAGGATCACTGGGATTACCAATTCATTAAGTTGGTTCCACTAAGATGATAAATTTGTGCCCCACGAACTCCCACTTTCTATTTAGATCATTTGGTGTCCCCGACCGTGACATTAATATTCAAAGCACGAGACCAGCTGTTACCTTCCAACAAATTGCACATACAAGATCTAAACGAGTCCACCTTCATGTAGATATATCATGTCCAACTAAAACACATCCCTTTGTACTATTTTTTTATACGACTTTTAGGTCGAAAAGACTGGCGATAACCCTTACCATAACATTCGATGTACTTTTCGACTACAATTAGAGATCCAACCTTGACCAAATTCTTTTCGCCCAATATATGGTTGTGATCTACTCGAAGTCCAATACGCACATGCCACTAGTGTGCCACTCAATAGAGGCCCCTTGTGCTACTTAAACACAAAAGTCACAAAAGGTGTATCTTCACGACTTACAGAACCTATTCTACCAACCCGATGACAATTAGGCGAACCACTTGAGTTAGAACATATTCTACATTATCCTAACCTAATAGGCATGGTTTAAATTGATTCTACGAGATTTTGTCTAGCCACCATAGATTAAAATCTAAGGGTCATGCAATCAGAGAATGAGTCCAAATAGGGAACCTATTAAGACTCGGTTAAACCCATTCTTGCCCATCGCCACATTTGGACTATAAAACCAAACTTGATGAAATAGGCCCTCACCCCTACTATGTAGGCCCCACCTCTTGGCTTACTAATTCTCCTTCCATAGATTTTGTAACTGCATCTCGTTGTAGCCTATGTTATGCATCTCTCGGTACCAACTTGCTTCCGAATATACTTGACCAACACCTCTCCTACTGTCGTGACTAAACATAGTCAATATATAGGCCATATTAAATCGATAATACCTAGACTTCCTATAGAGTCCGTGAGTATGATTGGAAATACCTCAGACATCTATACACCTCCTTGAAATTTGACCCCCTTAGAAGCCCTATTACTGTGCTTTTCCCGATTAACCAATTTATATAAGTTAGGTAGAACATTGAACTTATTATACTCTACCTCTTAAAATGGGATTACAATTGTGACTGTTCTTCCGTCTGTTTGGAATTTATGAAACGATCTTTATTTTGCATTTTATATCCCTTTGCTCATGCGTTTAGATAACTACGGTAATAGATTGCAAGTCTCTCTAAGAAACATAAGATTCTTGGAATTAGCAAGTGGTTGGAAACGATTGGTTCCAATTAGACTAATAAAACAATGGTTCATAACGTCTACTCCCATCCGAATATCTGATGACCTCCAACGTGACTTTGATGTTTGGAATACAACACTAGCCTTTTCTTTCTAATAAAATTTACACTCATAAACAAGACTAGCCAAGCTACAAGCATGACATATATGTCCCACACAAAACATTTCTTCTTGTGCTCCATTCCAATTATACCACATGTATGACCCAATGCCCCGTAGAATAAATCATAAGGTGCCTACTTTAGTTCCATTTGGGTTAAACCATGAAAACACCGACCCATTTCCCTTAACTAGAATGATCCATGCAAGACGCATCACACCTATAAATTGTGCATTCCACCCTAGCAAGACATGCCTCCAACATGATACCAAACACCAATTACGTAAACACTAGCCACTATGACTTAATGAACCCGCACACTTACCTAACCATATTCCATAACAAGCTTTCTGCACTTACATAGACTCCCATCTCTTGGCCCGTGCATCATTCTGTCCCTAGTCCTTCAAGCACATCTTTTTGTTATCCATGTTAGGTGAAGGACGAAGTCCTCATTGAACCAGCAAGTTTTAGTTATATTCGAATAAGAGATGCCTACCATCTTGATGAAACGTAAACCATATAGGAAATGGTGATAATTTACTATTTGAAATTATTGACCAAGAACTCTATGGAAATATCTAGGCTCACTTAGAATTCGTGACCACGGGCAGAAGTATTCAAATACTTTGTACCCCTCTTTAGATATTGTCCCTCTTAGAAGTGTCGTAACAACGATTTTTCATGGCTAGCCAACTCCTATAAGTTGTGTAGAGACTTGAACCAAGAATACTTTATAGAAAATGGAGCCAAATATGGTTTCTCTTTTTATATAAACTACCCCATTTATTCAAAAACCAGGCACGCTTTTCATATGTGAGTTCTTATAAATTTGTATTGCATTGCATACCCCCTACCGTTAGTTTAATTTCGAGGACGAAATTTTAATAAGTTTGGTATGATGTAAACCCCCAAAAGTTTAGATATTATTTTATTTTTATTTTTGCTTAAAATAATTCAGAGTATTTTAAAGCTATTGGATTTTTGATAAACTTTGTAGCAAGTAAAGCTACATTACTTAGATACATGGAAACTGTACCAATTCATACTGCAGAAAAATAAAATGTTTTTGAAAAGTTTTAATTAAGTTTTATTTCAATTTTAGAGTGTTTATCTTAAAATAATGTGTATTTAATTTTAATGATTTCTATATATTAAATAACTAGTTGTTTTGTTAATATTTGTTAAAAGGAATTTTTTAAATATTTTTGGGATTTATAAAAATTTTTACAAGTTTATTTGGAATCTATTAGAGAAATATTATATATATATATATATATATATATATATATATATATATATATATATATATATATAAAAATATATATATATATATATATATATATATATATATATATATATATATATATAGTAAAAGAAAAGGGAAAAAAAAACAAAGGCAACTGCTTACGAGAAATTGCCAAAGCAATTTCTCACGAGTGGCCCATCCGCTTGAACCTGCGACCCGGCCATCCCAAGCCAAACTGTGCGTGTATATATATATATATACACACACACACACACACACAAATAACCAAACCAAAACCCTAGCTTTTTCTTAACCACAAACGCAGCGCCACCGCCCCGACTACCCTGACTTGCGGGCGCGCCACCCCGACACCGCAGCACCGTCACCGAAGTCTTGTCGGCCGGCTACAAAGGCAGCAGCAACAGCCACAGCATCAACAGCAGCGGGAGCAAGTTTTGCCCCACTTCGTATGAAGTTTTCTTCCTCCATGATCGATGCTTTCATGAGCCAATTGCTCTGGTACAATCACAACCCTACCCCCTTCGATTTTCTTCATTTAGATTAATTCGATTCACGGTATATTCGTCGCATATTGAGCCCAAAGATTGACGAAAGGCTGTTCCAAAACAGAGCAGTTGCTAGTTGGAAACCTGATATTGCACTAACGATTCAGGACCACCCATCGACCAATGTAGAAAACTATTTAAAACAATTTTGTAGAAGACATAACCGAGTTTACAACACTTCAAACCCTTTTATTTATCCTATTGTATTTTCTGTTTAAATTAAATCTCAATTTGGCGAAAAACCTATTTCTAAAAACATTAAAAAACCTCGATACGGCACGTGCCCCGACAAAATGAGCGACGTGGCCGCGAACCAAATGTATCAAATGGTGCGTATCGACTTCGCGGACATGTGGGATTTGACGAAATTCAAATTGGTTGGGTGTGCGCGAAGAATTTGATGCGTATCCGTCGAAATTCACCTTATCGGACTCTTTGCAAATTTCTCAATTACTTTGTGCACATTCATCAAATCGAGACGAAACTTGTGCTAGCAGGACTGTATCATTTTTCTGTTCCTGCGTGCCAAGTTTTGTCCGATTCTGAGAAGGTCGACTGGAACACCTATTTGGCGGGCCCGCGACTCGATCCAACGGACGATTTTGTGCACGTCTCATCGGAATCCAAAATTGGACATATCATTGAGTTCATCTCCTCAAATCGGACCCGTAGACATATAGTTTGACGACTTTAGAGCCCATAGATATTGGCACGCATTTCGGTGCAAAATGGGTCCAACGACGGATATCGTTTTGACCCGAAATTACGATTTTGCCCCTGTTCCAGAATTGGACTTTTGGACAGGCATTTCTTAGATATATCTTTTATTCCAAACACGTTTATGGTATTTATTTCAGCATCTAAGGACGTATACGGGATTTTGCTTTCATCACTTCACTATTCTGACGGTTCGAGCTATTGGACGTCGCCCTTTTGCACACAACCTTGGGCAAGATACCTTGCCATATTTATAGCATATATTTAGTATGCATTTTTGTTATTTCCATATCACTATTTATTTATTTCATATTCTTGTAGTTGTACCATTATTATAGTTCCTGATTTATTACCTGCTCAGTGATATTAGCTTTACTTTACTTATTATCCTTTGAATGCATATGGACCTAGAGTTAAGGGACTATCATTTGTAGTGTATATCACAAACCTTGACACAGTTGTACCATGAGGTATGTGTGAGATGAGTAGCATATAGAGGTACTTGCGTGATGGTTGATCACTTGTGTGCATGCGTTAGGGCTAACTGCTAATAGAGGCATGTTAGGAGACTTGGCAGTTAGTAGAGGTATTGGAGTCATGGATGTAACTCTACTAGGCATTGGGTGGGAAGAACAGTTCCTTAATGTGTGAGCCACCTATGCACTTTCCTATTATTGTCGGTTATCTCCGCTGGAGATACGGTAACCTGATTTCCTGCTGGCCTCTGACATTCGATGAATGTTATGCTTTGAGGTCCCTGGAATCATAGTAGGACCATACCTGAGTTATCTGTACTTGTAGCCAGAGTGCCCATGCATTGAAGGTTTGTTCTAAAGTGTATAAATAGATTAGAATGGTTACGAAAACCCTAGTCAATGTCATGTCACCCTAGTTCCTTAGTAGCTTGAGACAATGTCGCATCGCGGTATAGTATGCTACCCCTTGTCCTTGATTGGTTGTAGGGGTAGTCTATTGTTTTGATGATGAGATACTGGATCTTGTTACTATTGGAACTATTTTTGTTTACTTGTGGCTTATGACATATTATATATTTAGTTTATTATGGCATGTTCTTACTGTATCTTGTTACGTCCCTCTGAGGACTTGGTTATCTCTCCAGGTGTGTGCTATTGTCATTCACAGGTATTCGAGCAGTGGCCGTGATCATCTCTATTTTTTTGAGGATGATTGTATTTGGATCGTCTTCGCTTCGCTCGCCAAACTCATTTTATTTTTCCATGTATTTCTTCCCTTACTTATTGGTAGTGGATTTGTTTTCGCCCAACATATTATACAAGAACATTTCATAGTTGATTATATGATATCTTTTATTCTTTTATTTTGTGGATGAGATTAGATTACTCTTGGTTTACTGTATTTTACAGCTTATGTATACATACGAGGTGTGTCCATATATTGGGGTAACTTCGTATGTATGCAGCTGGCATGTCTACGTACTTAGTCCTAAGTATTTTGGGACTGGGATATTACATATTTTTGTGGTGGCCCATGCAGGTCCAGTTTATCACTTCGGTTACGTTACTGTACCGATGTGAGCCTGCATATATAGGATTAGAATATAGGAATCTCATCCACAAGCTTCACTTTCTCCCTTAATTCCAATTTTGAACTCTCGTCCGACTACCTTGACTTCCTTCTGCTTGATTTCTTTTCTACCATAAACCTTAACTTTTCCTTTGTGCCTGATAGAAAGGTTAGGAAGATAACCCTTACTAGTTACACATGTTATAGTTCTCAACCACTCTATTAGTTGACTTTTGTAAGGGGTAGTATGTCTCACGGTTTATCACCACGCATTCTTATAACACATTAATGAAACATAACTAGGTGACACTGAATATAAGCTAGTTGTCACGACCCGCGCCCTAGAGTTAGGGCACGAGGACGTAACAATGCCCAGCCTACGCCGCAGTGTCGGCGGTAGAACGCTGTCCTAGGTCTCAATGCATCTAACAGTATAAGACTAAACAGTTTATACTCCCCGAATGGGGGTGACATAGCAGATACAATCTCAATCACATCTAAGGTAGAGCATGATAAAGATAGATAAAACATGAAATCCAAAATAAATACAGGAGATAGAAGTCTAAATGTCTAAGATACATAAACCCAGAAATACATCTCAAAACTCAGATACAGTAATCCACAAAGTAAATACAGCTCCAGACAAAATGAAATAACTACCTAAACAACCTCTACTATGTCTCTTCTAGGCTAGCAGGCAATCCCCAAGCTATCTGTAAAATTTATCAATAAGTCCAGTCAGGGCTGGAACGAGCACATTACATCTCAACAGTTCATAGCAGGTTAGAAAATATAAACATGCAGTAAAGTAAGATACAAGTACTGAAAGAAGTGCAGTATGTAAACAGAGAGAGAACTGTAATAGAAATATCTACTATACGTAGGGAACTAGCAGTGACTAGTGAGTCAGAGTACAATATGAACATGTAATACTCTCCCTGTACCCCCGATCAATACACAAGGATCCAGCCAGGTTATGTTATATGATGCTATGTAACAGACCCCGAAGGTGATAGACCCCGAAGGTGATAAGCCCCCGAAGGGTGGTAGATCCCGAAGGTGATACATAGTAGTCCCATAAAAATGGGGATTCTGGGGGTTAACCCAACAGTGTAAGTCCCATAAAAATGGGGATTCTGGGGGTAACCCAATAGTGTAAGTCCCATAAAAATAGGAATTCTGGGGGTAACCCAACAGTGTAAGATTCCAGGAAGACTCTACGATCATGAGGGTACATGTCATAAGTGATCAAAGAACCAAGAAGCATATGATACGCTATGAAAGTGAAACGCACAGAACATAGAGTACCCGATGCTCCCTAAGGATAACATCTCAAGAAAGGATCCATATAGTACCAATCCGTGTGACCAACGTGACAGTACAAGTAAAGTAATCTACTGCAGGAAATAATTCTAAGCAGGATATAAAATGATCAGAGAATGTACTTGCCTCGATAACCTGAATAGCTGATAAGTATAGGGGGGTCCCACTGAAGCCACAGAGTCCTATTTAAAGCAACACAGGTTACAAGGTGTTCAAGTTGTAATAAATGAATCTCTATAATCAATTTACATTATTCTAGGTTCTTCTAAGTCAAAACAACTCTAGGTCGACTCCGGTCAATAATCTAGTCAAACTAGGTCAAGTGTTGACTTACAATTGACTTTGGATCAACTGGTCAACTCTGGTCAAAAGGGTCAATTCTAGTCTAATATAAAGTGTACTTCGTTATTTGTACGTCGAAACTTATGACACGTAAATCGAGATAAAAAGATTATCGGTAAGGTTGATAATCTTATTATAGTGATCCACGTGTCCAACTTGTCAATTTCAGCGATGTGAGATCACTGGAATTGGCTGATCTCAGTTTCGTTGTACTAATCCCGAAATACGAACATTATATGAATTAATTATTAATTAATTATAAAAAGGTTAAACTCAGAGAAATTATCAACAAATATTGTCGGACGATGAAATGAACATCGCCAACGTGTCTAGAATGGTCAAATTAGCTAGGATAGCCTACCCAACGGTCCAATTTGGACATAAGGGCAAAAAGGTAATTTCGGGTCAAAACGGTGTCCGTGTCGGAGCCGTTTTGCACCGAAAAATGTGCAAAAAAATAAGTCAATAAAATATAACAAATTATATGTCCACGAAACCAGAATGTCGATACGAACCCAACGGTATCTCCAGAATTGGATTCCGTTGACCCGATCTCCATTTGGCCCGTTGACCAGAACTTGGAATTCCGGTTTGCACGGAAATGAGTGCCGGAGCCAAAGTTCTCAAAACTCAGCAAATTATCTGTCAACGAGTCCAGAATGATGATACGAACTCAACGGTATCTCCGGAATTGGATTCCGATGAGCCGATCTCAAAATGACCCGTTGGCCCGGATATTGGTATCCGACTTGCACCGAAATGTGTGCCAGATCCAATGTCCACCAGAACCTAGCAAATTATATGTCAACGAGACCAGAATGACGATACGAACTCAACGGTATCTCCAGAATTGGATTCCGATGAGCCGGCATCAAAAAGTTCCGTTGACCCAAAAAGTGGGACCCGCTTTGCACCGAAAAACGTGCCCGGGCCCACGTTCTCCAAATCTAACAAATTTTATATGAAAACATGCCAGAACGACGCCACAAGTCTAATGGTGGTGTCAGAAATGAAATTTGGAGTCCCGTGTTCAAAAATGGAATTTTACAAGTTGGAAATTACGAATTCGGACGACCAACTTTGGCGTCGAATTCAACCAATCAAACAAGCTCACAATGAAACGAAACTGGAAGGGGAGTAAGAGGGTTATACCAGCTTCGTACCAGAATAGGTAGCACGCCAAACGGAGCTGCGGTGGAGGAGGTATAAGCTGACGAAGTTGGCCCCGCGAAACTGTCCAAATTTAATACAATTTAAACGGCCAACTTGGTGGCCGGTTTTGATGACGATAAAATTAACGGACGAAAATTGACAGGGATGAAGGTGGATATACCGAGATTGCGACGGAGCGAAGAAATCGCCAATCCAACAGTCGGATCTCCGGAAAATCATGTGCGAAGTTGCTGCAACGGAGCACCAAAACGGACTCGACTCCGCGCGCGTCACGACGGGATTTCGTACGAAATGCACGAATCGCCTATACGTCGTGCCGGAGAGCAAGATGGCAGTCCCAGGGAGGTCGCCGGTGATCGCCAACCGCGGGAGGACACCCACGGCGGTGCAACGGCCGGCGGCGACTGCGGGCTGCGCCGTTCGCGCGTGCACCGGCCAAGCGGTGCTGCTGCCGCTGTTTTGTTGGCGCCGGCGGTGCGCACTGGCCTGCTGCGGTGCGCTCGACGGCGGCGCCTGGCCGATTTAGTCACGCCGACGAAGTCGGGGGTGGTGGTGGTTCGATGGTGATGTAGAGGTGGCGGAAATGGTGGTGCAGCGATTTGAAGTTGTGATGGTGGTGGCCGAAAATGGAAAGAAGGAGGAGGAGAGGTCGAACAGTGGTGGAGGCCAGGCCACGGCAGGGGGTGGCCGGAGGTCGGCCAGCCAAGGAGGAGAGGAAGAGGGATCGGGGCCATGGGAGGAGTGGTCGGGGAGGAGAGGACTTGCATGGCTGTGTGATGTGAAGGTGGGGTGTTGTGTGAGTTGTTGTAGTAGGAAATAAATGTAGAGAGGAAGAAGGAGAGGATAAGAGAGAGAGATGGAAAAAGTGTATTCCCTAGAAATTAGGGTCGGCACACAATGAGAGGGGGAGTGAGCTGTGTGAATGTTGGAAAATGAATGGTGATGATTTGTTGGGAAATCAATGGCTATGATTTATTTAGAGAGAATTGTCCATTCTAATGGAAATTAAAATCAATAGAAAAATTCTATTAAATATAGAAAAATAGGCAAAATGAGTACTTGATATTTTTGGGCAAGAATTATGAGGGTGTCATGATGGAGGGTAGCACAAGGCTGGACTGGACTCGGTAGAGCCGGATTGGATCAAAATTGGACATTGTGCGAAAATCGAATTAAAAATTAGACGTTGATGATCATGTGTAAATAAGTAGCACATGGGGATTCCAATAAATGGGACACAAGTGGCGGACGGATAGTAGGCTCAATGTGGGCCATATCCATAGTTGGGGCTGACAGGTTTTGGTCGACAGGGGACCCACAAATTAAGTTGGAAGATGAATGTGACGTCGTGGAGTGAAATAAAATCGGGTCACGTGTCGGGAAAGTTGTACGAATCAAATGGAGCACAAAATGACGTGTTTGAGTGGGACACGAAGGTCATGGGTGATGAGCATCTCGAGTAGATCATCAATGAGGAGTTGGTTTCAAGAAACTGACTGGTCTTGCGCTCCTAAATTAAAAGTCACGGTAACGCGCTGAAAATGATCAAGGAAAAGAGTGGGAAAATAAATAACAATCAAATGGTCTAAACCGACCCGAAGTTCAGCGAAGCAGAAAGAGTACAAGGGAACAAGTTTGGATGGGACACTATGTACCATCATGAAGGTAATCCTGTCCGCTCCAAAACTCATGAAGAAGATTTCCAAAGCTGAACATCCATGATACTCCAAATATCAATGGCACGGAAAAGTACACTTAGGAAAAATACAGAATAAATTATTTATCAAACCAATCAATCAGAAAATAAAATAAAAAAAAAGTAGCCCGAAATTCAGGGTGCTCACATCCTACCCACCTTATAAAAATTTCGTCCTCGAAATTAAAATGTCCATACTCCCTCTAGGTCAAACCCCCACGATAAAAGTCCGAGAACTTAAATACAACATACCATCAAAAAGGACAACGTCCAGGGTCATGGCATACGGTGGTAGTGAAAGTCTCATCTAGGTATACTAGTCATACTAACCAAGGCGGTCATCGGGTATCCAAACACACAAGCAATCCAGGGTGCTAAAATAGAAAGATACAGAAACAACAACCATCAAAACTATAAGGTTGTCTACCACCCCATATGAAAACTGGTACTCATAAAAAAAATAAAGGAAGGTAACTACCAATCATCTGGAAAAAAATACTATCCCAAGAAAATCAAAATCACAAGTTGAAGAATTGAAAGTCACTTGTATTGAAATCTAATCACAATATATATACAGAGAGATCGTTAGAGAGGAAAAACAAGCATCATGTGTATGGAGACATGTTCATACGGTTAGATAGTAGGCGTGTGTGTACGTGAGTATACATGAAAGTGTATATGAGAAATTGGGTTTTAAAACAACGGCTATCAAGTTACACTAATCATGGCATATTGGTTAAACAATCTACAATACGCAACCTATTTAATCATAACATGAATGGCTAACCATATATATATATATATAAAATAGAGACTTAGTCATGTATCTATATACGTTATAACATATATGCATAAACTCTATATATATCCTTATAGATATATAATCCTAACATAGAGGGGAAGGGTAAGGTTAAATGACAGTATATACTATGTTAGAGTGTGTGTGTGTGTGTGTGTCCGTGTACAGGGTTATAGCTTAGTATTAAAAAGTTAAACCAGGTTTTAGTTCAGCATTTACATACAAATCTGAAATGAGCTAACATTTTAACAAGTGTAATATTAACATAATGCAATTTCAAAATTTAGGGGTTTTGAAACATCACGACTAATCTCAATGCTCCCAATACATCCTAACATGATGGAAATGAGACCCTAACATACTATCAATATGTTTATCTACGCATACAGTCAATATTACATGTTAAATCTGAAGTCGAACTAAACATTTGAAATTAATTTAAAAATGTTAACATGTAACTAGTTTTCAAGATTTTGGAGAAATTTGAACATTAAAACCAACTCAATGTTTATCACAAACTATCATGTAAGAATATGAAACCTAACATTATATCCCTACTTACAACAATGTACACAGCTTTAAATATTATATTAAAGAAAATAAAATAGCAATTTAAACTAAACATTTAGAATTCAGTATTAAGGGTTAATATGTACACAGTCTTAAATTTGACAAATTTAAACACAAATTTTCAACTAAAATTCGTTTGAATTGAAACCCTACGTATAACATACATGTGCAGTGATGTAAACCTAAATAATAACATAAAATTTATATTTAAATTACGAATTTAACATGGAAAAGCAGAGAACCAGAAATATTGGTTATGAAAACTTAGACATCAACAACATATCAATATGTATCTAGATATGTGGAAAAATCAAGTGTAGCATGCATTCGTGTTAGGCAAAGTGTCTGTTATATAAATATACTCATATATTCTCATGTCCCAAAAAAAAAATTAATTCTACGTTAAGACTAACATTTAGATCCCTACCAAGATTGCAAGCAGGTGATTGACGTAATCAAGACAGCTTTATTATTATCTAATACAAGAAAAATAGCAAGAAAGAATAACGATAAAATCTGTTTTGCTTATCTGTTTAGAGAATGAACCATTTTGAAATCCAGAGTTAAAATATCAAATCCAAGATAAAGTTTAGCAAAATCATCGATTCATTGTATTATGAAAAACTCATAGCAAGAAGTTACACAAAGGTTTATGAAAACAACTAAACATACTCTTAAGTTAAATGACAAGAAACTAGGCAAAACAACAAACAATAATTCCTTTTTTTTTGAATGAATGAGAAAAAGTAGAGAAAACATGTTCAAAATATTTTAAGTACAATTTGATAATCATATGCGTCTATCCAAAATCATGGTACTCTAAATCCTCGTCATACTAGTAAGCAAGGCTACGATAATCACAGAGCCCTTGACTTATGCACATATCTCTAGAATCATGGTATTTAACATTTTTGCGGTGCCGCATGCTTGGCTGCGAAAATCTTAAATTCCTACACCCGAAAAATATATCCAGAGTCAGACTATATGTCCTCACCATGCTGGCTAATGTGACTATAGAAGACTAGATTTCCATAACTTTGATGACCTAGCCCATATAATTTCATCTTGCCAAAAATTAAATTAAATCAATAATAAATACTCAAAAATCAAATCAATTTTATTAACAAACATCAAAATTCAAAAATGAACAAAATCCATCAAAATACAAACTCGAATGCAACAGCTATCATCAAAATTCAAAATTCGAAAATCTTCCATCAAAATTAATAAATACAAACTCGAATTCAACAATAATCCATTAAAATCAATTTCAACAACAGAAAATAAGGATAAAGCAAATCTAGGGAAAAAAAGTTTTCAAATCGAAGTTAAATAAGATTCTCCAGGGTCATCCTGGAAATCTCTCAAGGGTTCCTATCTGTAATTGAGTACCTTCAAAATATATCCTAATCCTACTGCAGGATGTAGTGGTACTCTAGTTCGAATACTACTACACTTTTAGTCTCGACCTGCATGGGCCACCACTAAAACGTGTCACGACCCGCGCCCTAGAGTTAGGGCACGAGGACGTAACAACGCCCAGCCTACGCCGCAGTGTCGGCGGTAGAACGATGTCCTAGGTCTCAATGCATCTAACAGTATAAGACTAAACAGTTTATACTCCCCGAATGGGGGTGACATAGCAGATACAATCTCAATCACATCTAAGGTAGAGCATGATAAAGATAGATAAAACATGAAATCCAAAATAAATACAGGAGATAGAAGTCTAAGTGTCTAAGATACATAAACCCAGAAATACATCTCAAAACTCAGATACAGTAATCCACAAAGTAAATACAGCTCCAGACAAAATGAAATAACTACCTAAACAACCTCTACTGTGTCTCCTCTAGGCTAGCAGGCAATCCCCAAGCTATCTGTAAAATTTATCAACAGGTCCAGTCAGGACTGGAACGAGCACATTACATCTCAACAGTTCATAGCAGGTTAGAAAATATAAACATGCAGTAAAGTAAGATACAAGTACTGAAAGAAGTGCAGTATGTAAACAGAGAGAGAACTGTAATAGAAATATCTACTATACGTAGGGAACTAGCAGTGACTAGTGAGTCAGAGTACAATATGAACATGTAATACTCCCCCCGTACTCCCGATCAATACACAAGGATCCAGCCAGGTTATGTTATATGATGCTATGTAACAGACCCCGAAGGTGATAGACCCCGAAGGTGATAAGCCCCCGAAGGGTGGTAGACCCCGAAGGTGATACATAGTAGTCCCATAAAAATAGGAATTCTGGGGATAACCCAACAGTGTAAGTCCCATAAAAATAGGGATTCTGGGGGTAACCCAACAGTGTAAGTCCCATAAAAATGGGGATTCTGGGGGTAACCCAACAGTGTAAGATTCCAGGAAGACTCTACGATCATGAGGGTACATGTCGTAAGTGATCAAAGAACCAAGAAGCATATGATACGCTATGAAAGTGAAACGCACAGAACATAGAGTACCCGATGCTCCCTAAGGATAACATCTCAAGAAAGGATCCATATAGTACCAATCCGTGTGACCAACGTGACAGTACAAGTAAAGTAATCTACTGCAGGAAATAATTCTAAGCAGGATATGAAATAATCAGAGAATGTACTCGCCTCGATAACCTGAACAGCTGATAAGTATAGGAGGGTCCCACTGAAGCCACAGAGTCCTATTTAAAGCAACACAGGTTACAAGGTGTTCAAGTTGTAATAAATGAATCTCTATAATCAATTTACATTATTCTAGGTTCTTCTAAGTCAAAACAACTCTAGGTCGACTCCGATCAATAATCTAGTCAAACTAGGTCAAGTGTTGACTTACAGTTGACTTTGGGTCAACTGGTCAACTCTGGTCAACAGGGTCAATTTTAGTCTAATATAAAGTATACTTCGTTATTTGTACGTCGAAACTTACGACACGCAAATCGAGATAAGAAGATTATCGGTAAGGTTGATAATCTTATTATAGTGATCCACGTGTCCAACTTGTCAATTTCAGCGATGTGAGATCACTGGAATTGGCTGATCTCAGTTTCGTTGTACTAATCCCGAAATACGAACATTATATAAATTAATTATTAATTAATTATAAAAAGGTTAAACTCAGAGAAATTATCAACAAACATTGTCGGACGATGAAATGAACATCGCCAACGTGTCCAGAATGGTCAAATTAGCTAGGATAGCCTATCTAACGGTCCAATTTGGACACAAGGGCAAAAAGGTAATTTCGGGTCAAAACGGTGTCCGTGTCGGAGCCGTTTTGTACCGAAAAACGTGAAAAAAATAAGTCAATAAAATATAACAAATTATATGTCCACGAAACCAGAATGTCGATACGAACCCAATGGTATCTCCAAAATTGGATTCCGTTGACCCGATCTCCATTTGGCCCGTTGACCAGAACTTGGAATTCCGGTTTGCACGGAAATGCGTGCCGGAGCCAAAGTTCTCAAAACTCAGTAAACTACCTGTCAACGAGTCCAGAATGATGATACAAACTCAACGGTATCTCCGGAATTGGATTCCGATAAGCCGATCTCAAAATGATCCGTTGGCCCGGATATTGGTATCCGACTTGCACTGAAATACGTGCCAGACCCAATGTCCACCAAAACCTAGCAAATTATATGTCAACAAGTCCAGAATGACGATACGAACTCAACGGTATCTCCAGAATTGGATTCCGATGAGCCGGCGTCAAAAAGTCCCGTTGACCCAGAAAATAGGACCCGCTTTGCACCGAAAAACGTGCCCGGGCCCACGTTCTCCAAATCTAACAAATTTTATATGAAAACATGCCAGAACGATGCCACAAGTCTAATGATGGTGTCAGAAATGAAATCTGAAGTCCCGTGTTCAAAAATAAAATTTTACAAGTTGGAAATTACGGATTCGGACGACCAACTTTGCCGTCGAATTCAACCAATCAAACATGCTCACAATGAAACGAAACTGGAAGGGGAGTAAGAGGGTTATACCAGCTTCGCACCGGAACTAGTAGCACGCCAAACGGAGCTGCGGTGGAGGAGATACAAGCTGACGAAGTTGGCCCCGCAAAACTGTCCAAATTTAATACAATTTAAACGGTCAACTTGGTGGCCGGTTTTGATGTACCAAACGATAAAATTAACGGACGAAAATTGACAGGGATGAAGGTGAATATACCGAGATTGCTACGGAGCGAAGAAATCGCCGATCCAACGGTCGGATCTCCGGAAACTCATGCACGAAGTCGCTGCAACGGAGCGCCAAAACGGACTCGACTCCGCGCGCGTCACGACGGGATTTCGTGCGAAATGCACGAATCGCCTATACGTCGCGCCGGAGAGCAAGGTTGCGGTCCCAGGGAGGTCGTCGGTGATCGCCCACCGCGGGGGGGCACCCATGGCGGTGCAACGGCCGGCGACGGCGGCGGGCAGAGCCGTTCGCGCGCGTGCGCCGGCCAAGCGGTGCTGCTGCCGCTGTTTTGTTGGCGCCGGCGGTGCGCACTGGCCTACTGCGGTGCGCTCGACGGTGGCACCTGGCCGATTTAGTCACGCCGACGAAGTCGGGGGTGGTGGTGGTTCGATGGTGATGTAGAGGTGGCAGAAATGGTGGTGCGGCGATTTGAAGTTGTGATGGTGGTGGCCGAAAATGGAAAGAAGGGGGAGGAGAGATCGAACGGTGGTGGAGGCCAGGCCATGGCAGGGGGTGGCCGGAGGTCGGCCAGCCATGGAGGAGAGAAAGAGGGGTCGGGGCCATGGGAGGAGTGGTCGGGGAGGAGAGGACTTGCATGGCTGTGTGATGTGAAGGTGGGGTGTTGTGTGAGTTGTTGTAGTAGGAAATAAATGTAGAGAGAGAGAAGGAGAGGATAAGAGAGAGAGAGAAGGAGAGGATAAGAGAGAGAGAGATGGAAAAACTGTGTTCCCTAGAAATTAGGGCCGGTACACAATGAGAGGGGGAGTGAGCTGTGTGAATGTTGGAAAATGAATGGTGATGATTTATTTGGGAAATCAATGGCTATGATTTATTTAGAGAGAATTGTGCATTCTAATGGAAATTAAAATCAATAGGAAAATTCTATTAAATATAGAAAAATAGGCAAAATGAGTACTTGATATTTTTGGGCAAGAATTATGAGGGTGTCATGATGGAGGGTAGCACAAGGCTGGACTGGACTCGGTAGAGCCGGATTGGATCAAAATTGGACATTGTGCGAAAATCGAATTAAAAATTAGACGTTGATGATCATGTGTAAATAAGTAGCACATGGGGATTCCAATAAATGGGACACAAGTGGCAGACGGATAGTAGGCTCAATGTGGGCCATATCCATAGTTGGGGCTGACGGGTTTTGGTCGACAAGGGACCCACAAATTAAGTTGGAAGATGAATGTGACGCCGTGGAGTGAAATAAAATTGGGTCACGTGTCGGGAAAGTTGTACGAATCAAATAGAGCACAAAATGACGTGTCTGAGTGGGACACGAAGGTCATGGGTGACGAGCGTCTCGAGTAGATCATCAATGAGGAGTTGGTTTAAAGAAACTGACTGGTCTTGCGCTCCTAAATTAAAAGTCACGGTAACGCGCTGAAAATGATCAAGGAAAAGAGTGGGAAAATAAGTAACAATCAAATGGTCTAAACCGACCCAAAGTTCAGCGAAGCAGAAAGAGTACAAGAAAACAAGTTTGGATGGGACACTATATACCATCATAAAGGTAATCCTGTCCGCTCCAAAACTCATGAAGAAGATTTCCAAAGCTGAACATCCCTGATACTCCAAATATCAATGGCACGGAAAAGTACACTTAGGAAAAATACAGAATAAATTATTTATCAAACCAATCAATCAGAAAATAAAATAAAAAAAATCAGCCCGAAATTCAGGGTGCTCACACTAGTGTAGGAAGATATGTTTACATAGAATACAGAGATTTAGTAGCCCATACCCTATGGGTCAACCAAGACCTAATACAAGAGACAGTAGGACGATTGTATAAACAAGAACACCGAGCACGACTTAGATTCTTGTGAAACTTGAACTATTTACAATTGCCTTTATCATTATCTTCCGTACTCATACTTTGCACTACTATGATTAATGTCGCTATTTATAGCTTAGTTTTGCAAGTTTATTCTTTATCGAGCTTGTTCAGGACATATGTATACTAGGGATGCCCACAAGCATATTGTCTAATTAGAATCACTGTATTATGGTCAGATCAACCATAGTGCATTTTCTTCGACAGTGCTGTTGTTACTTGTAATTTGAGTCTGTATATTTACCTTTTATTGAGTCTAGGCTATTGTAAGTTGAGTCTCACAGAGTATCTCAACCCTAGACTTAATACCCAAGCTCCACCAAACAAACTCCAAAACCTGCAAATCCCAAAATGCCCACTTGAACTTTCTGTCCCCTAGGAGACAGAGTTCGGACCGAACTCTGCCCCCACATAGAGTTCAGGCCGAACTCTGCCCCCTTAATTTTAGGACCTAATTTTTAGGGTTGGCTGGTTGCTAGTTGTCCAATGTCTAAATATTTGAATATTTGGAAAAGAGTTCTGGCCGAACTTTGCCTCTCTGGACTAGTATATATAGGCCTTAATTTCTCTCTTTTTCAATCATCCAATCTTCTCATCTTCTCTTCTTCTATAGTATATACATTCAAGAGCTTATCCTTCTCATCTAACTAGCCACAAAACTTTCCAAGCCCCAAGGTGCTCAGTGCGAGTCAACTAGAAGTTTGTGTGCAAGAGTTTCAAAGGAAATCACTTGGACAATTCTAAGTCTCGCCATCTGCAAATCTGTAAGAAGTTGGCGTGGTCTTCTGAGTAAAGGCACGTGGCTGTACGCTATTTCACAAATATTGGATTTCAATCCTGAGCTAGAGTTCTCAGGCCTGGACTAGTCCTCCACGAGGAAAACCAGGTTAAAAACTGTTGTGTCTGCGTATGCTTCTCTGATCTCTATTTATATTCTGCACTTATACTCTGATTATTATTTCTGTTGGATGGACTTGAATAGAGTTATTTTTAATTTGATATTATCGACACATACTCTATTCACCCTCCCTCTAGAGTTGCCTACATGTACTTCAATTGGTATCAGAGCTCTGTTCTCTTATATCGGATTAACATCCTAAGAGCTGATCCATGGCAACCACACAATCTACCTTTTCCAACTATGGTGAGGGACAGTCCACAAATAGGCCACCCCTATTTAACGGAACTAACTACACCTATTAGAAAACTAGGATGAGTTTTTATCCTAAGTCTCTAGACTTTAATCTGTAGACCATCGTTACGGATGGTTACAAAAAAGCCTACCAGAATAGCTGTCGAGGGGTCTCTTGTTGAAAAACCCCACGACAAATATTCTGACCAGGAAAAGAAACAGGCAAGTCTAGATGCTAGGGCTATTAATGCTCTCTTTTGTATGGAGGCTTGTGGAGGTGACTCATGAAGGAAGCACACAGGTTAAAGAATCAAAGATCAGCCGTCTGACACAAGAATATGAGGAATTTAAAATAATACCAAATGAGACCATTACTCAGATGTTTACCAGATTTCTCGACATCGTCAACCCTCTATCTTCCTTTGGCAAAGTATATTCCAACTATGAGAAGATACGCAAAGTGCTAAGGGGATTGCCGAAGATCTGGAACCCCAAGG
Source organism: Iris pallida (assembly GCA_029216955.1). Taxonomy (NCBI): domain Eukaryota; kingdom Viridiplantae; phylum Streptophyta; class Magnoliopsida; order Asparagales; family Iridaceae; genus Iris; species Iris pallida. Next base: position 22,516,249 of record JANAVB010026199.1, on the reverse strand, counting down.
TCAGGACGATTATCGAAGGAAATGATTTTACGGCTGTGTCACTAGAAACTCTGATGGACAAGGTGATGACGCATGAGCTCGACCTCAAAGATTTTGAAGAAACTTCTCCAAAAGAAAAAGAAATTGCCTTAAGAGCTCATCACCGAAGAACCATCACAAAGGAAACAGATGACAACGATTCCGAAGGTGACGATCAAGCACTCATGGTTCAAAATTTTAAGAAGTTCCTACGCTTCAACCGAAGGAAGAAGGAACAAAAAAACGATGAGGAAGATCCCAACTGCTTCGGATGCAAGAATACGGGACACGTCAGAAAAGATTGTCCTGTAGCAAAGAAAGGAAGCAGATAGGAAAAGCCGTACAAGAAGCCAACCTCAAGAAAGTATGCCAACACTAGCATCTGGCACGAAAGAGAGGCCAGTGATTCAGACAAAGAAGAGGACTCTTCGTAAGACACGATAAACGTCTGCCTAATGGCAACCTCAGATAAGGTAAATGATTCTTTTGACGACTTTTCTTTTGATGAAATAGGTGATGCCTTTAGTGATCTACTTGCAGACCACAAAAAGGTTGTTAACAAATATAAACATGCTAAGGATAAAATTACGACTCATGAAGCCGAGATCCATAGACTTTCATGCTTATTAGAAAATGTTAGAAACACTACACCCACGAAAAATACTGAGGAGGCATCTAAGCTTAAGTTAAGCTTACACGATGTCGAATCTCTCATTGAGAAGCAAACACATGATATCAAAACTTTAAATAAAGAACTTGCTGAAGAGAAAATCAAGTACAAGATTGCTACTGGTAGAATAAATGGTCTTACTGATAAATATGATGAGTTGCATGCTGCCTGTAAGAAATTAGATATTAGACTGGGTAAACAGGTTATTCAACCTCAAACTCAGTCTCATAATCATATCACTTACACTAAACACCAGACGGCTTAACACAAGAGAGCACGTCATTACAAGAACACTCATCCACATACCACACAAAAATATGCCTTTATGTACACCTACTCCCATGCAGCACGTAAAAGACACACACACGTAGTTATAATCATCCTGCTGCTACATATAATTATTATCATCATCCTACTATTACACATAGTTATTGACATCCTATACCCGCATATAGACATCACTATCATCCTGCACCCAACAACAATATGCATGCTACATGTACTTACTGTGGTTTACATGGACACATATCACCACAGTATAAAATTAGAAAACTAGTAGATATTAATCTATATGCATGGGTACCGAAGACTAACTTTTCAGGACCCACAAGAATCAGGGTACTAAAGGTCACATCTACTCATGGTGTAGGTGGACCTTTCTTCTCAAATTAGAAGCAAATGGATTCTCGATAGTGGGTGCTCGTGACATATGACTGGAGATGCTAATCTATTTGCAACACTATCGATAAAAAGGGAAGGATATGTATCTTTCGACAACAATCTGAAAGGCTATCTTATAGGTAATGGTACAATTGGTTATCCTCCTTCTCCCGTTATTAAGGATATCTGTTTAGTGACCGAGTTAAAGCATAACCTGCTTAGCATTAGTTATCTTGCTGATCACGGATATGATAATAACTTCGGTAAAACTAAATGTTTTATCTATGATAGATCTGAAGAACAGGAAGGCAACTCTAGAGGGGGTGAATAGAGTTTATAACAATAATGGCTAAATAAAAAATAAACTCTTTTCACCAATAGTAAATAATCAGAGTAAACTTGGAAATAGAAAGTTTAAGAGAGCATACGCAAATACAGTCATTTTTAACCTGGTTTCCCTCGTGAAGGACTAGTCCAAGCCTGAGAACTCTAGCTCAGGATTAAATCCACTATTTATGAAATAGTAGTTACATCTCGTGCCTTTTCTTCAGAAGAGCACGTCAACTTCTTACAAAGATCGCTGTGGCGATGCTTGGAATTTTCCAAGCGACTTTCTTGACTCTTGCACAAACTCCTAATTGAATAACACTGAGCACTTTGAGGCTTAGGAAGCTTTTGGCTAGTAGATGAGAAGGTTAAGGCATATATGAGACTTATAGAGAAGAGAAGAGAATATTTGATGATTGAAAATGAGAGAAATCAAGGCCTATTTATACTAGTTGGGATAGGCAGAATTCGGCCAAAATTCTGTGTCAAGAATTCAAATTTTTGGCCGTAGGACAACTAGCATACAGCAAACCCTAAAAATTAAGGTCCTATAATATAGGGGACAGAGTTCGGCCCGAACTCTGTGTGGAGGCAGAGTTCGGCCCAAACTCTGTGTGGAGGCAGAGTTCGGCCCGAACTCTGTCTCTAGTGGACAAAATTGCTCAAATGGGCTTTGGTGGGCTAGTTTAGTTTGGTAGAGCTTTTGGTTTGTGTTTGGAGATAAGGTATAGGCCCAAACCACTCAGTGCTACTCAGTTTACATTTAGCTAGACTCAATAAATGTAAAAATACAGACTCAAAAATTGAGTACGCTGCAGGAGAGAGCCAATGTTCGTCATGTTCTGAGTTTTGTCATGATGTATTATATTGAATTATGATAAGTATCATATTGTTAATTTTATCAATATTTGGTTGACTGTGATTTTGGGTCAACAATCTCCCCCATATTGATAACTGACAAAATGATATTTGTATATTCAATATTCATACCTGGACACAAGAAGTAGACATGCATAGAAGCAATAGCTCCCCCGTAAACATTGCATAGAAGCAATAGCTCCCCCGTAAACATTGCTTCTCTGTAAGACAATGTTCCTTTTTCCTGATAAACACAATCTCTACCAAAATATAGATAATTGATCATATGATATGAATATCGAATATCAAATAAATCTTCCCCTTTTGTCATTTAGCAAACTTAAACAAACAGAAATTTATAAATGAAAGGAACTGGCAAGCACACCATAGTAAAGATAAACTGCATATAAAGTTTGAAGATCCACAGACCATAGAGCGTACTTATAAAATAAAAGCAACTACATAATATAGAAGTCCATAATGCATAAAAATTAAAATAAGATCCTCAGCAGCAGCAACAACAGCAGGTAAGGGACCATATCCATCATGGAGCGCAAGATGGTCCAGCGCCGTCAGATGGATCAGTATCCGAACGACGAGGATCTACGAAAATCGCATCCCGATCTAGATAGCGCATAACCCAAGGGTCGTCGATACGGTACCCATCGCGAGATGGATCCCGCTCCATAGGAAGTGGCAGAGAAGGATGCCCAGACATAGTGTATCGGATGTCATGCAATGAGTTGCTGATGGCACTCATCTGTAAGGTGGTACGATAGTGGAACTGGGTCCAGCGGTCGTCCTCCAATATGAAACGATCATGAAGCATGGTCTGAATAGACTCAAGAGTAGCAGGAGGAGCGGGCGCAGGCTGTCCAAGAGCAGGTACATCAGCCTGAGCATCAGACTGCTCAGACTCAGCAGGAGATCTGATAGCTGCCTGAAGCCGCCTTGCCTTAGATAGGAAGCCAGGGGCTGGAAGAAATTGGCACTTATCGAGAGGGACATGGAAAGCATGAAAAACCATAGGCAGATAGAGAGCATAGACCAAAGATCCTAGCCTCTTCGTTGCATTGATCATCCAGTCCATCATAGTACGTGGAAGGTTGAACGGGACATGGAAGTGAAGGTGATACAAAGCAAAAATCTCAAAATACGAAACCTTATCAGTCGATCCCGCTTTGGGAAGAATCATGGAAAAGATAATACAATGAAGCTCGTAGAAATAGGGGTTTAGGAATTTTGCAAGTAACTTGCGTGGACGTATGTTTGGGGTACACAAATCATCCTTGAAAATCTCAAGGGAAGACCCATCAGGAAATTAAAACTTGCGTGCATCGACAAGATTCTCCCACGAGTTGGGTTCCGGAATCTTGAGATATTCTGTAAGTTCAAATTCATCGAATGAGATGTTAATTCCAGCAATACGAGAATATAAACGTGTGTCATCAAATGTGAGATTGCAATAAAACATTTGAATTGCATTCAAGTAGATAAGTGAAGTAGTAGAAACTAATTCATCAAGACACAAATCATAAAATAATGAGTCATAACGAGAAAAGATAGTAAAGTTGATGGGATGGCTCGCGCACACGGGCCGTGATCGAAAATCATTAAACCATTCGTTTGAGGCGTCCAATGACACAAAAATTCGATCATCAAATGTGTCGGGGTCATTGGGTCGTGGTGGATTAAAAAGAGGATGAATAGGTTGATCATCACGAGGAGGAGCAGGGTTCGATGAGGAAGCACCCTCAGTTTTATCCCTCTTTCCTCTATTAAACAACCTAGGTAGCATGAACAATGAAGAAAATATAAAATTGAGATGGAAAAAAGAAAAAATTATACCTCAAGAGAATAGTGGAGGATGGAAGAGAATGATCCAAGAGATCTTCTCTTTGAGTTTGGAGAAGAAATTCACACTAGAAAGAGAAATATAGGGTTAGGGTTTGAAGAGGAAGGAGCTTGAGGAGTTTTAGAGAAGGCAATGAAGAGAAGAGAGAGGGAGAACCCAATTTTAAGAAAGTGGATTCGGATGGTCGGGTGAAACCTGGACCCTAGGATCAAAATAGATGAACGACTGTGCATAACTGGGAGTTCTGGAATATACAGACCGAATTCGGCCCGAACTCTGTGTTAAGCAAAGTTTGGCCCGAGTTATGTGTTCTGGGACCAGAACTGAAACCAGTTGGAAACCAATGAGGAGTTTAAAAGAATAAAAGGAAAGAAATTTTAGAAATTCAAAAGTAAATGCCCAAGTAGAAAATTTTCAAATAAAAGCTGAATAGAGTGAGAGAAATAAAGTTCAAAAATTTGAATTTAGCAGTTATCAATAAAATTAAACCATATAATAAATAAGGATTTATGACACAAATCAGTATGGTGAAACTGCCATGGGATAGCTGCACGGGCCGGATCCCAGCTAGCGGTAGTCCGAAGACTAGTGCACCGTGTCGCTTAGGCTTTTACGTCTTGTTGTCAGAAGGACCCTTTCGGCTTGTACCCATAGCAAAGTCATCATAAAGAACCGTGACATAATCGATATTTATACAGGCCAATTTAATGAATAACTACTTCATCCAAAATTCCTAATTTACGACAAAAAAAGTAGAATCGCTCTTCGGATAGTGGTTTTGTAAAGAAATCTGCCAGCTGATGATCAGTGTCAATAAATTCTAAATTTATATTGCCATTCTATTGATGATCACGTAAAAAGTTGTTACGAATTTCAATGTGTTTCGTGCTTGAGAGACATATAAGTTTCTTAGTAAGGTTGATAGCACTAGTGTTACCACAGAATATTAGAATGTGCATAAAAGATAGGTTGTAGTATGCAAGGGTTTGCTTCATCCACAGAATTTGTGCACAACAACGACCAACTGCGATATATTCAGCTTCTGTTGTGGATAATGCAACAAAATTCTGCTTCCTGCTAAACCATGAGACTAGAGCCATGCCTAATAAATGATACATGTCCCTTGTACTTTTATGGTTGACTTTGCATCCCGCAAAATTAGCATCCGAATAACCGATAAGGTCAAAGAATGTTGATATAGGATACCCTAAGCCCACTGTAACAGTACCCTTAAGGTATCGAAAGATACACTTAACGGCGGACATGTGTGATTCCTTAGGACTAGCTTGATAGCGAGCACACAGCCAAACACTAAACATGATATCGGGATGACTAGCAGTTAGATAAAGTAAACTACCAATTATACCTCGATACTTATGTTGGTCAACAGGTTGCCGCTTTCATCAGGTTCCAGCTTGGTCGTAGTAGCTACATGGGAGCTGATTGGTTTGACATTGTCAAGATCAAACTTCTTCAGCATATCCTTTGTGTATTTTGACTGGCTGATGAAGGTTCCTTGCGAAGTTTGTTTGACTTGCAATCCAAGAAAGTAGGTGAGCTCCCTTATCATGCTCATTTCAAATTTGTTCTACATACACTTAGCAAAATCTTGGCATAGATTTTTATTAGTTGACCCAAAGATATCATCAACATAGATTTGCACTAATAGAATGGTGTCTTGAAAAGTTTTAATAAAAAGTGTAGTATCAATCTTCCCATTTGAAAAACCTTTATCTAGCAAGAAATTGCTTAGGCGTTCATACCAAGCTCTGGGGGCTTGTTTGAGGCTATATAGCGTTTTCTTGAGTTTGAAAACATGGTCGAGAAATTTGTGATTTTCAAAACTAGGGGGTTGTTTTACAAAAACTTTTTCCTTAATAAAACCATTCAGAAAAGCACTTTTGATATCCATTTAGAAAATATAGCACCCAGTTTCTAAAATGAGGATAATTTTGAAATTTTGTAATTATAATCATTTAATAATGATATTTAAACCATGTTATGATTTTTGGTGATTTTTAGTTAATTTAAAACTATTTAAAACCACGACTTGTGATTTTGATGATTGACTAGTGTAACCCTAGAGTTGGCTAAGCCTAAAGACTAACCATGACCAAGAGAGCCTAGTCATGTGATTAAGATGACTAATTACAACGTTTTAGCCTAAAGGCATTTTGGTCATTTTGACAATTTTATGAAATTGTAAATTATATTAATTAAATGCGTGCTAGTTAATTATTTGAGACTTAACCTTGAAAATTAGCCTAATCTGGATTAGCCTTGATTGATTAGGTTAACCTAGTCATGACATGATTACTAATATCTAGATATTTCTAGGTAAGATATTTTACTCTTAGGAAATTTGTGGAAAAGGTAGCCTGTGACAAGTTGAACCAGTAGGAAGGCCTAGAATTGGGTGGATAACTCCTAGCCACTCATCTAGACCTAAAACCTAACCCTAATCCAACTTATGGCAGCCACCAAGTGCCCCCTTTCTATAAAACATCCTTAGTAAAAACTTTTGCCTCTTTTACAACTTCTTAGAACCCTAATAGTTCCTCCCCAAATTTCCTTCCCTAATATCCAAATCAAGCCCAAATTGGTCCTAATCAATTGCAACATCACCCACTACCATTGTGGAAGCTAGCAGGGGCTTGTAGCTAGGGTTTGAAGTGCTTTGGTCAATTGGACTTCAAGGAGAAACCTCATCATTGCGCCCTTTTTTATTGAGATTCAATCTCAATAGGTAAATCCCATAAAACCATATGAAATCATGTTTTATTTTTATAGATACATGCATATAGGTATACCCTAGCTGTAGGGTTAGTTTGGTGCTAGGTAGTGTCCATTTTGTGTCCGTATAGGACACATATCGGTGTAATTAAATGGTTGTTTGATGAAATGCTTGAATGGAATAAATTTTACTATTTTCGAAAACTAATTACATAGTAGTGTAGCCCTATAGGTAGGGATTAATAATCTCCAACTCTGAACACGAGGACACTTGACTACAGTCTATAGGATTTTTATACTAGGATTGGCTACCGTCTTGGTTGCGAGTACTTGCCTTGACTGCGATTGAGACACTATAGATTGTGGGTACTTGCCTTGACTGCAGTCTATAGCTTTGACCTATTAGCCATTTCTAGTATGGCATGCCAGTGTCTTAGGATCCTTGTGTTTAGATCTTGTGTCTTAGTTCATTTTGTCTCGTTGGATATCCTTGATTGTTCCTTACTTCTTTTTATATTTGTACTGTTACATGTTGGCTTGTATATTATGTATCTTGCTAGTCCTCTGAGGACCTAATAATCTCTTCAGGTTTAGCGACTGCATGGAGTTAGTTAGCAGAGCAGGATGGTAGTGGATTGCGATGTATGATACAGGTATTTGCTTGTGATATTTCTTTATTATCCTCTCGTGCTTTATATTCAGTACCATGATACTTTCTGCTTATTTTATAGACTCATATCATTCTTAGAGTCTAATCAGACAATATGCTAATGGGCTGCAGACTATGACCCATAATTGTTCATTCTTGTTTTATTGGATTCTTATGGATTGAGATATAGTTTAGATTAGACATGATACCCATGACCTTGACAGCTTATACGTACTCGAGTTGGACTAGAGTCCGCTCGATATGTAGCTGGCTTGTTCACGAGCTCGCGCCCGAAAAGCGGGTACAGGTCGTGACAAGTTTTTGTGCTGGCCCATGCAGGCCAGAGCATATCGTATCGGTTACGTAACTGTACTGATACGAGCCTGCGACCTTGACTAAACCTTAGAAATCTCAATCCATACTGCCTTGAAAATTCTTCTAAAAATTCTCGACGTCCTTGAAAACTCCATATTTGCTCTCAATTATACTTCTTTGCTTTCTGCACCATTGATTCTCGTCGCTTCCTATTTCGGGGTGACGAATGATCGTACTGTCTAGAATTCATCAGAGATCCTTAAATTATAGTATAATATTGCTTGACTATTGAATAATTGATTGTCTGATAGATATGTGGGGATTATAGATGCCATATGTCTTAGATATCTAAGGATAATTACTCTAGCGACTTGATGGAAGGTTATAAGTTTTAATGGCATACCTTTAAGGGAGTAGTATGACCAAAGGTGGGTAGAAGTTCTCAAGTATTCAAGGTTATAAAATATTTTTGAGAAATTAAATTGAGGAGATTAAGGTAATAGTAGACTTTAAAATTTTTAAAAATAGTTATGAATTAGAATTTGGAGGACAAAATTATTTTTAGGTGAGTAGATTTGTAGCCTCCCTTTCCGATATTTTTGAAATATTTTTTTATTATTTGATTTCAATAGTGATTTTAGAATTTTTATAAATAATTATTTAGTTAGATTTACGGTAGTTAATTTTAGCCATGGTTGAGTTTTGAAGTACCAGACGACTAGGAATCATGGTACGGATAGTACAGTGGCGTGCTTTGACTAGTGTTTAGCCATGGTAGGAGAATATCGAGCCATAGGAGTGTCCTAACTAGGAAAACCAGGTCAAGTTATAGCATGACCATTATAAATAAGTTTAATTAATTATTATTATATTTATTGACTTGTAGGAGACCCGTTTGTGTCGATTTAGCCCGAGCTGAGCCCAAACCGATGTACTCAGGTAGTGTGTCTAAGGACCTCTTTGTAGATGTTTGGTTGGTAACTAGTTAATTTTATCTTGTGGTCTAGTATGCCATATTACGAGATATGGTTATAATCAAAGTTTTTGTTATAATATATATAAGCATATACTATTTTAATTGATAACGTGGTGAATTATTTCCTTAAACATGTATTTTGGGATTTTGGGATTTATGTAGGCCACGCAGGTATATACATGTGCATATATATGATTATATTTCTGATATAAATTTAGGCTTTATACAAATATATGTATGTATAATTATCTAAGTTAATTTTATATGGCCTATTATATAAATGGAGATTCCAATATGGTAATTAAGGATTATATTTGTAACATTTAATTGTTATATTGAGATTTATAATTTATACGTATATACGTATACGTATACATATATATAAATATATATTATATATGTGTGTATGAGAAAGTATATATCAATATATATATATATATATTTTTTATATATCAATATATATATATATATATATATATATATATATATATATATATATTTATATATATATATATATATATATATATAGATAGATGTGTGTGTACGTATAGATAATATATATATGTATATATGCATATATGTACATGGGTATATGTATATATAAATGTATATATGCATATGTGCTAATGGATGATAAAATAAAGCAACACACACCCATCACAAGAATTCCAGCCAGGCCCAAAAGAGCCCAGCCCGGCCTAGCAGCCAAGTTCCCCCACCACAGCGTTCAACCCAGGCCTGAGCCTTCCCCCAAGCCCATCAAAGCCGACCTACACAGCAGCTTAAGCCCGAGTGAAACCACTTCCTCTGTTCGAAACCGAACAAGTTGAGTACATATATAGATGTAGAGAACGAGAGGGAATCATCTAAACCCTAAAATCTTCGACGAAGCCCCTCACTCATGCGCGTGCGTGCCGATACGGGCCACCGTCGGCCGGCCAGAGCCGTCGGAGCAGCGCGCGAAGCAGAGCAGTAAGCGACAGCAACACAACAGTAGCGGTGGCAAAGGTGCAACTTTGAAGGTAAAGTTCTCCCTCATCTCGCAGCCAATGACCAAACTAAATAGCACTTTGCAAACACAACACATAGGCCTCGACTCCTGTGAAATAGTTTTTGATCTAGGTGACCAGATCACAACAAATCCGAGGTTGAAATCTTGGGGAAAAAAACCCAGTTTTTATAGAGATGAAAACAGAACAGTCTCAGTTGAAAACCCTATTTTGGAAGGGAATTCATGGACAGAATAGTTAGGATTTCTGAAATCTATTTAAACACGTTTGTAGACAACCTAACCATGATGGAAACCATTCTTTTAGTTTTTACTTTAATTGATTATATTTTGTTTTATATTAGTTCCAAAATCAAGGAAAATATGAAAAATAATTTTTGAAAAAAATAGAAAACCTTTGATACGACGTGCGTCCCGCCATTCCGGGCGACGTGGTCGCAAACCGAAAGCATCGAAAGGTGCGTAACGGCTTTGTGGTCGTGTGGGCTTTGATAGAATTCAAATTGGTCGCGTGTGCGCGACGAATTTGATGCGTATCCGTCGAAATTCACCGTATCGGCCTCTGTACAAACTTCTCAATTACTTTATGCACGTTCGTCATATCGAGACAAAACTTACGCCATCAGGACTGTATCATTTTTCTGGTCCAGTATACCAAGTTTGGTCCGATTCTGAGATAGTTGATTGGATCGCCGTTTTGCGGGCCCCACGATTCGATTCAACGGACGATTTTGTACACGGCCCACCGGAATCCAAAACTGGACATACCATTGGGTTCGTATCTTCAAAACGAATCCGTAGACATGTAGTTTAACGACTTTAGAGACTATTGACTCTGGCATATTTTTTGGTGCAAAGCGGGTCTAAAACAGACATCGTTTTTGCTCGAAATTACCGTTTTGCCCCTGTGTCCAAAATTGGACTTAAAGACAGACAATTCTAGCTAATTTGACTATTTTGAAAACATCAGTAATATTTATTTCAGCTTTCCGGACAGTTGTGATGATTTGGACTTTACGGCTCACATGTTGACTATATTTTGTGGGATCTGCGTGCACCCTCCAGGCAAGTATACTTTGCCAGCTTGTACAGTATAATTTATTTGCATGTTCATTATCTCGCTGCTATTCTTTTTCTTACATTCGTGATTGCTATATTCCATGTCTAGTACACTCATCCTGTTATAGTTTTACCTTACATGTTTCTAGTTGCTTGCACATTCTTGTTCCTTTCTATTATGATAGTTATATCTGTTATACTGTGTTAGTTTCATATGTATTCCTTGATAGAGTCGTCTAGTCCTACACCACAATTCCCTCGACTTGATTATAACTTGACTTGACATGACTTGAGTAGGACTTGACTTTGACATTCTATAGATTGTGAGTACTTACCTTGACTACGGTCTATAGGATTTTTATACTAGGATTGGCTACTGTCTTGGTTGTGAGTACTTGCCTTGACTGCGATTGAGATACTATAGATTGTGAGTACTTGCCTTGACTGCAGTCTATAGCTTTGACCTATTAGCCATTTCTAGTATGGCATGCCAGTGTCTTAAGATCCTTGTGTTTAGATCTTGTGTCTTAGTTCATTTTGTCTCGTTGGATATCCTTGATTGTTCCTTACTTCTTTGTATATTTGTACTGTTACATGTTGGCTTGTATATTATGTATCTTGCTAGTCCTCTGAGGACCTGATGATCTCTACAGGTTTAGCGACTGCATGGAGTTAGTTAGCAGAGCGGGATGGTAGTGGATTGCGATGTATGATACAGGTATTTGCTTGTGATATTTCTTTATTATCCTTTCATACTTTATATTCAGTACCATGATACTTTCTGCTTATTTTATAGATTCATATCATTCTTAGAGTCTAATCGGACAATATGCTGATGGGCTGCAGACCATGACCCATAATTGTTCATTTTTGTTTTATTGGATTCTTGTGGATTGACATATAGTTTAGATTAGACATGATACCCATGACCTTGACAGCTTATACGTACTCGAGTCGGGCTGGAGTCCGCTCTATACGTAGCTGGCTTGTTCACGAGCTCGCGCCCGAAAAGCGGGTGCGGGTCGTGACAGAACCTGTGAACTGGGATTACCAATATGTATAAACCTGAGAATAAAAATGGCTTTGGGAAGAAAACTAAGTTTGGGTTTGATATTCAAATCCTGGGATTAGTATATGGGTTTTAGTATCTTAACAGTAAACTGAATATAGATGCTAATATATGAACTAATTTGAGTTTGAGGTTAAATCTTAACAGTAACCTGTGAACTAAGTTTGGGGTTAAATGTTAACTAGGGATGGGGGTTTTCTTCATAACTGAGATTGAGTTGTAATGTTAATTTAATTACCTAATCTATTGAGTTCATTCATAAGTATCATATATAAATTTATGTAAAACCTGAAACTGAGAACACCTTCCACTCCTACACTCTTTACACTTGTATACATATGCTATACCCACATTGACACTTTTATCTACCACACACACAACCTCACCCCCTCTCTATCCCTCAATACCTATACATATGGATGCCGATAGATATATGCCTATATACATTATGTATATATATGTTTTTTATATATATAAAACTTGTTTGTGGTAACTTGTGAAACCTTGTGAATGTGTGTGGATGATAGCCTATGTTTGGTTAGGTTTAGTATATGGGTTATATGATATGGGATTGGGCTAGACTTGAAACTTGTAGTCTAGGTTGACTAGAGTTGACCAATTGACCTACTTTGACTTTGTTAGGCCTAGTTTGACCTAGTTGACTTTGTGTGACCTAATTGGACATGGCATGACCTTGTTGACTAAGTTTGACTTATATTGACCTAGTGTGATATTGTTTGGCTTGGTGTGAGTTAGTATGACCAAGTTAGACTTCTAGTTTGACCAATCTGGACTTGTTGACCTAGTTTGACCTAGACAGTTGACCAAGAGTTGACTTTGACCTATTTAGCTTAGAATCATGTAGTTTGCATTGCAGATTTCCATTATTTTAATTTGAGTACTTAAATAACCTGTTTTACTCTAAATAGGACTTTGCGACACTCGTTCGGACATCCATTCATATCAGTCATTCAGGATGACAGGCGATTACATTCTCTGATCGTTTCATATTTGTTATGACTTATATTCTTGCTCTAGATTACTTTACTTGATACTAGCACGATTGTTATCACGGATTGGTACTATATGGATCTTCTCTTGCGATGTTATCTCTATTGTGTTCAACAGATACATATTTTGATGTACGTTTCATGAACATATTATATTTATTGTACACCCCTATTCATATATACTCATTGTGCATCTTGTACTCTCATGATCACATGAACTTTATGGAGAAACTATTGTACAAGGCAGCGTAACTGGATTGGATCCTTGTGTATTGATTGGGGAGGGTGAGTAGGACATGGTTATTTGATCAAAATCCGATATTGTACTAATATTGTATGCATCCATTGTATACTCACGTATGATGGAGTTATCTATTGTTATTGTATCACCTAACCCGTTTACATAACCATATTGTGCTCTAAATCACTAGTACTTGCAGTTTTACTTATCCTATATATATTTTCAGTTATAAATTCTCTCTCGTTTTTATGTACATCTTCTTATAGTTCATATATCTTACTCTTTTGCATGCTTTATATTTCCTAACATGTTATGAACTGCGTGAGATGTATTGTGCTCGCTCCTGTCCTGACTGGACCTGTTGAAAATATTACAGATGATGATGGTGACTGTCCTACCTTCTATAGGGCACATAAGGGTGACCTTCAGGAGCCCGAGGAGCATCTAGCTCAGTAGAGGGTGCTTAGTCTAGTCTATTATTTATAGTTTTCAGTTTGTATCGGATTGTTCCGATTGTTAGTCGAGACTTAGTTATATTTCAGGACTTGTATTTATTTGTGTTGAACAACTACTTTGTGTGGTGTTATAACTCTATTTATATTCAGTTCCTTTCTTTTATCAATTTCATATCGTGCTCTATCTTTCCTAGACTTGTGATTGAGATATAGAGTTGAGATGTTATATTATACCTCCGTACGGAGATGAATGTTTATATCATATTGTTGTTAGATGTTAGATGTTATAAATGAACTATACAGCGTTCTACCGTCGACACTGCGGCGTATGCTAGACGTATCCACGTTCTCGTGCCATTCCTTAGGGTACAGGTCGTGACAGAAAAGTTTAAAATTTTGAAAGATTGCAAAGGCACAAAGCATTCGAATGGATTCAAGTCTTGCAACAGGAGCATACGTCTCATCGTAGTCGATACCTTCCTCTTGGTTATAGCCTTGAGCTACTAAACTAGCTTTGTTTCGAGTGACTAAACCATCTTTATTTACTTTGTTATGAAAAACCTATTTAGTACCAATGATCGAATGGTTAGCTGGTTTAGGAACAAGTTCCCAAACCTGGCTTCTTTCAAATTGGTTGAGTTCTTACTGCATTGCTGAAATCCAAAACTCATCATTAAAAGCTTCTAAAATACTTTTAGGCTCAATTTGAGAAATGAAAGCAGTGCTAGCAATGGAATCTCTTAACGATGATCGAGTACTTACTCTGCGTGATACCTCACCTATTACCAAGTTTTTGGGTGTGATGGCTTGAATGCGAATTTCTTCGGTAAGCCCTCCAGAGAATTGGTTTCAGGGGTGATAGTCATCGGCGTGGAAGTTGGTGGTTCAACATCATCGTCGGGGATAGCTGTTATACAATTTTCCTCATCAAAAGTCAGATTAGTAGATTCTTCTACAATCATTGAGCGTTTGTTGAATACTCTATATCCTTTAGTCTTGGCAGTATAACAAAAAAAATAACATCGTCAGCTTTGGCATCAAATTTGCCTAAGTTGTCTTTGGTGTTTAGGATAAAACAGCGACAACCAAATACACTAAAATATAAAACATTTGGAGTCCTACCAAAGTAAAGCTCGTAGGGTGTTTTCTTCAAAATAAGTCGAATAAGCACCCTATTTAAAATATGGCATGCTGTACTGACAGCTTCTCCTAAAAATATTTCGGAAGTGAAAATTTATTCAACATGACTCTAGCCATATCGCCAAGAGTCCTATTCTTCCGCTCCACAACACCATTTTGTTGAGGAGTTCGAGGACAAGAAAACTCATGATCAAAACCATTTATTTTGCAAAACTTTTCAAAATCAGAATTCTTGAATTTTCCTCCATGATCACTTCGGATTCGAGTAATCATGTAACCTTTTTCGTTTTGGACCTTTTTGGTAAAGATTTTGAAAACAGAAATAGCATCGCTTTTGTTTGAAAGGAAGAAAATCCAAGTAAATCTAGAAAAATCATCTACTATAACAAAAGTATAAAGTTTTCCACCAAGACTGGCTGCTTTACTGGGACCAAATAAATCCATGTTCAGTAATTGCAAAGGTCTAGTAGTACTTACAGTGTTTATGGAATGAAATAAAGATTTGGTTGCCTCATTCAGTTCACATTCAGCACATACCGTGTCCTTCTTGAATGTGATGTCGGGCACACCTCTTACTAGGTTCTTTGTTGATAGCCTGGATATAGTATCCATATTTGCATGACCAAGACGCTGGTGCCACAACAGTCTCTCATCCTTGTGGGCGTAGAGGCATCTTTCTGCACTGTTAGTATTTCTAGATAGATAGAAAATATAGATGTTATCTTCTCTTATTCCTTCAAAAGCAATGTCTCCTGTTGACCTATCATAAATATAGCATTTACTTTGTCCAAAGTTAATATCATATCCATGATCAGCAAGGTGACTTATGCTGAGTAGGTTAAGCTTTAACTCGGTCACTAGGCAGACATCCTTTATTACAGGAGAAGGACGATAACAAATAGTACCATTACCTATGATATAGCCCTTTAAATTGTTACCCAAGGATACATACCCTTCCCTCTTCATCGATAGTGATGCGAAAAGATTTGTGTCTCCCGTCATATGTCCCGAGCATCCACTATCGAGAATCCACTTGCTTTTAGTTGAGAAAGGAAGGTCCACCTACATTACGAGTAGATATGACCTTTGGTACCCAAGTTCTTGTGGGTCCTAAAATGTTAGTCTTCGGTACCCATGCATATAGATTAATATCAACTAATTTCTTAATTCTACACTGTGGTGAGATATGACCATGTAATCCATAGTATGTGCAAGTAGCATGCCTAATTGTGTTAGGAGCAGGTTGATAGTGATGTCTATGTGCAGCTTGATGATAGTTGTGTGGACCAGCAGGATATTGACTATATGTAGCAGCAGGATGATGGTTATGTCTATGTGCAGCACGGTGATAGTTAGTAGGATAGTGACTATGTGTAGCAGCAGAATGATAGTTATAAAAATAATGTCTATGTGCATGTGGTTTATGTGCTGTATGAGAGTACGTGTAAATATAAGCATGTTTATATGCTGCATGTGGGTGACCTGTTTTACTATTATGAGTGGTCTTGTATTTTGTGTGTGTTTTGTGACTGTGTGATTGGGTTTGAAGTTGACCAACCTATTTTTCCAATCTAATCTCTAATTTCTTAGAGGCAGCATGTAGTTCATTACACTTAGCATTTAAACCATCAAACTTCGCAATAGAGACATTGTGTTTGTTCTTTTCTTCAGCAAGCTCTTTGTTGAGTGTTGAGATCTCACGTATTTGGTTTTTAAAAAGTGTTTCGGCATCATGTAGACTTAACTTAAGCTTGGACACCTCATTAGTGACTTCCGTGGGTGGAGTGTCTCTAACATTATCAAGCAAAGAAGAAAGATTTTGAATCTCTATTTCATAGCCTTTGATTTTCTCCTTGGCATGCTTATATTTACTAATGACTTTCTTGTGGCCATTTAGTAAATCATTAAACGCATCGCCAAGTTAATCAAAAGTAAAGTCATCGAGAGTTTCGCTAGTTACCTTCTCGGATGTTGCCATTAGGCAGGCATTAGCGGTGTCTTGAGGAGAGTCATTTTCTTTCTCGGAGTCAAATGCTTCGCTTTCATGCCAAATACTAGTGTTGGCATACTTTCTTGAAGAAGGCTTCTTGTAGGGCTTCTCATATCTGTTGCCTTTCTTTACGAAGGGACAACTTTTCGAACGTGTCCAGTCTTCTTGCAGCCGTAGCATGCTGGTTCTTCCTCGTCGTCTTCTTGTTGTTCTTCTTTCTTCGATTGAAATGAAGGAACTTCTTGAAGTTGCGGACTAGAAGAGCTTGATCATCACCTTCAAAATTTTCGTGGTCAGTCTCTTCAGGATCAGCCCTTCGACGATAAGCTTTTAGGGCAATCTCTTTTGCCTTTGTAGCAGGTTCGTCGAAATCTTTGACGTCGAGCTCGTGGGTCATTAGCTTTTCCATCAATGTTTCCATAGACATTGTGTTGAGATCATTGCCTTCTATGATAACTGTTACCTTAGGGTTCCAAATCTTTGGTAGCCCCCTAAGTAACTTGCGGATCGTCTCATGGTTCGTATATTGTTTGCCAAGCGATGACAGAGGGTTGATGATGTCAAGGAACCTTGTAAACATTTGGGTGATCGTCTCATTATGCTTCATCTTGAACGCCTCGTATTCTTGAGTAAGACGACAAATTTTAGATTTCTTGACTTGAATGGTTCCTTCATGCGTCACTTCTAGAAGCTTCTATACTTCATGTGAGGTGGTGCATGTCGAGACCCTGTTAAATTCATTCAAGTCTATTGCACAAAAAAGAGCATTAATAGCTCTGGCATCTAGACTTGACTGTTTCTTTTCCTCGTCAGAATATTTGTCTTTGGATTTCTCAATGAGATCTCCATCGACAACTATTCTGGCAGGCTTTTTGTAACCATCGGTGACAATGGTCCACAGGTCGAAGTCTAGAGACTTGAGTGTAATGCATGTGGTTCGTATTACGTATCTCGGTATACGTGTACTTATTTAGACTCGTATTTGCATGTTTCCCTGCTTGATTTATTTTGGCATTTCATTGATTGGTTTATCTTGGTTCGGTTCGGCTTATTGGCTTGGTTCGGTTTTGTTGGAGAACCAACCCACCTACCTACCACCACCATCACCATTTATTAACCCCCACTCTTTTCTCTTTCTTCATTTACTTTTCTTCTTCCCTTCCATTACTTCTCCACCAACCTGAGAGAGAGAAGTTGTAGGTAAGTACATCTTACTTCATCGAGGAACTCCATTTTTATTGTTCCACTGTCTTCCTCATGTGTTTCTAACCTACTTTATAACTTAACATTTTTCATTTCCATGGTTAATTTCTTGTAGATCTAGCTTTGTGGTATTTTAGGATTTCTTGGGTTTTGGTCTATTTAATCTAGTTATTATCAAGTTCTGATGGTTCCATGTTGTAGAGAATTTTATTCTGTCCTATTTTGACCTATGGAAGTTCGGATTTGGACTCTGGATGATGGAATTATGGAGCTTGGAAGCATGGCTTCATGGTGTTCTTCTTCTCGGAAATGGGAGAAGAAGAACAATACTTGACCGCATGACTATTTCATGCGGCAAGTATTTTTTCCAGCCGTATGGCCATTTAATTGAATATTTAATTTAATTGGCCGCATGAGCATTAATTAATTGCTGGCCGTATGGCCTTTGCAAGCATTAGCTTGCATGCTTATATTATTCTAGCCGCATAAGGCCAATTCTCTGCATGGCCATTAATACTATTGCTTGGCCTTTTATTAATTACATTTTTAATTGCCTTTGGCCTTTTTAACTAATGCATGCATTTAATGCATGCATTAGATTTTGCTTGCATAGAATTAAATAGTCAGCCGTATATGGCCAACACAAGGTTAGCCGCATGGCAATTTGCTAATTCATAGCCGCATGGGCCTTTTGGCCATTAGCATTAAATATTGCCAAGTGAGCCGCATGGCCTTTGGCCATTAGCATTAAATATTGCTTGCATTAAATAATTGCCATTAGCATTAGCATTAAATTTTGCTTGCATGCTTATATTTAATGTATGATGTATTAGCTTGTATGCTTTAAGCTTGCATGCACTAGCATTAAATATATGCATGGCCTTTGCTTACAGTTGCATACATGGCATTAACATTTATGTTCTTGACCATTAAAACTTGCTGGCCGCATGGCCAAGTGAAGTATGGTTGCATGGCCCTTCATTGTTTTGCTTGCATGCTTGCAATTGCAAGTAGATTACTGGCCGCTTAGCATTTTTATATATCACTTGACCGCATGAAATAATGTTGGCCGCATGGATTAAAGATAGCATAGCCGCATGGATTAGCTAAGCACTTGGCCGCATGAAGTATTTTAGCTGGCTGCATGCATTGCAATAATATATGGCCGCATGGTTGCTTGCTAATATTTGCATGCCCTTTTATTAATGTATTAGCAATTGCATGTATATTAGCATATGGCTGCATGGTTGCATGCTAATTAATACCATGGCCACATGGCCATTTGTAACTTGTATGGCCATTATTTAATGGCCACTTGTAATGGCTTAGCCGCATACGGTAATTCCTGGCCGCATGGCCACTATCCAATTCCTGGCTGCATGGCCTTTTGCAAGAATTTTCTTGCATGATTAAATAATGCATAGCCACGTGCATGTTTAAATATGCAAGTCTTTGCTTGCATGGCCACGTGCAATGCAGTACTTGCTGGCCGTATGGACCAATCCATTGAGCCGCATGAATTATTTTACATGGCCATTATGTTATGGCCGCATGAATTATTGTAGCCGCATATGGCTCACAACAGTTGTTGGCCGCATATGGCTCACTGCATTTATTGGCCGCATGGCCTTTCTATTAATTGTATGGCCGCTTGAATGCACGTGCATTAACTTTAATTGCTTGCTTGCATGGCCTTGCATGCATTTTCTTGCAAGCTTATTAGCATTAAATTAATTGCTACATTTATTTGCAAGCAACTTGTCTGAGCTGCATATGGCCTAGTGATTTGCTGGCCGCATGTAATAATTTTCCTGAGCCGCATGAGTCCCCCACGGCCCTTGCTCCTACTAATATTTAATTACCACATGTATGCTTGTGCCATATTAAGTGTGTTCCCTGACACGATGGTGACCCATTGTGGTGCACTTTTGACAAATGATATGATATGATAGTGGCCCGTCGTGGCGCACTCCTGACAGTGAACTTAACATGATAAACTTGACATGATAAACCTGACATGATATATCTCGACTTGCTGTTGCAACGGCTAACCTGACCTGACAAGTATGAATGACCTGGACACCGTGGACGATTGTGCTTGTACAAATAAACCCGTCTTGTCTTGCATCATGTCTAGGACAGGGACCCCTGAGTACCACGGTCAGGGGTACCTACTAAAAAGGACTAAGGCTAATAACTAGAATAACACAGTAGTCATGAAGAGATTTTCCAGCTACAGACAATCCCGTTATCTGGGCACCCACTTGGGATCTGTAGCCTGCCGTCGAGTAGGGCACATTTCCAGCACACTGTCAAGTGTTGCACCCTCTAATTCACCTAAGGGTACATGCATTTCCTGGACGATGTACCCACTTGAATTCAACCCCTAATTGCGTCCGGATAGCCTGGATGGTCTGCAGGGCTTGTGGCTGTTGGAAAAATCTTACTGCATCTTGCTAGTAACTAGACAGATTATTCCAACAGCAAGATGCAGTGAGATACTTTAACTAACTAGGGTTATCACAAGTCTAGTTACTAACAAGATGCAGTGAGATTTTTCCAACAGCCACAAGCCCTACAGACCATCCAGGCTATCCGGACGCAATTAGCGGTTGAATTCAAGTGGGTACATCATCCAGGAAATACATGTACCCTTAGGTGACTTAGAGGGTGCAACACAAGATAGTGTGCTGGAAATGTGCCCTACTCGACGGCAGGCTACAGATCCCAAGTGAGCGCCCAGATAACGGGATTGCCTGTAGCTGGGAAATCTCTTCATGACTACTGTGTTATTCTAGTTATTAACCTTAGTCCTTTTTAGTAGGTACCCCTGACCGTGGTACTCAGGGGTCCCTGTCCTAGACATGATGCAAGACAAGACGGGTTCATTTGTACAAGCACAATCGTCCACGATATCCAGGTCATTCATACTTGTCTGGTCAGGTTAGCCGTCGCAACAGCATGTCGAGATATATTATGCAGGTTTATTATGTCAAGTTTATCATGTCAAGTTTACTGTCCGGAGTAAGCCACGACGGGCCACTATCATGTCATGTCATTTGTTAAAAGTGAACCACAACGGGTCACCATCGTGTTAGGGAACACACTTAATATGGCACAAGCATACATATGATAATTAAATATTAGCATGAGCAAGGGCCGTGGCGGACTCATGCGGCTCAGGAAAATTATTACATGCGGCCAGCAAATTACTAGGCCATATGCGTCTCAGACAAGTTGCTTGCAAATAAATGTAGCAATTAATTTAATGCTAATAAGCTTGCAAGCAAATGCATGCAAGGCCATTCAAGCAAGCAATTAAAGTTAATGCACGTGCAGACAAGCGGCCATACAATTAATAGAAAGGCCATGCGGCCAATAAATGCAGTGAGCCATATGCGGCCAACAACTGTTGTGAGCCATATGCGGCTACAATAATTCATGCGGTCATAACATAATGGCCATGCAAAATAATTCATGCGGCTCAATGGATTGGTCCATGCGGCTCAATAGATTGGTCCATACGACCAACAAGTGCTGCATTGCACGTGGCCATGCAAGCAAAGACTTGCATATTTAAACATGCACGTGGCCATGCATTATTTAATCATGCAAGCAAAGTCTTACAAAAGGCCATGCGGCCAGGAATTGGATAATGGCCATGCGGCCAGGAATTACCATATGCGGCCAAGCCATTACAAGTGGCCATTAAATAATGGCCATGCAAGTTACAAATGGCCATGCGGCCATGGTATTAATTAGCATGCAACCATGCGGCGATATGCTAATATACATGCAATTGCTAATGCATTAAATAAAAGGGCATGCAAATATTAGCAAGCAACCATGCGGCCATATATTATTATAATGCATGCGGCCAGCTAAAATACTTCATGCGGCCAAGTGCTTAGCTAATCCATGCGGCTATGCTATCTTTAATCCATGCGGCCAACATTATTTCATGCGGCCAAGTGATATATAAAAATGCTAAGCAGCCAGTAATTTACTTGCAATTGCAAGCATGCAAGCAAAACAATGAAGGGCCATGCGGCCATACTTCACTTGGCCGTGCGGCCAGCAAGTTTTAATGGTCAAGCACATAAATGTTAATGCCATGCATGCAACTATAAGCAAAGGCCATGCATATATTTAATGCTAGTGCACGCAAGCTTAAAGCATGCAAGCTAAGACATCATGCATTAAATATAAGCATACAAACAAAATTTAATGCTAACGCTAATAGCAATTATTTAATGCAAGCAATATTTAATGCTAATGGCCAAAGACCATGCGGCTCACTTGGCAATATTTAATGCTAATGGCCAAAAGGCCCATGCGGCTATGAATTAGAAAATTGCCATGCGGCTAACCTTGTGTTGGCCATATGCGGCTGACTATTTAATTCCATACAAGCAAAAGCTAATGCATGTATTAAATGCATGCACTAGTTAAAAAGGCCAAAGGTAATTAAATAATTTAATTAATAAAAGGCCAAGAAATAGTATTAATGGCCATGCAGAGAATTGGCCTTATGCGGCTAGAATAATATAAGCATGCAAGCTAATGCTTGCAAAGGCCATACGGCCAGCAATTAATTAATGCTCATACGGCCAATTGAATTAAATATTCAATTAAATGGCCATGCGGCTAGGAAAAACGCTTGCCACATGAAATAGTCATGCGGTCAAGTACTGTTCTTCTTCTCCCATTTTCGAGAAGAAGAACACCATGAAGCCATGCTTCCAAGCTCCATAATTCCATCATCCAGAGTCCAAATCCGAACTTCTATAGGTCAAAATAGGACAGAATAAAATTCTCTACAACATAGAACCATCAGAACTTGATAATAACCAGATTAAATAGATCAAAATCCAAGAAATCCAAAAATACCACAAAGCTACATCTACAAAAAATTAACCATGGAAATGAAAAATGCTACGTACTAAAGTGGGTTAGAAACACATGAGGAAGATAGTGGGACAATAAAAATGGAGTTCCTCCATGAAGTAAGATGCACTTGCCTACAACTTCTCTCTCTCAGGTTGGTGGAGAAGTAATGGAAGGGAATAAGAAAAGTAAATGAAGAGAGAGAAAAGAGTGGAGGTTAATGAATGGTGATGGTGGTGGTAGGTAGGTGGGTTGGTTCTCCAATAAAACCGAACCAAGCCAACAAGCCGAACCGAACCAAGATAAACCAATCAATAAAATGACAAAATAAATCAAGCAGGAAAACATGCAAATACGAGTCTAAATACGTACATGTATACCGAGATACATAATACGAACCACAGGCATTACAACTAATGAGGGTCTATGCCAAGATTTTGCCAAGTGTATGCAGAATAAGTTTGAGATGAGCATGATGGGGGAGCTCAACTACTTCCTTGGACTGCAAATCAAATAATACTCGCAAGCCGTCTTCATCTGTCAGTCGAAGTATATAAAGGACATGCTGAAAAAGTTCGAACTTGACAATATCAAACCTATCATCACTCCTATAGCTGCTACAACAAAGCTGGAACCTGATGACAAACCGGTCGATCAACGTAAGTATCGAGGTATGATTGGTAGTCTATTGTTTTTAGCTGCTAGTCATCCTGATATTATGTTTAGCATTTGCTTATGTGCTAGATATCAAGCTAATCCTAAAGAATCACACATGACCGCTGTTAAGCGTATCTTTAGATATCTTAAAGAAACGATTATGGTAGGCTTGTGGTATCCCAAAACTACTTTCTTTAAATTAATCGGATATTCCGATGCTGATTTTGTGGGATGCAATGTCGACCGTAAGAGTACAGCGGCACGTATCATTTTTTTAGGAAAGGCTTTAATCTCATGGTTCAGCAAGAAGTAGAATTCTGTCGCACTATCCACAACAGAAGCTGAGTGCATCGCAGCTGGTGGTTGTTGTGTTCATATTCTATAGATGAATCAAACTCTTGAAGACTATAACTTATTATTCAAGCACATACCTATTTTTTGTGATAACAATATTATAATAAATTTGACCAAGAATCCAGTATATAACTCACGCACAAAGCATATAGATATTAGACATCATTTCTTACATGATCATTAAAAACACTTCACTATTAACTTAGAATTCATTGACACTTAACATCAGCTAGCAGATTTCTTTACAAAACTACTAGTCGAAGAGCGCTTCAATTTTCTTTGTCGAGAGTTAGGAATTTTGGATTAATCTGTCATATAATAACGTGTACCTGCGTGAATAACGTTTATAACATATATCATTCATAGGGACACTGCTTTGGGCACAAGCCGAAAGGGCCCTTCTGACAACAAGGCGTAAAAGCCTAAGTGACACGGTGTACTAGTCTTCGGACTACCGCTTGCTGGGATCCGGCCCCTACAGCTAACCTGAGGATGTTCCACTATGATTATCATTGTTTTAACAATATTTTATTATATGGCTACACTATTATATGGCGTATACCATTCATTATTTCTTATTCAAGATTTTTTCATATTCATCAAAAGTAATTTTTTCTCTTTTGGAGTTCTGGAGCCAAAGCCACAGAACTCGAGCCGAACTCTGCCCTACACAGAGTTTGGGCTGAACTTTGTGTGCCTGCTTCCAGAACCCCCAGCTGCTCTGGGCCATCCATTTTTGATCTGATGGCCACGATTTAACCCGACCTGTTGGCCCTATTGCACATATACCCGAACTCTCTCTCCCACATCACTTTTTTCTTCTTCTACCTCCATTTAAACCCTTTCTCCTCAAACCTTAACCCTAGAAAACTCAAATCTTAGGGCTATCTTTCCTTAAACTCAAGATTTAAGGGTTTTTGGTGGATCTCTTCCATCTCCAACTACTTTTGTGAGGTATAACTCCTATTTTTCATATCTTTCAATGAGCAAATTTTTGTTATTTGGTAGAGAAAAAAGGTTGAAAAGTGAGGGGGCGTCTTCATCTAACCCTCCTCCTCCTCTAAGTCATCCTTTGTTTTATCCACCACCTCCACCAAATCCCAACACCTACAATGAGCAAATTTTTGTCTCATTGGATGCATCTAATGAGTGGTACACGAACTTTCGCTCACGAAGTACGTTCTTGGGCCATCCGATAAATTTTATAATTTTTTTGGCATATGACCCACTTTTTCATAATTTATGCCTCGATGAACTTGTCACAACTTCATCTTGTGTCTATCTCAATGCCATACATATGTTTTACTGTAATTTAACTCATGACGACACTAGAAATTATTCTCGTGTCGCCGGTATTGATATATCCTTTGAAGATTTCGAACTTGCCGATTACCTTGACCTCCCAGAACCAAACACTTGGGAAAAACTTGATGATGCCTGACAGTTCCAATTTTTCGGTGAAACTACTTTTGAGGGTTTCAAGGATGCATTGTGTTCTCCTAATACACAGCCTTGCAAACTTTGAGCCAAATATCTCAACAACTATTTTTATGAACTCTATCAGATCATCTTTTCCTCAATCTTGCCCAAAGCGAGATCTGCCGATGAAGTCACTTATCTTGAGATATCGGCTCTATATCATCTTCACTTTTTCCTTCCGTTCAACTTCCCTCATAGATGATGGATTGGATGATTCGTGCGAGACAAAAACCAAAATCCTTAGTCTATGTCATGTACCTTCCAAAGATTTTTTGTGCCTTCAACATCCCTCTTGATGACTGTCAGTTCCTACATGCTCCTACTTTTCTGTCCAAGGTACGTCGGACTATTGCTGCTGCTGCATCCTCTGACTCTGATGCTCCCGAGCCGAGCCTCCTGCTACTCTTGACTCCATCCAGGCGATGTTGTGCGTTCGCTTCTATTTGGAAGACAACCGCTGGACCCAGTTGGACTACCGCACCACCCTTCAGATGAGTGCTATCAACAACTTGTTGTATGACCTCCAGTACACCCTGGCCACCCTACTATGTCGTTTCCTATCGTACGGGACCTTTCTCGCGAAGGTTGCCGTATTTACGATACATGGGTCAGGCGGTATCTGGACCCGGATGCGGCCTTTGTTGACCCTCGTCGCTCTGCCAGCGACCCTTCAGACTCTGCTGGTCCATCCCGTGCTCCCTGATGGTCGTGGTTTAGTACCTGTTGATGCTGCTGATGTTAGGCTATTATTTTATTATGCTTTATATAATAGTTTTTAAAACTTTGAGATATAGTATTTTTCTTTTCTTCATGCGTTGTATTTCTTTCAAAACTATGCACTTTGGTTTATTGTGAGTTATCAAACTGCTAGTACTTTCTCTCTTTATGATTATGGTTCCTAGTTGTGTGATTGCATGTATTCACTTTGTCTATTTTTATGGGGGATCCATTAGTTTATTTTGCTAAATGACAAAGGGGGAGAATACTTGATATTTGCTTTAGGAATTCTTGATATATGCTTTGAGCTTCTATATATATATTATGTTGTGCTTGCTTAGATTAGAACTTGTCTCAGGACAAATCTATTTACGTTGGAGCCGACATGTTCATCTAGGGGGAGCTACTGTCTATATTCCATGTGTCCAGGTATGAATATTGCGACATACAAATATCATATTTTTGTCAATTATCAAAATGGGGGAGATTGTTGACCCAAACTGGATCGCAGTCAACCTAATCTTGATAATTAACAAGACGATATCTGTTATAATCCAACTTGACACATCAAGCTCCATCAAGCTCCAAAATAGAACGTCATCACATATCAGTTCAAGACAAACATTATCGACGATTGCTTCAACAGTGCTGCTGTTACTTGTAATCTGAGTCTGTATTTTTCCCTTTTATTGAGTCTAGGCTATTGTAAGTTGAGTCGCTCTGAGTATCTCAACCCTAGACTTAATACCCAAGCTCCACCAAACAAACTCTAAAACCTGCAAAGCCCAAAAAGCCCACTTGAACTTTCTGTCCCCTAGGAGACAGTTCGGGCCGAACTCTGCCCCACACAAAGTTCGGGCCGAACTCTGCCCCCTTAATTTTGAGACATATTTTTTAGGGTTTGCTGGTTGCTAGTCGTCCAATGGCTAAATATTTGAATATTTGGGATAGAGTTCTGGCCGAACTCTGCCTCTCTGGACTAGTATATATAGGCCTTAATTTTCTTCTTTTTCAATCATCCAATCTTCTCATCTTCTCTTCTTCTATAGCCTATAAATTCAAGAGCTTATTTTTTTCATCTAACTAGCCACAAAACTTTCCAAGCCCCCAAGGTGCTTAGTGCCAGTCAACTAGAAGTTTGTGTACAAGAGTTTCAAAAGAAGTCACATGGACAATTCTAAGTCTCGCCATCTGTGAATATGTAAGAAGTTGGCGTGCTCTTCTGAGTAAAGGCACATGATTGTATTTCACAAATAGTGGATTTCAATCCTGAGCTAGAGTTCTCAGGCTTGGACTACTCCCCCACGAGGAAAACCAGGTTAAAAACTGCTATGTCTGCATATGCTTCACTGATCTCTATTTATATTCTGCACTTATACTCTAATGATTATTTATGTTGGGTGGAATTGAATAAAGTTATTTTTATTTGGGTATTATTGACACATACTATATTCATCCCCCTCTAGAATTGCCTATACGTACTTCAATTGGTATCAGAGCTCTGTTCTCTTATATCAGATTAACATCCTAAGAGCTGATCCATGGCAACCACACAACCTATCTTTTCCAACTATAGTGAGGGACAGTCCATAAATAGGCTATCCCTATTTGACGGAACTAACTACACCTATTAGAAAACTAGGATGAGTTTTTATCTTACATCTCTAGACTTTGATCTGTGGACTAACGTCATAGATGGTTACAAAAAGCCTGCCAGAATAGCTATCGAGGGAACTCTAGTTGAAAAATCCTACGACAAATATTCTGACCAGGAAAAGAAACAGGCAAGTCTAGATGCTAGGGCTATTAATGCTCTATTTTGTGCAATAGACAGGACTGAATTCAACAGGGATTCTACCCACGTTGACAATAATGCGTGCAGCCGATGGAAAGCAGTACAAGACCATCCCAGACTCTCCGAAACCTCGTCCAGTGGAACTCCGTCATCTCTTGAGCACCCACTCGCAATACTCAAGGCCGGGGGTACGTCATCAGCGACTCTCTGATCGAGGCATACTCGGACCTCACCCACAGGAACTCGAAGGAAGAATGCCTTCTCCATATCTCTTCGGATGCGCACAGCGCTCCTGTTACATAAAGGAAGTTGAGGTATGAAGACTTCGTATGGTCCCTGCGAGCATAGGACGAGAGAAGAATCGGAGACGCAGTTGGTGTCTAAATCAAGACCCAACTGTACTCAGATTAGCACCAACTGCTACTGCTGTCAAGTAGATCCATTACCGCCAAAGAGGAGGTCCGTCTTTCAAAGTCTACGACTGAGAACTTGGAAAGAAGAAGGAGAGCTCCGTGTTGCTTCATGTAATGTTGCTCGGGACTCTCCATCCCAGAAGAAGCTATCCAAGAAACCCCTTTCCTCGGATGGCAAGTCCAAAAATCGGCCTAGGGGTAGCAAGAAGCCTGTGTCCAAGGAAAGCGTGTTCCAATACACGTGCTCCAAGGACGGATCATCGTCGCAAGAAGACGGTTCATTAACTGCTGCACCTGCTTGGTGTAGCCAGCCTACTACGGTGTATAATAACCCTTCGTTTCAGCATGACGAAGAGACGTATGACACCGACACTTCTGCGGGTGTAAGCAGTTTGAAGACCGAGGGTAGGAACAATATCGAATCAGAGGACGATCGCAACTTGCCAGTCTTTCCACAAGACGATGAGCACCAACACTCCGAACCAGAAAGCGAAAGATCTACCACCCCTTCTACTTACACGCACATAGCATCTGTGTACACGGCGGCTGATGACAACGAACAATCAAGCGGAAGTGCTGATCAGCAAAAATGCATTGAGGCTCTCGAAGGAAGTCTTAATGCGTTGAACATATCCATGCAGACTTTAGCCTCTGTTGTTCTGGAGATCAAAGACAGTTTGGTTCCCACTGTCTCCACACCTGTGGCTTCGACGGTTCGTGATGGGTCTAGTACCCTGCCCGTCAGAAACCAAGTTGCGCAGTCGTCGGCCACTCCGTCGACCCTCAATCCAGCAGTATCCAATGAAATACAGCAAACACTCGAGGAGTTATACGCTCGCCACGATGCCAAAGAAAAGCGAACAACACTCCGAAAGATGGGCATCCGGCAGCCTTATCCTGCTGAGTGGGACGATGTGGTTTATCCTTCCAAATATAAACGACGATCACCCTTATGATACTAAGGAGTCATCCAGACGATACTTGAGGTATTCTGCCTCAGTAATAGGACACTTGCCAAAGGATGACGCCCTTCTCAGCAGCATCTTCGTTGGAGCTCTACAGGAGGTGGCCTATGAATGGTTCTGTAGTTTGTATGACAACTACAATAAATCGTTTGAAGACCTGAAGAACAAGTTCCTGGAATAGTTCTACGAAGGAGGGCTAGACATGACGATGTCTACTCTCATGGACATCGTTCAGAAAGAAAAAGAGCCCATACGAGCGTACACTGAACGCTTCCGCCAGGCTGCCCTAAGGCTACCTTCATGCATGTCTGAGCCCATGCTCACGGATTCATGCCGCAAGAATATGCTCCCTGCCATCAAACTATGGCACAGTGCACCATGCACCGAGTGGACACCCTTCATTACTGAAGCAGACATAGCTCAGAAGAAGGCACAAGATGCCCAACTCCTGGGTCTGAACTTCCTCTCTATTGAAGATAAAGAAAAGCGAGTAAAACACGGTAAAGGCAAGCAAGCTATGACCGTCAATATTAAAAAGGGTCCAGCGCTCGTAAGCTCCAATCCAGCCGAAGCATAGAAGCCGAATGAAACCTACTCCTTCAATGACGAAGACACGCTCGAATTATTTGAGATGCTGACCAAGGGCGGCAGGATGCAGCTTCCACCTTCCAAGAGTCCTGACGAAGTGGAAAAGGTAGATAATCCTAAGTACTGCCATTACCACCAGTACATCTACCACTCAACATGCAACTGCTACGTGTTGAAAAGATAGATTCAACGTCTTATCGACGCCAATATCATCTCCTTCGATTACGAGGAAAAAGATTGTGATGGCCAACAAGGTCACGATACAGTCCATCAGCTTTCCGATAGCCGTGACACAAGATGGCATCGTCAACCTTCCGCCCGCCAGGGATAATGCTCAGGGCCTCATCCCCTTCACAACACCGCAAGGTGAAGTGATGTGGGTTCATCCAGATCTCACACCTGACATGACTGCACAGGCAGTACGCCCGACTAAAGAGAGGAAGGTCGGGACATGTCGCATGGTCTCCTCCTCGGCAGAAGACACCAGGGTGACCACTCGTTCGGCTCTCCAGCGAGAGAAAAACTAGGCTCCTGAAGAAAAGACACCCCTACAGGCGACCCATTCTACTCCCGATACAGCACAAACCAGACCTTTCCAACCTCCTATCGCAGATAAGTAAAAACAAAAGGAGGTTCGCTTCGATAAGCCTCTACGAAAGGACTCGGCAGTAGGCCTGATCAAACCCTACAACTTCGATATACTGGCACAGCTTGCCAACACGTCGGCTCGGTTATCACTCTTCGAGCTTCCCCGACTCTCCTAAACCTATATTCATCAGTAACACCAACCGAAGTTCCTGTGCCGTCATGAGTGCTCGTAGATCCTGGTGAAAACTTGTTCAACCCTCCTATACTAAATCCCAGTAATTAAAGCCCTCTCCATCCATATTACTTCTGGATCGCTTTCTTGCACCCTACTGTGCATCTACCATGTCCATATCACCTCTGAGTAGTTGCATATCCCGTAAAGACTATGTGTCATCATGACCATATAGAAAATATTTCACGTCCATATCACCTCTGAAGTATCCTTCTATAACCGTGTCTATCATGTCCATATTACCTCTGAGTAGTCACCTTCGTTATGATAACCGCAAAGTTGTCATAACTCCCTATAATACAACCACGTCCATAATACCTCTGAACTGTTATTCTAGTAGAAGGATGCTTGCCATATCCATATTACCTCTAAGTAAAGTACCATTTCCATGACAATCCTCCATAATTGTCATTTATAGAACCCTTCATGTCCATATCACCTCTGAATCGTTCTATACCCCCTAGATTCTATCATTACCATGTCCATATCATCTCTGAGTAAAGAAATTTTCTCCACAAAGATTTGGTGTTTGCCACGTCCATATTACCTCTGAGTAAACACCCTGTCCAAATGAAGTCGTTCCCTTGTGGAAATTCCTATCCTTATATAGATTTCACAAACATGAATATGAACAGAGAAAGGGAAACAAAGAAAATTTCATATGTGATTGAAGTGTATTTGCTATTACAAAAGAGATTCTCTCACACAGAGAGAAAAAATATCAAAATTGGGAGGACCGGTTCCGAAGCCCCCCAATAAACCCTTCAAACGGGCCTTCTTGGCATCTACAAATGCCTGAGCCCGACGCTCAGCCTCTTGACGTTGGGCGGCTTCATCATCAAAAGTGGGCAGAGTCTGGCGGGCAAGGACCAGCTCGGCCTGACCAATGCCGATGTCGTTCCTCTCCTGGGCTAAATCCTCAGAACGCTGGCGGAGAACTTCCCTCTGGGTCTCGTACTCCACTAGATGACTTTCAGCCAGAGCTAGGTTTGCTTCCAACTTGTGAATATGCTCTCGAAGGGCCCGACATTCCGATTTTGTAGCCGCATAACGACGGGCTTGAACCTCGTCAGCGCTAGTCACCAGGCTAAGCTCGACCTTAATCTCTGTGAGGCCATCCTGCAAGTCCTGACGCCGCTGCTCGTACTGGGAAACAACAGAAGCAATCTTCTCCAACTCCTCAGTAATCAAAGTTGGGATGCCGTTCTTAAGGTTTTGTAACTCCAAGGCAATGGCGTCTACCTCGTCCATTAGGTTGGTGTTGCATCCGCCTTCGTCCGGCATGCCGAATAATAGCGTAGAGTCACTAGTGCACCCTCAACTACAGAGCAGACGCGTTTGAGTGAATGATTGTACAGCAGGGCGCCCTTTAGACCATGCGATAAAACATGACGAATGGTTCCCAAGAGATCGTCAGAATAAAAATCATCATCAGCTAGGTTCATCGGAGTTACGGGCGAAGCTACAGCCCAAGGCCCAGAGACGAAGACAGCAGCCGAACTCTCCACCTGTACCAGAGTAGACAAAGGAGGAGCCACCGGTGGAACACTCAATGGTCTCGGAGGCACAGTTGTCTCTCCAACCACTCGAACAACTGAGACTGGTCCTGCAAAAATTCCTTTGGCCCTTGCTCCAATGGCCACGTCACTAGTCGTCTGATCGATGACCACATCATTGACTTCTATATTGGCTCCCACGGGGGCAGACCACAATACTTTCCCCAATATTCCTACTTATAGGAATAGCCACGTCGACAAGAGAAGACAAAACGCTTCGAACGTCGTGGGTTCAAAAAAAGGGTCATGATGAATGTTCTCTAGAAACGACAAGTCATGATCACGCTTAAGGAGGAGACGGCTCAATGCATTTAATACCGGAGCCTAAGTACGATGCCACCCTGGCAACACACGTGATGTGCAGCACGCCTACAAAGGAACACATGTCATACTTTTGTTCAAAGTATCCCGAGCTTGACTCAAGTTTGGAACACTTTGAAGGGGGTCTTGTAGAAGCATGAAAAATATAGCATCCCTAAGCGTAGGCGGGTACCCTTATTACCTCCAGCTTCATACAGGCACAGGCGATCAGATGCAGAGACCAGCCAAAGACAGAGACATTCTCAGAATAAAGTTCAGAAAAAACTTTTTTATTAATCATGGCTACAAGGGTCTATCACAGACTTGTCATAATTACATAAGAGATAAACTTCATGAATCCTAATTACATGGATTAATTAAAATTCTTTGTTAGCATAATGATTATATCATGTTTTTGAATATGGCTAATCAATTAAGTTTAATTAGTGATGTCACTAATATTTATGTAATCGCTATCATGTTGCTACTTAAACTTAGCATTGTCCTAAATGGTCAATATCATATTGCTATGCTTGTATCATACTGCATCATATTATTATTGTTAGCCCAATGATTATATCATGCTTTTAAATATGGCTAATCAATTAAGTTGAACATATCGACATCACTAATATTCATGTAATTACTATCATGTTGCTACTTAAACTTAGCATTGTCTTAAACTTAGCATTGTCCTAATGTTAGCATTGCCCTAAATGTTTTATATAATATTGCTATGCCTGTATCATATTATTCTGTTCGTCTAACATGTTCTTATAGACATGCAGTAAGCATGATCAAGCTTTGTCAAACCAGGACATATGCAATAGAGAATTATTGATGGACCAAAGGCGGTATTGGCGAAGCCCCCGAAAGGTATTCAGATTTCCAGATCTGTTTATCTTTGGACGACCGCTGTCAAGTAAAAAAGGCGTCTTCAAGTCTGCTCAAATATTTAAAGAAAGGCGTCATCAAAGGGCTCTTGGTTTTCCTATTTTATCAATGTAATTTGCATATTTATTGCGTCTAGGAATACGGTGTACACTGTATCGTACTGGCAAATAGGCTACCCAAGAAACATTTTCAAAATATCCTTTTATTTTGAAAACAAGCCCACTTACAAAAGCCCAAACTACTTCCTAACTGTTTGACTTTTCAAAAAGCCCAAAAACCAATTTGCAAAAACCCTGACAGAACTCCAACAGAACTCCAGAAGAATTCGGCCAGAGTTCGGCTAGAGTTCGGTTAGTGAACGTTGCTTTTTGAACTTGGTCTTCCTGCAGTTACGGATTCCACCGAGATTTTCTCAAAGAGTTCTGCCCGAATTCTGCCCAAATTCTGTCAGAATTCTGCCTTTGGAAAAACTATAAATAGAGAAGGATTTCGATCATTTCAACACACTCATTTACTTTCATATCTCTTCTCTACAAGCCTACTACTTCTTCCAAAGTGTTCTGAGCTTTTATTTTCAAATCCCAAGCCAGTTACAATCCTCTAGTCGATTTGCCAGTACGGTACGGTCTAGAAGTTTCAGAGTGGTTGTAATCAGAGGCTTGATTGAAGTTACACACTTCACAATTGAAGTTGGTCGAGTACTTCGAATCAAAGCTCGCGTTGTAGAAGTTGCAAGAACTTCGGATAAAAACTTGTGGTAATTTTCCATAGTGGATTCAACTGGAAGCTAGAGTTCTTCCGACTGGACTAGTCCTCAACAGAGGGAAACCAGTATACATCCTTGTGTTTGCGTTTGCTCTCTACTCTCTACTTTTTATTTACATATCCGTGATATATTATCTGTGATCTTGTTACTAATATTTTTAAATAGTTAATTTCCGCTGCCTACTCTATTCACCCCCCCTCTAGAGTATTACGCTTTACAACTCGTTCCTACAATCGGTCCTACAATTGGTATCAGAGCAATGCTGCATCTAGAGGTAATATATTCTGATCCCAATTGTTCCTACAATTGGTATCAGAGCAGATTATACAGGTAAAGTGAGGTAATATTGTTATTATATAACTGCTGTTACATAGATCCCTGTATCACATATAGTAAGTATGTACTTCACAACTGAAGAGCAATCCTCAAATAGACTCCCACTATTTGATGGAACAAACTATAGCTATTGGAAGACACGGATGAGCTTCTACTTGAAGTCTCTAGATTTTGACTTATGGTCAATTGTTGTCACCGGCTACAAAAAGCCTACTATCACTTCTATTCCTACATCCTTTATAATCAATAAGCCTTATTATAGTTACACGGATGAAGAGAAGAAGTTAGCTAGCCTTGATGCAAAAGCTATGCATATCTTTTATTGTACTGTAGACACAAATGTATTTAATCTTATTACTGCTTGTACAACATCTCATAAAATTTGGAAAGTTCTTGAAGCTACTTATGAGTGCAGGTATGAAAGCAAAGCTAGCAACTCCAGAGAGAAGGATAGTCTTCATAATGATACAAATATCTATATGACGAAATTGGGATTTAAGGTACAGCATAATCCCTTATACGAAGAAGAGCTTGTATGTGACAATTACAAGAAGATAGACCACATCCAAGAAGATTGTACTACTACAAGAAAAGAGAGTCACTACGAACAATCAAATGAAGGAAGATCATCGGGCATATGGTGTAAAAGCGAAGCAAGCAATTCTGAAGAAGAAGAAGAAGAAGAAGAAGAAGAAGAAGAAGAAAAATCTCATCAAGCTGCAAATTTATGCACAATGGCATTATCTAACGATGTACAAAATAATTCTTTTTCTGAAGAGAGTGAATTTTCTTATGATAATTTATCTGATGCTTTCAGTGATCTGTTAGAAGAACACAAGAAAGTATTAGATAAATATAAGCAAGCTAGAAAGGATATTCTATCCTATAAGCGTGAGATTAAAAAGCTTACTTGCTTATTGAATGATGCTAGAGATACTTCTACTTCTGATAATTCTATTGAGATATCCACACTTGAGTTTAGATTGCATGAGGCGCTTGAATGCATTAAGAAAAGCACTCACAAAAATGCTAAACTTAAGGAGGAATTAGAATCAGAAAAGAAGAAGTATTCTATTGCTTCATGTAGAATTGATGCTCTCTCTGCTAAGTATGATGAGATCTGTGCTAACTCTAAAAAGTTAGAGATTAGACTGGGAAAGCAGGTAGTACAACCTACGACTCAGTCTAACACAAGACACTTAGCACATCACAAAGTCACACACGTTAGATCTTTTACTAAGGAAGCAAGCAAAGTTAAAGCTTCACATAACCATGCTTTCTATTACAAGTATCCACGCACATCATATCATACTACTGCACATTCTCATACTACTACACATAGTACTAATATTAATTCTTTCTGTCATTATTGTGGTATGAATGGACATGTTTCTAATCGCTGTCAGATTAGAAAACTAGTTGATATAAACTTGTGCAAATGGGTTCCCAAAGCTAACAAATGTGGATCCAAGTATTGGATACCAAAGTCTTCACCTAATATTGCAGGTGAAGCTTCTCATATCAAATAGAACCAGGGAACATGTTGGTGATTGCAAAGCTACAAAGGTCATCTTCCATGCAATTGCACCAACAGAAGTGTGGTCACTAGAACCACTTCGGTAACATGCTTACTAAATAGTTTCTAATATCTAGCATGTTCTTTTTG
Organism: Iris pallida; assembly: GCA_029216955.1. Taxonomy (NCBI): domain Eukaryota; kingdom Viridiplantae; phylum Streptophyta; class Magnoliopsida; order Asparagales; family Iridaceae; genus Iris; species Iris pallida. Next base: position 22,479,819 of record JANAVB010026199.1, on the reverse strand, counting down.
ATGTCTTGCTATTAGCTTTCATTGATATCTTTTAAATTGTTTATTATTTGAATCAATGTGAGATATAATCTTAGCATGACTATTGTCTAGCTTAAATGATCAGCTCACAATATATAGTTTTTATTTTCCATTAGTGTGACACATTTGTCTATGTATGCTCTTTACTCTTAGTCTTTATTCTTGAAGCATACATAGGAGCTTAATTTTATTTTGGTGAATATATTTTTGACTCTTCGTCTTTAATATTTTTAATGGTCACTTCTTACCGATTTGTCTTTAACATGTCATATTTACTTTGATCAGTATTTTTGAGTATGTATGTTTAGCACAAGTCTCATGTTTACTTGAAAAGTATATACATATATTCTTTTATGTTAACCTTGTTCTTGCATAATATACTTCACTATTGATTCTCATATTTTAATTATTTTGATTAACTTCTTATAAATCAACTACATCTTTGTCTAATAATGTTTATTTATGCTTATTAAGGATACAAGAATAATTCATTTTTATTTATATATTGCTCATGTTTCTTATATTTTTGTATAAATATCTTTATGGGGATATATGAGTTAAGTTCAAGTTCTATATTATATTATTTTGAAAAGTAGTTTTTAAACTTGTGCTTATCTCATACTTCAGCTATTGATTACTTTGGACAAATTTATGTATTTCTCTTTATTAGCTTCTCCCTCAAAGCCTCTTTTAATAATGTATGTTTTTTTTTTGGCTTTTTGGTTGACATTTTATATACATGATGCTTTTAATATCTTGATCTTGATAAACCATTCCTTGGGTATTTACTTTTAGGGATTCTGGATTTCGGCGATGTTCGATGATACTGCATATATTCCTTTGAATCTAAGTTCTTAAGAGTAGAAATTATTTTGGGAACAAGCCGAAAGGGTCCTTCTGTCATACAGGTGTAAATAGCCTGAAGCGACACGGTGCACTAGTCTTCGGACTACCGCTAGCTGGGAACCGGCCCCTACAGCTAACCCGAAGTGATCAATACTTTATAGACTTAAGATTTATTAAGGTGTACTTGCAACTATTATCTAGTTCTGGATCCAAGGTGCTGTCAAATCTCCTAGGTTCCAGAATACATCAACGTATCTAGGTCTTACATTTTTAATTTACTAATGTTTTTATATTTTATTGTTACCCAATAATTTTGTAGCACATATGGATAAATGTAAATTGATACATCTTATACAGTATGCTACATTGTTCTAAGATTTTTTTTCCATAGAATATAATTGATTTCATATTGCACTAATTCTTCTTAAATCCTCGGTTATTAAAGAAGAAATTTGTTTTTGGTACAAGCCTACAAAGGGTCTATCTGTCACCACGACTACGGTCGAAGCGAAGCGGTACTTAAGTGTTCCCCGGTGAACCTCCGTTAGCTGGGACAGTACCTCTACAGCTAATCCAAGATTGATCGACGCTTTTTAAACTAAAGATTTATTGAGATCTAGTTGCAATTATTATCTGATGGATTTTGAAATTTTAGATTTGATGGATAATATTCTCTCTTTATATTTTCACAAAAGGTAGCATATGTTGATCTATCTTGTCGATTGTGAGATTCTATAGCATAGATCAATTTATGTCATCTTTTGACTTATACGATTATTCTTCATGCTAATTTGAAATATCTTTTGATTGTTTTTATTTTTAAATGTTCATTTAATGGATATTTCTACTTTTGTCTAAAGATGATTGTTTTTCGTATTCGTGACAACTCATTGAATATTATGGTCTTGTGATTTCATCTTTAGCTTGTGTAATATTCGTAATATTCATGATTTTTTGAGCTTTATTTTATTATCTTCTTATACAAGTTACTTACTGTCTATAACAGTAATTCTTTGCGGGGAGAAGTCATGCAAATTGAATCTCTTTCTCAAAGCGTTTCTTTTCTTTAACCCTACGGTTGTCAGTGAACACCGTGCTAAGGCTTTAAAAGGGAAGAAATGAACTTTGATAAGAAGACCTTATATTTTTGAATTAGTTTTCTCTTTCGAAAATATGTCTCTGAATTTTTTTTTAAAAAAAATTTATTTTTGGATATAGCCATGTAAAGGTGGAGCAGTTAATTGTTTCAAGTCAATTATCCCCTTAACATACCATATATCTAGAATACACTTTTCGTTGGACATTTATCTAGTTTTGTTTATTTGTTCAAATGGATTTATTTATGATTTATGGATTCTTTTATTGTTTCTGTGATTCGAATTGCCATCTTTCAGTCTAAGGACTAAATGGACGCATTCGAACATTTATTAAGACTGTTTTTCACAATAAATTCCATATTTTTGAAAAGTCTTTTTGATTTATTGAATCTGTCTGGTACTCAAATGTTATTATTAAAGACAGTTTTCAAAATCTTTTTATGTATTAAAATATTTCTTTTATATATATATTGGAGATATATTTTGTTTGTTCTTCTTTAAGAATTTATTGGATTTCTTTTTTTTTTGCCTAAAGATGATATTTGTTTTGAGTTTGGAATTTTATATGCATTTGATCAAAAGGAAAGAAAAGATGCATATCTTGGATATCCCTTTGATCTTGTGATTATTTATTTTATCTATTTTATGCATATAAATTATTTTTGAACTATATACGCATATTTTAAGGGGAGCAAATTAATTGTTTCAATTCCTTTGTGCCCTTAATATGTGGTATACCTAGTTCATCATGGACATATATTCTTTTACGTTAAATATCTTGTTGAGTTGTTCATGATATTTGGATTTGGATTTGTATTAGATGAGAGAATATATGATTATTATTATTTTTTTTAATTCTCTCATTCGAGTTTCTAAAAGTTATCTTGCCAAAAATATATTTAATTATTCTTATCCTGTTGAGTTTAAACTGATTTGGCATTTCTTATTGAGATTTTATCTCAAAGTTCATGATTATCTATATTTAGACTGATCATACTTTGTGGGAGAGCATTCAAGTCGACTGGAATTCTTCTTCTCAAGTATTATGTCTTCATTACCTTCATGTTTATCTGATGGATATATATCATGCTAAGGTACTTGAATTCAAATGCATGGACTTTGGTATAGATTCTAGTATACTTGTTTTGATTCCTTTTCGATGATTATACTCTTTATGGAATTGATTCACTAATTTGTATGGGCAAATTATGAATCATATTTTTTTATGATCATTGTTAATAGTCTCATTATATTTTTGATTCTTTTATATATACTAGATCTGTGAATTTCTATTCCTCATGATTTATTTATGACCAATGATTGATTCTTACTATATTGATATTTTTTGGTCTATTTCAAAACATAAATCATTTTTGGATTTCTAGTTGGTAAACTATGTATTGATTGCTTTCCATTTTTTTAAGTTCAACCAACTATGTTGCATATTGATTGATTTTTTTTTATTTACTGTGTTGACAAGTTTTTTTTTTTTACCTTAGTTTGCAATTTTCTAAACTTGTCATTACACTGTTCTCCTAATCCTTGATCATGATTATTTTTGCTTTCCTCATTTACTTATGCTTGAGTTCATTTTAGCTCTAATTATGGGGGAGCTTATTTTTGATCATGTCAAAGGGGGAGAAATAAGTTTAAGTTGGAGAAATTAGTTTAAGTGGGGAGAAATAAGTTTAAGTCTGCATACAATCTTTACAATCTTTTAGTATTATGTGTTTATTAGTGATACATGCATCTATTGTATATATATTAAACTTAAAGGATTTGCCATAATCAAAAAGGGGGAGATTGTTAGCCCAATGATTATATCATATTTTTGAATATGGCTAATCAATTAAGTTGAACATATCGATATCACTAATATTCATGTAATCACTATCATGTTGCTACTTAAACTTAGCATTGTCTTAAACTTAGCATTGTCCTAATGTTAGCATTGTCCTAAATATTTTATATAATATTGCTATGCTTGTATCATATTATTCTGTTTGTCTAACATGTTCTTATAGACATGCAGTAAGCATGATCAAGCTTTGTCAAACCAGGACATATGCAATAGAGAATTATTGATGGGCCAAAGGCGGTATTGGCGAAGCCCCCGAAAGGTATTCAGATTTCCAGATCTGTTTATCTTTGGACGACCGCCGTCAAGTGAAAAAGGCGTCTTCAAGTCTGCTCAAATATTTGAAGAAAGGCGTCATCAAAGGGCTCTTGGTTTTCCTATTTCATCAATGTATTTTGCATATTTATTGCGTCTAGGAATACGGTGTACACTGCATCGTACTGGCAAATAGGCTACCCAAGAAACGTTTTCAAAATACCCTTTCATTTTGAAAACAAGCCCACTTACAAAAGCCCAAACTACTTCCTAACTGTTTGACTTTTCAAAAAGCCCAAAAACCAATTTGCAAAAACCCTGACAGAACTCCAACAGAACTCCAGGAGAATTCGGCCAGAGTTCGGCCCGAATTCGGCCAGAGTTCGGCTAGAGTTCGGTTAGTGAACGTTGCTTTTTGAACTTGGTCTTCCTGCAGTTACGGATCCCACCGAGATTTTCTCAAAGAGTTCTGCCCGAATTCTGCCCGAATTCTGTCAGAATTCTGCCTTTGGAAAAACTATAAATAGAGAAGGATTTCGATCATTTCAACGCACTCATTCACTTTCATATCTCTTCTCTACAAGCCTACTACTTCTTCCAAAGTGTTCTGAGCTTTTATTTTCAAATCCCAAGCCAGTTATAATCCTCTAGTCGATTTGCCAGTGCGGTACGGTCTAGAAGTTTCAGAGTGGTTGTAATCAGAGGCTTGATTGAAGTTACACACTTCACAATTGAAGTTGGTCGAGTACTTCGGATCAAAGCTCGCGTTGTAGAAGTTGCAAGAACTTCGGATGAAAACTTGTGGTGATTTTCCATAGTGGATTCAACTGGAAGCTAGAGTTCTTCCGACTGGACTAGTCCTCAACAGAGGAAAACCAGTATACATCCTTGTGTTTGCGTTTGCTCTCTACTTTTTATTTACATATCCGTGATATATTATCTGTGATCTTGTTACTAACATTTTTAAATAGTTAATTTCCGCTGCCTACTCTATTCACCCCCCCTCTAGAGTATTACGCTTTACAACTCGTTCCTACAATCGGTCCTACAATTTTGTTCGTCTAACATGTATTTGCAAACAAGCAGTAAGCACGATCAAACCAGAACATATGCAACGAAGAATTATTAATGGGCCAAAGGTGGTGTTGTAAGAGTTGCAAGCACTCGATTAAAGCTTATGCCATAGTGGATTAACAGCGAGCAAGAGTACTCGCGACTGCACAAGTCCTCTCAGAGGAAAATCAGTACACATCGTGGTGTTCACTGAGTTTGAATTCTTGATTCTTACTTTAACGCATTTTAGTTACCATCTTTTATCTGCCATAATATATAACTGCTTAATATTTTTAATTGGTGATTATTTTTTGCTGCACACGCACACATTCTATTTACCCCCTCTAGAGGTGCTCAACGGTCCTACAATTGGTATCAGAGCTAGGACTCTATTATCTGGCTTAACATCCTTAGAGTAGATCCTTATTATCAATTGTTAACCTCTGATTCCAATTGCCTACAATTGGTATCAGAGCAGGTGCTTGTTATATAGATATTACTGCTCATACCAATTGCTCCCATAATTGTTATATCAGAGCAGGTTATATTCATATATAACACTCTAGATTATTTGCATATGACAGCCATGAAATCAATATTAACAGATGAAGGGCAGTCCACAAATAGACCTCCATTATTTGATAGAATGAACTATACTTCTTGGAAGACACATATGAGCTTCTACCTGAAGTCTCTAGATTTACGGTCAATTATTTGCAATGGCTACAAAAAGCCTACTATCAACTCTATTCTTACTTTCTCAATTATTAACAAGCCTTATTATAGTTACACAGAGGAAGAGAAGAAGTTAGCTAGCCTTGATGCAAAAGCAAAGCATGCTTTCGATTGTAGTATAGACTTCAATGTATTCAATCTCATTACTACTTGCACAACATCTCATAAAATTTGAAAACTTCTTGAAGCTACTTATGAGTGCAGGTATAAAAGCAGTACTAGCGACTCCAGAGAGGAGGATAGTCATTATAATGATGCAAATGTGTGCATGATGGCATTGAAATTTAAGGTTCAACACAACCCTATATATGAAGAAGAGCTTGTATGTGACAACTGCAAGAAGATAGGCCACATCAAAGAAGATTGTAGTACTTCTAGAAAGGAGAGTCACTATGAACGATCAAACAAAGGAAGGTCGTCATCTCACAAGTACTCTACCATGAGCATATGGTGTAAAATCAAAGCAAGCGATTCCGAAGAAGAAGAGAGACCTCGTCAAGCTAAAAATATATGCTCAATGGCATTATCCAACGAGGTACAAGGCAAGTCTGTTCTTAAAGAGAATGAATTCTATTATGATGAGTTGTCTGATGCTTTCAGTGATCTATTGAAAGAACACAAAAAAGTATTAGATAAGTATAGGAAAGATAGAAAGGATATTCTCCGCTACAAGCTTGAGAATAAAAAGATTACTTGCTTATTGAATGATGCTAGAAACACTTCTACTTCTGATAATTCTACTGAGATTTTCACACTTGAGTTTAGATTACATGCGGCACTTGAATGCATTGAGAAAAGCACTCAAGAAAATGCTAAACTTAAGGAGAAATTAGAATCAAAAAAGAAGAAATATTCTACTGCTTCATGTAAAATTGATGCTCTTTCTGCTAAATATGATGAGATCTGTGCTAACTCTAAAAAATTAGAGATTAGACTGGAAAAGCAGGTTGTACAACCTGTGACTCAGTCTAACACAAGACACATGACACATCACAAAGTCACACACGACAGATCTTTTAAAAAGAAGCAAAAAAAGCTAAAGCTTCACGTAACCATGCATTCTATTATAAGTATCCACGCACATCAAATCATACCACTGCACGTTCTAATACTGCTGTACATAGGACTAATGTTAATACTTTCTGTCATTATTGCGGTATGAATGGACACATTTCTAATCATTGTCAGATTAGAAAGCTAGTTGATACGAACTTGTGCAAATGGATTCCCAAAGATAACAAATGTTGATCCAAGTACTGGATACCAAAGGCTTCACCTAATATTTCAGGTGGAGCTACTTATGATGAGCCATAGAACCATGGAGCATGTTGATGATTGCAAAGCTACAACGGTCAACTTCCATACAATTGCACCAACATATGTGAGGTCACTAGAACCACTTTGGTAACATGCTTCTTAAATAGTTTTTAATATCTTGCATGTTCTTATTGATGTCTTTCTATTAGCTCTCATTGATATCTTTTAAATGTTTAACATTTATGTGAGTTATAATCCTAGCATGACTAGTTGTTTAGCTTAAATAATTATTTTATACTACATAGTCTTTTACTCATTTTCTATTTATGTGACATGTCATATTTATCTTTGTATGCTCTTCACTTTTAGTCTTTATCTATGAAGCATGCATACCACTATAGTCTATCGGAGCTAGAGTTAATGTGTTTTTGACTCTCTGCCTTTAATATTTCTCAAATGGTCACTTCTTACCGATTTGTCTTTAACATGTCATATTTACTTTAATCGGTATTTTGTGAGTATGTATGTTTAGCACAAGTATCTTTTTACTCAAAAAATATATACATATATTTTTATGTTAACCTTGTGCTTAAATATTATATTCATTATTGATTCTTATATCTTATTTTGAGTAACTGCTTATGAATCAATTACATCTTTGCCTAATAAAGCATATTTATACATGTTCTTGATCTTGTGATAATTTTTCAAGGTTTATTAAGGATACATGAGTACTTCATATATTGTCATTTATATATTGCTTATATATTTTATTGATATATACTTTTGTATAAATATCTTTATGGGGCAATATTGAGTTTAGCTCAAGTTCTATATTATTTTGAAAAGTATTTAATTATACTTGTTATCTTCAAACTTGTGCTTACCTCATACTTTAGCTATTGATTTCTTTGAACAAATTTGTGTTCTTTTCTTTATTACCTTCTTTTTCAAAGCCTCTCTTAAATGACTTTTTTTTTTTTGGCTTTTGGTTGACATTTTGGATACATGACTCGTATTTGAATTATTTCATCTATGCAATTATATATATATATATATATATATATATATATATATATATATATATTATATATATATATATATATATATATATATATATATATATATATATATATATATATATTTGTATTAGTAGTCTCCTAATTTTCGATATTTATTTGGTTTATATCTTTAAGTTGGGATTTTGAGAGGAAATATTTATTAATGTCTTGCTCATGATAATTTGTGAGTGTTCTTTTAAGATCGTTTGTTTTATCTTGATATGTTTATTGGTGCACACTTATACTATATATTTATCTCTATAGTGCACTATAAAAACTTTTTGAAAACTAGTTTTTAGTATTTTAATCTTGATGATCATTCCTTGTTCATTCTTTGGGGATTTACTTATCTTATATTTAGGAATTCTGGATTTCAATGCTGATTGATGATACTGTATATATTCTTTTAAATCTAATTTCTTAAAAGTAGAGATCATTTTGGGTACAAGCCGAAAGGGTCCTTCTGTCATACAGGTATAAATAGCCCGAAGCGACACGGTGTACTAGTCTTCGGACTATCGCTAGCTGGGAATCGGCCTCTACAGCTAACCCAACATGATCAATACTTTGTAGACTTAAGATTTATTAAGGTCTACTTGAAAAATTATGTAGTTCTAGATCCAAGGCACTGAACCCAGTCCCTAGGTTCCAGAATACATCAACATATCTAGGCCCTATATTTTGATTTATAAATACTTTATATTGTTATCCAATAATTTTGTAGCACATATAAGGATACAAGTAATGGATACATCTTATGCTTATAGCTACAAATGATTTGATTCTTTTGTTGTTGTTTGAGATCTTTCGATTTCAGTAGATGCACTTATTTTTGTATTCTCTAAAATGATCTACAATCTTGGATTGATCTCAACTCTAAGCAAAGAGATATGGATTTCATCTTTAGATTTAGACTTTTATTTTGATGGATAATATTATCTTTTTATATTTTTCACAAAAGGTAACATGTGTTGATCTAACTTTTCTATTGTGAGATTTTATTGCATAGATCAAGTTATGTCATCTTTTGACTTATGTGATTATTCATTGTATTTTAGTTTATATATGCTAAATTGAAATATCTTTTTGATTGTTTCATTATCAGTGTTCATTTAATGCATATGATCTCTTTTGTCTGAAGATGATTATTTTTCGTATTCATGATATTTTTTAAAATTTTATTATTCTCTTCTTATTCAAGTTACTAACTGCCTATAGCAGTAATTCTTTATTGGGGAGAAGTCAGTTTAATTTGTCTCTCTCAAAGTGTTTCTTTTCTTTAAGCCTACGGTTGATACCGTGCTAAGGTTTTAAAAGGGAAGAAATGAACCTTGATAACAAGACCTAATATTTTTATGAATTAGTTTCCTACTTTAGGAAATATTTTTCTAGAATTTAAATTTGTTATTAATTTTGGATATAGCCATGAAAATGGGGAGCACTTAATTGTTTCAAATCAATTACTCCCTTAACATGCCATATGTCTAGGATACTATTTATTCTGGACATTTATCTAGTATTGTTTTTATTTACTTAAAATGGGCTATGGATCTTTTATTAAAGCTGTTTTCATGGTACAAAAGTTTTGAATCATCAGTTGTGAGTCTGAGGACAAAATGGATGCATTCGAACATTCACTAGGACAACCTTTTTATAGTGAATTCCGTATTTCAAATGTCTTCTAATTTTTTTTTTGTCCGTTACACGACTACCATTATTAAGGCAATTTTCAAAATTCTTTACTGTCTTAAAATTATTTTTATTACTGTAGACATATTATGTTTGTTCATCATTAAGTATTTATTTATTGGATATTTCTTTTACTTGCCTAAAGATGATATTTGTTTCAAGTTTGGAACTTTGTATGCATTTGATCAAACGAAAGAAAGATGCATATCTTGGATATTCCTCAGATCTTCTGATTATTTATTTTATCTATTTTTTCATATAAATTATTTTTTGAACTAGATACGCATATTTTTAAGGGGGAGCAAATCAATTGTTTCAATTTATTTACACTCTTAATATGTGGTAAACCTAGTTCAATCATGGACCTATTGTCTATTTTTTTAATTCTTATCGATTGTGTTCATGATATTTTTATGAGAGAATATATGATTATTATTATTTCTTCTTGATTCTCTTATTTTACGAGTTTTTTTAAAATTATCTTGCCAAATATATTTAGTTTTGATGATTCCTTTGAGCTTAAATTGATTTGGCATTTCTTATTGAGATTTTATCTCAAAGTACATGATTATCTATACTTAGACTGATCATACTTTACGGGGGAGCATTCATTTCGACTGAATTTCTCCTTCTCAAGTATTTTGTCTTCATTACCTTCATGTTTATCTAGTGGATATTTATTTATCATGCTAAGGTAATTGAGTTTAAATGCATGAACTTTGGTATAGATTTTGCATAGATTCTAGTATATCTATTTTGATTTCTTTTCAATGAGTATACTCCTTATGGAATTGATTCACTAATTTGTATGGATAAATTGTGAATCATAATTTTTGTGATCATTGTTAAAAAAAATATTTTTCTATATTTGGTATTTTATATTGGTATACTAGATCTGTAAAATTTTTTTATGGATTATTTATGACCAATGATTGATTTCTACTATATTGGTATCTACCTTTTATTAAAATCCTTTATTAGTTTCCTTCTAAACTAGAGTTATATTCTTTCTTAAATTGTGTTTTGAATGATTTGTTTCAAACATTACCCTGATCGTTGTTCATGATTATTTCTGCCTTTCTTCTTTGATGATTGATTTCATTTTATAGCTTATTACGGGGGAGCTTATTTTTTATCATGTCAAAGGGAGAGAAATAAGTTTAAGTTAATAAAAATATTTTAGTAAGATGTGTTTATGAGTGATATATGCATCTATTGTATCTATCTTAAACTTAACCGATTTGACATAATAAAAAAGGGAGAGATTGTTAGCCCAATGATTATATCATGTTGCTTGTGGGAAATCGAAAAGGGGGAGATTGCAAGTTTAACTAGTGATGTTACTAATATTCATGTAATCACTATCATGTTGCTACTTAAACTTAGCATTGTCCTAAATGGTCTATATCATATTGCTATGCTTGTATCATACTGCATCATATTGTTTTGTTCGTCTAACATGTACTTGCAGACAAGTAGTAAGCATGATCAAACCTGGACATAAGCAACGAAGAATTATTGATGGGCCAAAGACAGCATAATATAAGAACATTTCTCTGAACCGCCTAACGACCTATCCAGCGCCCCCCGTGGGGGTTCGGGGGCGAAGCCCCCGAAAGGTATTTAGATTTCCAGATATGTTTATCTTTGGATGATTACCGTCAAGGAGAAATGAGTCTGCTCAAATGTCAGGAGAAAGGTGTCATCAAATGGGCTATTAGTTTTCATATTTATTCTGTATTTTTCCTTTTATTGAGTATAGAAAAATGTGAGATTGATTGGATCAGTACTGGCTTAGGTTTTTCTCAGTCCACAAACAAAAATAAGACTACCTACTTATCCAAAAAATCTATAATTCCAAAAAGCCTAACACCTATGCAAATTTGGTCCATTCTTTATTGTTCTGACCCAACAGAACTCTGACAAAACTCTGACCGAGTTCGATCCGGGTTCGGTCCAAGTTCGGCCCGAGTTCGGTCTGGGTTATTTAAATTTTAGTTCCCACCAAATCTGCATCCAACGTTCGTAAGCAAAATTCTAGCATCCGAACTCTGTTCGAACTCTGAACGAGTTTGGTCCCCCAAAAATACTATAAATAGAGTTGAGATTACCATTCATTTCAGTCATCCTATTTTCATCTCTTCTCTTGTCTTCTCTATCTGAAGTGTTCTAAGCTTTTTTACTTTCATATCTAAGGCTTTACACTCTTAGCCAAGCCAGTACAGGTTCTGTTTAATCTAGAGTTTGGTATTGAAGAGTTGTATCGGAGGCTGTATTCAAAAAACGTTCCAGTTTTCCAATTGCCTTATGGAGCCGGTCGTGTGCTCGTCATTAAGCACGGTATTGTGAAGTCAGTCGTGCACTTGTCACCAAGCACAGTGTTGTCAGAGTTACAAGTGCTCAGTTAAAGCTTGTGCCATAGTAGATTAACAGCGAGCAAGAGTACTTGCGACTGGACTAGTCCTCTCAGAGGGAAACCAGTATACATCATGGTGTTTACTGAGTTTGAATTCTTGACTCTTACTTTACCGTATTTTATTTACCGTCTTTTATCTGCCATAATATATAAATACTTAATATTTTTAATTGGTGATTATTTTTCGCTGCACACGCACACACTCTATTCATCCCCTCTAGAGGTGCTCAACGGTCCTACAGACTTTGCTACATAAGTGAAAATAGAAACTCCTATAGATCCACGAGAAGGTTCATTTTCACCGGGCAGCCTCCACAGTACGATCATCATGGGCAGAAAGACCAGAGGAGATGTATACATTCTCCATCAAAGCCTCCTTCCCGCTGACTTATAACATCGTCAAAGCAAATCATCTCGTCGCCGAAAGAAGCAGGGGCTCCAATATATACAGAAGCAGTGGAAGACCCAGACTACAGCACGACGAAGTCCCGCAGACCTCAATGAGTGGGGTAGAGCACGGCCGGCTGCTCATCGGATGATCAACCAATCCTATCCCCGTAGCTTGGACCTCTAAGACCTACAATATGTCGCCCAAAGTCAAACTCCTTAGGGAGGATACTTGGATACTTGGATACTTCTCAAGAGCGGTGACAGCTCCTTCTATAAAGAGTTCTTCTACAAGAACATGGTCCCTTCGAACGGGAGAAGTCCCTACCAACAGCTGATTTATGCAAGGCCATCATCCGTCTGAAGCTAAGTCTGGATCAATCATGGTGGTGATGGGTGCCAGGAAGAAGAGAGTGACTCTTCAGAAGAACACTTTTCCTTTTATAGGACAGAGAGTGGTCCAAACTATAGGCCACTTGGCCAACGGTCAAAATTCCCTCATTAATAGAATGAGCCTAGGACTCGGCACAATGGGTCTCAACTAATAGGCCCATTCAAGTGAGTCTCCAAACTGTTCAAACGCTCCTTGGAATTCTCCAATTAACGGTGGCAATTAAGAAGGAGTCTGCATTCAAGGGTAGTCATTTACTTCTCCTAAAAAGAAGACTTAAAAGCCAAGCTGTCTCTAACCGGAGGCGCAGGCACCCCACTGTGTTCCTTTGCTTCCAAGGCACAGACAGTACATCCCCCTCTCAAAAGCACAGACAGCTACTTCGATCCAAGTACCCGGCCCGTTCAACGGCCCCTTTTCTTAGCAAAGACTTGGGAGACACTGTTTGCCTCCAGCACAAGCCCGACTGCTATTCTAAAAGCATAGTAAAATGGTCTATCTGAAGGCGTAGCCTACTCGTAGCCCTTAAGAACAATGACTTTACCCAAAACATAGCCTACTCACTGCCTCTAAAAGCATAGAGGCCCCGTTGTCCTCGAACCATAGTCCAATTGTCGCCCTAAAGCACAGAGGCTCCGTCGTCTCTAGAAGTACAGTCTACTCATCACCCCATAAGCGCAACCAGTCTTGCCTTCAGCAAAGATGGCATAGTCCCACCCAATCGGTTAGCTTAAACTGCCTCTCTCAATGATAGGATTAAGATTGATCAAGTTGATAAATGCGAATAACTTATCAGATTGATTTAAATCTCGGACGAAGATTACACCGAATCCAAATCTGAGATAAAATCCTAAGATTTGCTCGGCTACATCCTGACAAGCAAATCGGCACACAACACATATCACCTCCTTCTATTATTTTAATAACCACCAGAGATCTCGTTTGATGGGAATCTCAACACCTGCCACGTGTCAGTGCCATAAAAGCCCGTACCGTACAAGGACGGCAAATTCCATATCTCGAAACCCTAATGCACATCGCATATGTGCCCCTCTCTACTATAAATATGAGAGGTTTTCTCCCAATAACATGATCGACAAGGAGAAAAAGATCCACAGAATTATTAAAATCTTCAACTTCAGCGTCCTCCTGATCGGCAATCCTAGAGTTCCATTGAAGGCACCAGAAAGTCAGAGCAAGTCTCATATCATCATCGGATCGTCAAGGGAGTAAAGCAGCCGCTGTAATGCTCGATATCCACCATCACACTTTCGAAGAAACTTTTGTACTTAGATTTCTTCGCATAAGAATCGATTGACTCTTTTTTACGTTCACAATACAAAAAGTTTGTTCAACCTTTTGTAATGTCGACCAGTGTGCAGCGGAATGATAATCACCACTTTAAAAATGTATATGACAGTAGACAAACTAATATGAAGCAAGCAGTATATAAGTAAATACGTAAAGTAGATAGCGGAGAAAAGCAAACGAAAACACCGAGGTTTATACTGGTTTTGCTCTGAGAGGACTAATTCAGCCTCGAGAACTCTTCATCAATATTAATCCACTATTTGAAATAGCAATTACACCACGTGCTTTAATCCGAAGGGCACGTCGACTTCTTACATCTTGTGCTTTGATCCGAAGGACATGACGACTTCAACCACGAGCTTTAATACGAAGGACTCGCGACTTCACAACAACAAGTGTAGAGACAACACTTTAGAATCCAAGCTTTATAACTCGATCTGACTTCTAAAATTGGAATCGTGTTGGCATTATAAGGTTGGGAGTTGATCTTGGAAATGGAGAAGGTTTATTGCTCAGATGGTAGAAGATATGAAAATGAATAAATGAGTTAAAATTGGTGAAAACCCATAGCTATATACAGGTTTATTGGGGACCGAATTCGGGCAGAGTTCGGTCCCCTAACGTTCATAAATTAGAACGTTAGACCCTCGTCTCCAGGAGTGAACGGTCAAATAGCAAACTGGTCAGGGGGACCGAGTTTGGTTCGAGTTTGGGCAGGACTCGGTCTGAGTTCGATCACCTCATTTCCAGAATATTTCTGTTTTGGGTGCATGCTGATTTGAGTGGACTAGTTTATAGATTGGGTTGGCCAGTTTGGTTTGGTGGACTAAGATGTTTGTTTAAGCCTAGGTTTGAGCTTCTTAGTGCCAACTGTGAACCCAATATGCATTTGTTCCTATAAAATAATGATAAAATACAAAACAAAATATAAAAACTAAGAGCACTTTAATGACGCATTTTTTTTTGACGGTAGTTGTCCAAAGATAAACAGATCTGGAAAACTGAATTCCTTTCGGGGGCTATTATAAAACCCCTAAATTTTACTGTAGAATTTTTATTTTTATCTTAAAATTTATACGTCAAGTATGAATACGTATATACGAAGTATTTAATTATTTTTATTCAAAAGTTTTATTATTAGATTTTTCATAAATATAGAAATAAATATTTTGTTTCCGTATGTACTGTGAAAATATTTTTCTATTTTGTTTTGAATATAAAATAGGTTGCACCATGATTTTCAAACTTTTTTATTGTTATATAAAGGCTATTTTTATTGATTATACAAATATAGATTACAATGTATAAAATAATATCTTCTTTTGTCCTATTTTTGTATTCGATATACATAAAAAATAAATTCAGGTATTATTTGGAAAATTTAATTTAGAAAATTATTTAAAATTATTTCAGTTTATGAAAAGGTATTTTAAAATATATTTTAATATTTAGATAGTTGTGGTGAATTTAAATTGGGATTAGATTTTGTTAAATTTGATTTAAATAGATTTAAATTAAATGTGAGATTTATCTAGTGGGGTTTAAAGTGGTCATAATCTTTATCTAACCAGGACTTCTCCACCCTATTTATAGGTGAGCCATCCCATTGTTTTGCTCCAAAAATTATCTCCACCAAAATTAGTACCATTGTGTGTGCATTATGATCGTGTCCACCTCCACCACGTCAGTCGTGACGGCCTCGGGTCCGACCCCGGGTGTCTTTCCACTATATCCAATTTTTTTGACAAATACACATCAAGCCTCCCAAATGTGCAGCAGTGTCAGAGTGAATCACTTTCTCGTCAGACCAAGCAACTTCCTAGCCAGGCGCGGAGGAACTCCAATATAGCTAATGAAGCAGCTATTGGCCCGAGCAAGAACGCAGCTCCTACTCCCAATGCTACTGTGGCTCTTGAGCAGGACAGAGCACAACATGTGGCTCTTCGGGTTGACAATAAATCCAAACCCAGTAGCTTGGACCTCGAGAACCTCCAAGATGTTATTCAGGTTCGAACTCCTTATGCCAAACACTCAAGTGCATCTAAAAATCCAATAGTTCTTCTACAAGGACACAACTTCTTTGAACGAAGAGATCCACAAACAACAATCGACTTGTGCAAGGCCAATGGTCGTTTGAAGCTAAGTCGGGATCGAGCATGACTGTGGGAATGCTAAGAGACAATGCACATAGCTCAACAGAAAAGCTTTTCTTTATATATGCTGAGTGTTGTCCAACCCCAAACGTCATGTATCATGTCAAAGGCCCCAAATTAATGGGATGAACTTCGAACTCAGCATAATAAATCTCATTCAATAGGTTCATTTGACTAAATCCTAGGCCACGAACTCCTTTAATTCCCCAAAAGTCGATATTAATTAAAGATACGTTGACTCAACAGACACGAAGGGGCATAATTAATCACAAAGAGCTCTCAGAAAGTCATTAGACGTTTCGTAAAAGTGCAGTGGCTTCACAAAGCTCTCAGAAGTACCTTATTGCTTCGTAAAAGCACAGTGGCTTCACAGAACCCCACCAACAGTCTCCTCGTTGTCCAAAAATGCAGTGACTCAGTTGCCTTCGAAACATAGTCTCCTCATCGTCCATAATTGTAGTGACTCAGTTACCTTCGAAACACAGTCTCCTCGTCGCCTAAAAGTGCAGTGACTCAGTTGTCTTCGAAACGCAGTCTTCTCATCGCCCAAAAGTGCAGTGACCCAGTTGTCTTCGAAATACAGTCTTCTCGTCGTCCAAAAGCGCAGTGACTCAGTTGTCTTCGAAACACAGTCTCCTCTTCACTCAAAAGCATAGTCACTCAGTTGCCTTCAAAATACAGTCTCATCGTCGCCCAAAAGCGTAGTGACTCCGTCGTCTTCGAAATGCAGTCTTTTCATTGCCCGAAAGTGCAGTGACTCCGTCGTCTTCGAAACACAGTCTCCTCGTTGCCCAAAAGTGCAGTGACTCCGTCGTCTACAAAACATGTCTCTCCGTCGCCCAAAAATGCAGTGACTAAGTTGTCTTTGAAACACAGTTTCCTCGTCGTCCGAAAGTGCAATGACTCAGTTGCCTTCGAAACAGAGTCTCCTCGTCGCCAAAAATGTGCAGTGACATCGAAGCCTCACCCGAAGTACAGCTCGCATAGATACGCAGTCCTATGAGGTGGCATTGTTCTACGTATATCTTTTAAGATATTACCCAATCGGTTTGTTTAAACCACCACTCCAAAGATAAGAATGGAGTTTTATTTTGTCGATAGGAGCAATATCCAATCGATTTTGTTTAAACCACTGCTCCTAAGATAAGAACGAAATTTGGTTCTATTGATAAAGGCAATATACAATCGGTTTGTTTAAACCGTTGTCCCAAAGATAGAGACAAAACTCAACTCTTTGGATAGGACCCAAACCCGGTCGGCTTCATCTGAACAAAAAGTCTCGAGCAATAGATGCACGCCATGTGTTGTCTATTCGGGTATGCTGATAAGCACCCGAGATCTTGATAGAAGAGAATCTCAATGTCCGCCATATGTCAGCTCAGCAGCAGCCCTCACCATGCAAAGACAACAGATTCTCTCACATCTCAACGCGCAGCGCTCCTGCGCGTCCAACAAATCTCAAGCATATCGTATATGTGCAAGGCCTATAAATAGAAGGAGTTCTCCTTCATTAAAAAGGTCGACAATTTCCTGATTGGCAACCCAAAGTTTCATTCACGAGCACCACAAAGTTAGAGCAAGTTCAACTTGTCCTCAGATCGTCAACGGAGTAAAGGAGCCGCTGCAGTACTCGATCGCCACCGTCACACTTTCCTAGAAATTATTGTACTTAAATCTCCTGTTTAGGAGTTCTTTTTGTACCTTTTATATATTTGAATACAAAAGTTTGTTCAACTCTTTATCATGGCAAACAAGATGGAGACTCTGCTGGGGACTTCCTTCTCCGCCAACGAGAAGCTGGTGATGCAATCTGACGACAACTTGCTGGGATCTTCTCAAAAGATGTTGGACGTACATTTCGACCAACAAGCTTTTGAAGATCTCATCTCTGAAGAAAAGTTGAGTCCTTTGAAGTAGTTCGTAAAACCAAAGAAGACTCGGCGTACCTGGGTGCCGAAGGCTGCTATGATAAGTAGCAAGATGGAGGGGACTGCACTCCATAACCCCCTGAACGGCGAAGCCCCGAAGGAGATTTCGACTGCTGCTGCCGTGCCGCTTCGTTCAATCCCCGCTCCTAAAAAGTGCAGCGAGGAGTGAAACTCTCCCATTGCAGGCCTGACGAAGGAACATCGTCGGAGGAAGCGTACAGTGGCACACCTGTGCACGAAGATAGCTGTGCAGGCAAAAACTTCCGACTTTGACAGAATTGTCTACCAATCGGGTAAGGCTATGTTGGACTCTAACGGTTACGCACCTTCTAGGGGTAACGTGAAGAGGCCCAAGGCAGCACGCGCCCTATGCGAACAACATGCTATGCCGATGACTATATTGGATTCTGAATGCCATGCACCATCCAGAGATAGCATGAAAAAATCCAAGGTAGCACACACCCTACGCGACCAAAGTGTTATGCCGACCACTCAGTTGGACTCTGAATATTACGCACCTTCTAGGGGTAGTAGAAAGAAATCTAAGGCAGCACGCGCCCCGCATTGACAGTCACACATGCAGCCGATGGAAAGCTATACAAAACTGGTTCAAATGTTTTAATGCCTCAACCGGTAAAAACCTGTTGTCACTTGAGCGCTCATACGTACAAGTCAAGCCAGAGGGTACACACTGTGGAGATAAACTCGTACAAACAGCGTTGTTGTAAGCATGGGGTTAGTCTGCCTCATCAGCAACTCTCTTATCAGGACCTAAGTGTATCTCGTGCGCAGGAAATAAGAATAGGGAAGCTACCTTCACATCCTCAATCTTGCGCGCGGCTTCCCTGCACGCACGAAAAGAGTGTGGAAGCGAAGAGCTCGGATCTACGCAAGACAATTTTCCTTAAGCATAAAGTGAGGGAGGCGTCCACACCGTAGGGTGTGTCTAAACCAAGGCACACCTGTACAAAGATCACCATCAACTGTTGTTGTTGCCAAACAGCCGCATCGCCACCGAAGAGGTGGTCCATCTTCCAAAGACTGCGATCGATGGCGTCTGTACATCAGAGACTCGATGAAGGATCATCGAGTAAAGAAGAAGATAAACTCCGCGTTGCCTCATGCAATGCGGTACGGGGTTCTCCCTCTCTCAAGAAGCTGTCCAAGAATCTTTTCCCTTCGGCCAACAAATCCAAGGGCCGACTTGGAAGTAGCAAGAAGACGGTGCCCAGTATGGGTGAGTTCCAACACACGCATGCCAAATCTGGATCCTTATCGCAAGGAGATATCGCTTTAGCAGTGACATTAGTCGGGGGTAGAAAACCCTCTACCATTCATGACAATCCTTCGTTCCAACCCAATGAAGGACTGTATGACACAGATGCCTCCATGGGTACAAGCAGCCAACAAGCTGGTGATAGCAATTATAACAAGTCCAAGGAAGATTATAATCTACTTGTTTACCCTCGAGACGACGGGACTCAGGCGTCTGAACCTGAGAGTGAAAGATCCACCATCCCTTCTATCTATCCACACACGATGTCCATTTTCATGGCCGAAGGTGACAACATGGAAGGCAGCGAAGGATCCAATCATCAGATATGTATAGAGGCCCTAGAAATAGGCCTGAATACGATAGACGAAACTATATAGGCCTTGACTTTAGTGGTCCACAAAATCAAGGAGAAATTAACATCCAATGTCCCTAATCCTGTAAACCAAGACTCGGGGACGAACGGCGGGTCTAATGCACCTCCCATCTTGAGTCAGGCGGTGTCGCTGTTATCTATTCCATCAACAACATGACCTGCTATGTCGAATGACATGCAACGGGCCCTCAAAGAATTGTACGCTCACTATGATGCAAGAGAAAAGCGAAAATTGCTCCAAAAGATGGGAATCCGGAAACCATATCCTGCCGAGTGGGATAATGTGATATATCCTCCCAAGTACAAGCCGCAGACACTTGTGCCATTTGATGGAAAGGAATCTCCTCATCGATACCTGAGGTATTTTGCCTCGGTAACAGGACATCTACTAAAATATGACACTTTGCTCACAAACATATTCACAGGGGCATTGCAAGGGGTGGCCTATGAATGGTTTTGCAGTCTCTCCATCTATTGTATTTTATCGTTCGACGATTTGGAGCGTCTCTTTCTCGCTCGATTCTATGAACGAGAAATGGACATGATGATGTCTACTCTATAGTCATTGTCCAGAAAGATAAAGAGCTTGTACGTGCTTATATTGAACGCTTCTGCCAGGCAGCTTTGAGACTACCACCTGGTGTACCGAACCCATGCTCATGGATTCATGCCGCAAGAACATGCTCCCTGCAGATAAATTATGGCACCATGCTCCTTGCGTAAAGTGGACACCCTTCATCACCGAGGCAGATGTAGCCGAGAGAAAGGCCCGGGATGCACAACTGTTGGGGTTGAGTTTTTTCTTACTCGAAGATAAAGGAAAGTGGTCATCTAGCAATAACCCCGTCCCTAAGGACGATAAAGGGAAACAAGCCATGACCATCAACATCTCTAAAGGTTCAATGATAATGAACAAGAAGCCAGCTGAAGCACCGAGGCCGAAAGAGACCTACTCCTTCAACGACGAAGACACACTAGAACTCTTTGATATATTGACAAAGGGTGGCAAACTTTAACTCCCGCCTCTAAAGTGCCCTGATGAAGTAAGAAAGGTGGACAATCCGAAATACTGTCACTACCACCAGTATGTCCACCATTCAAGATGCGATTGTCATGTGTTGAAGATGATGATCCAGCGCCTCATCGACGCCAAGGTCATCCCACTCGACTACGAGGAAAAAATTATTACTGCCAACATGGTCACCCTCCAGTTCGGAAGTTTTCCAAGGACAAAGGCTCAAGACGATGTCGTCCCCATCCTGAGAGTGATAATGGAAGTAGTCAATCTTCTACCAGCCCATGATAATGCTCAAGGCCTCATCCCATTTACAATGTCATGAGGTAAAGTTATGTGGATCCACCATGATCTCGCCCCAGACAAGATGATGCCCGCATCATGCTCTATCAAAGGGAAGAAAGTCAAGTTATGTTGCATGGTTTCTACATCGACTAATGACACCCTGGTTACCACTCATTCGGCTCACCTGCAGGAGGAGCACTAGGCTGTGGAAGACGAAGTACCTCTACCCGTTGCTACAGCACCGGATGCGTCAGAAGCAGGACCGTCCCAACCTCCTGCAGTAGATAAGCAGAAGAATAAGGAGGTCTGCTTTGATAAACCATTGAGCAAAGGCTCGGTAGTAGGACCGATAAAGCCCTACAACTTCGACATATTGGCACAGCTTGCCAATACTTCGGCTCGACTTTCACTCTTCGAGCTCCTCCGTCTCTCCAAAAGACACGAGATGCCCTCAGCGAAGCTTTACAAAATGCTGACTCCTTTCTCACCCAGGTGCAACAGCCCAAGAAGGATCCTTCTGCGTTCCCATATTGTCATATTATGGTCGAAGTGATTCCTAACATCTCCTTCACTCAGCAGGACATGCTACTGAAGAACAACCGACACAATAGACCTTTGTACTACACGAGGTATATTAGTACAATTAAGGTCAATCGCGTCCACATCGACCATGGCTCTTCTCTCAGCATCATCCCTCGGAGTTTACTTTAAACTTTGGGGACCCGATGCATCGACTGACCGCATCGAACACTACGATCAGCAGCTTCAACACTGAAAAGAGTGAGCCCCTGGGAAAGATTTGCCTGAAATGCCAGATAGGCAATCTCTAGAGAGACCTGCTTGCTGCGTCATCGATGCTGATATAAACTACAATATACTATTAATCGACCTTGGATTCGTGAATACATGATCGTACCTTCCACTCTCCATCAATGCATTAAGTATGTAGCCAGCGATGGGACTATCAAGACTGAGTTCGCTGGCATCGACCCATTCTTAGGACTCGAAGCATATTGTACGGATACTGATCTGTACAAGTTATTGATTCAAACTGGATCACAGTCAACCTAGTTTAGAGAATTAACAAAATGTATCTGATATGATCCAATACGACACATCGGGCTCAAGACAGAACATCATCTACAACATATCAAGTACAAGACAGATGTCATCGACAACTGTTATATTACAAATATACTTGTACTTAGTCTATAATTTTTTAATTTATTGAGTCTAGGAACATGTACGTCGAGTCGTACTGAGTCATGTCAATCCCTAAACTTACTTCTCCAAACTCCACCATACAAAACAAACAATCTCTGAACCAAAACAATCTAGCCCATATCAACTTTTTGGCCCAAGACAGACATAATTCGGGCCAAAATCTGCCCTAGGGAGAACTCGGGCCGAACTTTGCCCCTTAATTTTAGGAACCTAATTCTTAGGAAGACCATGCTACTAGCTGTCCAACGTTCCAATTTTTGAATATGTGGGACAGAATTCAGGCCGAACTCTGCCTCCCCTGGCTAGTAAAAACAGGGCTTAAATTCTCTCATTTCAAATCATCTCTCACTCTCAATCTTCTAAGCCTTATACATTCTAAGCCTTACTCTTCCAATATACTAGTCATAAAACTTCCTAAGCTCCAATGTGCTCAAGTGGAATTCAGCTAGAAGTTCTGTGCAAGAGTTGAAAAGAAGTCACTTGAACAATTCCAAGTTTCGCCTCTCGAAGTTATAAGAAGTTGGTGTGCTCTTCTGAGTAAAGTCACGTGTGTGTGTACCATATTTCACAAATAGTGGATTTAATCCTGAGCAAGAGTTCTCAGGCCTGGACTAGTCCTCCACAAGGGAAACCAGGTTAAATTGCTGTATTTGCGTATATTCTTCTGATCTCTCTTAATTTCCGTATTACTCCTCTGATTATATATTTCTATTGGTAGTTGCTTCTGGACTGGCATAGAGTTGAATTTTTAATTGGTTATTTTTTGACACAAACTCTATTCACCCTCCTCTAGAGTTGCCTACACGTAACTTCAATTGGTTTCAGAGTAAGGTCTCTATTGTTAGGCTTAATATCCTTAGAGTAGATCCTTGTTAAAAAAAATTTATGGCATCGTATTCCTCCTCCTCTGATAAAGAGAGTTTTACTTTTAGTAGCATAGACAATCATGTTTCTTCTAAATGCAAGACATGCTCTAAGTGGAAAGCCATGGCTAACCAATCCTTAGAGATTCTTGATGACTTTCATTCTACAAATGAAGAACTTTCAGAAAAGGTTATTCATTTAGAAGAATCTAATAAGGTTTTGAGAAATAAAAACAATGATTTATTATCTAGACTTGATTCTCAAAACTCATCTTTTGTTTCTTTAAAGAGTTTGAATGAGACTTTAATTTTGAAAATCAAATCTCTTTTCTCATCAATAGAAGATCTTAAGAGGCAAACACATAAGCTAAATCATTTGCATGATTCTTCTATTGACTCTTTAAGGAAATAAAATGATGTTTTATTTCTAGAATTGCTTTATTTGAAAAAAAAAACTATGCTTTAAATGCTAAATTTGATTCTCTTACTTGTTTGCATGATGATTTGCTATTAAAATATGATATTCTTAAGACCAAATACATGCATGCTCACTCTAGAGATATTCATCATTCTAGTATGTCACATGTTCATAATCATGCTCATTTCGATACATGTGCACATACTAGTATTAGGTGCTTCTATTGCTCTCGTATTGGACACATGAGTGTAATTTGTCCTATTCGCAGGAGTTTTTCTACCAATGTTAGAGTAAATAGTATATGGGTCCTTAAAGCTAACAAATATGAATCCAAGTTTATTTGGATACCAAAATCTTTGCCTAATGTTATAGATGGAGCTTCTTGTATCGGGACATAGCACCGAGGAGCGTGTTGGTGGTTGCAAAGATCAAAGGTCATCTTCCAAGCAATTGCACCAACACAAGTGTGGCCACTATAGCCATTTTGGTAACATGCTAAATGATTCTCTTTAAATGGTTTATATTTGTAGAATCTAGCATGTTTCTCTCGATGTCTTGCTACTAGCTCACATTGATATCCTTTAGTTGCTTATTATATAAATCAATGTAAGATATAATACTAGCATGCTTAGTTAATTTTCTTATTATTTCTTTTATGTAGCATGACTAGTTACTTAGCTTAAATGATTAGTTCACATTATATAGTTTATCACTCATTTTCTATTAGTGTGACATATTTATATATGCATGCTCGTTATTTTTAATCTTTATGTATAAAGCATGCATATCACTCTAGTCCACAGGACCTTGGTTCTGATTTAAGTTAATATGATTTTAACTCTTCGTCTTTAAAAGTTTTGAGATAGTTACTTCTTGCCGATTTGTATTTAATATATCATATTTATCTTAAACAGTATCTATTTATATATATGTTTAGCACAAGCTTATTATCACTTGACAAGTATATACTTATACTTCCATTTTAACCTTGTGTTTATATAATATATTCATTATTGATTTTCATATTTTATTTCAATTAAACCTCTTATGAATCAATTATGTATTTGCCTAATAAAGCCTATTTATACGTGTTTTGAATTTGTGATAGTTTTTCAAACATTCATTAAGGATACATGACTATGCTCATTAAATCTCCATTTACATGTAGATCATGTATTTCTTATATTGATATATATATATTTTGTATAAATAACTTTATGTGGGCATATGAGTTAAGCTCCAATTTTATATTGTTTTGAAGAATATTTAATTATACTTGCTTTCTTCAAACTTGTGCTTAACCCATACTTTAGCTATTGATTTCTTCCAAATTTGTGCATCTCTTCTTAAATCAATTAGCTTCTTCCTTAAATTATTCTTTTGATGATATCTTCTTGGTTTTTTTGGTTGACTTTATGGATACATGCCTTTTAATTAAATTTTGATCTTTTCATGTATGCCTATTTGTGATATATATATATATATATATATATATATATATATATATATATATATATATATATATATATATATATATATATATATATATATATATATATTGATTCCTAACTTCTGATATTTATTTGTTTTACTTCTTCAAGTCAGGATGTTGAGAGAAAATGTTTATTAGTATCTTGCTCATGACTATTTATGGAAGTTCTTTTAAGGATCACATGATTTTGTGTTTTACCTTGCTTCTTAATTTTACCTCCTTTATTAGTGCACACTTTCTAGTCTATTTCTTTATATTTTACTATGGTGTACTATGAAAGCTTTAAAAAAAATGTGTCTCTTACTATCTTTAGCTCTTAATTAGCTTTATTGATCTTAATGATTTTTCTTTGCTCATTCCTTGGACATATATTTCTTCTGAATCATTGTTGTCCAATGATGTTTTTGCAACACATAAGAATACATATAATTGATACATCATATTTTTTATGTCTTTAGCTACTATGGGTTGAGCTTTTGTGTTGAGATTTTTCATTTCTAGAGAATACACTTTCATAATGGCTATAATTTTGCATTCTTTAGATCAATCTATTATTTCTTTATCTTGGGCTAATCTCAATACTTGGCAAAAAGATTTGTTCTATTGGGTTTTCATGAACATCTCTTTTGTCCTTTACTTGATGAGAGTCTAATTCATTTACTTGCTGTCGTATACTCTTATCCTTGCTTAATAAAGAGTATGTAAATCATTTTGATCATTCAAAATCTATTATCCTTATTGTGAACTCTATGCTTAAGCATGTATCTTTAGTGTTAGTGACTTAAGATTTAATGAGCATATGTATCCTGTTAATGGCCTACCTCATTAATATTAATTAGTTATGTAGCTTGCTTATTTACGATGTATTGTTAAGCTACATAATTTTTGTTCACTTTAACTCATCTAGCTATCTTCTTGAATTTTAATCTATATGTGATATGCTAGTTTACAAAAACAAGATTTATGAATTTTTTTGATGAGGTTTGTATTCTATTTTAGATACATATGTTTGGTCTCTAAAATTAGTTTGACTAATTTTTTTATTTTAAATTTGTTTCATTGTGGTTTGTGATTCGTTGCTTTAACTTCCTTCTATACTAGTCATTGGTAAGCATCTCCTAATTTTCTCTCATCTTTGAGTCATAATTTTATCATATTATCATATTACATCTCTTTAGATTAAATCTATAATAATTTAAATGAGATTGACTCTTTTCCCATATTTTCCATCGATTTGTAAGATTTTATTATAAATATGGATTTGGGATTTTCTCTTGATGAGATTCGTTGGATCATGTTTACTTTTATTAATAAATGATCCTAATGGTTGAGTAGTCCTATATTATCTAATTATGTGGTTATCAAGTTAATTTATTACCCTAATTTGACTACTCATGGATTATCACATATGCTCTTTGCTATTTGGACTTCATTGGTTTCCCATTTTGTATTACCAAGGTTGGATTATTAGCCGTTGATGGGTACGTATGTGATAAAACATACATAGTCCATGCAAAGTAATAAATTGGTTGATCATTTCTTAATTAGATAATCATGGGCATGATATTTGAGTTTTATTTATTTTTTGTAAATTTTGAGCTATATTTTGACTTTCATCTTGATTGATTTAATTGACTTTATTCCTTTTCATGATGACGTTTTTCTCAAAAGATAACGTACATTGATCTATCATATTTAAATATGAGATTCTTCTATATAGGTTAGTGTATGTCATCTTTTGATTACATGTGCTAAAATGGAATATTCTTTTGATTTTTCATCTTTAGTAGCTATTAAGTGGATATCCTTTCTTGACTAAAGATGCCATTATTCGTTTTATGACGATTTTATATCCTTATATGAATTGAGCAAGGGAAAAAAATCCATAGTTGATTTACCCCTGATCTTGCAGTTATATATTTTATGCTATAAGTGCTTTGGAACTAGATATGCATATTTTAAGGGGGAGCAAATAAATTAGTTCAATTCATTTATACCCATTAATATGTCGTATACCTAGTTCATCATGGACCCATATTCTCTTCAATTTCATTTCTCATTGAGGTCATAATATTTTTATTTTGAAGGATTTATGAGAGTGTATGCAATTATCTTTATTATTTTATCTATCTTATGTGGGTTAAATGGGTCTTCTTCTTAATATTAACTTTCATATCTTAACTTGATGACTATTGTGCTTTCATTGATTTGGCTTTCCTAGTATGCTTAATTGATTTGACTTTTCGTGTTGAGGACTTACTCATAACTCATGATTTGTATCAACATTGGTACTAATTTAAGGGGGAGCATTCAAATCGACTAATTTTTTCCTTCTTAAGTATTTTTCTCCTTTACCTTCATGTTTATCTAAAGGGTATTCATATAGCATGATAAGGTAATTGAGTTCAAATACATGAATAGATTTGCAAATAATGAGATTATTTTATATCAATTGCTCTACTTTACATTGATCATTCCTTTATTTTGTTCCACTATTTACATGTGGACAATTGTAACTATCATAGTTTCATTGATCAATGTTTCAAGTTTATATATTCAATTGATATCAAGTTTATATTTTTCAATATCTCAATTGGTATCTTTCTTCTTTGATATATATTATTTATAATTATCTAATCCCCATGGCTTTTGACTGAAATCCTTTATTTCATAATTCTCTTCCAAAACTATAGTAATATTTCATATCATATTATGTTTTGGATTTTTTTTTGATTTCATGTTGGTAAAATATCTATTGATTATTACCAAATTCTTTTAGTTTTACCAATATTGTGTGTTTTGACAAACACTTTTCTATTTGGTACTCTACATTTGGTATATAGACAAACACTTTTCTATTCGGTACTTTACCGGGGAGCTATGATATATTTTTCCAAGTGACAAAGGGGGAGAATAATAGATATTTGATGTGATCTTGTATGTGATATTGGATATGATATTATGAATTGTGTTGTGCTTGGATAAGAATTTTGAATCAGGACGGAAATATGTATTTTCGGGGGAGCAACTTCATACGTATAAACTATTTTACTCCCTCAACATGTGTCCAGGTATGAATGTTGCAACATACAAATATCATTTTGTCAATTATCAAAATGGGGGAGATTGTTGACACAAACTGGATCACAGACAACCTAATTTAGAGAGTTAACAAAATGATATCTGATATGATCCAATACGACACATCGGGCTCATGAAAGAACATCATCTACAACGTATCAAGTTCAAGACAGACATCATCGACAAGCTGTTACATTACAAATGTACTTATACTCAGTCTATAATCTTTCAATTTATTGAGGCTAGGAACATGTACGTTTAGTCGCACTGAGTCATCTCAATCCCTAAACTTACTTCTCCAAACTCCACCATATAAAATAGGCAATCCCTGAACCAAACCAAACCAATCTAGCCCATATAAACTTTTTGGCCCAAGGTAAACAGAATTCGGGCCGAACTCTATCCTAGGCAGAACTCGGGCCGAACTCTGTCCCCTTAATTTCAGGAACCTAATTTTTAGGAGCACCATGCTACTAGGTGTCGAACGTTCAAATTTTTGAATATTTGGGACATAATTTTGGCCGAAATCTGCCTCCCCTGACTAATATAAATAGTGCTTGATTTCTCTCATTTCAAATCATCTCTCACTCTCAATCTTCTAAGCCTTACTCTTCCAATCTACTAGCCATAAAACTTCCTAAGCCCCAAGGTGCTCAAGTGCGATTCAGCTAGAATTTCTGTGCAAGAGTTGAAAAGAAGTCACTTGGACAATTGCAAGTTTTGCCTCTGCGAAGTTGTAAGAAGATGGCGTGCTCTTTTGAGTAAAGGCACGTGTGTGTGTACCCTATTTCATAAATAGTGGATTTCAATCCTGAGCGAGAGTTCTCAGGCCTGGACTAGTCCTCCACGTGGAAACTCAGGTTAAATCGCTGTGTTTGTGTATGCTCTTCTGATCTCTCTTAATTTCTGTATTACTACTCTGATTATATATTTCTATTGGTAGTTGCTTCTAGACTGGCATAGAGTTGAATTTTTAATTGGTTATTTTTTGACACGAACTCTATTCACCCCCTCTAGAGTTTTCTATACGTAACTTCATAAGTCAGTCCCATAGGATGATGATGCCATTGAGGCCAACGACGAGGCAGATACTGCATCAGAAAATGTGGCTATGGTCGAAGAGCCACTAAGGATTCGATTAAGGAGGAAGCCTCCCCAATCATAAAATCCTCTTGTCATCAACTTTGAGGAAAGGCTCCTGCCCGTTCGCCCCTGACGGTATCAGTCGCTAGCCAGGAGCCTATGCAAATAAGGCTCTTCCGAAGGGCTTCAAAGGCATCCTCGAAGTCGTAGGAACCTCCGACTCCAACCCCCTTGGTAGTC
This sequence comes from Iris pallida, assembly GCA_029216955.1. Lineage (NCBI taxonomy): Eukaryota > Viridiplantae > Streptophyta > Magnoliopsida > Asparagales > Iridaceae > Iris > Iris pallida. Next base: position 22,450,014 of record JANAVB010026199.1, on the reverse strand, counting down.
AAGTTGAAGAGGAAGCCTCCTCCATTTTCTCCCGCGGCAGCCCTAGTTCTTACGGATGAGGAATTGGGAGACTACATATACGCCAATACCGAGGCGCATTCTTTAGATGATGTAATCCCTCGGGATAAAATTTCGCATTTCATTAATAGAAAGTTGTCTTTGAATTACTCTTGTGCACACTGGAACACTAAGTATTTCTTAGACAACACTCTATATATGTTGCAAACACAAGTTACAGTCGTTAATCTTGCAAGATGAGTTGTCTTTTCCATTAGCGCCTACTTCCTGGTTCCAGCAAGGAATAAAGAAGAGGAACCAATCATCTTCAGTCGATTAGAGCCCCCTCAGCGGCTGACTTCGGTAGAACCATAACCCTATATCAGCAGGATGCAACTCTACCATTACATTGCTCAAGCCAAACACCTTATTCAAAAGATAGGTTACGACTTGAATAGCGACAGAGGATAGAACTATGGCAAAGATCGACGCCATCCCTTACGACTTCGTACTCTAAAGGGAAAGTCTCAAAATTACTATCAGCACACCCGCCGAGGGTTGGGTTATGTTACACCTACAACAACTTCGAAGAGCTCAGAGTCGGAGGCCATGATGCATTCCCACTCCTCCGATTCCTCAACCTAGGACTATGACACCAGTATCGGCCAAGCCTTCAAAAAGATACAGTCCGTCAATATGGTCTCTTCAGATCCCCCTAATTGGGAATGAAGACCAAATACTCGAATTCTTTGATGATGAACTACGGGCTTAATTCCTAGGATCCTAATGGGAATGACGCTTCGAATAGCGAGAACCTCCTACGGAAGATGAGGTCATCCAAGTCGAACTAGGAGATGAGGCTTCACCTAAACCCATCTTCATCAACAAAAGTTTGATCGGAGAAGACAGAGAGTCCCCGATACAGCTTATCTGAGAGTACATCGATGTCTTTGCTTGGAGCTATGAGGACATTCCGGGTTTAGACCCGCAAGTTGCCATGCACCATCTCGATATTTTGCCCGATGCTAAGCCTGCCAAACAGCAACAACGTCGTTTCTGTCCCAATGTCATGGATGATATCGTGAAAGAAGTCGATAAACTCGAAGAGAGTGGATTCATTCGCGATGAGCAACATCCGGATTGGGTGGCCAATATTGTCCCAGTCACTAAGAAGAACGGGAAGCTTCGGATCTGCATAGACTTCAGGGATCTTAACTCGGCCTGTCCAAAAGACAAGTTTTCCCTCCCGATCACCGATACGATGATTAACAGAACTTGTGGCTTCGAGCATATGGGTCATGACCTGTACCTAGTGTAGGGGCACGAGAAGTGGGTACGTCCAGCCTACGTCGTAGTATCGACGGTAGAACGTTGTCCTAGGTCACATACATCTAACAATTATAAGGTACCTATACAATACATATACTCTAAACGGAGGATAATACAGAAATGTACAGCTCAATCACAACTAAGGTAGAAGTACAACAAGATAGATAGATAATGAGAATCATCAAACAAAATATAATAGGAGAAGAAGTCTAGGTGTGTAATATAACATCTCCACAAAAATCCAGAATAACAACAAGATCCAAAATATAACATAAATGTATCCAAATGAGACAAGACATCAAATAAGATAGAAGTCTAAGCTAACTAACCTAAACAATAGGGGTGACATCCTCTATTGCTGATGGATCGTGCTAAGGTCCAAGTCGCAGGTGTCATCTATGGCAGCTCCATAATAGGTAGGGCAAAGTTCCTCGTCATCCTCTGTAATATTTTCATCAGGTCCAGTCAGGACAGGAACGAGCACAAAATCTCAACAATTCATATCAAGATAGGAATATAAAGCATGCAATAGAGTAAAATACATAAAATACTGAAAGAAGGTACATATAGTAAAAGAGAGAGAACTGTAATATAAATAGCTACTATAAGTAGAGAAATATTAGTGACTAATGATATAGAGTACAAGATAGACATGTGAACGGCCTAAATTTGTACATGATTACACTGAAGAGTTTGTACAATGACTACAATAGAATTATTGACATGACTGTTTCTACTCTCCCGTACCCCAACCAATACACAAGGATCCAGACAAGTTATGTTATTGTATAATATTTCACATGGGGCCCATAAATGGGTGCACATAAAAGTATACATGAGGGCTCTTTGAACATGAGAGTACATGAATCATAAGAGTGTACATGAATAATGAAAGCACAAGAGTACATGATGAAAGTGAAACGCATATGACATGATGTATCCGATGCTCCCGAAGGGGATAACATCTCAATGTAAAGATCCATATTGTACTAATCCTTGTTAACAACGTGACAGCATCAAGTAAAGTAATCTAGAGCAAGAATATAAATCCTAATAAGTATGAAATGATCAGAGAATGTACTCGCCTGATATCCTGAGTATCTGGTAAGTGTAGATGTCCAGACAGAGTAGATGAGTCCTATTTAGAGCAACACAGGTCACACCATGTCCAAAATGGTAATATTGAACTTTACGATACATTATATATGAATTCTAAGGAATTCTAGACTAAAGTTAACTCTAGTCAACTACACTAGTCAAACTAGGTCAACTAAGCTATACTAGGTCCAATCCTAGTCTAACAAGTCTCACTAAGCCTAACCAAGCTTAGGTTAGCACTCAAACACATTACCTAGCCAAAATGAACCACACAAGTCTATATACCATACCAAAATACATGTATACATTCATACATGCTTACATTACATACATGCATATTTACATACATATATATTACATACATACATTATTCATGCATTATATTATATACATGCATACATACATTTACATTCACATTGTATATATACTAATATATATAGGATATATACATATCATTCCCACATATTGCATACACACATTCATTTTAACTTACATACATGGATACAATACATGTATGACATTCAAATAGGAAGAAGGAAAGAAGGGAGAGGAAAAGAGTGAATGAAGGTGAGAGGGTGTGTGTGTGTGACTGCTGTGGCAGCAGGGAGTGGTGTGTGTGTATAGGCAAGAGAGTGGTAGGATGTGTGTGTGTGTTTGTGTGTAGACAGTGAGTGGATAGGCAAATGAGTGATATGTGTGTGTGTGTGTGTGTGTGTGTGTGTGTGTGTGTGTGTGTGTGTGTGTGTGTGTGTGTGTGTGTGTGTGTGTGTGTAAAGTTAGTAAGAGTGTAACAGTGAGTCAAAATCATCCTAAACAAACACTAATATACATGTGTGTATAGGGATATAGTGTACAGCTGCATGTTAGTGTCAATTAGTGAATAGGTTAGTGATAGTGAGTGTCAAAGTACAATGTGATTCTCAGATTTCTTCTCAGTATACCAAGTTACAGTTAACAGTTAACATTTCAAACTCAAGTTCAACAAGTCTCTATTTTCATATATGCAACTAGACCCCAAGAATTTATTCTCAGGTTTAACATATTATAAAAACTTCAAGGAAAACAAATCAAGATAATCCAATTCACTTTCAGGTTCCTATGTAAATTAAATTCAGGTTTCTATATGAAACCTGAAATCTCAGGTTTCCTATCATAAAATTTTAGAACAACAAGATAGCTCCAAAAACCTAAGTTCCTCTCAGATATTCAATTCGAAAAATCCTTTTCAATACACAAAACATTTGAACCTAATTTCTAAGGTGAAAACTCAGGTTTAATAGGTAAGTATCACTTCAACATAAAAAATCAAATCGATTATATGCGATGCTCAGAAAATGCCATCAACTCAGGAATTCCCAAAATCCATATTCGATTTCAGTAAGAAAATTACACTTATATACAAAACCTAAAACCAAATTTGATATATAATTTACATCAAAGATTCATACAATTAAACTAAATCAAATTCCAAATCAGGTTTTAACTCAAACCCGAACTCAATAAATTAAGGATCAGTGAAAAATGAAACCCGACCAACCAATCCCAACTATGATTTCGAAAACCCAATAATAACCCAAATCAGAGGTGCACATACGTATCATGCATGCATACGTGTCATGGGGAGGTGTCTCGTGTCCAAACAAGTGGACGCGAGGTGTCCAAACCAAATACAACATAGTTTCAGAAAACTGTGCGCACACAGGCTCGTGCAGCCATGTCGAGTCCTCGTGGACACGACACAGACCACGTGGAGCCATGTGCTCATGTCTAGAGTTAGTGTAGACATAGGCTAGGGTTTTGAGTCCCTGCACCGTGTCTATGACGTGTCTACGTACGACACGAAGCCCGTATCAGAGAGCCCTGTTCGCACGTAGACTGTCAGTACAAAACCAGTACGGGTGGGTTTTCATATCCGACACGACACATGAGTCCATGAAACTTGGAAGGCATGTTCGCAGACACTTCCCCCACGTGTGCACCAAGTTTCGTGGTGTCTCGAGCTGTATCGTGTCCGCAATAAGCGTCGGGTAGCAGGACAGCGCACACGCATGTCGTGCAGCGGGTCCGCATCCATTTTTGACACGAAATTGACACAAATTTGTGCTCAATCCTCACAAAAAATGATACATCCATATAGATCTACAATACTATTCAAATAGATTTCAAAAATAACAAAATAAATTTCATTCAAACATTTCATCGAACACTTATGCACACACACGGATACTTGTCCGATACAGACACCAAATTAATTCTAATTCCTACCAAACTTCACCTACAGCTAGGGGACACCTAGATGGATGCTTCATGGAAAGAAATCAAGATTTAGAGGTGATTTGAAGGGTTTACCTATTGAGTGTCAAACTCAATGAAAAAGCCATAAAATATGAAGTCCCCTTCCTCAAGCAATGTCCAAATGAGCTTCTCTCCTTGCAAGCTAGCCTCCTTCAACCTCTATTCCAGATTTCATCCCAAATGCAAAAGATTGGGATCAATTTGGTGGAGGAATGGGGAGATTTGATGAAAGGGGAAAGAAATTAGGGTTTCTTACAAGGGGGTGTTCTAGAAGAGGCAAGTGGTCATGAAGAAGGATTATATGGGCTAAAATTAGGTCATTAGTGGGCTGTGGTGGCTGTCCAAATGAAGAGCTAGGGTTAGTGTTTCACATGAATGGGCTTTGGGCCAAGATCATTAGTTAATTAGCTCAACTCCTTAGCCATAAGTCCAAATGAAAACTCTCCTAATCCTTCCATGAAACTTAGCGACACTCAAGTCAACTAAGAACAACTTAAGTTAGATTAGGGTCCCACACCATTCTACCATGCTATCTAAGTCACCAAAGTCAAAGTCAACTCTAGGTTAGTCTCTTAAGTCACAACTAGCAAAAGTCAAAAATAACAACCATCAATCAAATAAATAATAAACAATTCACAAAAATCAAAATGAACCAAATACCCTTGGGCAAAAATGTAGAAATAAATTACCCTAATCACATGGATAGGTTCTCATGGTCATGGTTAGTCTCTAGGTTAAGTAGTATATAGGATTTCACTAGCAAAACACCAAAATCACAAATTACCAATTAAAATAGTTTTTAAAAGAATTAAAAATTACCAAAAATCATAACATGACTTAAATCTCATTATTAAAAGAATAAAATTACAAAAGTTCAAAATTACCCTTATTTAGAAAAATGGGTGTTACAAGTCTACCCTCCTTAAAAGAATTTCGTCCTCGAAATTAAGATAATCGTACTCTTTCTAGGTCAAACCCCCAATCAATCAAAATCTCTAATCATACAATCCTATAATCATATGCGTATATCCAAAATCATGAGACTCAGAATCTTCATCATACTCGTAAGCAAGGCTAAGATAATCATAGAGTCCCCAACTATGGTACATACCTCTAGAATTATGGTATTTAAAATTTTTGCTTTGCCACATGCTTAGCTCTAAAAATGTTAAATTCCCACGCCCGAGAAATACTAAAATCTGACTATATGTCCTCACTATGCTAGCTAATATGATTGTAGAAAATTATAAATTCCATAACAGAGGCGACCTACCCCATACGACTTATATTGGAAAAATCAAAATCAAATCCGCACAGAATACTAAGAATCAAATTGATCGATGAACAAGGAGGTAGACAAAACTGTAGAAATTAAATTTCAAGATAGTTATTATAAGGCAAAAGTAAGAATGGAATCGAGAAGAACAGAACCTGCAAGTATCCCTCTTACTGCCTGTGCATCCTCAACTGTCATGGCGAAAGCTCGCCCCTGCTGGCCTCCTCCTCTGGTCTGCTGCGGATGCTGGTCAAACCTCTGCTGCCCTGTCGGAGCCCTAGCTCCTTCTGCTGCCAGAGTTAATGGTGTTTGGTTCTTGGGACACTCCCTACACTGATGCTCCGTTGAACCACAAAATAAACACCTGCCTAGTCTCTTCCTGCAGTCATTCCATCCATGACCCAGCTTCTTATAGAAAGTACAACTAATGGGCTGCTGCTTGGGTGTCTGCTAGTAAAGTGTATGTCCTTGGCCCTGAAACTACTGCTGAACAGGCCTCTGCTGCTGCTGTTGCTGAATCTGTACTTGAGGCCTCTTGGCCTGGCCTCCGCTGCTGCTGGCTCCATGAGCGTCTCGTCCCCTCTTGAGCTTCAGCTCAAGATCATCCTCTACTGCTAGGGCACCCACCAGAATCTTCTCAAAAGTGGCACTCCGGTCACTCTTGGTCAAGGACTTAACCTCCTTGACTAATCCCTTCCAGAACCTCCGAGCCTTTGCTGTCTCACTGAGTCCCTCAACAACTTTGTCCAGATGGTAGAACTCCCCTACGTACTCCTCGACAATCTGACCGCCCTGAACTAAGCTCTCAAACTGCGTCTCCAGGGCGCCAAGAGCTGTGTCAGAGAAAAACTTCTCCTTGAACAGCTTTTTGAAGGCTGCCCAAGTCTGTCCCTCTGTACCGAACCTCGGGTCCGTCTGGTACCAAATGCAAGCTAGGTCCTGCATCTGACTACCTGTCGCCGTAATCTGCAGTCGTGCTGGAATCTCCGCCAGCCGAAAGATCTCTACGATGTGCTCTATCTAGTCATCCGCATACAGAATCCCCTCTATGTCGCAAAATTCCCACAGACGCATCTTCTGGAACTCCTGGATCCCTGGTGTCTTCGGCTGATACGGCTGCATTTGGGCTGTCTGGGGCTGCACAATAACTCTCTCCACCGTCGTCAGGACAAGCTGATGGGCATTCTCCATGTCCTGCTAAAAATGAGCGGACTGCTGTCGCTGGGCCTCCACCATCCTCTGAAAGAAGTCGAACAACTGCGCTGCGTCAACCGATCCCGAAGGCGGCTGCTGCTGTTGGAAGAAATCAGGAATGACGGGGAAAGATTTCGGAACAGGCGAAGGTGTACCCCCGAATACGGCAGAAACTTTGACATAAGAAGGTACCACGGGAACTGCCTGACCGAGCTGAGACGGACGAGAGGTGGCAGACCTCTCATTAGTATCCCTCTGGCCGGGGCGATGGGATCCTGTCTGCACCATCCTAGAGACAGATCAAACAAGAAGGCAATTACTGAGAATGATTCGATAACATCAAAAGAGAACAGTTTATTTTCAAAGAAAGACAATAAAGCAGCAAGAATTTTGATGATAGAACCAGATAAGAGTTTTTCTATGTGTGATTGAGTACCTTCAAAACTATATCCAATATCCTACTGCAGGCTGTAGTGATACTCTAGTTCGAATACCACTATATAACTCGAGACCTTCATGGGCCACCACTAAAAATGTGTCACGACCCGCACCCAGTGTAGGGGCACGAGAAGTGGGTACGTCCAACCTACGCCACAATGTTGGCGGTAGAACGCTATCCTAGGTCACATACATCTAACAATTATAAGGTACCTTTATAGTATATACACTCCAAACAGAAGACAATACCGAAATGTACAGTTCAATCACAACTAAGGTAGAAGTACGATAAGATAGATAATAAGAATCATCAAATGAAATACAACAGGAGAAGAAGTCCAGGTGTCTAATATAATATCTCTAAAAAAATTTAGAATAACAACAAGATCCAAAATATAACATAAATGTCTCCAAATTAGACAAGACATCAAATAAGATAGAAGTCTAAGCTAACTAGCCTAAACTATAGGGGTGACATCCTCTACTGCTAATGGATCCTGCTGAAGGTCCAAGTCGCAGGTGTCATCTGTGGCAGCTCCATAATAGGTAGGGAAAAGGTCCTCGTCATCCTCTATAATATTTTCAACAGGTCCAATCAAGACAGGAACGAGCACAAAATATCAACAGTTCATATCAAGACAGGAATATAAAGCATACAATAGAGTAAAATACAGAAACGCTGAAAAAAGGTACATGTAGTAAAAGAGAGAGAACTGTAATGTAAATAGCTACTATAAGTAGAGAAATGTCAGTGACTAGTGATGTATAGTACAAGATAGACATGTGAACGGCTTAAATTTGCACATGATTACACTAAAGAGTTTGTACAATGACTATAATGGAACTGTTCACATGACTGCTTCTACTCTTCCGTACCCCAATCAATACACAAGGATCCAGAAAAGTTATGTTATTATACAATATTTCACATGGGGGACCATAAATGGGTGCACATGAAATTATACATGAGGGCTCTGTGAACATGAGAGTAATGAATCACAAGAGTGTACATGAATAATGAAAGCTCAAGAGTACATGATAAAAGTGAAACGCACATGACATGATGTATTCGATGCTCCCGAGGGAGATAACGTCTCAATATAAAGATCCATATAGTACTAATCCGTGTTAACAATGTGACAGCATCAAGCAAAGTAATCTAGAGCAAGAATATAAATCCTAACAAGTATGAAATGATCAGAGAATGTACTTGTCTGATATCTTGAATATCTGGTAAGTGTAGATGTCCATACAGAGTAGATGAGTCTTATTTAGTGCAACACAAGTCACAACATGTCCAGAATGGTAACATTGAACTTTACAATGAATTCTAGGTCATTCTAGACTAAAGTCAACTCTTGGTCAACTCTAGTCAACTACACTAGTCAAACTAGGTCAACTAAGCCATATTAGGTCCAATCCTAGTCTAACAAGTCTCACTAAGCCTAACCAAGCCTAGGCTAGCACTCAAACACATTACCAAGCCAAAATGAACCACATAAGTCTATATACCATACCTAAATACATCTATACATTCATACATGCTTACATTACATACATGCATATTTACATACATATATACATTATTCATGCATTATATTATATACATGTATACATATATTTACATTCATATTGTATATATACCAATATATATAGGATATATACATATAATTCTTATATATTGCATACACACATTCATATATAACTTACATACATGGATACATTACATGTATAACATTGAAATAGGAAGAAGGAAAGAAGGGAGAGGGAAAGAGTAAATGAAGGTGAGAGGGTATGTGTGTGTGACTGTTGTGGCAGCAGCGAGTGATGTGTGTGTATAGACAAGAAAGTGGTAGGGGGTGTGTGTGTGTGTAGACAGTGAATGGATAGGTAAATGAGTGATATGTGTGTGTGTACAGTGAGTAAGAGTGTAACAGTGAGTCGAAATCATCCTAAACATACACTAATGTACATGAATGTATAGGGATATAGTGCACAGTTGCATGTTAGCGTCAATTAGTGAATAGGTTAGTGATAGTGAGTGTCAAAGCACAAGGTGATTCTCAGATTTCTGCTCAGCATACCAAGTTACAGTTAACATTTCAAACTCAAGTTCAATAAGTCTCAGTTTTCATATATGCAACTAGACCCCAAGAATTTATTCTCAGGTTTAACATATTATAAAAACTTCAAGGAAAGCAAATCAAGATAACCCAATTCACTTTCAGGTTCAAAGATAAATTAAATTCAGGTTTCTATATGAAACCTGAAATCTCAGGTTTCCTATCATAAAATTTTAGAACAATAAGATAACTCCAAAAACCTAAGTTCCTCTCAGATATTCAATTCAAAAACTTCTTTTCAATACATAAAACATTTGAACCAAATTTCTTAGGTGAAAACTCAATTTTGATAGGTAAGTATCTCTTCAACATAAAAAATAAAATCGATTATATACAATGCTCAGAAAATTCCATCAACTCAGGAATTCCCAAAATCCATATTCGATTTCAGTGAGAAATTTACACTTATATACACAACCTAAAACCAAATTTGATATCTAACCTACATCACAGATTCATACAATCAAACCAAATCAAATTCCAAATTAGGTTTTAACTCAAACTCGAACTCAATAAATTAAGTATCAGTAAAAAATGAAACCCGACCAACCAAACCCAACTATGATTTCGAAAACCTAATAATAACCCAAATCAGAGGTGCACATACAAGTCATGCATGCATACGTATCGTGGGGAGCTGTCTCGTGTCAAAACAAGTGGACAAGAGGTGTCCAAACCAAATACAACATAGTTTCAGAAAACTGTGCGCACACAGGCTCGTACAGCCATGTCGAGTCCTCGTGGACACGACACAGACCATGTGGAGCCATGTGCTCGTGTCTAGAGTTTGTGTAGACATAGGGCTAGGGTTTCGAGTCCCTGTACCATGTCCACGATGTGTCTACGTGCGACACGAAGCCCGTATCAGAGAGCCCTGTTCGCGCATAGACTGTCAGTGCAAAACCAGTGCGGGTGGGTTTTCGTGTCCGACACGACACATGAGTCCATGAAACATGGAGGCACGTTTGCAGACACTGCCCCCATGTTTCCATCGAGTTTTATGGTATCTCGAGCTGTGTCGTGTCCGTAATAAGCGTCAGGTACCAGGACAGCGCACACGCGTGTCGTATAGCATATCCGCGCCCATTTCTGACATGAAATCGACACGAATTTGTGCTCAATCCTCACGAAAAATGATACATACATATAGATCTACAATCCTATTCAAATAGATTTCAAAAATAACAAAATAACTTTTATTCAAACATTTCATCGAACACTTATGCACACACACGGATACGTGTCTGATACGGACACCAAACTAATTCTAATTCCTACCAAACTTCACCTACAGCTAGGGGACACCTAGATGGATGCAGCTACGAAAAGAAATTAAGATTTAGAGGTGATTTGAAGGGTTTACCTATTGAGTGTCAAGCTCAATAAAAAAGCCCCAAAATGTGAAGTCCCCTTCCTCAAGCAATGTCCAAATGAGCTCCTCTCCTTGCAAGCCAGCCTCCTTCAACATCTATTCCAGATTTCAACCCAAATGCAAAAGATTGGGAACAATTTGTTGGAAGAATGGGGAGATTTGATGAAAGGGAAAAGAAAATAGGGTTTCCTATAAGGGGGTGTTCTAAAAAAGGCAAGTGGTCATAAAGAGATATTATATAGGCTGAAATTAGGTCATTAGTGGGCTGTGGTGGCTGTCCAAATAAAGGGCTAGGGTTAGGGTTTCACATGAATGGGCTTTGGGCTAAGATTATTAGCTAACTAGCTCAACTCCTTAGCCATAAGTCCAAATGAAAACTCTCCTAAGCCTTCCATGAAACTTAGCCACACTCAAGTCAACTAAGACCAACTTAAGTTAGATTAGGGTCCCACACCATTCTACCATGCTATCTAAGTCACCAAATTTAAAGTCAACTCTAGGTTTGTCTCTTAAGTCACAACTAGCAAAAGTCAAAAATAACAACCATCAATTAAATAAATAATTCACAAAAATCAAAATGACCAAAATATCCTTGGGCAAAAATGTAGAAATAAATCACCCGAATCACATGGTTAGGTTCTCATGGTCATGATTAGTCTTTAGGTCAAGTAGTATCTAGGGTTTCACGAGCAAAATACCAAAATCACAAATCACCAATTAAAATAGTTTTTAAAAGAATTAAAAATCACCAAAAATCATAAAATGACTTAAATCTCATTATTAAAAGACTAAAATTACAAAATTTCAAAAATATCCTCATTTAGAAAAGTGGGTGTTGCAATATGTCCTTTATGGACGGGTTATCAGGCTACGACCAGATCAAGACGTTCCCTGAGGATGAAAAGCATACTTCATTCCGCACACCAAAAGGGATCTACTATTACACAGTAATGCCCTTCGGGTTGAAGAATGAGGGAGCAACATACCAGCGGGCTATGAGTGCCATATTTCATAAGCACCTCCAAAAAATGGTAGAATGTTATGTTGATGACGTTGTCGTTAAAAGCAGAAGAAAATTCAGTCATTTGGATGACTTGAGGACGGTGTTCGACTTGATGCAGGCACACCGACTAAAGATGAACCCAACCAAGTCTTTCCTGGGAGTTTTTCTAGTGGTAAGTTCTTGGGCTATATCATCATGGCCAAGGGTATTCATATTGACCCTTAGAAGACTAAGGCAATCTTGGACATGGCTCCCCCGAAGAATCTCCGTAAACTTCAAGGCCTACAAGGACGCTTGGCATACATCAGAAGATTTATAGCAAATCCCTCTGGTCATTGCCAATCCTTCACCAAACTGATAAAGAAAGGGCTTTCGTATGTCTAGATCGAAGAATGCCAACACACATTCGACGATATCAAAAAGTACCTCACTAGTCCTCTAGTACTGGTGGCACTGGTCGTGGGGAGGCCTTTCTATTATACGTCTGAGCTATGGACCATTCTCTTAGTGCTTTGCTAGCCCAGAAAAATAAAGAAGGCCACGAACTGGTAATATACTATCTTAATAGGACCATGATTGGTGCCGAACATCGGTGTAATCCTGTGGAGAAGGAGTGTCTCGCTCTACTCTTCGCCATTCAAAAGATGCGCCATTAATTGGCTGGACAGACAATCCACGACATCTTCCAAGTCAATCCCCTAAGAGTTCTTATGACCAAGCCAGGGGCCCTAAACTCGCGGTTAGCCACATGGGCAATACTTTTGACTCCTTATGACATGGTCTTTGTCCCATAAAAGGCAATTAAAGGACAAGCATTGGCTAATTTCTTGGCAGCACATCCTGTACCGGAGACTTCAAAACTCTACGAAGATATCCCAGATGAAGTCTTGGAGTCCTATACAGTCTCAGACAATCCTATTTGGCATATGTTCTTTGACGGTACTTCAAGAATAGGACCCAAGAGCAAGATCATTGCAGGAGTCAGAGTGGTTCTTATCACTTATGACGGTCTAGTCATCCATCGTGCATACTCTCTCATGGAGTCATGCACCAATAACGTTGTTGAGTACAACACTCTCATTATCGAGCTTTAGCTTATTAAATAGTTGGGGGTCGACTACATCGAGGCCTACGACGACTCGAAGCTGATTATCAACCAGGTTCGAGGGCAATATGAGGTTCGGCACGAAGATCTGGTTCCTTACCACCAGGTAGCAATCGATGTTATTTCTACCTTCACAAGGTTCTTTATAGAACATGTACCTAGATTACAAAACTTAGAGGTCGACGCACTCGCTGGCCTCGCTGCTTCTTAGGCAGCTCCTATTGGAGCCCAATATACCGTTATAGTGATAGGACGAGAGCTGGTTTGCCCAAAAAATAATCTATATATGTGTTTGAGTTACTCAGTACAAGTAGACACTAATGTTGACATTCGAGACTGGCGATTCCTGTTCATAGACTACACAGTCTACGAAGTCCTGCCCGAAGACCCGAAGGAAGCGACTTCTATCAAAAGGTGCTCGCTCTGATTCTTTTATGACACAACTACCAAAATTCTATATCATCGTTCATATGCGGACTACTCCTATGGTGTCTATCCAACACCGAAGCGCAAGAAGCCCTCCGAGAGGTACACGATGGTACCTGCGGGGCTCACCAACTTGGTCCTAAATTACAAGATCGACTGTGTCACATGGGTTACTACTGGACCACTATGATGGCAAATACAATTGATTACGCAAAAAAGTATAGGGTATGTCAGTTGCATGCTGACTTCATCCACCAACCTTCGGAGTTCCTACATACCACAGCGGCCGCCTGACCATCTGAAGCATGGGAAATTGACATCATTGGGCGGATCAGCCTACCGTCCTTCAAAGGACACCGAGTTATCCTCGCTATCACTGACTATTTTTCCAAGTGGGCGGAAGCAGTATCGCTGGCTAAGGTGAGAACCTCGAAGGTGTTTAACTTTGTTAAGCATTATGTCATATACCGCTTCGGAGTTCCCAGAAGGATTATTCATGATAATGGCCCTTAGTTCGTGACCCACGTATTCTATATGTTTTGTGATAAGAATCGAATACAGAATGTAGCGTTAATGGCTTACAATCCAGCATCAAATGGACTAGCCGAAGCATTCAACAAGACTATTGTCAAGCTTCTCAATAAAGTCGTTTCTTCTAATAAGCACGACTGGAATGAGAAGCTGGGCGAATGTCTGTGGGCTTACCGTACAATTGTTCGAACACCCACGGGCAACACATCATTCTTTTTTGTTTATAAAAGCAAGGCGGTGCTTCCTCTGGAGATCCAGATCCCGTCTTTACGCGTAGCTATCACCAATCAGCTGACAGACAAAGACAATTAATGCAGGCGGCTACAGAGTATGAAGAATTAGACAAAAAGTGTCTGCTAGCTCATCAACGAATCGAGCTTTATCAAGCTCAAATTTCTGGGGCCTTCAACAAAAAGGCCAGGAAAGGGCATTCCATGTAGGCATCCTCGTCTTATCAGTTCAAAGACAAATGATGATGACTCACAAGACGGTTAGGAAGTTTGAACCCAAGTGGGAAGGATCGTTCGTCATAGAGACGGTCTACTCTAATGGTACTTACCAACTAGCCAAGCCTAACGGTGATTTGCCAATGATGTCGATCAATGGCAAATTCCAGAAAAAATACTACGTCTCAAGTCTAAATCGGCATATATTTCCACATCCCCCATGGGTGTTCATGAATTGGATTAACGAGTTCATCTCTTTCATAATTCCCAGTAGAAAAATATTTCATGTCCAGATTACCTATGAGTTGTTATTCTACACCCAGTGAAGATCGTGCCTACCATGTCCATATTACTTCCGAGAAGACATTTCTTCTATGACAAACCCCGGTGATTGTCATAATTATCTATAGAACCTTTTACGTCCATATTACCTCTGAGTCGTTCTATACATCCGTAGAGTCTATCCTTGTCATGTCCATATAACCTCTGAGTAAGGAAAATTCTACTACCAAAAATTCTGTGTTTACCATGTCCATATTACCTCTGAGTAAACACCCTATCCCTAGCGGAGTTACCTCTATCCCCTCATGTCATACTACCTCTGAGGGAATTCTCATTATTGTATAAGAGTTTTCACAGCAAATGGACAAGCAAAGAAATGAAACTAAAAACAATTCATTCATGAAATAAGTGTTAGGGTTAACTAAAAGAATCACTTTTGTAGTAACCTTATTTTCTTAAATTTTGAATAAAAATTATATGGGCAAATGTTTGCATATTGTATTTGTTGCAAGTGTTAATGCAAATGTCTGATATTCTATATTGTAGATAATGTGGTGTGTGGTGTCACACAGAAGATCATATTATCAATTCCCTATGGAGTATATAAATAGTTCATAACCTAGATGGACTTGGACAATCTATTGGAAAGGTTGTAGTATAATCTGGTATTAGTCTATCTTGACTATAGGTTTACACTAGTACACTTTGTGTGTATTGAACAGGACCACTTGAGGTTGTTCTCTTTGTATTGACTACATAAGAGAACAAACACCTCTGTTATTATGGATGCTTGTGCTCTTAATCCGGATATAATAACAGATATATATATGCAGTGTGCATTACTTTGACTCATAAAAGAGTGAGATTTATTATGGATCAACAACCTCTATGAATTGGGTAATAATATTGTATTTATGATGGGCTGTTGATTATAAATGGAATCCATGTCCCGATACATCGGGTTGATGATGTCCCCTTAAGGAGCTCATAAGGATTGTCAAGTAAACCCTGCAGGTGGATTATATCCGACATGACAAATAAAGTTGAGCGATACTACTTAAGGATAAAAGATGTCGAATCAATATAGTTGTCAGTAACTTAATTTGATCAACGAACATACGATATCTTAACATGGGGAGCCAAATGAGCATATAATAAAAGGAGCCCACAAACATAATTTGGGATTAGGGAGGTAGTACAACAATAGCTTATTAGTGGACCGAGCTATTGTTAATGGGCCTTGATTGTGTGTTCGGGCTGAACACGGGAGCCCGTATTTCTCCTCATGGTCCCTGCCGTAGCCTATTTATATCCTCTATTCTCTGGCCGCCAGATAACTAGATTCCTTAATTAATTTTATTTCATGCTTCAACTTGATCTTCTTTAATGTTTGTGCATTAATTGTCACTTCATGAACTCCCACTTTCTATTTTAGATGTTTTTGTGTCCTTTACCGTGACTTTGATATTTGGAGTGTAATACTAGTTGTTATCTTCCAACAAATTTTATATGTAAGATCTAGACGACCTCACCTTCATGTAGGTATATCATGTCCCACTCAAACACGTCCCTTGGTACTATATTTTTATGTTATGACTTTCGGGTCATAAAGACTAGACTATAACCTTTACCATGATACCGATATATTTTTCGACCAATGATAGGGACTCAACCTCGACTCAATTCTTTCGATCCGATATGTGATTTTGTTCTACTTAATTCCTTAAATGCTTAACTTTGTGCTTTATCTTGATTGTTTGACCCATTGTCCCATCATACTACTAGTTTAACTCTTGTAAGTTGGATAGAATACCTTATGACCTAACAAACCTTTATCCTTGTGACCCATATTGATAAGTTTACTTAGACTATGGAATTCAGAGGACCCTAACTTATCTAGTCAACCAAGCCATAGATAAGAAAATACTAGGACGACTGCATAAGCCCAAACTTCGGACAAGACTTAGATTTTAATGGATCTTTGACTATTTAATTTCCTTCATTCGTATTCCTTACTTATATTTTGACTATCTTATGATACTAATTTAGCCTTAGTTTTGCAAGCTTATTCTTTTATCGAGCTTGTTCACGACATATGTATTATTGGGGACGCTCACTAATACATTGTCTAATTAGAACCGGTGCACGATGGTCTGATCAACCTAGTGCACTTGGTTCGTTTTTCATATATTGTTCGACGTGGATGGAGACATAGTTAAACTTGGCCTCTAGAATTCCATCCGTAACTGTCTTGGCAATTCTTTTTAAAAAAAATTCAATCTTTGAACCACTTATTCGTATTCGATAATATCTTCTTCAAACTCTTTATTATTTTCGTCTTTCGTCTATATTAGAAAGACAAACATTCGTACTTGATATCCCCTTAGTTGCCCACCATCTATTGCTAAGATAGTTAACCACTGACCAACCAATGTGACTATATCCCCGTCTTGAGTTACCTTTTTTCTCTACCATAGATTCATTATCGCAACCTTCTAATCGTTCTTGAAATTTGAAAATGATTCAAATCATTTCCTTAACCATACATTAAACCTAAACGAATACATTCGCTCAAGAAACCATCTCTCCTAAATGTCAAAATTATTCTCTTTGACCTACTCAATTTCTTTCTATTCTCTAATTCGTGTTATCATAATTTTATTACTTTAACTAGCGACCCTTCTTTAATTCCATAACCATGATGTATTTTCGCAGATATCAAAATCACGATCTTCCAATGCATGTTTGTGTCGAACGTCATTACTTCCAATGCATGTTCGCAGACTTTTGTAAACCCCCAGATTTTTCAACAGAAATATTTATAGAATTTTTGGATTTTTAAATAACTATTTATTGACTTATTATATAATTTGTATTATTATACATATATTTACTATAGTGCTCATTAGTGAATATAGTATAAAAATATATAAAGCTATTTTTCTAGTACATTAAGGATCTAAACTATATTATACAATTTTTCTCAAAATTTTAGGATTTACTTTATAAATTTTATTACTTTTTACATGTTACTTATATTGTACACTATTTACATAATATAGAATAAATATCAATTTAGTATTAAATATTTTAGCTTGTATAAATGAGATTAGATTAAGGTTGTTTAAATAAATATTAACTCTATTTATTACCTATAGTAATTTTAAATAATGTTATAGATAATTTAGATAAATATGAACTATATTTTAAGTTAATCATAATCATAAATCTAATAGGAAAGCATCTCTATCTATATCATATCATAACAAAGTAACTCCTATCAATTTAAATCAAATCCTATCTAATTTAGGAGGTAAATCTGAAATAAGTACCTATATATATACCCAATACATTCCCTTCCTATCAACCATAATTTGAAATTATTTTTAGTCCAATAGGAACTCAAAAATTCGTCATCAGAATTCAGCCCCGCTTTTTTGTAGCAAGAGCAACTTGGAACGAAGATATCTCCTAGCTCCAAACTCCGTTTTGCCTCCAATTTTTTTTAAAAGAAGCATATCGAGGTAAGCTTTCCAGAAACATATTTTAGTAGACAAAATTCATTCTATAGATTTCTGCAAAACTGTTTGACTATCTAGTGTCCTAAAAATAAACGTGTTTTAGTATTTTTGCGATTTCGGAAGATTCCCGAAACGAAAATATGATCCGTTTAGTTTTTCAAAAAGTTGATACAAAAACCTATGCCATATCCTAATTTTAGAATCTATTAAATAAATGCAATAGGTGCAGTATTAATTATAATTAGATAATAGACTATTTTCAGCATCCGAAGTTGTTCCTACACCTTCCCCTTTGTGCGTTGTTGTTGATTCGTCGCCAGGACATCATCTTACCTCACTCCGGACATCAGGCAAGATACCTTGCCACCTTACTATATAATTTAAATATTCTTATTTTCAGTTGTTATTTTCAGTGTTTCTTATTTGTTGTTATTATAAAACTGTACGTCCAAGTCACACTTGGGTGCAAGTGACTCTATCGATCGTTTTCTTGTTTTTATTTTATTCTCTTGTATCGACTTAGTCTGGTGACCACCCATTTGATGATGAGGTATTGGTATATCTCATACGGCCTTGACATCTACTTTACCACGTATTGTGAGTCACATATAGGACACGTACTCGCGTAATCGGTCGGCCATCGATACGTATGAGGTGTGCGACGATCAGGAGTAACTGCTAATAGAATTGCATGCTAGTAGACTTGGCAGTTACTAGAGGTTCATATGAGTCATGGATGTGACTCCACTAAGCATGGGGTGGGAAGAACAGTTCCTTGATGTATGGGCCATAAATTCATTGCTATTATACCTGAAGCTCCGCTGGAGACGCATGTTCACCTTACCATTACTGATTTCCTCTGACATTCATGGAGTGTTATGGACGTTTTCTTACTGATTCCCTCTAACGTTCGCCGAGCGTTATGGACGGAGACGTCTGGTTCCCGAAGGAAGGGACGATGCCACTGCTATACAGCCCGAGTGCCCACATTTGAAGGATTGTTCTTTATTGCATATTTAATATAGTACGGTTAGGCACCCTATTGCATGCATCCCTTATTTTTCTATTATATATCACAGTTTATATGGCATGGTATTTTCTTGTATCTTGTTCCGTCCCTCTGAGGACCTGGTTATCTCTCCAGGTGTGTGATATTGTCATTCACAGGTATTCGAGTCGTGGCCGTGATCAACTCTATTTCTTCGAGGATGATTGCACTTGGATCGTCTTTGCTTTGCTCGCCAAACTCATTTAATTTTTTAAGTATTTCTTTCCTTACTTGTTGGTAGTTGATTTGTCTCCGTCGAACATATTGTAAAAAAATATTTTATAATTGATTATATGATATCTTTTATTCTTTTATTTTATGGATGAGATTAGATTACTCTTGGTTTAGTGCATTTTACAACTTATGTATTCATACGAGGTTTTTCATATATTGGAGTATATTTCGTATGTATGCAGCTGGCATGTCTACGTACTTAGTCTTAAGTATTTTGGGACTGGGGCGTTACACTCGCTTCCATTTTGAACTTTCACTTGACTCATCGAGTACATCTTGCTTGATCCCTTATATCGTAAATCTTCTCTTCCCTTCATGCTTGATAGGAGTTAGAAGAATGACTTGTAGGCCTCATTGGTTCAATTGCACTACTGTTTAACTCTTATAAGTTGGGTAGAATGCCTTATAACCTAGCATCCCATTGTCCTTATAACTCCATAAGGAAATATAGTTCAATAACAATGGTAGAATACCTAGGCTATAGAGTTTAATAGGTTCATACCCCTCTGGTCGACCAAAGCCTTAGATAAAAAGACAGTAGGACAACTGTATAGGCTCGAACACCAGACAAGACTTAGATTCTTAAGGAACTTGAATTGGTTGTATTTCCTTTCATCATTATCTCGTGTACTCATATTTTACCATCTTGACCAATATTGCTATTATAGCCTAGTTTTATAAGCTCATCCTTTTATTGAGCTTGCTCAAGACATATGTTATCTGGGCATGTCCACTAACACATTGTCTATTCAGAACCTGTGCATGATGGTCTGATCAACCTAGTGCACTTGGTTCGCTCTTTCTATGATTTCTCTACGTGGATTGAGATATAGTTAAACTTGTCCTTAGGATCTCGTCCGTAACGTTCTTGACAATTTTCTTTTGAACTATTCAACCACACTTGAAACCCATATTTGTAATTCGATCCCATCTCCCTCAAACTCTTATTATTTTTGTCACCTCTTTCGAAAAACAAACGCTCGTGGACACGAAGTATTCCCCTATGGCCATGAAGGCTATAGATACACAATCGTTTCCATCTATTCAAAATCGGAGAACTAACTCAAAACTTGATTCACATCTACCGTATCAAAATTTCTATTAGGTCATCTAGCATTCTCTAATAATCAAGAGTCATGGTGCAATGTCATGACTTTAAAAAAATTCTAACCTCATTACTCCTTAACCTTGTCTTAGTTTTATAGATTATAAATTATAAGCCTCCTAAAGTTTAGGAATTCATTAGGACTACCGATTGCTTAGGATAAGTTAGTTTCTATTAAGATGATAAACTTGTATCTCTTGATCAACCACTTTCTATTAGATCACTTGGTGTCCTTGACCGTGACATTGCTATTCGAAGCACGAGACCAGCTGTTACCCTACAAGAGAAGTCCACCTTCATTTACGTATATCATGGCTCACTGAAACACGTCCCCTTGTACTCTATTTTTATGACACAACTTTCAGGTCAAAAAGGTTAGTTGTAATCCTTGCCGTAATACCGATATACTATCCAACTGCAATTAGAGATCCAACCGTGACTCAAATATTTTGATCCAATATATGGTTGTGATCTACTCGAAGCCCACTACGTACATTCTACTAGTATGCCACTCAATAGAGGTCCCTTGTGCTACTTAAACACAAAAGTCACAAAAGACGCATTTTGGGCTTAAGGAATCTAGTAACCCCTCTGATTGACAATTAGCTCCACCACTCAAGTTGGAACTCATTCTAGGCTACCCTCACATAATAGGAATGGTTTACATTGATTTTGTGGATCTTGACCAGTTAATAAAGACCAAAATCCAAGAATTAATCAAAGATTGTTTCTAATTGAACTAATAAATCATTAGTTTATAATGTACATTCCTATCCCTATCATTTTGATACCTCACCGTGACCTTGATAATTGGAACACAATACTAGCCATTTTTTTCAACAAATTTCACACCCATGAACTAGACAAGACATTCTACACACATAACATATATGTCCCACACAAACCCACCACCTTGGGCTTCATTTCAATTTTACCACATGTGTATCATATATTTCCGTAGAAAGAACCATAGATGTCCATTTTCGTCCCATTTGATTTTTAACCAAGAAATTTTGACCATTCTCTCAAATGAACTAAACACCCATGACCCATGCATGACTAACAACACCCTACCTTGTAGAATATAGTGTCAGTTTGCATTTCCAGTATAGCTACCACCTTTATATTTTT
Organism: Iris pallida; assembly: GCA_029216955.1. Taxonomy (NCBI): domain Eukaryota; kingdom Viridiplantae; phylum Streptophyta; class Magnoliopsida; order Asparagales; family Iridaceae; genus Iris; species Iris pallida. Next base: position 22,428,060 of record JANAVB010026199.1, on the reverse strand, counting down.
GAAAACCAAGGTACGATTCCATTTAGTAGTTCCTTTTCGTTCGCATTGCATTACATACCCCCCTACCTTTAGTTTAATTTCGAGGATAAAATTTTTATAAGTTGGGTAGAATGTAAACCTCCTAATATATATATATATATATATATATATATATATATATATATATATATATATATATATATATATATATATATATATATATATATATATTGGTTATTAATAATTAATTTAATTTGGGTAGTAAATATATATATATATATATATATATATATATATATATTTTATATATATATATATATATATATATATATATATATATATATATATATATATATATACATAAGGTTATATATGTAGAGTTTTATTATAGGTTAAAGTGATTTAATAAATATTATGAAAAGATGTTTTCTTTTATAAATAAAATATTTATTGTATTATGAATAAAAATTATTTTGGAATACTATAAAACTTTAAATTTAGAAAAAAAACATTGGTTTAGGTTTTTTTACAAGAGTATATCTAATATATAAATTAGCAAAAAGAAAAAGGGAAAAAAGAAGAAAAAAAAACTGATGAACTATGCAAGCACTGTTCATCTTCATCAATAAACCGAGCTCAGCAAGGTCGACTGTTTGTTTTTTTAAAAAAAATTTAATCTTTGAATTCATTCAATTCCCTACCAAAATTTATCAAATCTTTTCCATATTGAATCTTATCTAGTTCTCTTCCAATCTAATCGAAATCCAGTCAAAATATGATTTAAATCTGATTGCATTTTGGATTTTAAAACTTGAGTATATATCGATATATATGTATATATATCGAAGACAACCGCAGATTCCAATCTAAAAACCTTACGAATCCTTCAATTGATACTACACCAACTTCTGGGCGCCCTCACGATCGACTCCCTCCACCGTCGATCGCCCGCCACGGCCGTACGACCACCGGAGTGGCCGCATCAGACTCGGGAAGACAGAGAGCAACAGGGCAAGTCGGCTGCTGGTATCCCCACTTCAATCCCGTCTATCTTTCACCCTACTCGATGAAACTATGATCTAGAAAATCCTGATTGTAGTCAACATAACCCCCTTTATTTCCCTTTAAGTACATTTTTACATAGTCACTAGATACACTAGGAATCCCCCTAAAAGATCGACGAAAAACAGTATCACTCGACTCTGTTTTCAGTTGTTAGGATACTAACTTTGAAGGCTGTTTATGATTGGTTACTATAGGTTTTTCTAAAAACTAATTAAAAACAGAGATAGACAACCTATAGGGCTTCACAAGCCTCTTTGTAGATCTCGATTTGATCGACTATACGTCGAGAAATCGTACCCAAAATTTGCCAAAAAAACTATTTTTGAAACAATAAGAATTTAGAAGAAAAAAAACTCGATACGGGGCCCGCCCGACAAACAGGACGACTTCGTCGCAAATCGAAGGCATCAACAGATGCGTATCGACTTTGTGGATGTGTGGATTTTGACAGAATTTAAATTAGTCGCGTGTGCGCGACGAATTTGACCCGTATCCATCGAAGAACGCCGTATCAGCCTCTTTGCAAATTTCTCAATTATTTTGTGCATGTTCGTCAAATCGAGATAAAACTTGTGCCAGCTGAACCGTATCATTTTTTTTGGTCCTGTATGCCAAGTTTGGTCCGATTCTGAGAAGGTCGATCAGAACACCTATTTGGCGGGCCTGCGACCTGCTCCAATGGGCGAATTTGTGTACGGCCCACCAAAATCCAACTTTGCACATACATTTGGGTTCGTCTCCTCAAATTGGACTCGTAGACATATAGTTTGACGACTTTAGAGACCGTAGGTACTGGCACACTTTTCGGTACAAAATAGGTCCAATGACGGACATCGTTTTGACCCAAAATTATGACTTTGCCCATGTTCCAGAATTAGACTTTTGGACAGACATTTTCTGGACATATCTTTTATGCCAAACATGTTCGTGATGTTTGTTTCAGCATCCGGAGCTCTTTGTGGATTTTGACTTTCTTGTTGATGATTCTGACTGTTAGATTTTGCTATTTCTCGTACCACCCACAGGCAAGATACCTTGCCATTAGCGGTCTATTTTACTTTTTCATATTTCATTCATTATTTACTTTCTACAAAATAAGCTGTGATACATGGCATAAGTAGATAGAATTTTTACTGTTTAGTTTTATTTCCTGCTATATACTATTTCCTTATACATTAAACTTAGATTTAAGGGACCACCTTTTGTGTATTGCATTCATAGGCCTTGACACATTTGTACCACTAAGTTGTGAGTCGCATATAAAACTCGAACATGCATGATTGGCTGGCCACCAGTACGTATAAGTCGTGCGATAGGATTAACCACTAATAGTATTGCATGATTAACTTTGACTTACGGTTAATAGAGATTATGTGTTGTGGATACAACATAGTAGACATGGGGCAGGAAGAACATTTTCTTGACATATGGGCCACCATTACACTTCCCCTATTAGACATGTGAGCTCCGTCGGAGATATGGGACCATTGACGCCCTCTGACGTTTGCGAAACGTTATGGACGAACCCATTATACTGATGCCCTCTGATGTTCATAGGAGCGTAATGGAAGTAGGCACCTGATTCCCGTGGAGGGACGATGCCTAATCACTGTAGCCAGAGTGCCCATGCGTAGAAGGTTTGTTCTTAAACTGTATTTCACTTAGATTGGTATGGCACCCTTATCCGTTAGGTATGAGTACTCTTGGTTTGGGTACTTGTATCTGATCATGGCTTGGAACAATAACTTGTCACAGACTATTTTGCCATATCTTGTCCTTATTTGGTTGTAGGTGTGGCTCACTGCTCCGATGAGAAGGTATTGAACCTTGTTGTGGTCCGGATACCATATTGGATTCGTGACTTGGAAAGATGCTTCATCATGGGTTAGTGTGCCATCTCTTGTCCTTGTTTGGTTGGGGGGATGGTACGCTAATTCAAAGGTGGAGTATTGGACCTTGTTATAATCCAATTGACTTATATATTGAGCAGTATTTATTCAGTTTATATGGCATGATATTGTGTATCTTGTTACGTCCCTCTGAGGACCAAGTTATTTCTTCAGGTGTGTGCTCTTATCTTTCGCAGGTGTTCTAGCCGTGGCCGTGATCATCTCTATTTCTTCGAGGATGATTGTACTTGTATCGTCTTCGCTTCGCTCGCCAAACTCATTTCATTTTTTATGTATTTCTTTCCTTAATTGTTGGTAGTGCATTTATCTCCGCCCAACATATTATACAAAAACATTTTATAGTTGATTATATGATATCTTTTATTTTTTTATTTTGTGGATGAGATTAGATTACTCTTGGTTTACTGCATTTTACAGCTTATGTATACATACGAGGTATCCATTTATTGGAGTATACTTCGTATGTATGCAGCTGGCATGTCTACGTACTTAGTCCTAGGTATTTTGGGACTGGAACGTTACAACCTGTGCGAGGTAAGCCTCTGTATTCTGCAGTGCCTCGCTGAGGGCGTCTCGAGTTGCTTTGGAGAGCCAAAGAAGCTCGAAGAGTGATAACTGAGCCGGTGTATTGGCCAGCTGTGCCAGTATATCGAAGTTGTAGGGCTTGATCGGTGTCACCCTCATTTCCCGTATTTTTCCCGTATTTCGTATTTATACTCGTATCTGGATTTTGGCATGTATTTTTATTTTTCTTAACTTGTAGAATTTTGGTATTTCTCGTATTTTGGGTTTTGGGCTTGGCTCGGTTTTAATTGGTTTAGAATCGGTTTGGTTTGGTTTATGTGTGGAACACCCTAACCCTAAGCTCCACCCTCAAGCACACCACAACACCCTCTTTATAACTCCACCCACCTCTTCTCTCTCTTCATAACCATCATTAATTTCTTCTTCTTCTTCTTCTTCCTCCGCACAACTTCCCAACCCTTAGGCAAGTGCATCTTACCACTTCATGAGAACCATATTTTCTTGGTCCATTTGCTAGATTAGGCCATGGAGACCAACATTAGTTCTTGGGTTTTTGTGATTTGGAGCCTCTATTGTTGTAGATCTAAGTTCTCCTATTTTTGGATTTTGTATGTTTTGATCCACTTTTGTTGGGGTTCTGTGAGTTTTGATGTTTCCATATGGAAGAGCTTTCAGTTTCACTCCAGTTGGAGCCTTGGAAATCTGGATTTGGAGTTCGGATGGCCAAGTTATGAACTTTTAAAGTTTTGGTTTCAGCAATGTGTTCTTGCTATTTGGAGAAGACAGTGAGCAGTGTGCAGAGCTGTTTAGCTACGCACACTGAGCTACGCGCGCTCTTTAGCGCTGCGTACGCTGGCTTGAGTGCGCTTCCTGTTGGAAGCGTGTCTCCTTGAGCGTGTTCCCTTGAGCGTGCGTGACTTTTCACGCACACTGTTCCCTTGAGCGTGCGTGACTTTTCACGTACACTGCTCCCATGAGCGTGCGTGACTTTTCACGCACACTGTTCCCTTGAGCGTGCGTGACTTTTTACGCACACTGTTCCCTTGAGCGTGCGTGACTTTTCACGTACACTGCTCCCTTGAGCGTGCGTGACTTTTCACGCACACTGTTTCCTTGAGCGTGCGTGACTTTTCACGCAGCTGCTCCCTTGAGCGTGCGTGACTTTTCACGTACACTGCTCCTTGAGCGTGCATGACTTTTCACGCACACTGCTCTGTAGCGTGCGTGACTTTTCGTACGCTGCTGCCCTGACCCCTTGTTTAACCCTTGACCCTTGGAGTTTTGGTTTTATTTCTTTAAGCTTGGCTTTTCTATGACCCTGTATACTTATATTTTATTAGATATTTTACGCTCATTTTATATCCTTACGCCTTTTGTCATGAACTTGATTTTACTTAATATGTTTTGAATGACTATTGCACATGGCCTGGTATGACAAGAGACTAGCATAACACGATAGTGACCCGTAGTGGTGCACTCCTGACATGACCAACCTGACATGACAGTGGCCCGTCTTGGCGCACTCCTGACAAGTACCCTGACATGATTTAACCTGATAACTTAACTTGACTTGCCTTGACACCGTGGGTGGTTCTTTCTTGCTTGCTTGTTAATCCACTTGTCCAGTCTTGCATCAGGTCTAGGATGGGACTCCTGAGTACCACGGTCAGGAGTACCTACTAAAATGAATTAAGGTTAATAACTAGAATAACTCAGTAGTCATGAAGAGATGACACAGCTACAGGCAATCTCGTTACCTGGGCGCTCTTAGGATCTGTAGCCTGCCGTCGAGTAGGGCACATTTCCAGCGCACCGTCGAGTGTTGCACCCTCTAAGTCACCTAAGGGTACATTTGTCTCCTGGACGATGTACCCACCTGAATTCAACCCTAATCTTTTGTCCTGGGTAGCCTGGATGGTCTGCAGGGCTTGTGGCTGTGGAACAATATCACTGCATCTTGTTAGTAATTAGGCCTGTGATAACCCTAGTTAGTTAAAGTAGTAAGCCGTAGTATCTGCTTGGCCGTGATTGGTTGAATGAGGTGTAACCAGCTTAGCCATGTCTTGATCCAGTACAAGATTGCTTCCTGTCGTGATTTCTTGCATTATTATCTTGCCGATAAATGGTGGAAAACCAAGCTCTGTTCAGATGAAGGGTTACAACCCCGGTCCTTGTTTGGTTTACGGGTTGTAACCTGGCTATCGGAATAGTTCCATGGTTATCTCGTCGTATATCATCCTGACATGTTTTCGTAATTTTAGTTTTAATATTAGATCTTCTTGTGTTAATGCTGGCTTTTGTTCTTATTTCGTGGCCTCCTTGTGGCACTTGCTCTTTCTGGGGTTGACCCAGCTGGTTTTGTGTGGCCAGATTTCGGAGTAGCTCCCGAGGATCTACCAAGCTTCCAGCCCAATGGTGGCGACTAGAAGGAACCCGGGCTACGAGTGGGTTTTCTATTTTGTTTCGCTCACTCTGTTGTAAATTTATTCTTTTGAGGCGTTTAGCCGACGAGCACCTGTTAGCTCGATGCACTTTTACTTACTGTCTGCCTACGGGCTGTAAACATAATTAACAAATCCTAGGGTTGATCATGTATGACTTAACTCTTGCTAGTCCTTGCATTTTGTACGTCTAGCTTCATGATCAGCTGATATGTAATATTTGGGACGCCTTTTATTGTATATTTAATGATCATACATCTTGTAATTATATTACTTGCTTGAGATTGAGACAATAGGCTTGACCTTAAGAGACTGTTGGCTTGTAGTAAACCCTCATATCTAGACAGCCGTGACCGTATAGTTGAGATGTATTCTATTTCAATATACGTAGCTGGCTATGTCTGCCCCCGCTCTCCAGTATTCTGGTTCTGGGGCGTGACATGGTTTAAGTGGTGGCCCATGCAGGTCTTGTCAATCAAGAAATGTGAGGGTTTACCGAATAGATGTCTCAATCAGTATTCGTCCTTGATCTTCGCCCGTATTTTCGAATCACTAAAATTCTTGCCCTGATTACATGCTTGTATCGTTGATCTGTCCTGGTCCTTCCTTATTGTTTCCCTGTGTCGTCTTCTTCAGCGGTACTGTACCTGACCCTGTCGATCAGCAAGGAGGAGCACCTCCTGTGGACCAGCAGCAACCCGGAGATCAAGCCCAGCATTCCGGAGTCGCCTCCAGAGTGATACCCACTAGAGGAGAGTCACCAGTTCGGCCCGTCCAGCCCGCAGAGCCAGATGATGGTACCTTAGTAGGCCTCATCAGAACCTTGATAGCTTCCCAGGATCGTCGAAGCGACGCCCTGCACCAGACAGTTCAAGATGCTTTGACCCGAGGCGGACATCCAGGGAACCAGGCGGTGAACAGCTTCAAACGATTGAACCCTCCTTTCTTCGACGGCACCGAGGATGCGATTACCGCGGATGCATGGCTTCAGGATACCGAGGTGATTCTGGAAGCAGCCAGGACACCCGAGAATGAGAAGGTGGCGGTGGTGCGCCTGCAGTTGTTGGACTTGGCTCACAATTTTTGGGCGACACAGGCCATGGGATTAGTGGCACACATTGCTTGGGCAGTGTTTAGGGAGAGATTCCAGACGAAGTACTTTGATGCTGTGGCTCGGTACGACTTGCAGACCAGATTTAACAACTTGGAGCAAGGAGGCAGATCTGTCGACAGTTACGCATCGGAGTTTTCTAGACTCAGTAGGTTTACCCCCACCTTGGTGGCGACCGAGTTTGATAGGGCCCAGCGGTTCCAGCAGGGACTGTATTTGGAGATCTTGTTGGCGGTTGAGCAGTTCGAGCACCAGACGTTCGATGCAGTCTTGAGAGCAGCTAGGAGGCATGAGTATACCTCCCAGAGGATCGTGAATAGGACCGGAGGTAGGAAGCGATCCCACAGCCAGATGCACCAATCATCAGCTCCAGCCCCGGCAGCTAGGGGATTGACCATTGGAACTCTGAGACGGGCGGCCTTCGTAACGTCGGTTCAGCATTCGACCCCGACGTACCCGCAGCAGCAGAAGCAGAAGCAGACTTCCGTGATGGGATGTTCTCATTGCGGGAAGCCAGGGCATGTGGTGGCAGACTGTCACAGGGCACAGAGATTGTGCCTGGCTTGTGGAGCAGCAGATCATAGGATAGGGGCTTGTCCGAATAGGGGTGGTTTGTCAGCATCCAACCCTTCTAGCTCTTCGGTGAGAGGACCGGCCCCAGCACCAGTACAGCAGCAGCAGTATCAGTCTTCGAGGCCCTTGCCGCCTCAGTCTCAGGCATTCCAACAACAGCACCTCCAGCAGTATGCACAAGCCCAAGCTCAGACCCAGAATAGGCAGAGAGGTTTCCAGCAGAGGGGACCAGCAGCCAGAGGACAAGGTCAGCATGATGATGGCTATGGAAGAAGAAGTTGCACCAGGTGAGGTAGTGGCTGGTACTATTCTCGTCAACTCCTTTCCAGCTTCGATATTATTTGATTCTGGTGTATCGCATTCGTTCATGTCTGCACGATTCGCGACACGGATAGGATTGGAGCCCGAGTCATTATCAGTGAGGCTCAATATACTTACTGGTAATGGTCTTATGGGAGTAGATCGAGTGTTTTCCTCGTGTCAGATCGTAATTAGCGGTAGGGAGTTCCCCGCTAGATTCATAGAGTTTTCTATGGCAGACTATGATGTAGTCCTAGGCATAGATTGGTTGAAGAACCAGTATGCTAGGATAGACTGCCATATTGGCAGAGTTGTCTTTAGTATCCCTGGCGAGCCAGAGTTTTCATTTTCCAGAGGCGCAGTGGAGCCATCTTCCCCAGCATTGCGGATGGCGGTAGCAGCAGTGCAGTTACCCCGGATAGTTGAAGAGTTTCCAGATGTCTTTCCAGAGGAGCTTCCAGGGATGCCGCCAGAGCGGGAGATTGAGTTCACTATAGACTTGATTCCAGGGACAGCACCAGTGTCAGAGCGAGTCTACAGGATGGCGCCTTCAGAATTGGAGATTTTGTACAAGATGATCGAAGAACTGAGGACCAAGGGATTCATTCGTGCAAGTGGATCGCCTTGGGGAGCCCCGATGCTTCTTGTGAAAAAGAAGGATGGTACGTCCAGGCTATGTGTTGATTATCGTACCTTGAATTCGGTGACAATCAAGAACAGATACCCTCTTCAGAGGATAGATGACTTGTTTGATCAACTCAGAGGGGCTTCAGTGTTCTCGAAGATTGACTTGCGGTCGGGATACCACCAAATCAGAGTCAGAGAGCAGGACATCCCGAAGACAGCATTCAGATCGAGGTATGGACATTGGGAGTTTCTTGTTATGCCCTTTGGAGCGACCAATGCGCCGGCCGTATTCATGGACCTCATGAATCGCATTTTCATGCCTTACTTGGACCAATTTGTGATCGTGTTCCTAGATGACATCCTGGTCTACAGTAAGAGTGAAGCAGAGCATGAGCAGCATCTCAGAGTCGTCCTTCAGACGCTTAGGGAGCATCAGTTGTACGCCAAGTTTAGTAAATGCGAGTTCTGGCTCGATCGCATTTCATACTTGGGTCACATCATTACCCGAGGAGGAGTGAAAGTGGATCCCCAGAAGATTGTGGCTATCGAGTCATGGCCGGTACCCAGCTCAGTGGCAGAGGTTCGCAGCTTCCTTGGATTGGCCGGCTACTACCGGCGGTTCGTTTCAGATTTTACGAGGATTTCGGCACCGATGACCCTGTTGACCCGCAAGGATGTGCCATTTGTTTGGACAGCAGAGTGTCAGGAATCATTTGAGAAGTTGAAGCGAGGTTTGATAACGGCTCCCATTCTCACCCTTCCAGATGGGACCGGAGGATTCACAGTTTATTGCGATGCTTCAGGCAGAGGATTGGGGTGTGTCTTGATGCAGCATGGGAAGGTAATATCTTATGCGTCACGCCAACTTCGTGATCACGAGAAGAATTACCCGACACACGACCTGGAATTGGCGGCGGTAGTGTTTGCTTTGAAGTTGTGGAGACACTACTTGTACAGAGATAGAGTGGAGATCTTTACTGATCATAAGAGCCTGAAGTATGTTTTCACCCAGAAGGACCTTAATATGCGGCAGAGAAGATGGCTCGAGCTATTGGTGGATTATGATGTGGATTTGCAGTATCATCCCGGGAAGGCCAACGTTGTAGCAGATGCATTGAGCAGGAGAGCCGGAGTTTATCTCCTGACGGCACAACCAGAATTATTGGCAGATCTTCAGAAGATAGGAATTGAAGTGGTTCTTCCAATCAGTGTGGCATTGATGGCCAGTCTACAGGTTCAGTCCAGCATAGTTGAGAGAATCCGGGTGGCGCAGTCAGCAGATTCTAAGATCCAGCGACTCAGAGCAGAGTGTGAAGCAGGAAGAAGGCCAGAGTTATGTATCCATGAAGACGGTACCCTTCGACACGGCACTCATCTTTGTGTACCTAGTGGAGATATCAGACAGGAAGTCATGGCAGAAGCCCACAGTTCACAGTATTCTATTCATCCGGGTGGTACGAAGATGTACCGTGATATTCGTCAGCATTTCTGGTGGAATGGCATGAAGAGGAAGATAGCCCGGTTTGTCTCTCGGTGTTTGGTTTGCCAACAGGTTAAAGCTGAACATCAGAGGCCCGCTGGACTTCTTCAACCCTTACCGATCCCAGAATGGAAATGGAAGCATATAACCATGGATTTCGTGACCGGATTGCCCAGATCTCCGGCCGGTAGAGATGCTATTTGGGTAATTGTGGACAGGCTTACCAAGGTGGCACACTTTCTCCCATTCAGAGTTGGACAGTCGACGGCGCAGCTAGCGGAGATGTATCTCAGGAAGATCGTCAGGCTTCACGGTATGCCAGTCAGCATCACCTCGGACAGGGATTCAAGATTCACATCACACTTTTGGCGCAACTTACAGAAGAGTTTGGGGACTCGTCTTCAGTTCAGCTCAGCTTATCACCCGCAGACGGATGGACAATCAGAGCGCACAATCCAGACCCTTGAAGATATGTTGAGATCCTGTACCCTTGACTTCGGTGGTTCATGGGAGAATCATCTGCACCTGGTGGAATTCTCGTACAACAACAGTTATCAGGCCAGTATCCAGATGGCACCCTTCGAGGCTCTTTATGGCAGGAAGTGCAGATCCCCGCTAGCATGGGACGATGTCGGGGAGAGGCAGATGCTCGGACCCGAGTTGATTTCCCAGACGGTTGATGTGGTCAGGAAGGTCAGAGATCACCTCCGAGTTGCCCAGGACCGCCAGCGCCATTGGGCCGATGCTCATCGGCGTCCCTTAGAATTTGCTGTCGGCGACCATGTATTCCTTAGGATCTCGCCTAACCGCGGCGTCATTCGCTTTGACGTGCGGGAAAAGCTTAGTCCTAGGTATATAGGGCCGTTCGATATTCTAGAGCGAGTAGGAGATGTATCCTATCGTCTCGCTCTTCCGTCGTCGCTAAGTGAGGTACATGATGTATTCCATGTGTCCCAATTACGACGGTATATTCTGGACCTGAGCCACATCCTAGACCATTCGGAATTAGTTGTTGGTACCAACCTTTCGTATGAGGAGAGGCCCGTGTCTATTTTGGACCGGAGGGAGAAGATGCTCAAGAACAAGACTATTAAATTGGTCCGTGTTGCTTGGGTCTCTCTGGGTGAGTCAACGTGGAAGCGTGAGGACGACATCCGATCGCGATATCCCTACCTGTTTGACTCGTGAGGTATAATGTCTTTCTTATGCCTTACATTTTCCCTTCCTTGCTTGCATTGTATGATTGTATGATTGAACTGCTTAGTGTAACTTGCATGTGCTTAGTGTAGCTTGTCGTGACAATCTCTAGCTCCTTGATTAAATTCCGAGGACGAAATTCTTTTAAGGTGGGTAGAGTTGTCACCCTCATTTCCCGTATTTTTCACGTATTTCGTATTTATACTCGTATCTGGATTTTGGCACGTATTTTTATTTTTCTTAACTTGTGGAATTTCGGTATTTCTCGTATTTTGGGTTTTGGGCTTGGCTCGGTTTTAATTGGTTTAGAATCGGTTTGGTTTGGTTTATGTGTGGAACACCCTAACCCTAAGCTCCACCCTCAAGCACACCACAACACCCTCTTTATAACTCCACCCACCTCTTCTCTCTCTTCATAACCATCATTAATTTCTTCTTCTTCTTCTTCTTCCTCCGCATAACTTCCCAACCCTTAGGCAAGTGCATCTTGCCACTTCATGAGAACCATATTTTCTTGTTCCATTTGCTAGATTAGGCCATCGAGACCAACATTAGTTCTTGGGTTTTTGTGATTTGGAGCCTCTATTGTTGTAGATCTAAGTTCTTCTATTTTTGGATTTTGTATGTTTTGATCCACTTTTGTTGGGGTTCTGTGAGTTTTGATGTTTCCATATGGAAGAGCTTTCAGTTTCACTCCAGTTGAAGCCTTGGAAATCTGGATTTGGAGTTCGGATGGCCAAGTTATAAACTTTTAAACTTTTGGTTTCAGCCATGTGTTCCTGCTGTTTGGAGAAGACAGTGAGCAGTGTGCAGAGCTGTTTAGCTACGCACACTGAGCTACGTGCGCTCTTTAGCGCTGCGTACGCTGGCTTGAGTGCGCTTCCTGTTGGAAGCGTGTCTCCTTGAGCGTGTTCCCTTGAGCGTGCGTGACTTTTCACGCACACTGTTCCCTTGAGCGTGCGTGACTTTTCACGTACACTGCTCCCTTGAGCGTGCGTGACTTTTTACGCACACTGTTCCCTTGAGCGTGCGTGACTTTTCACGCACACTGTTCCCTTGAGCGTGCGTGACTTTTCACGTACATTGCTCCCTTGAGCGTGCGTGACTTTTCACGCACACTGTTCCCTTGAGTGTGTGTGACTTTTCACGCAGCTGCTCCCTTGAGCGTGCGTGACTTTTCACGTACACTGCTCCTTGAGCGTGCGTGACTTTTTACGCACACTGCTCTGTAGCGTGCGTGACTTTTCGTACGCTGCTGCCCTGACCCCTTGTTTAACCCTTGACCCTTGGAGTTTTGGTTTTATTTCTTTAAGCTTGGCTTTTCTATGACCCTGTATACTTATATTTTATTAGATATTTTACGCTCATTTTATATCCTTACGGCTTTTGTCATGAACTTGATTTTACTTAATATGTTTTGAATGACTATTGCACATGGCCTGGTATGACCAGGGACTAGCATAACACGACAGTGACCCGTAGTGGTGCACTCCTGACATGACCAACCTGACATGATAGTGGCCCGTCTTGGCGCACTCCTGACAAGTACCCTGACATGATTTAACCTGATAACTTAACTTGACTTGCCTTGACACCGTGGGTGGTTCTTTCTTGCTTGCTTGTTAATCCACTTGTCCAGTCTTGCATCAGGTCTAGGATGGGACTCCTGAGTACCACGGTCAGGAGTACCTACTAAAATGAATTAAGGTTAATAACTAGAATAACTCAGTAGTCATGAAGAGATGACACAGCTACAGGCAATCCCGTTACCTGGGCGCTCTTGGGATCTGTAGCCTGCCGTCGAGTAGGGCACATTTCCAGCGCACCGTCGAGTGTTGCACCCTCTAAGTCACCTAAGGGTACATTTGTCTCCTGGACGATGTACCCACCTGAATTCAACCCTAATCTTTTGTCCTGGGTAGCCTGGATGGTCTGCAGGGCTTGTGGCTGTGGAACAATATCACTGCATCTTGTTAATAATTAGGCCTGTGATAACCCTAGTTAGTTAAAGTAGTAAGCCGTAGTATCTGCTTGGCCGTGATTGGTTGAATGAGGTGTAACCAGCTTAGCCATGTCTTGATCCAGTACAAGATTGCTTCCTGTCGTGATTTCTTGTATTATTATCTTGCCGATAAATGGTGGAAAACCAAGCTCTGTTCAGATGAAGGGTTACAACCCCGGTCCTTGTTTGGTTTACGGGTTGTAACCTGGCTATCGGAATAGTTCCATGGTTATCTCGTCGTATATCATCCTGATATGTTTTCGTAATTTTAGTTTTAATATTAGATCTTCTTGTGTTAATGCTGGCTTTTGTTCTTATTTCGTGGCCCCCTTGTGGCACTTGCTCTTTCTGGGGTTGACCCAGCTGGTTTTGTGTGGCCAGATTTCGGAGCAGCTCCCGAGGATCTACCAAGCTTCCAGCCCAATGGTGGCGACTAGAAGGAACCCGGGCTATGAGTGGGTTTTCTATTTTGTTTCGCTCACTCTGTTGTAAATTTATTCTTTTGAGGCGTTTAGCCGACGAGCACCTGTTAGCTCGATGCACTTTTACTTACTGTCTGCCTACGGGCTGTAAACATGATTAACAAATCCTAGGGTTGATCATGTATGACTTAACTCTTGCTAGTCCTTGCATTTTGTACGACTAGCTTCATGATCAGCTGATATGTAATATTTGGGACGCCTTTTATTGTATATTTAATGATCATATATCTTGTAATTATATTACTTGCTTGAGATTGAGACAATAGGCTTGACCTTAAGAGACTGTTGGCTTGTAGTAAACCCTCATATCTTGACAGCCGTGACCGTATAGTTGAGATGTATTCTATTTCAATATACGTAGCTGGCTATGTCTGCCCCCGTTCTCCAGTATTCTGGTTCTGGGGTGTGACAATCGGGCCTACTGTCAAGTCCTTTCGTAGAGGCTTATCGAAGCGGACCTCCTTCTATTTCTGCTGATCTGCGGTAGGAGGTTGAGAAGGTCCGGCTTGTGCCTTATCGGGAGTAGAATGGGTCGTCGGTAGGGGTATTTCTTCTTCAGGAGCCTGGTTTTCCTTTCGCTGGAGAGCCGAATGTGTGGTCACCCTGGTGTCTTCTGCCGAGGAGGAGACCATGAGACTTGTCCTGACCTTCCTTCCTTTAGCCGGGCGTGCTGCTGGCACAATCATATCAGGAGTGAGATCTGGATGAACCCACATCAGTTCACCTTGTGGTTTTGTGAAGGGGATGAGGCCCTGAGCATTGTCACTGGCGGGCGGAAGGTTGACGACTTCCATCATTGCCTTTGGGATAGGGATGATGCCGTCTTGAGTTTCGGCTATCGGAAAGCTCCCGAACTGTATCATGACCATGTTGGTCATCACAGTCTTTTTCTCATAATCGAGGGAGATGACTTTCGTGTCGATAAGACGTTGAATCTGTCTTTTCAACACGTAGCAGTCGCATTTTGAGTGGTGAATATACTGGTGGTAATGGCAGTACTTAGGATTATCCACCTTTTCCACTTCATCAGGAAGCTTGGGAGGTGGAAGCTGTAGCCTGCCACCCATGGTCAGCATCTCGAACGGATTGACCGTCCTTCGAAGCTGCAGCCTGCCGCCCTTGGAAGCTGCAGCATACTGCCAAATTTATGGTCGACGGAGTGGCCGACGACTGCACAACTTGGTTTATGACGGGCACGGTACTAGATCCATCACAAACCGTCGGAGCCACAGGTGTGGAGGCAGTAGGAACCATTTTGTCCTTGATCTCCAGAACGACAGAGGCTAAAGTCTGCATGGATATGTTCAACGCGTTAAGACTTCCTTCGAGAGACTCAATACATTTCTGCTGGTCAGCACTTCCGCTTGATTCTTCGTTGTCATCAGCCGCCATATGTAAAGATGCTATATGCGTGTAAGTAGAAGGGGTGGTAGATCTTTCGCTTTATGGTTCGGAGTGATGGTGCTCATCATCTTGTGGGAAGACTGGCAAGTTGCGATCGTCCTCTGACTCGACATTGTTCCTATTCCTACCTCCGGTCTTTTGACTGTTTGTGCCTGCAGAAGTGTCGGTGTCATACGTCTCTTCGTCATGCTGAAACGAAGGGTTGTTATACATCGTAGCAGGCTGGCTACCCCCAGCAGGTGCAGCGGCCGATGAACCGTCTTCTTGCGACGATGATCCATCCTTGGAACGCGTGTTGGAACACGCCTTCCTTGGGCACCGGCTTCTTGCTACCCCCAGGCCAGTTTTTGGACTTGCCAACCGAAGAAAGGGGTTTCTTGGATAGTTTCTTCTGGGATGGAGAGTCCCGAGCAAAATTGTATGAAGCAACGCGGAGCACTTCTTCTTTATAAGTTCTCGGTCGCAGCCTTTGAAAGACGGACCTCCTCTTTGGCGGTGATGGATCTGCTTGACAACAGCAACAGTTGATGGTAATTTGAGTACAGTTGGGTCTTGATTTAGACACCAACTGCGTCTCAGATTCTTCTCTCGTCCTACGCTCGCAGTGTAAACCCCCATATTTTATGCAATTTTTTTATAATTTTACTATTTTTTATATACAAAATTGTTTATTTAGTTATAGTTAAGATATGTAAATATATATTAATTATTGGAGTGTATGTGTTATACTATTAAGTATTAGTCTTTAATATTATTTGGAAATTTTAGATAGTGATTTAAAATATTTTATTTTAATGCTAGCTAATTGCGCTAAAGTTTCAGATAGAAATGTATATATATATAACTATATAGTTTAAAAAGGGGCAGTACTGTAGCAAATGCTACAGTACATGGCGGAACCCGAGCATTGCCTTCTCGGCTGGGAAGGAAAGGATTTCAAATTTTGCAAGATTTGAATCCAAACCAAATCTTCATCAAATAATTCCAAATAAAATCCTGTAGATTCCTAACAGGATTCTCTACTAGATAAACTTGAATTTAAATCTGAATCAAGCTCTAATCCTATCCAGTCTGTGAATTTAAATTTCGTATATATGTGAAACTAAGAATCGGAGTTGGGAGAAACTTATCAACGATTCCTCTCAAATAATCGACCCCAACCCTAATCTCCGGATACCCGAGCACGCCGACACTCAGGCGACCTCGTCGGCAGCCTGCAGCTCGTCGGAGACTGCCGGAACTGCCCCAACCTGACCGCTAAAGCAGGGAACAACCCTGTTTTGTTGTAACACCCATATCTCAGAACACGTATTTTGTTAAGCCTGCATGTATCTTGGACCTGTATTTTATTTTCTCAGATTCTGGCCTGTAATTGTATTTTGGCTCAGCTTGCAGATTTTAGTTTTCTCGTAAAATGGGTTTTGACATGGCTTGGTTTTATTTTGTGGAGGAGGATTGGTTTGGTTTGGTTCAACATGCATTTGGAACACCTTAGCCTATGCACCACCCTCAACACAACATAACCACCCACATTAAAACCCTACCAAACTTTTCTCTCTCCTCATAACTCTTTCATTTATTTTCTCCATCTCCTTCTTCTTCCTTCCTCTACACAACTCACCAACACCCATAGACAAGTGCACCTTGCTACCACATGAGAACCACATTTTATTTGTTCATTAGCTAGATTAGGCCATGGTGATCAACATTAGTGCTTGACATTTTGTGATTTGGAGTCTCCATTGTTCTAGATCTAGGTTTTAACTATTCTCAGATTTATATGGTTTTAATTTATTTTGGTTGGATTTTTGTGGGTTTTGATGCTTCCATGTGGAAGAAAATTCAATTTTACTCAAGTTGGACCTTTGAAAATCTAGATTTGGTTTTGATTTGACCAAGATATGAAGATTTGAACTTTGGTGTTCTTGAAGAGTTCCTCTCGGCCTGGAGTAGTAGACTGCAGCCTGCGCTCTTTAGCGAAGTGCTGGACTGCACATCCTCCTCTCGGCCTGCGCTCTTTAGCGCAGCGCCGACCGTGCAGCTTTCCCCCATGGTGAACTGTGCTCAACCCCCAGTGCGCAGGGACTCTTGCGCAGTCTGCTCATGCGTACTTCACTCATACGCAATTTGACCCATGGGCCATCCCTCCCGCGTACTTCACTCATGCGCACTCTGACCCATGCGCCATCCTCCCGTGCACTTCACTCGTGTGCAATCTGACCCCTGCGCCAACCAGCTCAACGCAAGCCGACTTTTGCGCAGCTCACTCCTACGCAGTTGGCCCCTGGCGCACTTGACTCCTGCGCAACCCGACCCCAGGGACCCTTGTGCAATCTTTCCAATCATGGAGATTTGGTTTTATTTTTCCTTAAGCTTGGCTCTTCTATAGTCATGTATATTGATATTTTACGCCCATTTTATATCCTTACGCCTTTTGTCATGAACTTGATTTTACTTAATATGTTTGGAATGACTATTGTACATGGCATGGTATGACAAGAAACTAGCATAACACGACAGTGACCCGTAGTGGTGCACTCCTGGCATGACCAACCTGACATGATAGTGGCCCGTCGTGGCGTACTCCTGACAAGTACCCTGACATGATTTATCTTGATGCTGTTACGACGGCTAACTTGACTCGTATAATCAACTTGACACCGTGGGTGTTCCTGCTTGCTTGCTTGTGCAATCCACTTGTCGTGTCTTGCATCATGTCTAGGACGTGACTCCCTGGTTCCACGGTCAGGGATTCATACTGAATATGGATTAGGCTAATGACTAGATCATACTATAGTTCATGGAGAATTTCCAGTCACAGGCAATCTCGTTATCTGGGCGCTTTTAATTGGACTTGTAGCTTGCCGACGAGTAGAGCACATTTCCAGCGCACTGTCATGTGTTGCACCCTCTAAGTCACCTAAGGGTATATCTCTCCGGGGCGATGTACCCAACCATACTCTCAACCCGCGGAAGGATAACTGGATGGTCTGCAGGGCTTGGGACTGGGAAATTCTCACTTGCATCTTGTTAGTAATTAGGCTTGTGACAACCCTAGTTAGTTAAAGTAGTAAGCCGTAGTAATTGCTTGGCCGCTTGTGAATGGATGTTGTTTAGCCCTGTCTAAATCTTGTTTAGTCCCAGTACCTGGTCCTCTTGAACATGATTGTTTTACTTATCTTTAACAATAAATGGGTAGAGACAAGGTGCTATTCAGGCGAAGGGTTACAATCCCGGTCCTTGTTTGGTTTACGGGTTATAACCTGGCTTCCGGAGTGGTTCCATGTCCCTAGTCGTTTATTGTCTTGTTGTACACTTATTTACTAGTGCTTTCTTCCATTTTCTTATGTTCTGATATGCTGGTTTTGTTCTTATTTCATGGCCTCATTTGTGTTACTTGCTCTTTCTGGGGTTTGACCCAGCTGGTTTTGTGTGGCCAGATTTCGGAGCAGCACCCAAGGATCTATCGAACCTCCAGCCCGATGGTGGCGACTAGAAGGAACCAGGGCTATGAGTGGGTTTTCTATTTTGTTTCGCTCACTCTATTGTAAATTATTCTTTTGAGGCGTTTAGCCGACGAGCACCTGTTAGCTCGCTGCACATTTGCTTACTGTCTGCCTACGGGCTGTAAACATGATTAACAATCCTAGGGTTGATCATGTATGACTAAACTCTTGTTAGTCCTCGTATTTTGTACGATTAGCTTCATGATCAACTGAATATGTAATATTTGGGACGCCTTTTATTGTATATTTGGTGGTCAAACATCTTGTACTTATATTACTTGCTTGAGATTGAGACAATAGGCTTGACCTTAAGAGACCGTTGGCTTGCAGTAAACCCTCATATCTAGAATGCCGTGACCGTATAGCAAGATGGACATCATTTCAATATACGTAGCTGGCTATGTTCGCCCCCGCTCTCCAGTATTCTGGTTCTGGGGCGTGACATGGTTTAAGTGGTGGCCCATGCAGGTCTTGTGAATCAAGAAATATGAGGGTTTACCTAATAGATGTCGCAATCAATACTTGTCCTTGATCTCCGTTCATATCCTCTGAATCTCTGGATCTTGACTTGATCACATGCTTGTATCGTTGACCTGTCCTGGTCCTTCCTTATTATTTTTCTCTGTGTCGTCTTCTTCAGCGGCAATGTACCCGACCCTGCCGATCAGCAAGGTGGAGCACTTCATGTGTACCAGCAGCCCGGAGATCAAGCCCAACACTCCGGAGTAGCCTCCAGAGTTGTACCTCCCGAAGAAGAACCCCCAGTTCGGTCCGTCCAGCCTCCAGAGCCTGACGATGGCACCTTGGTAGGTCTCATCAGGACCTTGATAGCTTCCCAGGATCGTCGAGGAGACGCCTTGCACCAGGTAGTGGCGGATGCTTTGACCAGAGGCGGTCATCCAGGGAACAGCGCGGCCAACAGCTTCAAGTGCTTGAACCCTCCATTCTTCGACGGCAGCGAAGATACAATTGCCGCGGACGCTTGGCTTCAGGATACCGAGGTGGTTCTAGAAGCAGCTAGGACACCTGAGAATGAGAAGGTGGCGGTGGTACGCCTACAGTTGCTGGACTTGGCTCACAGTTGGTGGGCAGCACAAGCCATGGGTTTAGTGGCACCTATTGCTTGGGCAGTGTTTAGAGAAAGATTCTAGACGAAGTATTTTGATGTTGTAGCTCGGTACGACCTACAGACGAGGTTTACCAACTTGAAGCAAGGAGGCAGAACGGTCGACAGCTATGCATCTGAGTTTTCTAGACTCAGTAGGTTTGCCCCACCTTGGTGGCGACCGAGTTTGATAGGGCCCAGCGGTTCCAGCAGGGACTGCATTTGGAGATCTTGTTGGCAGTCGAGCAGTTCGAGCACCAGACGTTTGATGCAGTATTGAGAGCGGCTAGGAGGCATGAGTACACCTCCCAGAGGATCGTGGATAGGACCGGAGGTAGAAAGCGGTCCCACATACAGATGCACCAGTCATCAGCTCTAGCCCCGGCAGCTAGAAGTTTGACTATTGGAACTCCGAGGCGGGCGGCCTCAGTGACGTCGGTTCAGTATTCAACCCTGACGTACCCGCAGCAGAAGAAGCAGAAGCAGACTTCCGCGATGGGATGTTCTCATTGTGGGAAGCTAGGCCAAGTAGTGGCAGATTATCGTAGGGCGCAGGGATTGTGCCTAGCTTGTGGAGCAGCAGATCACAAGATAGGAGCTTGCCCGAATAGGTGTAGTTCATCCTCTTCCAACCTAACCAGTCCATCGGTTAGGGGACCAGCACCTGTGCAGCAGCAGCAGTACCCGAGGCCATTGTTGCCCCAGGCCCAGGCATTTCATCAGCAGAACCAGCAGCAGTATACCCAAGCCTAAGTGCAGAGCAGGCAGAGAGGTTTCCAGCAGAGGGGACCCACAGCTAGAGGTCAGGCCATAATGATGGCTATAGAAGAAGAAGTTGCACCAGGTGAGGTAGTGGCAGGTACTATTCTCGTTAACTCCTCTCCAGTATTGGTATTATTTGATTCTGGTGCATCGTATTCATTCATGTCTGCACGATTCATGACACGGATAGGATTGGAGCCAGAGTCATTATCGGTAAGACTCAATATACTTACTGGTAATGGTCTTGTGGGAGTAGATCGAGTATTTTCTTCGTGTCGGATCGTAGTTAGCGGTAGAGAGTTCCCCGCTAGATTTATAGAGTTCCCTATGGCAGACTATGATGTAGTCTTAGGCATGGATTGGTTGAGGAACCAGTATGCTAGGATAGACTGCCATATTGGCAGGGTTATCTTTAGTATCCCTGACGAGCCAGAGTTTTCGTTTTCCAGAGGCGCAGTGGAACCATCATCCCCAGTATTGTGGATGGCAGTAGCTGTAGTACAGTTACCCAAGATAGTTGAAGAGTTTCCAGATGTCTTTCCAGAGGAACTTCCAGGAATGCCGCCAGAGCGGGAGATCGAGTTCACTATAGACTTGATCCCCGGGACAGCACCAGTATCTGAGCGAGTCTACAGGATGGCACCTTCAGAGCTGGAGATTTTGTACAAGATGATTGAAGAACTCAGGACCAAGGGATTCATTCGTACAAGTGGATCTCCTTGGAGAGCCCCGATGCTTCTTGTGAAAAAGAAGGATGGTACGTTCAGGTTATGTGTGGATTATCGTACTTTGAACTCAGTGACAATCAAGAACAAATACCCTCTCCCGAGGATAGATGACTTGTTTGATCAACTCAGAGGGGCTTCAGTGTTCTCTAAGATAGACTTGCGGTCAAGATACCACCAGATCAGAGTCAGAGAGCAGGACATCCCGAAGACAGCATTTAGATCGAGATATGGGCATTGGGAGTTCCTTGTTATGCCCTTTGGAGCGACCAATGCGCCGACCGTATTCATGGACCTCATGAATCGTATTTTTATGCCTTACTTGGATCAGTTCGTGATCGTGTTCCTAGATGATATCCTGGTCTACAGCAAGAGCGAAGCAGAGCACGAGCAGCATCTCAGAATCGTCCTTCAGACGCTTAGAGAGCATCAGTTGTACGCCAAGTTCAGTAAATGCGAGTTCTGGCTCGATCCCATTTCGTACTTGGGTCATATCATTACCCAAGGAGGAGTGGAAGTGGATCCCCAGAAGATTGTGGCTATCGAGTCATGGCCAGTGCCTAGTTCAGTGGCAGAGGTTCGCAGTTTCCTTGGATTGGCCGGCTACTATCGGCGGTTTGTATCAGATTTTGCAAGGATTTCAGCGCCGATGACCCAGTTGACCCGTAAGGATGTACAGTTTGCTTGGACAGCAGAGTGCCAGGAATCATTTGAGAAGTTGAAGCGAGGCTTGATAACGGCTCCCATTCTCACACTTTTCGATGGGACCGGAGGATTCACAGTTTATTGTGACGCTTCAGGCAGAGGATTGGGGTGTGTCTTGATGCAGCATGGGAAGGTAATATCTTATGTATCACGCCAACTTTGTGATCATGAGAAGAATTACCCGACTCACGACTTGGAACTGGCAGCAGTAGTGTTTGCACTTAAGTTGTGAAGACACTACTTGTACGGAGATAGAGTAGAAATATTTACTGATCACAAGAGCCTGAAGTATGTTTTCACCCAGAAGGACCTTAATATGAGACAGAGAAGATGGCTTGAGCTATTGGTGGACTACGATGTGGATTTGTAGTATCACCTAGGGAAGGCCAACGTTGTAGCAGATGCGTTGAGTAGAAGAGCCGGAGTTTATTTCCTGATGGCGCAACTAGACTTATTAGCAGATCCTCAGAAGATGGGAATTGAAGTGGTTCTTCCTACCAGTGTGGCATTGATGGCCAGTCTACAGGTTCAATCCTGCATAGTTGAGAGAATTCGGATAGCGCAGTCTACAGATTCCAAAATTCAGCGGCTTATAGCAGAGTGCGAGGTAGGATGAAGGCCAGAGTTGTGCATTCATGAAGATGGTACACTTCGGCACGGCACTCGTCTTTGTGTACCCAGTGGAGATATCAGACAGGAGGTCATGGCAGAAGCTCACAGTTCACAGTATTCTATTCATCCCGGTGGCACGAAGATGTACCGTGATATTCGTCAGTATTTCTGGTGGAATGGCATGAAGAGGGAGATAGCCCGGTTTGTCTCTCGGTGTTTGGTTTGCTAGCAGGTTAAAGCTGAACATCAGAGGCCCGCTGGACTTCTTCAGCCCATGCCGATTCCAGAATGGAAGTGGGAGCATGTGACCATAGATTTTATGACTGGATTGCCTAGATCCCCAGCTGGTAGAGATGCTATTTGGGTTATAGTTGACAGGCTCACGAAGGTGGCTCGTTTTCTCCCATTCAGAGTTGGGCAGTCTACGGCTCAGCTAGCAGAGATGTACCTCAGGCAGATTGTCAGGCTTCACGGTGTGCCCGTCAGTATCACCTCGGACCGAGATTCAAGGTTTACCTCGTACTTTTGGCATAGCTTGCAAGAGAGTTTGGAAACTCGTCTCCAGTTCAGTTCGGTATATCATCCGCAGACAGATGCCAGTCGGAGCGCACAATCCAGACTCTTGAAGATATGCTGAGATCTTGTACGCTCGACTTTGGTGGTTCGTGGGAAGATCACCTGCATCTTGTGGAATTCTCGTACAATAATAGTTTCCAGGCCAGTATCCAGATGGCTCCGTTCGAGGCTCTGTATGGTAGGAAGTGCAAATCCCCGCTAGCATGGGATGATATTGGAGAGAGGCAGATGCTTGGTCCAGAGATGATTGCCCAGACAGTTGAAGTGGTCAGAAGGATCAGAGATCGTCTTCAAGTTGCCCAAGATCGCCAGCGGCATTGGGCCGATGCTCATCGACGTCCCTTGGAGTTTGCTATCGGCGATCATGTATTCCTTAGGATCTCTTCTAACCGCGGTCATTCGATATAGGGCCGCGTACGGGGAATGCTTAGTCCTAGGTATATAGGGTCGTTCGATATCCTGGAGTGAGTAGGAGATGTATCCTATCGTCTTGCTCTTCCGTCGTCGCTAAGTGAGGTGCATAATGTAATCCATGTATCCCAATTACGACGGTACGTCCCGGACCCGAGCCATATCCTGGATCATTCGGAACTGGTTGTTGGTACCAACCTTTCGTATGAGGAGAGGCCCGTGTCTATATTGGATCGGAGAGAGAAGATACTCAAGAATAAGACTATTAGTTTAGTCCGTATTGCTTGGGGTCATCACTCTCTACGTGAGTCAACGTGGGAGCGTGAGGACGACATCCGATCGCGATATCCCTACCTGTTTGACTTATAAGGTATAATGTCTTCCTTATGCTTTATGCCTTCCGTCCTTGCTTGCATGCGTGATTGTTTGATTGACTGCTTAGTATAGCTTGCATGTAAATAAGTATGACTTGTCCTTATCTCTCTAGCCTCTTAAATTAAATTCCGAGGACGAAATTCTTTTAAGGTGGATAGAGTTGTAACACCCATATCTCAAAACACGTATTTTGTTAAGCCTGCATGTATCTTGGACCTGTATTTTATTTTCTCAGATTCTGGCCTGTAATTGTATTTTGGCTCAGCTTGCAGATTTTGGTTTTCTCGTAAAATGGGTTTTGACATGGCTTGGTTTTATTTTATGGAGGAGGATTGGTTTGGTTTGGTTCAACATGCATTTGGAACACCTTAGCCTATGCTCCACCCTCAACACAACATAACCACCCACATTAAAACCCTACCAACCTTTTCTCTCTCCTCATAACTCTTTTATTTATTTTCTCCATCTCCTTCTTCTTCCTTCCTCTACACAACTCACCAACACCCATAGGCAAGTGCACCTTGCCACCACATGAGAACCATATTTTATTTGTTCATTAGCTAGATTAGGCCATAGTGATCAACATTAGTGCTTGACATTTTGTGATTTGGAGTCTCCATTGTTCTAGATCTAGGTTTTAACTATTTTCAGATTTATATGTTTTTGATCTATTTTGGTTGGATTTTTTGGGTTTTGATGCTTCCATGTGGAAGAAAATTTAATTTTACTCAAATTAGACCTTTGAAAATCTAGATTTGGTTTTGATTTGACCAAGATATGAGGATTTAAACTTTGGTATTCTTGAAGAGTTCATCTCGGCCTGGAGTAGCAGACTGCAGCCTGCGCTCTTTAGCGCAGTGCTGGACTGCGCATCCTCCTCTCCGCCTGCGCTCTTTAGCGCAGCGCCGACCGCGCAGCTTTCCCCCATGGTGAACTGCACTCAACCCCCAGCGCGCAGGGACTCTTGCGCAGTCTGCTCATGCGCACTTCACTCATGCGCAATCTTACCCATGCGCCATACCTTCCGCGCACTTCACTCATGCACAATCTGACCCATACGCCATCCCTCCCACGCACTTCACTCATACGCAATCTGACCCCTGCGCCAACCAGCTCAGCGCAAGCCGACTTTTGTGCAGCTCACTCCTGCGCAGTTGGCCCCTGGCGCACTTGACTCCTGCACAACCCGACCCCAGGGACCCTTGCGCAATCTGTCTAATCATGGAGATTTGGTTTTATTTTTCCTTAAGCTTGGCTCTTCTATAGTCCTGTATATTGATATTTTATTAGATATTTTACGCCCATTTTATATCCTTACGTCTTTTGTCATGAACTTGATTTTACTTAATATGTTTGGAATGACTATTGTACATGGCATGGTATGACAAGAAACTAGCATAACACGATAGTGACCCGTAGTGGTGCACTCCGGACATGACGAACCTGACATGATAGTGGCCCGTCGTGGCGCACTCCTGACAAGTACCCTGACATGATTTATCATGATGTTGTTGTGACGGCTAACTTGACTCGTATAATCAACTTGACACCGTGGGTGTTCCTGCTTGCTTGCTTGTGCAATCCACTTGTCTTGTCTTGCATCATGTCTAGGACGTGACTCCCTGGTTCCCACGGTCAGGGATTCATACTGAATATGGATTAGGCTAATGACTAGATCATACTATAGTTCATGGAGAATTTCCAGTCACAGGCAATCTCGTTATCTGGGCGCTTTTAATTGGACTTGTAGCTTGCCGACGAGTAGAGCACATTTCCAGTGCACTGTCATGTGTTGCACCCTCTAAGTCACCTAAGGGTATATCATCTCCGGGGCGATGTACCCAACCATACTCTCAACCCGCGGAAGGATAACTGGATGGTCTGCAAGGCTTGGGACTGGGAAATTCTCACTTGCATCTTGTTAGTAATTAGGCTTGTGATAACCCTAGTTAGTTAAAGTATAAGCCGTAGTAATTGCTTGGCCGCTTGTGAATGGATGTTGTTTAGCCCTGTCTAAATCTTGTTTAGTCCCAGTACCTGGTCCTCCTGAACATGATTGTCTTACTTATCTTTAACAATAAATGGGTAGAGACAAGGTGCTATTCAGGCGAAGGGTTACAACCCCGGTCCTTATTTGGTTTTTGGGTTGTAACCTGGCTTCCGGAGTGGTTCCATGTCCCTAGTCGTTTATTGTCTTATTGTACGCTTATTTACTAGTGCTTTCTTCCATTTTCTTATGTTCTGATATGCTGGTTTTGTTCTTATTTCGTAGCCTCATTTGTGGCACTTGCTCTTTCTGGGGTTTGACCCAGCTGGTTTTGTGTGGCCAGATTTTGGAGCAGCACCCGAGGATCTACCGAACCTCCAGTCCGATGGTGGCGACTAGAAGGAACCAGGGCTACGAATGGGTTTTCTATTTTGTTTCGCTCACTCTATTGTAAATTATTCTTTTGAGGCGTTTAGCCGACGAGCACCTGTTAGCTCGCTGCCCATTTACTTACTGTCTGCCTACGGGCTGTAAACATGATTAACAATCCTAGGGTTGATCATGTATGACTAAACTCTTGCTAGTCCTCGTATTTTGTATGACTAGCTTCATGATCAACTGAATATGTAATATTTGGGACGCCTTTTATTGTATATTTGGTGGTCAAACATCTTGTACTTATATTACTTGCTTGAGATTGAGACAATAGGCTTGACCTTAAGAGACCGTTGGCTTGCAGTAAACCCTCATATCTAGACAGTCGTGACCGTATAGCGAGATGGACTTCATTTCAATATACGTAGCTGGCTATGTTCGCCCCCGCTCTCCAGTTGTCACTCCCTGATTCCGGTATACGTATTTTTAGTACGTATACTGCTTATTTGTATTTACGTATATTTATACGATATTTATTTTGTTGTATTTCTTCATGTATATCCCAAATTATTTGACAAAATAATATTTCGTAATTTATTTTCTGTGATTTTAGTTTACAGTTTTGGCTCTAATTGGGTGACATGTTCTCGGTTCACTTGAACCCGTTGGGTCATCATGAACCAACTTGGTTTAGGCTTTTATATAAAACCCCATTTCTTTTCTCTCCCCTCATTCATTCCTCATAACTCCTCTCATTTACTTCCTTCACCCAACCAAAGGCAAGTATCAACTTGCACAAGGGAGAGATCCATCATTTTCATTCTTACTTCAAAATTTTTACCAAAACTTGTTCTTCTCCTCATTCTCTACTAGATTAGAACTCGGAATTTTCTGATTGGAAGCTTTAATTTTTGTAGATCTAAGTTTTAAACATTTTCGGTTTTCCTCGGTTTTGATCTACTAAACTCCATCATTTTCAAGTTTTAATGGTTCTATGTTGTAGAGAATTGAATTTTACTCAAGATTGAACTTTGAAAATCGAAATTTGGTTAAGATTTGACTTAGTTATGATTTTTGGAGTTTTTTTAGGGTTCATGGTTCTTCCCTCTCAGTTGAGGGGAAGAAGATGAACAGTGCCCTGTGTCCGCGCCCTCCGCGCGTGCGCATCCCGCGCCGCGCTTATGGGAGGTCCCGCGCCCGTGTCCGCGCCCTCCGCGCGTGCGCATCCCGCGCCGCGCTTATGGGAGGTCCCGCGCCCGTGTCCGCGCCCTCCGCGCGCGCGCATCCCGCGCCGCGCTTATGGGAGGACGCGCCCCTGCGCCCTGCGTGGTGCCTGTGCCCGCGTGGTCTCCCGCGCCGCGTGGTTCCAGCACCAGTCCGCGCCCTCGCGTGGTGCCCTGCGTGGTGCCCGCGTGGTCTCCTGCGCCCTGCGTGGTGCCCGCGCCCGCGTGGTCTCCTGCGCCCTGCGTGGTGCCTGCACCCTGCGTGGTCCGCGCCCCTGCGCCCGCGTGGTCTCCCGCGCCCTGCGTGGTCGTCATGCGCCCGGCCGTTTTTTCCGTGCCCGTGTGGCCGTCCGCGCTCATGACCGCGCCCTCGCCCGCCACGCGCCCGCGCCATGGAGGTGACGCGCCCGTGTTGGTTGGCCGACCTTGCCTTAGTACCTAGTCAGCCTGTCCCTGGTTTTCCATTTTTCATGCTACCTTGGCTTATATACGTGTATATGTATTGGTTTGTGTATGCGATATATCCTTACGCCTTTTGTCCTGAGCATGAATCTGACCCTGGAGAACAAAGTGTTCCTACTCGCTACATGTGCCTGAATGTCCCGGTTCTCGTTCATGCTTGACAAATGACTCGTAATCCCACGTGGCGCATTGCAATGTTGTAATACACTAAGGAGGGTAGAACATGTTGACATACTGATCGGCATGGATCCTCACTTGGGGTACTCGTACTACGGTACGACATTCTAGGAGGATGATCATGCAGGCCACAGCATGAGGATCCAAGGTTTCATCTAGGGCTAAATTAGGCAACTAAATATACTAGATGCATGGGAAGGGCAAATCCCGAGATCGTGTTACACCAGCCGCCTTGAGATATTGTCTTGACGCGCCGGCTGGTCTCCACGGATACTGTGTCATCTGCAACGAGTGGATGACTGTATCCGATTAATTCCTGCTACATATTATATGTTTTAGCAAGGTAGCCTTACGAGGGACCTGTGCTCAAATCATACCTGTCTACGCGAACCCCTGGGTTGGCTAGCCTTGCTGGAAAGATACGATCTGAGGACTCTGATAATTAATGCGAGGATAACCTCGCCATACTAGAAACTCGTAGACTTGACTGGTCGTGAAAATGACTTGCTTGTATTTTTCTTTTACCTTCCGCGAGTAACTGAGGAAAGCGGACTGTTATGGTGCGTGATCCAACCCATGTTCTTGTTTGATTGTTGGGTTGGTTATCGTACTATGACAGGCTACGGACCGAAGTTACGAACGGAAGCCTTAATTTGATTGTGATGTGTTACTCCTGTGAATGACTAAGGAACATGGCCCACCGCGGTACGTGATCCAACCCATGTTCTTGTTTGATTGTTGGGTTGGTTATCGTACTGCGATGGTCTGTCGACCGAAGTCACGACCAGGAGATCTTCTTACTTATATCTGTAAACTTATGTGAAGGTCATAGAGTGCGACGCGTCCCGGCTCCATGTGGCACCTTTTGTCCTTGTTTGGTTGTAAGGGTGCCAGATGGGTCCGACGATGTAGCGCTACCCTATAGCCGCAGCATAAGCTTTATTCTTATCATTATAACTGGGTTTTATCTTAACTCTTGTGCCCCTTTGGCGGTACTTGCTATTCGGGGCTGACCCCGCTGGTTTTGTTTGGCCAGATTCCGTAGCAGAGCCTGAGGACACGATCTTCCTCCCTGACATCCATGGTGCATACTAGGAGCATGGCAGTTCGGGGACTCGAGTGGGTTTCTTCTCCACCACTCCTGCTTACACTTTTGCGGCGTTTAGCCACCAGCACCTGTTAGCCGGATTACTCGATATTTTGTATCGGTACATAATTGTAATTAAACAGACTGTAGCTGTGTATAATTTTGTACTCCTGACTCTCTGAGATAGCTAAATTATAAAGCTAGTCTCTCATGATCATTTTGATGAAGCGTCAGGGACGCCTTACTGCTTTATCTTTAATGTTCATCTATTTGCTGATATGATTTAACTGATTGAGACATAGAACTCTGTGGGACCATAGGAGACTTGATTGTAGCATGTACCCCCTAGTCTCTCGACAGCCACGATCGCCGTATGACGTTACGTACCTCATATGGAGTAGCTGGCCTAGTCCGTCCCCGTATTTCGGTACTGGGGCGTGACAAGGTTTTAGTGGTGGCCCATGCAGGTCTGATATTCAGACTTGTGGGGTATTGCGAATTATTAGGAGTCTCAATCAAAACTTGTTCCCCTTGAAATTCTGTTTCGAATTCTCTGTCCTTGCCTTGATCTCTAACTTGACTTGCATCCTTGAAATCTTCCTCGTCCGAACTTGATAATCTTATATTCTTCTCCATAGGGGTGCTTCATTCTCAGTAGCAGGAGAGGCCCATGAGGAAGAGCAGCAAGAGCATGGCTCGACTGGGCAGCAACAGGGAAGAGAACCTTCTCCAGTGCAGGCACGAGCAGAAAGGGAACCAGAGGTAGTGCAGCCGCAGGTTATTGAAACTCCTGCAGCACCAGCAGCGACGGCAGTACCAGACGCCGTAGCACTCCTGGAGATCATCCGGGGGTTTCTTGTCACTAACCAACAGCAACAGACTCGGCAGCAGGAGCAGAACGTGTTGCTGAACCAAGGGATTCAGTTAGCTCTTGAGAGGAGTATCGGGGTTGACTCGGGAGCATCAGGAAGGTTCCGTCGCTTGAACCCGAGGTATTTTGATGGCACGGAGGATGCCATCACTGCGGATGCATGGATTCAAGACATTGAAGCCATTCTTGTGGCAGCCAAGGTTCCAGATGATGAGAAGGTTGACCAGGTCAAACTGGTACTTCAGGATCTTGCCCGCGACTGGTGGGCATCAGAAGAAGTTGGTATAAGACGCCCTGTTCGTTGGACCACCTTCAGTGACAGATTCAAGGCCAAGTATTTTGGCATAGTAGCTCGATATGAGCTCCAGCAGAAGTTCATCAGTCTCAAGCAAGCAGGCAAGACCGTAGATGGGTATGCAGCAGAGTTCTGCAGATTGTGTCGTTTCGCACCAGCAATGGTGGCAACGGAGCCAGAGAAAGCTATGAGGTTCCAGCAGGGACTTCATTTGGAATTATTGCAGCTTGTGGAAGGACACGACTACCAGACGTTTGACGCTGTCTTGACGGCAGCCCGGAGGTACGAGCTTACCCAGCAGAGGTTGGCATCAAGGGCAGGAGGTCAGAAGAGATCTCATTCTCAGGATTGGAGGAGGAGCAATGCAGCAAACATCGGCACCAGCACCCGGTGTACGTATTCATGATGCAGGAGCGCCGCGGAGGACGGCCGTGTCAACTAATACAGCGCCAGTTCGGCATCAGCAGCCGAGAAACCAGCAACAGCGTCAGGGAGCACCCCAGGGCTGTACATTTTGTGGGAAGGCAGGGCACACGAGGGAGGTGTGCCGGTCAGCGAATGGCTTATGCTTGAGGTGTGGTAGTTCAGACCACCATATTTCCACCTGTCCTATGATGCAGAGGCCAGGAGGGCCAGCTCAGCAGTTTCCAGCATTGCCAGCTCCGGTGGCAACCTCGAGTGGAGGGCCAGTATTAGCAGTAAGGCCCCTAGCCCAGCGTCTACCAACGCAGGCTCAGATGTTCCGCCAGGCACAGGAAGCCGAAGGCCCGCAGAGGCAGCAACAGCATGGTCGAGGAAGGCCGCAACAAGGGGCTCCGCGGGGCCAGGCTCTCACATTGACCTTGGGAGAGGCTCTAGCATCTAGTGATGTGGTGGCAGGTAAAATTCTCGTCACCTCATTTCCTGCTGTAGCATTATTTGATTCAGGCGCTACTCATTCATTCATCTCTGCACAATATGCTACACGGATTGGATTAGAGTTTGAGGCATTGCCGGAGAGGATGGATATACTCACCGGCAATGGGCTCGTAGAAGTTAGCAGAGTGCGCTTTTCATGTCCGATGGAGGTGTGTGGGCATTTATTGCCCGCCTCATTGATTGAATTCCCTATGGGGAATTTTGATGTCGTTCTTGGCATGGACTGGTTGAGAGACAGTCATACGACCATTGATTGTAGAGGAGGTAGGGTCATATTCAGCATTCCTGGGATAGAGCAGTTCATCTTTACTCGAACCTTGAAGAATCAGGCCGGAGGCGTCATCTCAGCAGCAGTGTCAGAGCCAGGACAGATTCCGAGAGTGGTCGAAGATTTTCTCGACGTCTTTCCTGATGAGCTCCCAGGGATACCCCCAGTCAGAAAGGTAGAATTTAGCATTGAGTTGAACCCTGGAACGAGGCCTATTGCAGAAAGAGTTTACAGAATGTCGCCGTCAGAACAGGATAAGTTGTATCAACATGAAGAAGAGTTGAAGTCTAAGGGATTCATCCGAGACAGTAAATCGCCCTGGGCCGCGCCAGTGATTCTAGTTCCTAAGAAGGATGGGTCGACGAGGATGTGCATCGACTACCGCAAGCTGAATGCAGTAACAGTGAAGAATAAGTACCCGCTACCAAGGATTGATGACCTGTTTGACCAGTTGAGCAAGGCCAGTATTTTTTCCAAGATCGATCTTCGGTCGGGATACTATCAAGTAAGAGTCCGGGAGCAAGATATACCGAAGACAGCATTCAGATCTAGATATGGACATTATGAATTTTTAGTAATGCCCTTTGGACTAACCAATGCCCCCGCAGTATTCATGGATTTAATGAACCACATCTTTCTGCCGTATTTGGATAAATTTGTGGTGGTGTTCCTAGATGACATTCTTGTCTATTCCAGCAGTGAAGAGGAGCATGAGAAACATCTTAGGACTGTCTTGCAGACATTGAGGGAGCATCAACTTTATGCGAAGCTCGACAAGTGTGAATTCTGGTTAGATCACATTTCGTTCCTGGGGCATGTAATTTCTGGGGCAGGAGTGTCAGTGGATCCGAAGAAGATTGAGGCCGTAGAGCATTGCCGGTCCCGAGAACAGTTGCAGAAGTACGAAGTTTCTTAGGATTAGCTGGTTACTACAGAAGGTTCGTGGCGGACTTTGCCAGGATATTTGCGCCCTTAACGCGTTTGACGCACAAGGATGTAGAGTTTGTTTGGTCAGCTAGCTGTCAGGCATCATTTGAAGAATTGAAGAAGAGGTTGATCTCAGCCCCGATCTTGACGCTTCCGGTAGGAGCGGGAGGCTTTACAGTATATTGTGACGCATCTGGGAGGGGTCTTGGGTGTGTATTGATGCAGCATGGAAAGGTGATAGCATATGCGTCTCGGCAGCTTCGAGACCATGAGAAGAATTACCCGACTCACAATTTAGAGTTAGCAGCTGTGGTGTTTTCACTCAAGTTGTGGAGGCATTATTTATATGGAGATCGAGTAGAGATTTATACTGATCATAAGAGTTTGAAATACGTGTTCACGCAGCGAGATTTGAACATGAGGCAAAGAAGATGGTTAGAACTACTGAAGGATTTTGATGTGGATCTTCAGTATCATCCAGGCAAGGCGAATGTAGTTGCAGATGCACTGAGTAGGAGAGACAGTGCTTTTATCTTGACTTCGCAGAAGCACATTCTAGCAGATCTTCAGAATATGGGGATTGAGGTAATTTTGCCAAGGGATATGGGAAGAATGACCAGCATGCAGATTCAGTCAACCTTGGTAGAGAGGATCAGGGTAGCACAAGCAGGAGATCCACAGATTCAGAAGTTGCGGTCAGAGTGTGAATCAGGCCGTAGGAAGGAATTAGTAATTCATGAGGATGGTACGCTCAGGTTTGGAAATAGACTCTGTGTGCCGAGTGGAGACCTTCGGCAAGAAGTTATGTCCGAAGCTCATAGTTCTATTTACTCCATTCATCCCGGAGGAACGAAGATGTATCGAGATATCAGGCAGTACTTTTGGTGGAATGGCATGAAAAGGGAGATAGCGAGATTTGTATCCAAGTGTCTGGTATGCCAGCAGGTGAAAGCCGAGCAGCAGAGACCAGCAGGATTGCTTCAGCCGCTTCCTATCCCAGAATGGAAATGAGAACACATCACGATGGATTTTGTGACCGGTTTACCTAGATCCCCGACTGGTAAAAATGCAGTTTGGGTGATAGTAGATCGACTCACGAAGGTCGCTCATTTCCTTCCCTTCCGAGTTGGACAGACTACTGAGCAGTTAGCAGAAACGTACATGAAGCAGATAGTAAGGCAGTACGGTGTTCCAGTTAGTATAGTATCAGATCGGGATACGCGGTTTACTTCCCATTTTTGGCGGAGCTTGCACCAAAGTTTGGGGACCAAGTTAAGATTCAGTACAGCATATCATCCGCAAACCGACGGACAGTCAGAAAGAACCATTCAGACATTAGAAGATATGCTACGGGCGTGTACATTAGATTTTGGTGGATCTTGGGAGGACCACCTCCATCTAGTGGAGTTCTCCTATAACAACAGCTACCAGGCTAGCATTCAAATGGCCCCGTTCGAAGAATTGTACGGAAGGAAGTGCAGGTCCCCTTTGGCATGGGACGACGTCGGAGAACGGAAGTTGTTGGGACCAGAGATGATCACGCAGACTGTGGAGATAGTTAAGTGGGTCAGAGAGCGCCTTCGAGTTGCACAGGACCGACATCATTATTGGGCAGATCAGCATCGTAGGCCTCTAGAGTTCAGAGTTGGCGACCAAGTGTTTCTGCGGATTTCGCCAACTCGGGGTATCATTAGATTTGGAACCCGAGGAAAGCTTAGTCCAAGATACGTTGGTCCTTTCAAGATTCTCGCTCGGGTAGGCGATGTGGCTTATCGACTTGCCCTTCCGCCTTCGTTAACTGGCATATATGATGTGTTTCATGTGTCCCAGTTACGTGGGTATGTCCCGGATCCGAGTCATGTCCTCGATCATTCAGAGTTAGTCGTTGGTACCGACTTAACTTACGAGGAACAACCCGTATCTATTTTAGACCGGCGAGAGAAGGTACTCAAGAATCGGACGATAAGCCTTGTCCGTGTTTCTTGGAATCATCACTCTCCGGGAGAGTCAACTTGGGAGCGCGAGGACGAGATCCGATCTCGGTATCCGCATTTGTTTGGTTGTGAGGTATATCTTTATGCCATAATGACGCGATTCCACATTCACTGCACCTGCTTGTATTATACTTTTGTGATGTAGATAATAACTGCTTGTTAGTTAACTTGCATGTGATTGTGCCTTGCTTGTCCTGATCTTTCAATCCTGTCTTGGCTGGAATTCCGAGGACAGAATTTTTCTAAGAAGGGTAGAGATGTCACTCCCTGATTCCGGTATACGTATTTTTAGTACGTATACTGCTTATTTGTATTTACGTATATTTATACGATATTTATTTTGTTGTATTTCTTCATGTATATCCCAAATTATTTGACAAAATAATATTTCGTAATTTATTTTCTGTGATTTTAGTTTACAGTTTTGGCTCTAATTGGGTGACATGTTCTCGGTTCACTTGAACCCGTTGGGTCATCATGAACCAACTTGGTTTAGGCTTTTATATAAAACCCCATTCCTTTTCTCTCCCCTCATTCATTCCTCATAACTCCTCTCATTTACTTCCTTCACCCAACCAAAGGCAAGTATCAACTTGCACAAGG
Source organism: Iris pallida (assembly GCA_029216955.1). NCBI lineage: Eukaryota > Viridiplantae > Streptophyta > Magnoliopsida > Asparagales > Iridaceae > Iris > Iris pallida. The sequence continues at coordinate 22,393,000 of JANAVB010026199.1, read as the reverse complement.
GAGAGATCCATCATTTTCATTTTTACTTCAAAATTTTTACCAAAACTTGTTCTTCTCCTCATTCTCTACTAGATTAGAACTCGGAATTTTCTGATTGGAAGCTTTAATTTTTGTAGATCTAAGTTTTAAACATTTTCGGTTTTCCTCGGTTTTGATCTACTAAACTCCATCATTTTCAAGTTTTAATGGTTCTATGTTGTAGAGAATTGAATTTTACTCAAGATTGAACTTTGAAAATCGAAATTTGGTTAAGATTTGACTTAGTTATGATTTTTGGAGTTTTTTTAGGGTTCATGGTTCTTCCCTCTCAGTTGAGGGGAAGAAGATGAACAGTGCCCTGTGTCCGCGCCCTCCGCGCGTGCGCATCCCGCGCCGCGCTTATGGGAGGTCCCGCGCCCGTGTCCGCGCCCTCCGCGCGTGCGCATCCCGCGCCACGCTTATGGGAGGTCCCGCGCCCGTGTCCGCGCCCTCCGCGCGTGCGCATCCCACGCCGCGCTTATGGGAGGTCCCGCGCCCGTGTCCGCGCCCTCCGCGCGCGCGCATCCCGCGCCGCGCTTATGGGAGGACGCGCCCCTGCGCCCTGCGTGGTGCCTGTGCCCGCGTGGTCTCCCGCGCCGCGTGGTTCCAGCACCAGTCCGCGCCCTCGCGTGGTGCCTGCGCCCTGCGTGGTGCCCGCGTGGTCTCCTGCGCCCTGCGTGGTGCCCGCGCCCGCGTGGTCTCCTGCGCCCTGCGTGGTGCCTGCGCCCTGCGTGGTCCGCGCCCCTGCGCCCGCGTGGTCTCCCGCGCCCTGCGTGGTCGTCATGCGCCCGGCCGTTTTTTCCGCGCCCGTGTGGCCGTCCGCGCTCATGACCGCGCCCTCGCCCGCCACGCGCCCGCGCCATGGAGGTGACGCGCCCGCGTTGGTTGGCCGACCTTGCCTTAGTACCTAGTCAGCCTGTCCCTGGTTTTCCATTTTTCATGCTACCTTGGCTTATATACGTGTATATGTATTGGTTTGTGTATGCGATATATCCTTACGCCTTTTGTCCTGAGCATGAATCTGACCCTGGAGAACAAAGTGTTCCTACTCGCTACATGTGCCTGAATGTCCCGGTTCTCGTTCATGCTTGACAAATGACTCGTAATCCCACGTGGCGCATTACAATGTTGTAATACACTAAGGAGGGTAGAACATGTTGACATACTGATCGGCATGGATCCTCACTTGGGGTACTCGTACTACGGTACGACATTCTAGGAGGATGATCATGCAGGCCACAGCATGAGGATCCAAGGTTTCACCTAGGGCTAAATTAGGCAACTAAATATACTAGATGCATGGGAAGGGCAAATCCCGAGATCGTGTTACACCAGCCGCCTTGAGATATTGTCTTGACGCGCCGGCTGGTCTCCACGGATACTGTGTCATCTGCAACGAGTGGATGACTGTATCCGATTAATTCCTGCTACATATTATATGTTTTAGCAAGGTAGCCTTACGAGGGACCTGTGCTCAAATCATACCTGTCTACGCGAACCCCTGGGTTGGCTAGCCTTGCTGGAAAGATACGATCTGAGGACTCTGATAATTAATGCGAGGATAACCTCGCCATACTAGAAACTCGTAGACTTGACTGGCCGTGAAAATGACTTGCTTGTATTTTTCTTTTACCTTCCGCGAGTAACTGAGGAAAGCGGACTGTTATGGTGCGTGATCCAACCCATGTTCTTGTTTGATTGTTGGGTTGGTTATCGTACTATGACAGGCTGCGGACCGAAGTTACGAACGGAAGCCTTAATTTGATTGTGATGTGTTACTCCTGTGAATGACTAAGGAACATGGCCCACCGCGGTACGTGATCCAACCCATGTTCTTGTTTGATTGTTGGGTTGGTTATCGTACTGCGATGGTCTGTCGACCGAAGTCACGACCAGGAGATCTTCTTACTTATATCTGTAAACTTATGTGAAGGTCATAGAGTGCGACGCATCCCGGCTCCATGTGGCACCTTTTGTCCTTGTTTGGTTGTAAGGGTGCCAGATGGGTCCGACGATGTAGCGCTACCCTATAGCCGCAGCATAAGCTTTATTCTTATCATTATAACTGGGTTTTATCTTAACTCTTGTGCCCCTTTGGCGGTACTTGCTATTCGGGGCTGACCCCGCTGGTTTTGTTTGGCCAGATTCCGTAGCAGAGCCTGAGGACACGATCTTCCTCCCTGACATCCATGGTGCATACTAGGAGCATGGCAGTTCGGGGACTCGAGTGGGTTTCTTCTCCACCACTCCTGCTTATACTTTTGCGGCGTTTAGCCACCGGCACCTGTTAGCCGGATTACTCGATATTTTGTATCGGTACATAATTGTAATTAAACAGACTGCAGCTGTGTATAATTTTGTACTCCTGACTCTCTGAGATAGCTAAATTATAAAGCTAGTCTCTCATGATCATTTTGATGAAGCGTCAGGGACGCCTTACTGCTTTATCTTTAATGTTCATCTATTTGCTGATATGATTTGATTGATTGAGACATAGAACTCTGTGGGACCATAGGAGACTTGATTGTAGCATGTACCCCCTAGTCTTTCGACAGCCACGATTGCCGTATGACGTTACGTACCTCATATGGAGTAGCTGGCCTAGTCCGTCCCCGTATTTCGGTACTGGGGCGTGACACCAGTATTCTGGTTCTGGGGCGTGATATTTGTCGAACCCAGGTACCCCTCTTTTTTGATGTATAACTTCCATCATGGTTGATCGATTTTGATTTTATAAACTCGAATAGAAGGCCTATATGACCCTCTTAATATCCCACAAAATAATTTTAGAAATTGTTTAGCTATCGATCCAGGAAATTGGTGAAAAGATCACCCAAAAAAAAGCCTGATCAAGAATATGACACCAACAGTCCAAACCTCATACTTGGAAGGCAACTCCAAGCCAAATCATCTGTTGTTTTAAACTTCTGTTAAAATAAACTTGTAGATGACTAATAGGACTTCGAAATGCTTTTGATGGATTCATATTTCATATATAATACAAGAAATTATTCACTGTTGAAAACCAAGAAAAATCAGTTTTTAAACTATGAAAACTTAGAAAAAATTCTCCGATACGGCACGTGTCCCGACAAACCTGGCGACATGGTCGTGCCCTATACACATCGAAAGGCGCGTATGGATGTTATCGACGCGTGGGAACAGACTGAACTCAATTTCGTCGCGTGTGTGTGATGAAATCAGTGTGTATCCATCGAGATACCTCCGTATCGATATTTTGCAAACTTGACCATAACTTTGCGCACGTTCGTCGGATATACGAAACTTACGCCAGTGGGACCGTATCGATTTTCTGGTCCTGTATGCCAAGTTTGGTCCGATTCTGATAAGGTTGATCTGAACGCCAAATTGGTGGGCCCGCAACCCGATCCAATCGGCAAATTTGTGCACGGCTAATCGGAATCCAAAATTGGACATACCGTTGCGTTTGTCTCCTCAAACCGAATCTGTAGACATGTAGTCTGACGAATTAAGAGATCGTAGACATTGGCACGCGTTTCACTGCAAAATGGGTCCAAACGGCGAACATCGTTTTGACCCAAAATTATGATCTTGCCCCTGTTCCAGAGTTGGACTTTTGGACGGACATTTTCTAGGTATATCACTTATTTCGAGTACGTTCTTGATGTTTGTTTCAGCATCCGGAGTTGTTTGGAGATTGTGACATTTCTGTTGCTGACACTGTGATTCTTGGACTTGCCACCTTCGTACCACCAGAAAAGATACCTTGCCACCTTATCCTGCGATTATTATATTCTTATTTTTAGTTGTTATTTTCAGCATTTCTTACTTGTTGATATTATAAAACTGTACGTCCAAGTCACACTTGGGTGCAAGCAACTTTATCAGTCGTCTTCTCGCTTTATTTATACTCTCTTTCTTTGACTTAGCCTAGTGACCACCAATTGTTGTTAAGGTATTGGTATATCTCATACGGCCTTGACACTTGTTTGACCACGTGATATGAGCCACATGTAGGACACGTACCAGCGTAGTCGACTGGCCACCGATACGTATGGAGCGTACGATGGATAGGAGTAAATGCCAATAGAATTGCATGTTAGAAGACTTGGCAGTTACTAGAGGTTCATATCACTCATGGAGATGATGATACTAGACATTGGGTAGGGAGAACAATACCTGATGTATGGGCTTCTTTACACTTCCCTGATTACCTGTGCACTCCTCCGGAGACGCAGGCCACAGGTGCCCTCTGATGCTTTCCAGAGCGTTATGGACGTAGTCCCTTGCACATGATGCCCTCTGACGATCTTCAGACGTTATGGACGTAGGCCCCTGTTACCCTTTGCGGGAACTGGGTCGATCCCATCTACAGCTAGGGCTCATGCATCGAAGGATTGTTTCTCAAACTCCATAATCAAAGTAGATTGGTCAGGAACCCAATTGCATGCATCTTTCTATCCTTTGTATTATATTTCACAGTTTACATGGCATTATGTTTTCTTGTATCTTGTTACGTCCCACTGAGGACCTAGTTATCTCTTCAGGTTTAGACGAGTTTCCACAGGAGTACGGAGCGGCTTTGGATCTTTCATACATTGATGACGAGGCAGTTCCTAATGACTTCTAGATTATTCTTCATTGAGACATTTAGTGGATATTTTTACATCTCTTTTCTTTATATTTTTGTGGAGGTTGGACTCCGATCTTCTGAGACTATTTTTATAGCTGTTTGGAGTGAGTATGTTCATCCGGCTATCTTTTGATACATTTATTTATCAGTTGGACTCTTATTATCTCCTACGTTGAGCTGTGATGAGATAAGATTATATTATTCTGGCCTGTGATAATTTATTATACAGCTTATGTATGTATACGAGGATTCTATATATTGGAGTATTCTTCGTGTACGTGCAGCTGGCATGTTCACGTACTTGGTCCTATGTATTTTGGGACTGGGGCATTACATGTTTTTGTGGTGGCCCATGCAGGTCCTCAAAATATTGTTGGGTTACATGACTGTGCCCAACAAGCCTACATATAGGAATAGGAATTGTATCTCATCCATAACTACTACATCCATTGACTTCCAAACTTTTTTACAAATTCCTTCGATTAATTGATTTACCTCACATCTAACCTCTCCTAATATCGTCCTATTCTTCCTCGTGCCAATAGTATGAATCTAAAAAGCGGACGCACTTCTGCCTTAACCCTCACATCTGGTGAAGAGGCTACCCGGGAAGGACAGAATCCTCCGATAACTCTGGTAACACCATACCAGCCAGGACAGTCGTAGCCTACTACGACACCGACGATGGTGCACCCAGAGATCGCAGCACCGCTAGTCAGCCAGGCTGGGCAGACCACTACAATGCCACCATGAGGGAATGTACCACTGCTTCCACCACCACCTTTCCCTCAACAGTTTCCACCACAGTCAGGACCTCAGATGCCTCCACCATCTACTGATGGGAGCCCTACTTCCCAGTTTATGTATGCCATGATGCAGGCTCAGTGGCAGCAAACTGAGCTAATGAGACAGACTATGATGGCATCATTGGCTAGACCTCCACCTCCGACACCGGCACCAGCACCAGCACTAGCACCGGCTCTGTATCCTTATGAAGGTTCTATCAAGAACTTCACAGACATGAACCCCAAGGCCTTCAGAGGAACGGAGAAGCCATTAGAGGTATCATAATGGCTCATTAGTACGGAGAAGCTACTGAAGGCATCCCAGTTGCCAGCTCGAGATTGGATGACAATAGTGGACCTACTATTAGAGGATAATGCCCACCACTGGTGGAAGGCGGAAGAGAGACGATTAGGCGCCGGGATCACCTGGAAACAGTTCTATGATATATTTTATGAGAGATTCTTCCCTATTCATGTTCGAAACGGCATGTACGACCAGTTCCATCACCTGAAGCAAGGGAATATGACAGTTGACGAGTATGACTTAGAGTTCAATCGCTTGAGTAGATTTGGTGCAAGATTGATCCCGACAGAGTTAGAGAAGGCAAGAAGATTCCATCAAGGGCTTGCACCAGAGCTCAAGTCTTATACGACTACCCAGTCCCGAGTCTCCTATTCAGCTGTCTTGGAAGAAGCTCGTGCTTAGGAGATTCCTTGCAAGAAGCAGCAGCAGACATCGAGATACCAAACACCAGCAGTTACACCAGTCCAAGCTACTCAGAATGGACCTATCCAGAGATCCTCAGGACAGCACTAGCAAAGGTCCTAACCTTATCAGAAGCCCGTTTGCCATTACTGCAGAAAGTAAGGACATCTTCAGAATGACTGCAGGACTCGCCTTGGACTATGCTTGAGATGTGGATCCAACCAGCACATGCTCAAGGACTGTCCGGAGTAACAGGCGATAGTACATGCACGATAGAACCCGAGGCCTACAGCTCCAGCACTTTCAGCACCACAGCTTGCAGCAGGAGCACCTCGCCCACCATTGCCTCCTCAAGGCGTACAGTACAATAAGGCCAGGGCTCAGGGACCAGGACAGAATTATGGGCAAGCATTCTCGCTTGTCTTGGAGGATTTAGAGGCAGAGGTAGAGGTCATAACAGGTATTGTTTTAGTCGCTTCTTTTTCTGCTATTACGTTGTTTGATACTGGAGCCACTCATTCATTCATAGCCACTAGTTTTGCCACTAGACATAGCATTCCTATCACACCCTTATCTAAGAATGTTAGAATCCTCACTAGAGGAGGAGTTGTATCTATTAGTGGTATTTATAGACTTTTCCCTGTAGTGATACATGGTAGAGAGATGAAAGCGCGACTTCTTATATTCCTTATGCCTACATTTGACGTGGTTCTCGGAATGGACTGGTTGAGCCAGCATTTTGCCCTCATAGACTGCCATTGGGGCAATATCATCTTTAGACCACCGAATATGACGGAGTTCGAGTTCACCAAGGAAGAAGGAGAGAGTTGTGTTGCACCCGTACTGGGGACTCACATGATGATGCAGGACACCCCACAGCACCCCATCATCACTGAGTTCGAGGATGTTTTTCCCGAGGATTTGCCAGGACTGCCACATGACCGAGACATTGAGTTTTCTATTGAGCTTATTCCCGGAGCCGAGCCTATTTTATCTCGAGTATATCGTCTGCCACCCAAGGAGTTGGTAGAGATGAAGACGCAGATTGACGACTTATTGGAGAAAGACTTTATTCGTGCCAGTGCATCACCATGGGGAGCGCCCATTCTTTTTGTGCCTAAGAAAGACGGGACCGTACGCATGTGCATCGACTACCGAGCTTTGAATGCAGTAACAGTGAAGAATAAATACCCCTTATCGCATATAGACGATCTATTTGATCAACTGAGTGGAGCAAAAGTATTCCCCAAGATTGACTTATGATCGAGCTATCACCAACTGAAGGTTCGAAAGGAAGACATTGCAAAGACGGCCTTTCGATCAAGGTATGGACACTACGAGTTCTTGGCCATGCCTTTCGGTTTGACCAACGCTCCCACAGTTTTTATGAATTTAATAAACAAGATCTTTCACCAGTACTTGGACAAATTTGTAGTCGTCTTCATAGATGATATCTTGATTTACTCTAAGAGCCAAGAGGAGCATGAGCAGCATCTACGAATTATTTTGAGGACCTTGAAGAATGAGAGACTCTTTGCAAAACTTAGCAAGTGTGAGTTCTTTCTTAAGTAGGTATATTTTCTTGGACATATTGTTACTGGAGACGGCATATCAGTAGATCTTGAGAAGATCACAGCAGTCAAGGCATGGCCCGCCCCCACATCAGCTTCTAGGGTGAGAAGTTTTCTTGGACTTGTGGGTTATTACCGAAGGTTCGTAGAAGATTTCTCTCAAATAGCAGGGCCTATGAATCGACTCACTTGTAAGGATCGGGAGTTTGTATGGAAATATGAGTATCAAGCCGCTTTTGACGAGTTGAAGAAGCGCTTGACCACGACACCCATTTTGACATTACCGTCGGGCCCGGGAGGATTTGTGATCTACAGCGATGGATCCGAAAAGGGATTAGGATGCGTATTAATGCAGCATGGTTGTATAGTGGCATATGCATCGAGATAGTTGAGAGTGCATGAGAAGAACTATCCAACCCAAGATCTAGAGCTCGCAGCGGTTATCTTTGTTTTGATGATATGGAGACACTACTTGTACGGTGAGAAGGTTGTTATCTACACTGATCATAAGAGCCTCAAGTACGTGTTCACACAAAAAGAGTTGAATATATGACAGCGACGTTGGTTGGAGTTGATGAAGGTTTACGAGATCGAGCTACATTATCATCCAGGCAAGGCTAATGTCGTGGCAGACGCATTAAGCCGTAAGCCCATGGCACACTTCTTGACTACGCAGAAGGAGTTGATTAGAGACTTGCAGCAGCTCAGTATTTAGGTAGCATTGCCCGGAGAAGATGGCGTATTAGCCAATCTCCAAGTGCAATCATCATTAGTAGAGAGGATCAAGGCGACATTGCCCACGGATGCTAGATTTCGACGAATTAGAGAAAGGACTGAAGCAGGAGAGCAGACGGGATTGAGGATTCATTCCGATGGAACACTGCGATGTGGTGATCGTATTTATGTTTCTAATGGAGATCTATGGCAGGAGTTGATGGCAGAAGCACACAGCTCGACTTACTCTATTCATCCCAGAGGAACTAAGATGTACCGGGACCTACGGCAGTATTATTGGTGGCATGGAATGAAGCGGGAGATAGCTTATTTCGTGGCCAAGTGTTTGGTATGCCAGCAAGTAAAGGTCGAGCCCCAGAGGACGGCCGGATTATTACAGCCGCTACCCATTCTCGAGTGGAAGTGGGAGCACATTATGATGGACTTCGTTACAGGATTTCCCCGGAGTCCTAGTGGACGTGACACGGTATAGGTGATTGTTGATAGACTTACCAAGACAGCCCACTTCTTATCTTTTAAAGTGGGACAGTCCACAGAGTTTTGGAAAAGATGTATATGAAGCAAATAGTGAAGCTACACGGTGTACCAGTTAGCATCGTGTCGGATCGTAACTCGAGGTTTACCTCATATTTTTGGAGGAGTATGCAGGACAGTTTGGGTACGCATTTGAAGTTTAGTACGTCATACCATCCACAGACAGACGGCCAGTCAGAGCGTACGATTTAGACGCTAGAGGATATATTGAGAGCGTATATGCTTGACTTTGGCGGCTCATGAGAGGACCACCTTCATCTTGTAGAGTTTTCTTACAACAATAGCTATCAAGCGAGCATTCAGATGGCTCCGTTTAAAGCATTGTATGGTAGGAAGTGTCGATCTTCTGTCTGTTGGAGCGACATTAGAGACCGACATATATTAGATCTCGGGCTGGTTTTGAGCACAGTGGAGAAGGTAAGGAAGATACAAGATCACCTGCGAGCAGCACAGAATCGACAGAAGCAGTGGGCAAATAATCGTCGTTGACCTTTGGAGTTCAAGAAAGGCGATCATGTTTTCTTAAAGATATCCCCCACTAGAGGCACGATTCGATTCGGAGGGCATGGCAAGCTGAGTCCAAGATACATCGGCCCGTTTGACATCTTGGAGCGTGTGGAAGAAGTTGCGTATAGATTGGCCTTGCTACCATCGCTAGAGGGAGTACATGACGTGTTCCACGTGTCTCAACTGAGGAGGTACGTGGCAGACAGTAATCATGTGCTTGATCACTCCGAAATCACAGTTGGACCGAGTTTATCGTACGAAGAGCAACCGGTAGGTATCCTCGATCGCCAAGTGAAGGTGTTGCGGAATCAGTTTATACCATTGGTTCGCATGGCATGGAAGCATCATTCGCCAGGGAAGTCTACTTGGGAGCGCGAGGACGACATTAGAAGTCGCTACCCACATTTATTCGAAGGCGAAGGTACGTTTTGCAAGCTAGTCCCATTTTAGTTCGCATTGTATTGCATACCCCGGTCTTAGTTTTAATTTTGAGGACAAAATTTTCTTTAAGTTGGGTAGGATGTAAACCCCCATATTTTATGCAATTTTTTTTACAATTTTACAATATTTTTATATACAAAATTATTTATTTAGTTATATTTAAGGTATGTAATATATATTAATTATTGGAGTGTATGTTTAGATATCCAACGGCGGACATCGTTTATTTAGATATCTAACGGCGGACATCATTTTGATCAAAAATTACGATTTTGCTCCTGTTTTAGGATTGGACTTTTGGACAAGTATTTCCTAGGTATTTCACTTATTCCAAGTACGTTCTTGATGTTTGTTTCAGCATCCAGAGTTGTTTGGAGATTGTGAAATTTCTGTTATTGATACTGTGTTTCTTGGACTTGCCACCTTCGCACCACCAGGCAAGATACCTTGCCACCTTATCTTATGATTATTATATTCTTATTTTTAGTTGTTATTTTCAGCATTTCTTACTTGTTGATATTATAAAACTGTGTGTCCAAGTCACACTTGGGTGCAAGCGACTTTATTAGTCGTCTTCTCGCTTTATTTATACTCTCTTACATTGACTTAGCCTAGTGACCACTCATTGTTGTTGAGGTATTGGTATATCTCATACGGCCTTGATACTTGTTTTACCACGTGATGTGAGTCACATGTAGGATACGTACCTGTGTAGTCGGCTGGCCACCGATACGTATGGGGCGTACGATGGATATGAGTAAATTGCCAATAGAATTGCATGTTAGAAGACTTAGCAGTTACTAGAGGTTCATATCAGTCATGAAGATGATGATACTAGGCATTGGGTGGGGAGAACAATACCTGACGTATAGGCTTCTGTGCACTTTCCTGATTACCTATGCGCTCCTCCAGAGACACAGGCCCTAGGTGCCCTCTGACGCTTTCCAGAGCGTTATGGACGTAGCCCCTTGCATATGATGCCCTCTGACGATCTTCGGACGTTATGGACGTAGGCTCCTGGTGCCCTTTACGGAAACTATGCCGATCCCATTTACAGCCGGGGCTCATACGTCGAAGGATTGTTTCTCAAACTGCATAATCATAGTAGACTGGTCAGGAACCCTATTGTATGCATCTTTCTATCCTTTGTATTATATATCACAGTTTACATGACATGGTATTTTCTTGTATCCTATTACATCCCGCTGAGGACCTGGTTATCTCTCCAGGTTTAGACGAGTTTCCACAGGAATACGGAGCGGCTTTGGATCTTTCATACATTGATGACGAGGCAGTTCCTAATGACTTCTATATTATTCTTCATTGAGACATTTAGTAGATATTTTTACATCTTTTTTTTATTTTTGTAGAGGTTGGACTCAGATCTTGTGAGACCATTTTCATAGCTGTTTGGAGTGAGTATGTTCACCCGGCTATCTTTTGATACATTCATTTATCAGTTGGATTCTTATTATCTCCTGTGTTGAGCTGTGATGAGATTAGATTATATTATTCTGGCCTGTGATGATTTATTATACAGCTTATGTATGTATACGACGATTCCATATATTGGAGTATTCTTCGTGTACGTGCAGCTGGCATGTTCACGTACATGGTCCTATGTATTTTGGGACTGGGGCGTTACACGCAGGGAGTAGACTAAGTCTTCATGCCTCTACTTCCTTCGTATACAATGGAGCGCTGTACGCAGCCAAAGAGATATGGAGAAGGCATTCTTCCTTCGAGTTCTTGTGGGGGAGGTCCAAGTATGCCTCGATCAGAGAGTCACTGATAACGTACCCCAGCCTTGAGTAGTACGAGTGGGTGCTCAAGGGGTGACGGGGTTCCGCCAGACAAGGCTTCGGAGAGTCTGGGATGGTCTTGTATAGCTTTCTATCGGTTGCGTACGTTACTGTCAACGCGGGCCTCCGATTCGCCATTGGCGTAGCACTTTGATAGCATGGGGTGAGTGTTGCCTTGGATCTCCTCCTACTACGATTAGATGATACATAATATTCGGAATCCAACATGGCCATACCTGATGGACCGGTTATTCTATCGAAGACAGAAGTTCTCACCGGTGCAGCATCCTCTACGAGCGGGCGAGCCGTCATCTGTACCTTTCGGCATTGCACCTTTGTCACGCTTGCCATAGGATAGCCATGATCTTCTCTACGTTTCCCAAGCATGGGATCTGAGAGAGATGGCCTGGCATCAGCGGTCGTACGGATCTTCAGGGCTTCAGCGATGAGGGGGGTCTAAGACGCAGTCCCTTTCGTCATGCTGCTCGTTGCAGCCGCCTTAGGCACCCAGGTCCGTCGAGTATTCTTCGGTTTTATGAACCGCTTCGAAGGGCTCGACTTCTCTTCAGAAAGGAGATCTTCAAAAGCTTGTTGGTTGAAGCATATGACCAATATCTTCTGAGAGGATCCCAACAAGTCATCATCGGATTGCGTCACCACCTTCTCGTTAGAAGAGAAGGTAGTCCCCATCAGAGTCGCCATCTTGTTTGACATAACAAAAGGTTGAATGAACTTTTTGTATTATGAACGTAAAGAAGAGTACAATCGATTCTTATGCGAAGAAATCTAAGTACAAAAGTTTCTGGAATAGTGTGACGGTGGAGATCGAACACTGCAGCAACTCCTTTACTCCGTTGACGATCCGATGATGATATGTGTCTTGCTCTGACATTCTGGTGCCTTCGATGGAACTCTAAGGTTGCCAATCAGGAGGACGTCGAAGTTGAAGATTTTGATAATTCTGTGGATCTTCTACTTCTTGTCGATCTTGTTGTTGGAGGAAAACCTCTCCTATTAATAGAAGAGAGGGGCACATATGCGATGTGCATCAGGATTTTGATATATAAAAGAATCTATGCACGGTGCGGGCTTCTGTGGCGTTGACACATAGCAGATGTTGAGATTTCCTTCAAACAAGATTTCTGGTGGTTACAAAATAATCGAAGGAGGTGACACATGGCATGTGCCGATTTGCTTGTTTGGATGTAGCCGAGCAAATCTTGGAATTTTATCTCAGATTTGGATTCTGTGTAATCTTCGTCCGAGATTTAAATCAATCTGATAAGATATTCGCATTTATCAACTTGATCAATCTCAATCCTATCTTTAAGAGAGGTAGTTTAAGCAAACCAATTGGGTGGGACTATGACGTCTGTGCTTCAGGCAAGGCTGGCTGTGCTTCTGGGGCAACGAGTAGACTATTCTACTAGAGACGATAGAACCTCTGTGCTTTAGGGCGACAAATGGACTATGTTTCGAAGACAACGGGGCCTCTGTGATTTTAGGGGCAACGAGTAGGCTGTGTTTCGGGTAAAGTCACTGTGCTTTAGGGTGATGAATAGGCTGCACCTTCAGATAGACCATTTTACTGTGCTTTAGAGTATCAGTCGGGCTTGTGCTGGAGGCAAACAGTGTCTTCCATGTCTTTATTGAGGAAAAGGAGCCGTTAAATGAGCCGGGTACTTGGAACGAAGTAGTTGTTTGTGCTTCTGAGAGGGGGATGTACTGTCTGTGCCTTGGAGGCAAAGGAATACAGTTGGGTGCCTTCGCCTCCGGTTGGAGACAGCTTGGCTTTTAAGTCTTCTTTTCAGGAGAAGTAAATGACTACCCTTGAATGCAGACCCCTTCTTAATAGCCACCGTTAGTTGGGGAATTCCAAGAAGCATCTGAACAGTTTGCAGACTCACTTGAATGGTCTTATTAATTGAGATCTATTATGCCGAGTCCTAGGCTCATCCCATTAATGAGGAAATTTAGACCGTCGGCCAAGTGGCCTATAGTTTGTACCACTCCCGTTTCTATAAAAGGGGAAGTGTTCCTCTGAAGAGTCACTATCTTCTTCCGGGCACCCTTCACCACCATGTTTGATCCATACGTAGCTTCAGACGGCCGCTGGCCTTGCATAAGTCGGCTGTTGTTTGGTGCTTCTCTCGTTCCAAGGGGCCATGTTCTTGTAGAAGAACTCTTTGCAGAAGGAGCCTCACCGCTCTTGAGAAGTATCCAAGTATTCTTCCTAAAGAGTTTGACTCTGGGTGACGTCATGGAGGTCTTGGAGGTCCAAGCTACGGGGTTAGGATTGGTTGCTCATCCGATGAGCAGCCGTACTCTGTTCTGCTCGTTCTGGACTTTGCGACCTATTGCGCCTTCAGGGAGCTTGGGCCAATAGCTACTTCAGGAAGTTGCTTACTTTGGCCGAGCAATTGATGCGCATTTGGAGAGTTGCACGTACAAGAAAGTTAGAATGCGCCTTTATGGAGATCAATCTTCTAGTATGTGTACCAAAGAGAAAGATGCCTGCACTTTGATGAAGGCTAAGTCTACTATAGAATCCTCTAGGGTCTGCTGAACTTGTGATCGATCCTTTGTAGAAGAAGTAGGATTAGTCCTTTACATATAGCCTTAATGAATCTGTACTAGATATTTTTAGGCATAATAATAACAGAACTTCTTTTCGTATCTTCTGTTGTCTTTTTAATACTCCATCTGCGCCTGTGTATCATCTGCACTGTGGTGGAGGAATGTCATCAGCTGAAATTTTTCATGCTTCTACAGTCGCTTTCGGACTTAAAGAAGTCAAGTTCTGACAAAAGTAGTTATGAACAATAGAGGTGGGTTTTCCCTCGGCATCTACTGAGGGAGCAGATACCCCACTTCAGTCATCATATCTTCTACCTCGTCAGCAGTATATGACCTGCGCGTGATGAAATGAACCGTCCCCGGCTTCGACGGATGCTTTGTGAAGATATAATCTACCCAGGATTTGATATGTGGCTGAGCATTCGTCCCCTCCTGGCGTATGCATACTTGATGGTGGCAAAGCAGTTCTTTGTACACGGCCATCATTTTGGGATATTTGTTCTCCAACACTAAAAACTCTTCTTTCCAAGGGGTATATTCCTTTTATGGCTCATCACCCCACGACAGCTTCGAGATGGCGTGCATCTCATGGAGTGCCAAACCCATCTCATCAAAGTCCCGATATTTTGGTTATATAGTTCCAACAAGGCCATAAACAAAGATTGATTGATCTATATACCATGTTCAGTAGCCTTGATGGCACGACACAAGCCCGTACCTTGCAAGTCCTTCTTGAACCTACCCAATACCCATTAGGTTAGTTCGCGCCATTCTGCCCTAGGATGAATCCAACCTTCGACCAGGAAGACCTTCTTTGGGTATGTACATCCAGTGGCCAGAAGCCTATTGGCAAAAAGAGAGGCCCGGAATGGATGCACCTCTGTGGTAAAGTCGCTAAGCAGACGACTAGGGAGTAACACACGTAGCGTATACGAGGGACTATCGTGTGCACTCTTGAAAGTATCCCTCCTCTTAGAGTATCTATCCACCTGAATATGATCGATCATTAAACCCTCTTGCTCTGGGGTCAGATCCCATTTCATGAGACGTTTCTCAGCAAAGCAAAAGAAAACCGAGAGCGGGAGGTGTCGTTTGACTGACGGAAGGTACAAAAAAAAGACCGTCGTTCTCAAAGTACCAGTTTTCATTTATTTCCAAGAGCTCGATCTTTTCTAGAACCAGCTGATCGCTAAATAAAAACTAGGGTTTTAGCATCTCGTCGGCATCAGAAGGGGGAGACAACTATCTTCGATCTATCATACAACGAAAATATACAGGCTGTTGATCCTGTATCATTGTTAGTCATCCTTTCAGTTAACCTTGGGCAATCAATTGCTTGGCAGAATTAACGAGCGCCTCGTTGACGTTTACGCCTAAGGCACAGACCCTCGATTCAAAAAGGGTATCCCCGAAGAGAGGCGTGGACACAGGAACTACACATGAACAAAGTGTGTCAGAAAAACGTAAAGTATTTTCTGCAAAATAGAGTACGAAGGCACTGCGCCATAGTAAGGAAGCATCCGTACAGTCATTGTACGAGTAGCCGTACAGGCACTATCGAAGTTGTACCGCATGTCAACAAGACGGCATCCGTGCAGGTACTACTTCATAATACTGCGAGAGGGCATCCGTGAAGGCACTGTATAGTAATCCTGCACGTCAGTGAAAACTTCAGCACATCTAATAGCCATTACTTCATAAAAAGTAATGCGCAGCGCTTGATAAAGCTTTAGCACATCTTCAGAACGCCACTTCGAGGAATGGCGCCCATGCGCATCAGCAGAAAAAGCACTAGCATATCTACGAGATGGTGCTCCTAAAAGTCAATGCTCATTTGCAACAGCAGACCAGGGTGTCGATGATAATCGGACACCTACGACCGGAGCTTGCTCGACGATGATGGCTTCTGAGGCTAGCTGCTTCCCTTTAGCCTGTCGAGTGCTCGTCGTGGCCTCTCCAACTTGCCTCGTCGTGGACACTCTAGTCTGTCTCGCACTCGTCGCAGCTCCCCTAGCCGGTCTAGGGCTAGCCGCTGCCCCTCTGGCCTTCTTTGAGCTCGCCGTAGGAGCTTTCGGGGTTCTTGATTTCTTGGGATCCATGGTGGGAAAGCTAGGGTTTAAAGGAAGAAAAGAGCTCTGACAAAAGCTTCGATTGGAAGAAAGGACAAAGAGAGAAAGTTTCTCTTTTCGAACAGTCTCCTACTTATAAGAGGAAGCCACGTCAGCAAAATACTTCGTATTCGATGAGACTCTTCGAACATCGTGGGAATTAAGAGTTGAGATCATGATGACGGTTCCCTAAAAACGAGGAGTTATCATCAACTTTTAATAAAACGATAGCTCAAGGCATTTAATGCAGAAGGCTAAGCGTGACGACAGCCAGTCAACAAGCGTACTGAGCATTGTTTTTTTGCAAAGGACACGTGTCATGCTTCTGTTCAAAGTATTCCAAGCTTGATTCAAGTTCGAAAAACTTTGAAGGGGATCTTGTAGAAGCATAGAAATAAGTGCAACATCACAGAAGCACATATAGCAATAAATGCTACCTATAGTTCACAAAAGCGCAGAAGATATCGATTGTCTAAAAGTGCAGACAAGAATAAGTCACAACAGATGAACGAAAACAGTGCATAAAGGACAAGTTCTTTATTAAAATCATGTCTACAAAAATCTATTACAGATTCTTCATGATTACTGACTAACATGCCTAAAGTCTACAAATAGGCAGTCTTCAGAAAGTGCGCAGCCTCCCAAACGCGCAGCAGTGTTAGAGCGAATCACTTCCTCATCATAGCAAGCCACTTCCTAACCAGGCACGAAGGAACTCCAATATGACTAATGAAGCAGCTATTGGCCCGAGCAAGAACGCAGCTCCTACTCGTAATGCTACTGCTGCTCTTGAGAAGGACATAGCACAACCTGTGGCTCTTCGGGTTGGCACTAAATCCAAACCCGGTAGCTTGGACCTCGAAGACCTCCAAGATGTTGTTCAGGTTTGAACTCCTCATACCAAATGCTCAAGTGCATCTCAAAACCCAATAGTCATTCTTCTACAAGGACACGACTTTTTGAATGAAGAGATCCATAACAAATAGTCGACTTGTGCAAGGCCAATGGCTGTTTGAACCTAAGTCAGGATCGAGCATGACTACGAGAATGCTAAGAGACATTGGACGTAGCTCCTCAGAAAAGCTTCCCTTTATATAGGCTGAGTATGGTCTAACCCCAAACGCCACGTACCATCGATCAAAGGCCCCCAAATTGATGGGATGAACCTAGGACTCAGCACAATGAATCTCATTCAATAGGTTCATTTGACTGAATCCTAGGCCACGAGCTCCTTGAATTCCCCAAAAGACGACGGCAATTAAAGATTAGTAGACTTAACAGACACAAAGGGGCGTTCTTAATCACAAAGAACTCTCAGAAAGTCCTTAGACGTTTCGTAAAAGCACAGTGGCTTCACAAAGCTCTCAAAAGTCCCTCATTGCTTCATAAAAGTGCAGTAGCTTCACAGAACCCCACCAACAGTCTCCTTATCGTCTAAAAGTGTAGTGACTCAGTTGCCTTCGAAATACAGTCTCCTCGTCGCCCAAAAGTTGTCACGACCCGCACCCTGATTAGGGGCACGAGCACGTGGGTACGTCCAGCCTACGCCACAGAATCAGCGGTAGAACGTTGTATAGGTCGTCTACAAAAACTACACTAAACTGTATAAGGGTACCTGTCATCTCCGTACAGAGGAATATAATATGGCATAACTCAATCACAAGATAAAGCTAAGGTAGATAGCACGAAATGGAAAGATGATAGATGTTAAAATAGGAAATAAGTTCAAGATCCAACATAAGCCCAGAGCTATAAACAATATCACAGAGTCACAAAATATAATATAGAATACTACAGTCTAAAACAAAAGCTGGATCGCAGTCCAGGCAAGCCTAACTAAGCTAACTACTATGGGTATGCAAAGTCTAGCGGCTCAACTAACAGGCCACAGTCCTGGCCTAAATCTCCATCTATCCCGACCCCATAATAGGTCGAGCAGTCTGCCTCAGAATTATCTGTAATATATCAACGGTATCCTGTCAGGAAAATGAGCAAGTACAAACACTAATAGCAGTTCCATATGAATTGACAAATTCTATAAGAGACAATTATAATGAAATACAAGACAAAGATGTAGGATGACTTGGGAACTATTCGGAAGCAGAGTTACAACCCTTAAACCAAATAAGGACCGGGGTTGTAACCCTTCTCACAAACAGAACTTAGCCTCCAATCAAGGTATAGCATAAGAGCATGTAGAACATGTAAAATACAAGACAAAATCAACAGGAAATATATAACAGGATATGAGTACTGAGTAGGACGATAATTTATAAGATGACTTGGGAACTATTCGGAAACTAAGTTATAACCCGTAAACCAAACAAGGATCGGGGTTGTATCCCTTCTCCTGAACAGAACTTAGCCTCCTATAATAAAATAAATATAAAATGTGCCTTGAATTATTAGAGCGTTATGTGATCGTCTTGGGAATCATGATCAAGCTTTCCATCTGACCAGCGATAAACAAGTGTACAACGGAGCAGGATCAGGCTGGCCACCATGGAAGGCTATGAACAAGTAGGGTCAGGCTTTACCCGTCGTGAGCGAGGGTATAGCTATGAACAAGTAACAAGTACAAGTGTATAGAATAAGTAGGGATTTTTTATCACACAACCACTAATAACTCCCCATCCCCGAATAGTATAAAGGATCCGGATATGACACGTCATGACACGGGATTCCATAAGAGGGTAGAAAGTCCTCTTAGGAATCGGTGTCTATACAAATACAGGGAACAAGACAGAAAATGTACCAATATACCAAGAAAATCTAGGAATAATATCTCATGTCATGATCCAACATATACTAGTCCGTGAACTATCGTGTCTGGAAATCAAGTAAAACACTACAACTGAATCGGATATAGCAGATATCAAGACAATAAAAACTATCGGTGATGGTAGTCGTCTGTGGTCCTGAGCTGATAAGGTGAACAGATGCTCAGAGATATCACAGACCTAAAGATGAGATACTATAAGTCAAAATAGGGTTTATAGTGAAAGGAAAGCTAATCTCGTCATGATATGCAAGTCTAAGTCAAAACTATGTCACATTGAGTCACACTAAAACAAACTAGGTCACAGGAAGTCAATCCAAGTCAAACTAGGTCAATCTGGGTCAAGGGTTGACTTACAGTTGACTTTTGGTCAATTGGTCAACTCTAGGTCAACCCTAGGTCAAACTAGTCTAATGTTGAGTAACAGTTGACTTTAAGTCAACTGGTCAACTCTGGTTTGGTTTCGGCTCATTTCTAGTCACTCTTAGGCTAAGTTTGACTTTCGGTTGACTTACAGTTGACTTTTGGTCAAAACGGTCAATCGAGGTCAAAACTCGTCTAGGAGCACTATTTCTAACCATTACCAACCAAAGGAACCAAATTCTACTTATATCTTAAACCTTAAATCTCATACCTTATAATTAGCTAATTACTTTAACCTCTACCCTACTAACATATTACCTTAATGTAAAACCCTATTTTTAATTAATTTTTATTATTATTTTATTAGACTTAAAAATGAATTTATATAATTTATGGTTTTATTTATTTTTTTTGATGACCCGGTATGGCCAATTCAGCCCGAACAGGGCCCGAACAAAAGTGAAGCCCATGTGACCATGTGGGGTGACTAATATGGCCATGTAGGAATATTTTATGTGGGTACAAATATTTTTAATAATTTTGAGACTTGTTGAATATTTATTGACTTTTGGTACAAAAATTTATGTTTTATTTATAAAATAATATTTTACAAGATGGTAAAATTTTTTGGACCCATACATGGGTGAGCGGTAAAGTTCACCCATTGGAACAATTTTTATTAATTTATTATTATTAAAATTATTTTGTGGAGGTTTAATATATATGCTTTCCTATTCAAATATTATTATTACTTTGAGTGTATTTATTGAGAATTGAATTTATGTAGATATGTTTAAATTTATATTCAATATTTGGTTAGGTAACATTTAAATTGTTATTGGATTTTAAATAGACTTTTTGGTATATTTTTAGATATATATACATATATAGATATAAATAGTTATGTTTAAAAAGATTTTGAAAAGATTGAACATTGATTAGAAAAAGAAAGAAAAAAAGGAAAGAAGGTGATGGGGCCGACCCCACCACCAACAACAACTATAGCAGCAGCTTTGCGTATAGGGCTTTTATGCCATGCATATATAGGCATTAATATAATATATATATATATAAGATTTAAGATAAAGTAGTTTAAAAAAAAGGGGGGACAATGGAGTGGCCGGCCCAATGGGGGTGGGACCGACCACCCCAAGCAAGAAAAACCGCAAGGAGAGCACAGTAGCATGCGCCCTTAAAGCAGCAGCATGCACCCCCTTAAACAACTTAGCACATATACTTCAACCCCATATACTTGGCCGAACCCATATATGTATATGCACATATATACATATATGTATTGACTCAAAAAAAAAAAACCTAATCTCCTCCTTCCTCCTTCCTCCTTCCGGCGCACCATGGCGAAGCCGTGCTCGCGAAGAAGACAAAGGAACCATCAACAACAACAGATTCCCACTTTAAGGTACCCAACTTTCCCGTTTGATTTCTCTCTCGATTCTATTCCGTTTTTAGATCCGTAAATTCGTGTAGAAAGCCCACATGACCCTCTTCGAGATCCCCCAAGTGGATTTCGACATGGCTATCCAACTTGCTCGAAAAATCGAGACGAAGTTGGAGAAAAACCCACTTTTCTGAATATTAAAAACTGTTTTGAAACACCAACTTGTCGGCCACTTTTCTTGCTGTCCATTAAACTTTCATAAAAACTAATTGAAGGCAGTGAAAGAAAACCTAACCGAGATTGTAACGCACCTTTTGGTTTCACTTTTTATCTAGTATGTAGAAAGTTACACGTTGTTAAAGTTTTCCGAAAAATTGTAAATTATGTTTTCAAAAAGTGGAAAAACACTCCGTACGAGGAACGTCCCGACAAACTGGGCGACCCCATCGCAAATCGAGAGTACCGAAGGGTCCGTATCAACTTTGCGGACGTGCGGGCTTTGACGGAATTCAAATTGGTTGCGTGTGCGCAACGAAATTGGTCCGTATCCGTCGATTTTTTGCGTATCGGGCCTTTCGAATTTTTCTAATTATTTTGTGCACACTCATCAAATCGCGACGAAACTTGCGCCATTGGACTCGAAATATTTTTCTGGTCCTGTGAGTCCGATTCTGAGTCCGTTGATCGGGACGCTATTTTGACGGGCCCACAATCCCACTCAACGGGCGATTTTGTGCACGGTCCACCGAAATCCAAAATTGGATATACCGTTGGGTTCGTCTCGTCAAAACAAATTCGTAGACATGTAGTTTGACGATTTTAGAGACCGTAGGTTCTGGCATGCATTTCGGTGCAAAGCGGGTCCAACGGCGGACATCGTTTTGACCCAAAATTACGATTTTGCCCCTGTTCCAGAATTTAACTTTTGGACAGGCGTTTCCTAGGTATATCTTATGTTCCAAACTCGTTCGTGATGTTTGTTTCAGCATCCGGAGCTTCTGGTGGATTTTGACTTTTGTGTTGGCGATTCTGATTGTTGGATTTTGCTGCTTCTCGTACCACCCGCAGGCAAGATACCTTACCATTATACTGTTTATTTTTAGTTTGCATTTTATTATATATCACTGTTCATTTATTTCCAGTTCTTGATTTACTGCCTGCTCAGTGATATTAGATGTACTTTGTTATTTATCCTTTTGTTGCATATGGACCTAGAGTTAAAGGACTACCGTTGTAGTGTATTGCATATACCTTGACACAGTTGTATCACGAGGATGTGTGAGATGAGTATCATATAGAGGTTCTTGTGTGTGGGCTGATCCCCCATGTGCATGCGTTAGGGCTAACTGCTAATAGAGGCGTGTTAGGAGACTTAGCAGTTAGTAGAGATACATGGTCGTGGATGCGACTTGACAGGTACATTGGGTGGGGAGAACATTTCCTTGTCGTATGGGCTTCTATTGTACTTCCCTTATAACCCGGAAGCTCCGCTGGAGATACGGGTATGAGCCTCTCAGGTTGGCCACTGTCGTTTTTTAACGTCATGCTCTCGGTCATTGGTGTCCAAGTGGGGACTATACCAGATCCCATTACAGCCAGGGCTCATGTGACGAAAGGTTTATTCTTACTGCATGTTCACTTTAGTATGGTTTGGTTACCTTATTTATGTCTTGTCACTTTCTTTGATTGTGGCATATTTATATTCAGTATTATACGGCATGTTTATTGTATCTTGTTACGTCCCTCTGAGGACCTGGTTATTTCCCCAGGTGGTGCTTCTGTGATTTTGCAGGTGCTCTAGCTAAGGCCATTCCTTCCTTCGTGGTGATTGCTCTTGGACTCGCCATTGCTCTCGCTTGCTAAATTCTTTTCTTGTATATTTTTCCATATTTAATTTGGTTGGTAGTGGACTTTGTCTCCGCCCAACTATTATGTACATGACAAATTCAAAGTTACTTTTATATCATATTTATCTTTGTGGATGAGATTTAGTACCTTGGTTACTGTATTTTACAGCTTATGTATATATACAAGGGTCCATATACTTCGTATGTATACAGCTGGCATGGATACGTATCTAGTCCTAAGTATTTTGGGACTGGGGCGTTACACTTAATACCAATATACTAACATAGAACTTAACATCACTTAAACTCACACTAACAAGGGGTTAAGGGGCCGTGCTGAGGTCAACCTAGAAATAGATAGCAGTTGTATCATTTTCATTAATTGTGAGAACTTTGTATTTTCTTAAATTTTAAATATTGTAAATGTTGTAATAAATTTAGAAATGTGAATGAGCAATAAAGTATATTTTGAGCAATTATTTCTTGCGGGCTTGACAGCGTTCTACCGCCGACTCTGCGGCGTAGGCTGGCTTGGACACGTCTCGTATCCGAAAAGCGGATGCGGGTCGTGACAAGTTTTTGTGGTGGCCCATGCAGGTCAGTTTTTGCGAAATTGTGCGAACTCGTGGTAGTACCATATTAGTCGTACTATTGCGAGCCTGCGACTAGGAAATGCTCATTCACAACTTGGAGTAAATAAATTTTAAGAGAATGGTTAGGACTATGAGTCCCTAATTTAGTTTGACATTGGGTAATTAAGGTTGCTACATAGGTCTCACTAGATGACTTACAGGATACACCATCACATTTTTGATTCGACGATATTTCTAAGGAGGGTAGATTCGTAACACCTTCCCAAAATTTTGAAAATAGCACTTATTCTTTTAATTGAATTAAGATGTGATTTTTGGAATTTTTTTAATTATTTAATTTAATTAATTATTATTATGGAATGCCTTAGTCTTGGTTAAATTTTGGAGCGCCATATGACTAGAAATGATGGCACGGATAGTGCAATGGCATGCTTTGACTAGCGTACTAGCTATAGTAGAGAAGGCCGAGTCATAGGCGTGTACTAACTAGGAAAATCAGGCCAAATTGTGACATAACCCGAGGAATAATTTAATTACTTATTATTAAGATTATCGGCTTTTAGAAGACCTGGTTGCTCCAAACTAGCCCGAACTCAACCCAAGTCCTGGTGATCATGTAGTGCGACCAACGTCGTCCATGTAGATATATAGATGTGTATATTGGTAGTCCATTTCTAGTATTGGGAATAATTTCTATAAATTATATATTGAATATAATATATGTACTATTGCTATTTAAATTTGTATTTTTGGAAATAGGATAACCTTCTCTTAGAATGATACTTTGGTATTTTTGGGATTCACTTAGACTATACATATATACTGGTGAATGGATATATTCATAATAGGTAGACATAGTGCCCTATACGTATTTTCCCTCAATCTTGAACATCAGAGAAATATAAGTTTGAGTTTATATTTCTTTTGCCTTCAGTCATTTTCTTCCTAATCATGATCATTTGTACAACTTTATCTTACGTCTTTTCTAAACACCGCCATATCATAAGTTCGTATCACTTATATTCTTTTTGTGGACCAAAGGAATTATATTTTTAAATAACTTATCCCTCAATTGTCTATTGATCTCGAATTAAGATTTTGGATTCAAAAGTTTTCCTCTCAACGTTGAATATTGAATAACCGTGAAATAAGGGTTATAAGATTTTTAATTATCTTGCCTTCGACCATGTCCTTCCTAATCAATCGTTTAAATTTTCAAAAAAAACTGATACCTCCCCTTCAAGGATGGATACGTACACTTTTCTCTAATGATCAATCTGTTCAAATTTCTAGCTTTCTCCATCATGGTCAATTTGTTTCAGGATTATGAACCTCCGTTGAGATTTTAAGGATGTAGTTGAAGGGATGGTCGATGACTTATGATGGCAGACAGCCGTACACTGTCGCCATTTATTTGACTTATGGAGACTGTGGGTTCACTGCAGCCAGCTGCGCACTGGCGAGGCATGATCCCTAAGTTGAAGTAATCTCGAGTAAGTATAAGTTATCGAATGTCGCCAAAGCTATATATTGTTCGTCTTATCTTCGTCTTTAAGTTGTTATGTCCAGATTGGATAGAGTTGATAGGGTATTCGTTACCGTATCCTTGCTTGAGTCGTGGAATCAAGAGTTTATTGCAGCTAGTTGTACACTGGCGAGGCATAAATACTCGGTAAAATGACTTCGATCATGTTTACGAGTTTCGAATACCATATAGACTACGTCTTATTGGCATATAACTATTAAGTTTTTTAACTGATTTGTGCTTATTCCTAGTCACAATCTTCTCGATAAACCGGTAAATCTCCCTTCCTCTCTTATCCTTCTATTTTTCAGATTGTCATCTTTTAATGTAATTTCGACTGGATTCCTAAACTTATCTAAATTTTGACTCTAAACTCGTGCCTAAATAATCATGGATAAATATTTTAAGCATTTTTGGATTTTATCATCCTTGAACAATTTCGATCCTGACTAGACTCCTTTTATTATATTTCGATCGAGTCAATTTGTATCATTTCCTAAGTTTGATTCTATGAGCATGCTTACACAATTGTTCGTGTTAAAATGATTTCGATTGGATCATCCTTAAATACTTTTCGATCACGACCAAACTATTCGATTCTATTTCGATCGTGCCATTTCGTCTGTCATCCTAGAATTTAATTCCATGATCGTGTCTAAATAATTTTGTTCAACTCGTTGTTCGTACCAAGATGATTTTAATTTTGATCAATCTTAAACTATTTTATCGAGACTAAATCATAACCGTGTCTATGACTTCAACTAAATCATAGCTAAGGTTATACCTTCGTTCCAGCTGCGGTCATGACTATTTTGATCTTGATCATGCTCGTGCCAACTTTCTATCTTCACCCTGCCTGGATGACTTGCACGATTAGCCTTGATCGTGACTGCATCTTAAAATGTGACTAAAATACTGTTTAGATTTCATCAAGAACCTTGGTCATTCCTTAAAAAGCTGGTAATGACTCAACCATGCTGACCATAGATTGGTCGTGCCCAACCATTTCATTCTTGATCGTTCTTAAAAACATTTGCTTGTCAATTAGACCAATTGACTGAATACTAGTCGTACCAAATCACACTCTCCTTTTTGCTTATTATCTTTATCATTTCTACACGTGACTAATTAGATCAAGAATTCTATCACTTCCTTGATTATACCATTTATCGTTTTATTCATATTAATTAAAAAAATTGGTTTCTTGATTATTCTTTATAGTCGTGCCTAATCGTGCTCTTTGAAATTTTGAAGACGAAATCATTCTAAGGTGGGTAGACTGTAAGCCTCCTAAAATTTTAGGATATACGAGGATTACCGATTGATTAGAATAATTTTCCATTATGATGATAATTAGAGCCCCATGGACTCCCACTTTCCATTTAGATCATTTTGTGTCCCCGGCCGTGCCATTAATATTCAGAGCACGAGACCAGCTGTTACCTTCCAACAAATTTCATATGCAGGATCTAGAAGAGTCCACCTTTATCTAGGTATATCATGTCCCACTCAAACGCGTCCCCTTGTACCCTATTTTTATGGTACAATTTTTAGGTCAAAAGGACTAGCTATAACCCTTACCATAATACCGGAATACTTTCCGACTCCCACTAGAGCCTCAACCGTGACTCAATCTATTCGACCCAATATATAGTTGTGATCTACTCGAAGCCTACTATGCATATGCCACTAGTGTGACACCCAGTTGAGGCCTCATGTGCTACTTAAACACAAAAGTTACTGAAGGCGCATTTTGGGCTTTAGGAACCTAGCTAACCAACCTGACCGGCAACTAGTTCAACCACTTGAGTTGAAACCTATTCTAGTTTACCCTAACCTAGTAGAAATAGTTTTATCATGGGGATTTTATCCAGTCCATATATATTGAAACCCAAAGTTCATCCAACCAACGATTGATGTCCAATCAGGGAACCCATTAAGACCCAGTAAAACCCATCCATGTATACCACCATATTTGGACTACAAAACCAAACTATTTGAAATAGGTCCCTGTACCCACTATGAAGTCTCCACCTCTTAGAGTGTGATGTCATTCGTAACCCTCATTCCATCTACCTGGGAGTCGCGATACGGTCTTGTATTGTATTCATATTCCTTGCTCTTGTGTATTAAACAACCACGTAAAAAGATCACAATCTTGATTTCTCAAATTCAGTTCTATTTTGGAATGTTGTTTAGAACTTCGAGAACAGAATTTCTGTATTACATGGATTGCAAGCCCCTCTAAGAAACAAGTGTTCTTCGATTTAGCAAGTGACTGGACTAGAGTAGCCCAATCTAGCAAATGAGTCTATAGGTTCATAAAGTTACTTTCTATCTGTATCATTGAATACTCTCTACCGCTCTTGAAACTTCATATTTGTTCTCGATTATTCTTCCTTATCTTCCTGTCCTTCCTATTTCAGAGCAACGAATGGTCATGCTTATTAGAATTTATCAATATTTCTTAGCTACTTGTGTAAATTTGATTTCTTGTTAAATTTTGGGTTGCTTGATAGATAGGAGAGAATTATAGATGCCATATACAGTAGATATATTGGTAGAAATTTTAGCAATTAGTTGGAAGAGTATAAAGTTTTAGCGATAGAAGATTGAGGGAGTAGTGTGACCAAAGGTGGGTAGAAGTCCTCAAGTATTCGGAGTTATAAATTGGCTAGAGAAGGTTATAAAATATTTTGAGGAATTAAAATTTAAGGATATTAAGGTACTAGTAGACTTCCCTTTTTGAATTTAAGAAATAGTTATGAATTAGAATTTTGAGGACGAAATTACTTTTAAGGTGGATAGATTTGTAGCTCCCCTTTCCGAAAATTTAGAAATATTTTTATTATTATTTATTTTATTTGAATGGTGATTTTTAGATTTTATAAATAATTAATTAGTTTATTATTACGGTAGATGATTCTAGTCATGGTTAGGAATTGGAGTACAAGACGACTAGGAATCATGGCATGGATAGTGCAGCGGCGTGCCTTGACTAGCGTATTAGCCATAGTAGGGATGGTCGAGCCATAAGTGTGTCCCAACTAGAAAAACCAGGCCAAGTTGCGACTTGACCTCTATAAAGAATTTAATTATGTTATTTATTAATTTAATGACTTGTAGGAGACCCGGTTGTGTCGATTTAGCTCGGACTAGACCCGAACCAAAACCGAGCCCAGGTAATCTTATAGGGAGACCAAATACGTCCATGTAGGCGTACATATTGCATTTATTAAGTTTGACTGTCCAAATAGGCATTTAACATATAAAGATTTATATATATATAATATATTTTATAGTTATTAATTTGATATTCTATTTTTTAGAAATAGGATAAACACCATGCTTAGCTACCCTTGTGCAGTTGACGATATTAGACTAACCTGCAATTTCAAGTACAACTGGTATTGAATTACTGTATTTTGTTCTCCTACATTTCGTTAATATTATTGTTAAGAAAATTGATGTGTATATATGCTTATATAATTATTGTTGATGTGTATATATACTTATATAATTCCCCATAGCCGCTCGGCCTAATCGAGCACTCTCCCACAAAGCAAACCGAGAACTATATATATATATATATATATATATATATATATATATATATATATATATATATATATATATATATATATATATATATAAATCGAGGAAGGGCTGCTAAACCCTAGCCTAAGCCGAGCCTGCCCTGGTGACCCTGCCCCGACCTCCGTGCGCCACCGTCGTGCGCCGCCGCCGGGCAGCCAGGGGCGGAAACCCGCCGCCGCGCGCGGATTAACAGAGCAGTCTCAGTGGTGTGAACGGCTGACTTCGCACCTCGCGTTCGCGATGCACGTTCGACCATTTTGGGAACCGTTTCTTCCGATACGCTCACAACCTAACCAACTCTGACCTCTGTCAATTAGTTTAAATCGAAGTCGTCTGTATTAGATGAGAAATCGAACCCAAGTTTGGTAAAAATCTGTCCCAAAATAGGACCAATAACAGTCTATTCATCCACGTTTAAAGGTCGATTTCGATCGATCTAGGGCCAGATTAGAAATTCTACTTGAACAAAGTTATAGACAACATGTAGGGCTCCATGACCTAATTCGCAGAAGTCGATTTTATCGACTACGCGTCGAGAAATCGGATCCCGAACTTTGATAAAAACCTATTTTAAAAATAATAAAAACCTTCGATACGACGTGCGTCCTGCCAATCCGGGCGACGTGGTCGCCAACCGAAAGCATCGAAAGGTGCGTATCGAGTTCGCAGACGTGTGGGATTTGACGGAATTCAAATTGGTTGCATGTGCGCGACGAATTTGATGCGTATCTGTCAAAATTTACCGTATCGATCTCTGTGCAAATTTCTAAATTACTTTGTGCACGTTCGTCAGATCGAGACGAAACTTGCGCCAATAGGACCATATCATTTTTTGGGTCATGTATGCCAAGTTTGGTCCAATTCTGAGACAGTTGATCGGATCGCCGTTTTGCGGGCCCTACGATCCGATTCAACGGACGATTTTGTGCACGGCCCGCCGGAATCCAACTTTGGACATACGGTTGGGTTCTATCGGAAAATGGACCTGTAGACATATAGTTTGACGACTTTAGAGACTATAGACTTTGGCACGCTTTTCGGTACAAAGCAGGTCCAACGGCGGACACCGTTTTGACCCAAATTACCATTTTGCCCCTGTGTCCAGAATTGGTTTTGAGGACAGGAAAATCTAGCTAATTTGACTATTCCGAAAATGTTGGTAATATTTATTTCAGCATCCGGAGACTTCTGCATATGTTGACTGGTTGTGGCTCACTGAGTGGTATAGTATTATCGGTTTCACCAGCACAGGACCTCAGGTAAGTACACTTTCTGATTGCTCTTCGATTCATAGTAGTATATATATTTCATGTTTATACATATGTCTTGCTGCATGTTGACACGCTCGTCACACGGAGAAGTCGGGAGGGAAAATATCTTAGTAGACATGTGGACTACCCAGAACTATCTCCCGTATCTTTCGTGGAGAATAACAGCTGCACACGACACGTGTAGGGTGCCGGATTTACCCCTAACCGTTCACATGTTGAAACGGATATTTTAAATCACATAGGTAGTTGTATTTTATTTGTTTTTCTTGTCTTCTCCATCAATTGCCATGTCATCAGTACTTTCTAATTTCTATCTCTCATATGTTATTTTCATGTCTTGTAAATTCTATTGTGTTTTCGAATTGCCGTCGGTTTGTGTGCTTGTTCCATTTCTGACTGGAAACCAACATTTTTCAAGTTTAGTCGCGACCACTCTTAGCATTGGGAATGCTTGGGTATGTTGAGGTCAACCTAGAAATAGATTGCAGTTGTATCATTTTCATTAATTATGAGAACTTTGTATTTTCTTAAATTTTAAATATTATAAATGTTGTAATAAATTTAGAAATGTGAATGAGCAATAAAGTATATTTTGAGCAATTATTTCTTGCGGGCTTGACAGCGTTCTACCGTCGACTCTACGGCGTAGGCTGGCTTGGACACGTCTCGTATCCGAAAAGCGGGTGCAGATCATGAAAGCGGGTACTTGTTCTTGATCGTAAGGCTGTTAAGAGCCCTGTAGTCGATACACATCCGTACCGACCCATCCTTCTTCGGCACAAAGAGTATTGGTGCACACCATGGTGAAGAACTCGATCGGATGAAGCCTTTGTCCTGCAACTCATCCACCTGCTTTTTCAACTCCACTAGCTCGCTGTTGTTCACTCTATAGACGTGCTGAGATATCGGCTCTACGCCGGGCACCAAATTTATAGAGAACTCCACATCTCTGTCCGAAGGTAACCCTTGTAACTCCTTCAGAAATACATCCATAAACTCAGCTATCAATGGATGTGGCACGCTCTGCTCCTCTACTAAAACTCCGCAGAAGACTCCACTGCTCTACTTTGCCTCTCGTATGGTGAACTCGAACTCTGGCTCTCCTGGCACTCTGCAAAAACTCTACCACCGCGACAATCTATACTGGCATGGTGCATGCTCAACCAATCCATACCGAGTATAATGTCGTAGTTCGGTAATGGCATTACGAGCAGACTCACATCCAATTCTTGGCCTCCCAAAATAACTCTCTGATCCTTGCAAACATCACGGACGAGGATGATACCACCCCCGGTCGTGATCTTGCAAGTCCTAGGCAATGGTTCAGAAGAAAACTGGTGTATAACAGCAAATGATACAGACACAAAACTATGGAAAGCCCCCGAATTAAACAAAGAGAATACATGAAAGGAGTCGAGAAGAACAGAACCTGCTATCAGATCTCTGACTGCCTCTGCATCCTCGGCTGACATGGCAAAGGCTCGCCCCTACTGACCTCCTCTGGTCTGCTGCTGGTGCTTGATAAACTTCTGTTGCTGGGTCTGCAATGGTCCCTTCTGATGTCCTGCTGGAGCCTTGGCTCCTGCTCCCTGAGCTATACGTCCTGAAGACATGGGACAGTCCCTCAGCTGGTGCTCCGCTGAACCACAAAGTCGGCACTTGCCTAGCCTCTTCATATACTCGTTCCACACATGTCCTGGCTTCTTACAGAAAGTGCAACTGATGACTTGCTGCTGCCTAGGTGCCTGCTGTATCTGCTTCTGTTGGAAAGGCTTCTGCTGATGCAGTTGCTGATAATGGAGCCTCTTGGCCGGGGCCCCACTGCCGTCGGCTCCATGTGAATCATGACCTCTTTTCATCTTCAGTTCAAGGTCGTCCTCCGCTGCCATAGCACCTGAAAGAATCTCCTCAAAAGTAGTATTTCTGTTGCTCTTGGTCAAGGACTTAACTTCCTTAACCAAGCCCTTCCTGAACCTCCCAGCCTTCGCTGTCTCGCTAAGTCCCTCCACAAATCTGCCCAGGCGACAGAACTCTCCGGCGTACTCCTCTACTGTCTGGTTCCCCTGAACCAGGTTCTCGAACTGCGTCAACAAGGCGCTAAGTGTTGTGTCGGAGAAAAACTTCTCCTTGAAGAGCTTCTTGAAAGCCTCCCAATTATGTCCCTCTGTACCAACCCTAGGGTCGATCTGGTACCAAGTGCGGGCAAGGTCCTGCATCTGGCTGCCCGCTGCTTCTATCTGAAGCCTAGTTGGTGTCTCTGCGAGGTAAAAGATCTCCTCTATATGCTCGATCCAGTCGTCGGCATATAGGATACCCTTGGTACCCTTGAAGTCTCGTGGCTGTATCTTCTGAAAGTCCTGAATGCCCGGAGTCCTCGGCTGGTACGGCTGTATCTGCTCTTCCTGTGGTTGGGCAGCCACCTGCTCTACTGCCACCATAGCTAGCTGATGTGTATTGTCAATGCCCTGCCTCATATCCTCCGCCTGGTACGACTGAGTCTCCATCATCTACTGCATGAAGGCAAAGAACTGTGCCATATCCACTGTCCCCTGAGGCGGTAGTGGTAGCATCCCCTGAACTCCTGGGGTAGTCCTCGAAACCGGTGGAGGAGCACCCCCAAAAGCTGCAGACGGTCCCACCTGAGCGGGGAACAAGAGGTATTGTGGTCCCAGGGTCCTGCTGAGTCGGGCGAGAAGTGGCAGACCTCTCAGCGGTATCCCTTAGGCCAGAGCGGTGCGATCGTGTCTCCACAATCCTGAAGACAGATCAAACAAAGAATCAATTACTGAGAAAGAAGCGATATAATCAAAGGAGGACAGTTTGTTTCAAAAGAAGGCAATTAGCAGCAAGAATTAGATAAGAGTTTTCCTAATGTGATTAAGTACCTTAACTTATATCCTATATCCTATTGCAGGCTGTAGTGGTACTCTAGTTCGAGTACCACTACGAAATCGTACTAGTTGCAACGGACCTGTATGGGCCACCACTAAAATATGTCACGGCCCGCACCCAGTGTAAAGGTACGAGAAGTGGATACATCCAGCCTACGCCGCAGTGTCGGCGGTAGAACGCTGTCCTAGGTCACAACATCTAACATGATATGGAATATGCTCCAAAAGGAGAACAACATATAAGGTACAACTCAATCACAATATCTAAGATGAAATAGAAGATAAGATAATCTCAACAAAGAGTCAAAAATATGAATAATAAGTCTCGGTGTAAACCACACCATAAATAATATCTCAATACAATCTCAAATGTCACAATAAACTAGAAAATAAGATAAGTCTAAACTAAACTAATGGCAAGTCCTCAGCAACTATTGGATCCTCCTGAGGGTCCAGGTCACCTGTGTCAACTAGGCCTGCTCTATAGTAAGTATCGCAGCAATCCTCAACATCTGTAATATTTTCAAAAGGTCCAGTCAGGACATGAACGAATACATATCTCTCACACAGTTCATAACATGAAAGAAAAATATGAACAAGCTATAGAATAATATATATAAAATGCTGTAAAAAATAGTAGAGAGACTGTAAAAAGAAGAACATGATATAGTAGAAATAGATATACATGATATAGATAAGAAAACTAAACTAACTACGTGATTTAGAGCACATGTTTGGTTATGTAAACAGGCTTAGGTTGTACATGACATAAATCTAGTTTGGAGTTGCACATGATAATGGTGTAGAACACATAACCAAATAAATATTCCCCCTGCCCCCAATCAATACACAAGGATCTGTCCAAGTTATGTTATTGCACATAAAAGAGTAGTGACTGGCATGGATAGCTAGTCCACATGAGTACCACTGGTTTATACATGAAGGATCAAATGATCATGAGTGTACATGAATATCACATGAGTATACATGAATAAATATGAATACAAGGAGTAGACGATGCACATGATAGAGTACATGAGCAAAATATATCCGATATATCTGAGGGGATAACATCGCATGAAGAGATCCATATAGTACTAATCCGTGATAACATCGTGACAACATTAAGTAAACTAGTCTATAACAAGTGAATATGTCCAAACAAGTATGAAATGGTCAGAGAATGTACTCGCATGGTAATCCAAGCTACTGATGAGGAAGTGTAACTGAATGGAGTGATGTAATCCTATTTAAAATAATCATAAGTCACAAACATTGTCTAAAATATCATTAAAAGTTCTACAATGTAGTTCTACATGATTCTAGGTCCTTCTAGGTCAAAGTCAACCCTTGGTCAACTCTGGTTAAATTTGGTCAACTATAAGTCAACTAGTCCGTTTACTAATTTTTAGGTCAAACACAAGTTATCGAGTCATTCTAAGCTCGTTTGAGTCGATTTGGATCAAGTTTGACTCAAAGTTGACTTTTGTCAACTTGGTCAACTTGCTAGTCAACTCGAAATATCTAGGCTCATTGTGCCAATTCTAAACTAGCTAGTCAACCCTTAGACT
>JANAVB010026199.1:22183142-22356309 GCA_029216955.1 Iris pallida | reverse complement strand
AGCCAGCTACGTCATTGAAGTAATTCACATCGCAATCGGTCATGGCTGGCTAGATGCATGAGGGTTTACTACAAGCCATTAGTCTCTTAAGGTCAATAACGAGCCTAGGTCTCAATCCAGCAAGCGTACATATAACAGATGGTAGATCATCAGACATACAAAGTAAGGCGTCCCATACATTACATATTCAGATGATCATGAAGCTAGTCATACAGAATATGAAGACTAGCAAGAGTTTAAGTCATACATGATCAACCCTAGGATTTATCAATCATGCTACAGCCCGTAGGTAGACAGTAAGTAGAGTTGCAAACGAGCTAACACTTGCTCGGCGGCTAAACGCCTCAAAAGAATATTTTTACAAGGGAGTGGAGAGCAAAATAAAAACCACTCGTTGCCGGGATTCCTTCTAGTGTTCACCATCTGGCAGGAAGGTTGGAATCCTCGGTAGCTGCTCCAAAATCTGGCCATACAAAACCAGCTGGGTCAGACCCCAGAAAGAGCAAGTGCCACAAGGAGGCTTCACTTAAGAACTAAACCATGTCAGCACATAAATCATAGGTAAAATAACATAAGATAAGTTAAAGAAACAGGATGAAACGATAAGATAACTAGAGGACTATTCCGGTACCCAAGTTACAACCCGTAAACCAAACAAGGACCGGGGTTGTAACCCTTCACCTGAACAGAACTTAGTCTCGAACCAATTATCGATAACGTAGAGCATAAACAAGCATGTCCGGAGTTATCCATGTACTGGATCTAGGCAAGACTAACAAGATAGGACTCCATCCATCATTCACGGCCAAGCAAAGAGTACGGCTTGATACTTAACTAACTAGGGTTATCACAAGCTTAGTTACTAGCAAGATGCAATGAGGTACGCCTACGGCCACAAGCCCTGTAGACTATCCAGGTTCCAGACGCAAGGTTCAAGCTGAGAGTTATCATGCCTTGTTAGGTGACTTAGATGCAACACATGACGGTGTGCATAGTATCGTTTCATGTAGTGCCCCACATAGCAGTGAGCTGGAAATGTGCCCTACTCGTCGGTAGGCTACAAGTCCATCAAGGAAGGCGCCCAGATAACGGGATTGCTTGTAGCCGGAATACCTCTCTATATACTCTACTTGATCAATCTAGTCATTAACCTAGTCAGATTCGATATGAATCCCTGACCGTGGTAACCAGGGATACATGTCCTAGACATGATGCGAGACAACTGGTTGCTTATACAAGCATATTCAATCATCACCCACGGTGTCAAGAATTCACTTAGCATTCAGGTTAGCTGTCGCAACAGCGTGTCACGGTTATCATGTCGGGTTGCTTATCAAGATTACTATATCAAGGCAAGGGTGCGTCACAACGACCACCATCAAGAATTATCATGTTAAATTACTTGTCAAAGTGCACCACGCGGGTCACTAATCATGCAAGGCAAGTAGGGTCAGGTCCAGTTCGCCTAAACATCAGGCTGTGGTCAAGTCAGGCTACGCTCAAGTCAACATACGCTCCTCAGCATCGCTCAGGTGCATACACTCAGGTCAGCATACGCTCAGTCAGCATACGCTCAGGTCAGCATACGCTCAGTCAGCATACGCTCAGGTCAGCATACGCTCAGGTCAGCATACGCTCAGTCAGCATACGCTCAGGTCAGCATACGCTCAGTCAGCATACGCTCAGGTCAGCATACGCTCATCAGCATACGCTCAGGTCATACGCTCAGTCAGCATACGCTCATCACATACGCTCAGTGCATACGCTCAGGTCAGCGTACGCTCAGGTCAGCTACACTCAGGTTAGCGTACTCTCAGGTCAGCATACGCTCAGGCGTACCTCAGTCAGCGTATAAAGACTACGCTTCCAAAAGGCAGCGTATGGGTCTACGACTCCTTGTCACCCAAGTCAGCGTATGCAAGACATACGCTTCCAAAAGGCAGCGTATGAGTCAGACTGCGCTGCACTAAAGAGCGCGCGCAACTCAGCGGCGCAAGCTAAAAAGCTCGCGCACACTGCTCACTGTCTTCTCC
The DNA here is from genome assembly GCA_029216955.1 of Iris pallida. Classification (NCBI taxonomy): domain Eukaryota; kingdom Viridiplantae; phylum Streptophyta; class Magnoliopsida; order Asparagales; family Iridaceae; genus Iris; species Iris pallida. The sequence goes on along the minus strand of JANAVB010026199.1, from coordinate 22,354,276 downwards.
AAATCAGCAAGAACTCCATGGTTTGAACCTAAAACTTCAAAAGTCCATAACTTGGTCAAACAAGTCCAAATCCAACTTTTCAAAGGTTAAAATTGGGTAGAATAAAATTCTCTACAATATGGAACCATCGAAACTTGAAAACAAAGAAGTTTGATAGATCAAAACCACCAAAATCTGAAAATAATTAATTTCTAGATCTACAAAAATTAAAGCCTCAAAATGGAAAATGACAAGTTCTAATGTGTCTTAGAAACATGAGGAGAAGCTAATAGAACAATAAAAATGGGCTCTCTTGTGGAAGCAAGTTGCACTTGCCTAAGGGGTATTCTTGGTTGGTGGTGGGTTTAATAGAGAAGGAAGAAGAGTTAATGAGAAAGTGGAGGAGAGAGAAAAGTTAGGTGGGTTATAAAGGGAGAAGGTGGTGGGTTTAACATGATGAACCAAAGAATAAACCAAGCCAACCCAAAATAAACCAAGTTAAACCATTACATGCTATGATGAACCTAATCAAGATTAAACTGAAATTAGCTAGCCAGGCAGGAAAATAAAAATACATGTCAGAATTCCGTATACGTATACTGGAAATACGTAGAACAAAAAACAGGGGTGACAACTCTACCCACCTTAAAAGAATTCCGTCCTCAAAATTTAATCAAGAGGCTAGAGATGTCGAGCAAGCTATATCAATTGCAGACAATATAGGACTAGTAGTCAATCAAGCAATCATTCTTGCAAGCAAGGAACTTAAGCATAAGGCATAAGAAAGATATTATACCTTACGAGTCAAACAGGTCGGGATATCGCGATCGGATATCATCCTCACGCTCCCACGTTGACTCACCCAAAGAGTGATGACCCCAAGCAACACGGACTAATTTGATAGTCTTGTTCTTGAGTATCTTCTCCCTCCGGTCCAATATGGATACGGGTCTCTCCTCATACGAAAGGTTGGTACCAACAACCAATTCCGAATGATCAAGGACATGACTCGGATCCGGGATATACCGTCGTAATTGGGATACATGGAAGACATCATGCACCTCACATAACGACGGTGGAAGAGCGAGACGATAGGACACATCACCTACTCGCTCAAGGATATCAAACGGCCCTATATACCTAGGACTGAGCTTTTCCCGTACGCCGAATCGAATGACGCCATGGGTAGGCGAGATCCTAAGGAATACGTGGTCGTCGACAGAAAATTCAAGGGACACCGATGAGAATCGGCCCAATGACGCTGGCGATCTTGGGCAACTCAAAGATGATCTCTGACTTGTCTGACCACCTCAATAGTCCGCGTCACCATCTCTGGTCCAAGCATTTGCCTCTCACCGATATCGTCCTAAGCTAAAGGAGATCTGCACTTCCTGCCGTACAAGGCCTCGAAAGGTGCCATCTGGATACTAGCCTGGAAACTGTTGTTGTACGAGAACTCTACGAGATGCAGGTGATCTTCCCACGAACCACCGAAGTCGAGTGTACATGATCGCAGCATGTCTTCAAGAGCCTGGATCGTGCGTTCTGACTGACCATATGTCTGCGAATGGTAGGCTGAACTGAACTTGAGACGAGTCCCCAAACTCTCTTGAAGACTTCGCCAAAAGTGCGAGGTGAATCTTGAATCTCTATCGGACACAATACTGACTGGCACTCTATGCAATCTGACTATCTGCCTGAGGTACATCTCTGCAAGCTGATCCGTCGACTGGCCGATTCTGAAGGGAAGAAAATGAGCTACCTTCGTGAGACGATCAACTATAAACCCAGATGGCATCTCTCCCAGCTGGGGATCTAGGTAATCCAGTTACAAAATCCATGGTAATGTGCTCCCATTTCTATTCTGGGATCAGTAAAGGTTTAAGAAGTCCAGCTGGTCTCTAATGTTCAGCCTTAACTTGTTGGCAAACTAACAACGAGAGACAAACCGGGCTATCTCCCTCTTCATGCCATTCCACCAAAAATGCTGTCGAATATCACGATACATCTTCGTACCGCCGGAATGAATTAAATACTGAGAACTGTGGGCTTCTGCCATGATCTCCTGTCTGATATCACCACTGGGTACACAAAGACGCCTCCCATGTCGGAGTGTACCATCTTCATGAACGCATAACTCTGGTCTCTGTCCTGCCACACATTCTTCCCTAAGCCGCTGAAGCTTAGAGTCCGTGGACTGAGCTAACTTGATCCTCTCAACTATACTGGACTGAACTTGCATACTGGCCATCAATGCCACACTGGAAGGAAGAACAATTTCAATACCCATCTTCTGAAGATCTGCTAACAACTCTGGCTGCGCCGTTAGAAAATAAACTCTGGCTCTCCTGCTCAATGCATCTGCTACCACGTTGGCCTTCCCAGGATGATACTGCAAGCTGATGTCATAATCCACAAGTAGCTCTAGCCATCTCCTCTGACGCATATTAAGATCCTTCTGGGTAAACACATACTTCAGACTCTTGTGGTCGGTGAAAATCTCCACCCGATCTCCATATAAATAATGTCTCCAAAGTTTTAATGCAAAAACTACGGGTGCTAACTCCAGGTCATGGGTTGGGTAATTCCTCTCATGGTCACGAAGTTGACGTGATGCATAAGCGATTACCTTACCATGCTGCATCAAGACACATCCTAATCCTTTGCCGGATGCGTCGTAATAAACTGAAAATCCTCCCGTCCCGTCGGAAAGAGTGAGAATGGGGGCCGTCATCAATCTCCGCTTCAACTTCTCAAATGAACTCTGACACTCTGCTGTCCAAGCAAACTGTACATCCTTATGGGTCAACTGCATCAGTGGTGCTGAAATTCGAGCAAAGTCTGACACAAAGCGTCGGTAATAGCCGGCCAATCCGAGGAAACTCCGAACTTCTGCAACGGTGCTAGGTACTGGCCATGTCTCTATAGCCACTATCTTCTGGAGATCAACTTCCACTCCACCTCTGGTGATAATATGACCCAAGTACGAGATACGATCCAACCAAAACTCGCACTTACTGAACTTCGTGTACAACTGGTGCTCCCTGAGAATCTGAAGAACTACACGAAGATGCTGCTCATGCTCTGCCTCATTCTCGCTATAGACTAAGATGTCGTCTATGAACACTATCACGAACTGGTCCAAATAGGGCATAAAGATACGATTCATGAGGTCCATGAATACGATCGGCACATTGGTCGCTCCAAATGGCATAACAAGGAACTCCCAATGTCCATATCTAGATCTGAATGCTGTCTTCGGGATGTCCTCCTCTCTGACTCTGATCTGATGGTACCCTGACCGCAAGTCAATCTTCAAGAATACTGCCGCTCCCTTGAGCTGATCAAATAAATCATCTATCCTTGGTAAAGGATATCTATTCTTAATTGTTACAGAGTTCAAGGTACGATAATCAACACATAATCTTGACGTACCATCCTTCTTCTTCACAAGAAGCATCGGAGCTCCCCAAGGTGATCCGCTAGCACGAATGAATCCTTTGGTTCTAAGTTCTTCAATCATCTTGTACACGACCTCCAACTCTGATGGTGCCATCCTATAGACTCTTTCTGACACTGGTGCCATCCCTGTAATCAAGTCGATAGTGAACTCTATCTCTCTCTCTGGGGGCATGCCTGGAAGCTCTTCGGGAAATACGTCAGGAAACTCTTCTACAACTCTGGAAAACTGAACTGCTGCTGCTACGGCCATCCGCAATGCTGGAGAAGAAGGTTCTACTCTGCCTCGAAAAAATAAAAACTCTGGCTCACCGGGAATACTAAAAATAATCTTGCCGACATGGCAATCTATCCTAGCATACTGGTCCCTCAACCAATCCATTCCTAGGACTACATCATAATCGGCCATCGGGAACTCTATCAACCTAGCGGGAAACTCTCTACCGCTAACTACGATTCGGCACGAGGAAAACACACTATCTATACCCACAAGTCCGCTACCAATAAGTATATTAAGCCTTACTGATAATGACTCGGGCTCCATTCCTATCCGTGTCGCGAATCGTGCAGACATAAATGAATGCGATGCACCTGAATCAAATAATACTGATGCAGGAAAAGAGTTGACGAGAATGGTACCTGCCACCACCTCATCTGATGCCAACTCTTCCTCTACGGTCAAAGCCATCGTTTGACCGTGCCCTCTGGGTGCTGGTCCCCTCTGCTGGAAACCTCTCTGGCAGTTCTGAACCTGAGCTTGGACCTGGGCATACTGTTGCGGTCGCTGCTGCTGGAATGCCTGAGCCTGAGGCGGCAATGGCCTCGGAGGCTGATACTGCTGCTGCTGCACTGGTGCTGGTCCCCTCACTGAGGGACTAGTCTGGGCCGATGAGGATGAACCGGCTCTCTGTGGGCAGGACCCTATCATGTGATTCGGTGCCCCACAAGCCAAACACAATCCTTGTGCTCGGCGACATTCTGACACTACATGCCCTGGCTTCCCATAATGAGTGCAGCCCATTGTGGAAGACTGCCTCCGCTTCTGCTGCTGAGGATACGTCGGAGTCGAATGCTGAACCGACGTAACTGATGCTGCCCTTCTTGGAGCTCCAATGGTCAAGGCCCTAGCTGCGGGGGCTGGGGCTGAAGACTAGATCATCTGACCATAGGACCGCTTCCGTCCTCCAGTTCTGTCTACAATTCTCTGCGAGGTATACTCATGCCTCTTAGCTGCCCGCAAAACAGCATCAAAGGTCTGATGCTCAAACTGCTCCACTGCTAGAATGATCTCTAGGTGGAGTCCCTGCTGGAACTGCCGCGCTCGATCAAACTTGGTTGCCACCAAAGTGGGAGCAAACCGACTCAGTCTTGAAAACTCGGCCGCATATCCATCGACCGTCCTGCTCATCTGCCTGAGATTGGTGAACTTTGTCTGTAGGTCGTGCCGAGCCACAGCATCGAAGTACTTGATCTGAAACTTGTCACTGAATACCGCCCACAGGACAGGCGTTGCCAATCCAACCGCTATCATCGCCCACCAGGTGCGGGCTAGGTCCAATAACTGTAGACGTACCACAGCTACCTTCTCTCCTTCTGGAGTCTTGGCTGCATCTAAGATAATCTCAATGTCCTGGAGCCATGCATCGGCTGCAATACGGTCTTCACTCCCATCAAAGAAGGGAGGGTTGAGGTGCTTGAAACTGCTAGCCGCACTGTTCCCTTGATAACCAACACGGCCGATGGCATCTTGTACCGCCTGGTGCAGGGCATCGCTCCGACGATCTTGTGACGCAAGCAATGTCCTGATGAGACCTACCAAGGTGCCATCGTCAGGCTCTGCAGGCTGGACTGGCTGAACTGGGGGCTCGGGGTCCCCGGAATGCATGACTCGGGAGGCCGTTCCAGAGTGCTGGGCTTGGTCTCCAGGTTGCTGTTGGTCCACTGGAGGTGCTCCGACTTGCTGATCGGTAGGACCAGGAACAATGCCGCTGAAGGAAATGACATAGGAAACAATAAGAAAGGACCATGATAGATCGAGGATATAAACATGTGATCAGGTCAAGGATTCTGAAGGATCAAAAGGCACGAATAGAGATCAAGGGCGAGTGCTGATTGAGACATCTATCCGGTAAAACTCTCACACATCTTGATCTACAAGACCTGCATGGGCCACCACTTAAACCGTGTCACGCCCCACAAGCCAGAATACTGGAGAGCGGGGGACAGACACAGCCAGCTACGTACATTGAAGTAATTCTCACCTCGCAATACGGTCACGGCTGTCTAGATGCATGAGGGTTTACTACAAGCCATTAGTCTCTTAAGGTCAATAACGAGCCTAGTGTCTCAATCTCCAGCAAGCAAGTACATATAACAAGATGGTAGATCATCAGACATACAAAGTAAGACGTCCCATACATTACATATTCAGATGATCATGAAGCTAGTCATACAAAATACGAAGACTAGCAAAAGTTTAAGTCATACATGATCAACCCTAGGATTTGTCAATCATGCTACAGCCCGTAGGCAGACAGTAAGTAGAGTTGCAAACGAGCTAACACTTGCTCGGCGGCTAAACGCCTCAAAAGAATATTTTTATAAGGGAGTGGGAGAGCAAAATAAAAATCCACTCGTTGCCGGGATTCCTTCTAGTGTTCACCATCTGGCAGGAAGGTTGGGAGATCCTCGGTAGCTGCTCCAAAATCTGGCCATACAAAACCAGCTGGGTCAGACTCCAGAAAGAGCAAGTGCCACAAAGGGGGATTCACTTAAGAACTAAAACCAGCATGTCAGCACATAAATCATAGGTGAAATAACATAAGACATGAGTTAAAGAAAACAGGATGATAAACGATAAGATAACTAGAGGACTATTCCGGTACCCAAGTTACAACCCGTAAACCAAACAAGGACCGGGATTGTAACCCTTCACCTGAACAGAACTTAGCCTCGAACCAATTATCGATAACGTAGAGCATAAACAAGCATGTCCGGAGTTATCCATGTACTGGATCTAGGCAAGACTAAACAAGATAGGACTCCATCCATCATTCACGGCCAAGCAAAGAGTACGGCTTTATACTTAACTAACTAGGGTTATCACAAGCTTAGTTACAAGCAAGATGCAATGAGGTACGCCTACGGCCACAAGCCCTGCAGACTATCCAGGTTATCTAGACGCAAGGTTCAAGCTGAGAGTTATCATGCCTTGTTAGGTGACTTGGATGCAACACATGACGGTGTGCATAGTAATCGTTTTATGTAGTGCCCACATAGCAGTGAGCTGGAAATGTGCCCTACTCGTCGGTAGGCTACAAGTCCATCAAGGAAGGCGCCCAGATAACGGGATTACTTGTAGCCGGAATACCTCTCTATATGCTCTACTTGATCAATCTAGTCATTAACCTAGTCAGATTCGGTATGAATCCCTGACCGTGGAAACCAGGGATACATGTCCTAGACATGATGCGAGATAAGACTGGTTGCTTATACAAGTATATTCAATACAATCACCCACGGTGTCAAGAATTCACTTAGCATGTCAGGTTAGTTGTCGCAACAGCGTATCACGATTATCATGTCGGGTTGCTTATCAAGATTACTTATCAAGGCAAGGGTGCGTCACAACGGACCACCATCAAGAATTATCATGTTAAATTACTTGTCAATAGTGCACCACGACGGGTCACTAATCATGCAAGGCAAGTAGGGTCAGGTCCAGTTGAGCCTAAACATCAGGCTGCGGTCAAGTCAGGCTACGCTCAAGTTAACATACGCTCAGGTCAGCATACGCTCAGGTCAGCATACGCTCAGTCAGCATACGCTCAGGTCAGCATACGCTCAGTCAATATACGCTCAGGTCAGCATACGCTCTGTCAGCATACGCTCAGGTCAGCATATGCTCAGGTCAGCATACACTCAGTCAGCATACGCTCTGGTCAGCATATGCTCAGTCAGCATACGCTCAGGTCAGCATACGCTCAGTCAGCATACGCTAAGGTCAGCATACGCTCAGGTCAGCATACGCTCAGTCAGCATACAGGTCAGCATACGCTCAGTCAGCATACGCTCAGGTCAGCGTACGTTCTGGTCAGCAAACGCTCAGGTCAGCGTACGCTCAGGTCAGCATACGCTCTGGTCAGCGTACGCTCAGGTCAGCGTATGCAAGATATACGCTTCCAAAAGGCAGCGTATGAGGTCCATACGACTCCTTGTCACCCAAGTCAGCGTATGCAAGACATACGCTTCCAAAAGGCAGCGTATGAGTCAGACTGCGCTGCGCTAAAGAGCGCGCGCAAATCAGCGGCGCAAGCTAAAAAGCTCGTGCACACTGCTCACTGTCTTCTCCAAATCAGCAAGAACTCCATGGTTTGAACCTAAAACTTCAAAAGTCCATAACTTGGTCAAAATAAGTCCAAATCCAACTTTTCAAAGGTCAAAATTGGGTAGAATAAAATTCTCTACAACATAGAACCATCAAAACTTGAAAACAAAGAAGTTTGATAGATCAAAACCACCAAAATCCGAAAATAATTAATTTCTAGATCTACAAAAATCAAAGCCTCAAAATGGAAAATGACAAGTCCTAATGTGTCTTAGAAACATGAGGAGAAGCTAATGGAACAATAAAAATGGGCTCTCTTATGGAAGTAAGTTGCACTTGCCTAAGGGGTGTTCTTGGTTGGTGGTGGGTTTAATGGAGAAGGAAGAAGAGTTAATGAGAAAGTGGAGGAGAGATAAAAGTTAGGTAGGTTATAAAGGGGGAAGGTGGTTGGTTTAACATGATGAACCAAAGAATAAACCAAGCCAACCCAAAATAAACCAAGTTAAACCATTACATGCTATGATGAACCTAATCAAGATTAAACTGAAATTAGCTAGCTAGGCAGGAAAATAAAAATACATGTCAGGATTCCGTATATGTATACTGGAAATACATAGAACGAAAAACGGGGGTAACATATATATATAATATTATATGGATATATATATATATATATATATATATATATATATATATATATATATATATATATATATATATATATATATATACATAGAGATAGAAAGGGGCTATATATATAATATATGATAGAAACCTTAGAATGTAAAATTAGAGATCAATACCAGCAAGTCCAAGATCTATCTAACAATATACAAACTCAAAAATTCTGAGTTAAATCTCCAAAAATCAACTTATAACAAAAATCAACTCAAAATTACACAACCCGAAACCGAAAACCCAACTCGAAGCTCAAAACACACCATACTCAACTAGAACCCGTGAAACTTGCCAAACACGACGGTGTATACGTGTGTAACATGCTTGGGTAGTCACGGGGTCAAACCCGTGTCCGTATCGTGTCCACAGAGTACGTATCGGATATAACCGGATACGCGTGCATTGACAAGTGTACGTGCACGTGCGCTTTCGCTCGATTGAACGCCACACGCATAACAAGAAGTCTCATGCTCGTGCACATTGCTAGGTGGGGTCCCGGGCTAGGTCTAGGATACACTAAGATGACACAATGTCATGTCTAGGCGACATAGAACACGCGGATCCCGTACGGCCTGTGCGCTCGTGCGCGTGCTTGCCCCTGGACGCGTGTCGAGCCACGTGGCGCACGACACAAGCCACGGCGCGACTCAGGATCGAGTCCCTGGCTAGCCTAGGTATAGGACTTCGTGCTCGTGCTCCTGGAATGGGTCCTCATCGCGTCGTGTTTGCGTACGAAGGCCGTGTCAGCGGCACTTTTCAGCTGCATGCACAGTACAGGCTGAACCGTACGCGTCGGATTTCTCTGCGCACGCTCCACAAAACATTGTGAAATTTTAGAAGCACATTGGTAGAGGTTGCCCCCACGCGTCCATAAAATTTCATGCGAAACAGAGCCCTGTGCTTCGAGTTATGACGCACAGACAGCAGGACATGCACGGGGCCGTGCACGGGCCTCGTACACGCGTGTTCGTGTCCGATTCGGATACAAAAATCATGTCGAATCAAGATCCGTCTTCACAAAAGTTATTACAAATAATATCAAAAAGAAATTTGTGAAAACAGAATCAAAAAATAACAATTTTCAGTTCTAAGTGGTATTTCGTCGAACACGTGTTACAATGGACCGACACGTATCCGATACGGCTATCAAACGAAATCGCAAACCGAACAAACTTCATGCACAGGTCTGGAGTACCTATATGGATTCATCTACAAAGAAAAAATGGAATTAACAAGTGTTTAGAGAGATTTACCTATTGAGTGTCAAAACTCAATGAAACAAGCCTCCAAACACGTCGATGCCGCTTTCCTGCGGTCAAACGCCTTCGATCCCTCGCTAGCAAGTCTCCAGCAGGTTCCTATCCTCCCAATGGTCGCAATGCACTTCGTTTGGAAGGATTTGGGTGAGAAACGAGAGAATGGGGCCTTTGGAAGAGAAGAGAAAAACTAGGGTTTGAACTTGTGAAGGCAACTAGGTTTTCTACACAATGAGAGGGGAGCCGCTATTGTGGCCGGCCAAGCATGGGGGATATTAGGGTTAGGGTTTGGTCATAGGCTAACACTCCTCAAGTTGCTAAAAAGGCCCATTGACAAAAAGGCTAAAAGGCTTTGTGAAAAATAGCTTTAAAATGAATTAAAAGTTTCCTAAATTGGACAATGGCTCGAAAATGAAATCTAAATGGCTAAAAATGATTCTACTCAGGGTTGACTAAGGTTATACCACCTTCTACTACCCGAAACATCAATCAAAGCTACACAACAATCAATTTCATTGATAAATTAATAAAAATCAAAATAATGCACAATGACTAAAATACCCCTAATTAGAAAAAGTGAGTGTGACAACTATCACCCAGAGCGCCTCCATCACCTCCTCTATCTACACTCGATCCATCACCCAATGCGCCATTTCCTTCGCCAGATCGACCCATCGACTCCATAAACCAACTAGTCGTTCATGTCGACCAATCGGTTGTTCCTCTCGATCCTATTCCTCTAACGATGGATCCTAATCCTCCTCTCCGTCGTTCCTAACGTACCAGAGAAGTCAACGTCCGCCTTAAGGACTACATTTTCTTACAGGTGATTCTGTCTCCACACCAACTTTCATCGGCCTCGCCTAGTCCCACACCAGGTACGAGATATTCCCTTTGTTATTATTTAACCTATCATCGGTATTTGCCTACATATCTCACTTATGTTTCTAATGTGGGTTGGGATGAGGAACCGACATCTTATGATATTGCTGCAGCCGATCCCAAATGGCAGAAAGCTATGGATTCTAAGCTTCAAGCCTTTATTAACAATCAGACATGGAGTCTTGTTCCATTACCCCCTGGCAAACGCTCCATCAGTTGTAAATGGGTCTATCGGATTAAGCGTACGGCTGATGGTTCTGTTGAGCGCTATAAGGCTCGTCTTGTTGCTCGGGACTTTACTCAGACTGCAGGTATCGATTATCATGATACCTTTTCTCCTATTGCAAAAATGATAATTGTCTGTTGCCTTCTTGCTATTGCTGCCAGTCAGAATTGGTCTTTATATCAATTAGATGTTAATAATGTTTTCCTAAATGGTGATTTGTTAGAAGAAATTTATATTTATCCTCCTCCTTGTCTTCGACGACAGGGGGAGAACCTTGTGTATCGCCTCCACAAGTCGTTGTACGGACTGAAACAAGCTTCTCGTTAATGGTTTTCCAAGTTCTCCGAGGCCATTCTTGATGCTGATTTTTCTCAGTCCAAAGCCGACTATTCTTTATTTGTCTGTAAGAATTGTACATCCCTTACTGTCTTATTAATCTATGTGGACGATATTCTAATCACAGGGAACAATATGGAGTCTATTAATCCCCTGAAGCAATTCCTTCATACTCATTTTCGTATCAAGGACCTTGGTGATCATAAATTTTTCCTAGGCATTGAAATAGCTCATTCCAAGAAAGGAATTTACATATCTCAACGTAAATATGAGATTATCAAAGATAGTGGCTACTTGGGTGCTAAGTCGGTTAAGTTCCCTATGGAGGAATCCAAGCTTTCAAATAAAGGAGAACTAATCAAAGATCATGCTGCATACAAGCGTTTAGTTGGTCGACTTATATATCTTACAATTACCAGACCTGACATCACATACTTTGTTCATATCCTTAGTAGATTCATGCATGAGCCATGTCAACCTCACATGGTTGCTGCACTTCAAGTTGTCAGATATTTGAAGTATTCTCCTGTCAATGTTTGCTTTTACGTTCTAATAATAAACTGAACCTAAGAGCATTTTGATTCTGATCGGACAGTTGTCCTATCACTTGTCAATCTATGGTGTGCTGTCGCAGGCACCCAAAAATAAAATCTTACTCTTAAAATTATATGTAGTAGAGAGAGTAAGGATCGATCCCACGGAGAGTAATTAGTATAAATTTTATGCTATGTGAACAAGGATTGGGGGAGAGAGTTTTGAAAAGAAAATTTAAAAAGAGCTAAAGCAATTAAAGTATTAAAATCAATTAAGGAACAAATATTGGTCTCAGTGAACATTCACCATTGGAAATCATAAAATTGATCACTGATGCAAGCATAAATTAAATCATACTTTGAACATTTACCGTTGGAAGTATCTTCCTATCTCTCTTAGGCTTAATTAATCAGATACAAGCGACCTAATTAACTTTACTTAGTAAATAATCTAAGACAAGCGCTATAGATTTAATCTAGCAAGTTCTTAAAGAACAAAGAGATCGATAAAGCAAAACAATACAAGCACAAGCGGTTGTATTTAATTTTGTCAAACGTTTTTCTCCTAAGATCTAATAAAACAAAGCAGTTTATTAAAGCTTGGTTGCTTCACAAATTAGAAACATCAAACTATTACGGATTTGATATCTAATTTAGCGGTAGATCGAAATGAATAATAAACTAGTAGGCCTCCTAGTAATTAAACAAAACAATCATAAAAGTTGGCACAGAAAAACATTCATTATTCAAAGTATAACTCAAATATATAAAGCAATTTAGATCTGACAAGTTTATTGATTCCAAGGCTTTCGTACACTTCGACCAGCAAGACTTCTAGCCGCACATGTTCTTCAAAACTTGAAAAGAAAAGTTGGAGAAAGAGAAGAAGAGTTGTGTTGTGTGTGTTTTTCTCTTCTCATGATTTCTACCCCTTTTATACACCATAAATTAGTTTTTTCAAGCCCACAATATCTCCCACGTATCCTCTAAAGGTTACAACTTCTCAAACCAAAAAAAGACTAAGTCATAAAGCAAGTACAAAAATGGTTATTTTGGCTCCTAATTCTGTTCACAACATCTTTGATCTGACTTCATGCCTGATTTCGTCCATGATGCAGCCAGAATCTTGAAAATCACAAAATATGAAAGTTGTAACCCTCTGTCTTAGCTTTCCGAATCATTTTGAAGGACCTCAATTGCTATTCGGATGAGGAAGTTATGCTCATTTTGGTGAAAGGTGTCAAAACTGTCCAGAATTGTATTTTAGCTCTATTTTGCACATAGTGTCTCCAAATGCATCCTATAGCAAAATATAAATAGAATGAGTACCTTTAGTCATAAAATGATCATAAAATGGTGAACATTAAGGGATAAAAATATAACATTTTACGTTCTCATCAAATACCCCCGCACTTAACTTTTGTTCGTCCTCGGACAAAACTCTTATTTATTTATTTTCAAAACAAAAATCAAGGATGTAATGTCATAAATAAAGAATAACCATGCTCTTCAAAACTCATAACATATCATGAAAACATATTCTTAAACAATTTCTAATTATTTAGTAAGTAATTTTATTTGAAGGTAGAGTAAACTAAATTGGTAGACCCTCACAGGAATAAACACTCAACTCTCATATATTTGAAGGGTATGTGTTTCGCTCAAATTTATTCCAAAAGAAATGATCTACCATAAGCTTGCATATCTTCTCATTCTCCACCACTTGGATCACAGGCATAACACAAATCATAAGGACTTTTTATGGGTTGTAGCGGGGCTTAGGATTAAGGTAGGATATATTTTGGGAGTGTAGCTCAAAAGCCATTAAAACTAGTGGAGCAAAAATGATGTAACTCTAGCTCGAATATATAAAACATGTAAAACCAATCACTCCATTGAGCATCTTCTTCAATTTGAATTCAAAGTATTCAACATACCCCCTTTATTGGAATTGGAGGAGAAATAATAAAAATGAATATCAAAAGTAATTTCCTCCATCACTTTTTTTTTTCATTTTTTCTGTCTTTTTTTTTCTCTCTTTTCATTTTTATTTTTACAATAATGGAACTCCATAATTTGAGAATGAAAATATGTAGCCAAACTTGAAATTCAGATACCCCCACACTTATTTTTTTGTACACCCATACGTATCATAATGCTCCACTAGCTTTCCGGCTTGGGTAGGAATTTTTTTTTCAGGTTAAAGCTTGTAATGTGGGTTCACAAAAATAAAAGCAATAAGGCTCAAAAGGGTTTCAACCAAAGGAAAAATAACTTCAGGGAAGGCTATTTGGCTTATGTAGCGTATAACAAAGATGGCCTTAATCATATTCATGTATGCATGTGTCGATGTGACCTTGAAGAGAATCTAAGCAAGTTCTAGAGAAACAAGTCCATGGAAGAATAACTCTCATCAATGAAAATAGTAAGACTGATGTGTCAGTCTAAAGGCTCAAAATCTCACCGGCTTTTGTCTACCAAATTTAGTCACAACCATCCTCAAGAAAAATAACTATACTAATTAATTCTAAGTTGAAAAGAGTATTTATTCAATCATGTTATGAATTTTTTAAACTTAGTTAAATCTTCCTCATGACATACACAACCAAAAATTATTGAAAAACAAAACCCTTTTTTTGAAAATAAAATAAAATAAAACTTTATTGAAAACCACAAAAACATAAAAAATAAAAACTCTTCCTTTTTTTTTGAAACATAAAAAAAAAACTGAAACTGCTTAAAGTTATTAAATCCCATCCCCCACATTTAAACTGACATTGTCCCAATATAAGGCTAAATGCAAAGAAAAGACAAAAATAAACAACAACAACAAAATTGCAAGAATAAGAACAAACTCCCCTTGGGTTGCTTATGTTTATAGTCGTGGATGTGCCGTCCTTCAATTGGTATCAGTTGCATCCTCAAGGTTCAATTCATCCATATTCTCTACTTTGAAACCTTCATAGAAAAGCTTGAGCCTTTGGCCATTTACCTTGAACACTTTAGATGTTGCAAAACTTTGAATTTCAACTACACCATGATTAAAAACATTAGTAACAACAAAAGGACCAATCCAACGAGAATGTAATTTACCCGGAAACAGACGAAGTCGTGACTGGTATAGAAGGACTTTTTGACCAACTTGAAACTCTTTCCTAGAGATCATCTTGTCATGAAAAGCTTTAGTTTTCTCTTTGTAAATTCGAGCATTCTCATAGGCGTCAGTGCGAATTTCCTCCAGCTCTTGTAGTTGTAACTTTCTATGTTCTCCATTTTCATATGCCTTCATATTGAGACTCTTGATAGCCCAATAAGCCTTGTGTTGTAACTCAACAGGAAGATGGCACGGTTTTCCAAACACCAACCGGTATGGTGACATACCGATAGGTGTCTTATAAGCAGTTCTATACGCCCACAAAGCATCATCCAAGCGCAAACTCCAATCTTTTCTACTTGGATTGACCATCTTCTCAATGATGGACTTAATCTCTCTATTTGATACCTCCGCTTGCCCACTCGTTTGTGGATGGTAGGCAGTTGACATCTTGTGGGTCACATGGTACTTTTTCAGCAAAGACTCGACGGTTCGATTGCAAAAGTGAGTACCTCGATCACTTATTAAGGCTCTCGGAATCCCAAACCTGGAGAATATGTTGGACTTGATAAAATCTGAAACAACTTTAGAATCATTAGTCCTGGTAGCTTTAGCTTCTACCCACTTTGATACGTAATCAACAGCAAGCAAAATATAAACATAACCAAAAGATACAAGGAAAGGTCCCATAAAATCGATGCCCCAAACATCAAAAATTTCACAAAATAATATAGGATGTTGTGGCATTTCATTCCTTTGAAATATATTACCTGTCTTTTGGCAATTATTACATATTTTACAGAAAAAATATGAATCACGAAATAAAGACGGCCAATAGAAACCACATTCCAATACTTTTCTTGCCGTCCTCTTAGCTCCAAAATGTCCTCCACATGCATAAGAATGACAAAAGGTGAGAATTGAAATAATTTCATTTTCATGTACGCACCTTCTTATTATTTGATATGCACAATGCTTCCACAGGTATGGGTCATCCCACACATAGTATTTGGCATCACTTTTAAGCTTATCTCTTTGAGCCTTTGACAAACCATGAGGAAACAAATTAGTAACCAAATAATTTACAATATTTGCATACCAGGGTAATGTCGCAGTTGCAGCAAACAATTGCTCATCGGGGAACGTTTCTTGCAGACGAAGTTCATCCTCCACATGAACTAAATGACTTAAATGATCTGCAACATGATTTTCTTTTCCTCTTTTATCTTTGATCTCCAAATCAAATTCACTCAAGAGGAGCATCCATCGGATTAACCTTGGTTTTGCCTCTTTCTTCGTCATCAAATAACGAAGAGCTGCATGATCAGAATAAACAATAATTTTAGTACCAAGCAAATAAGATCTAAATTTTTCTAAAGCAAAAACAACAGCTAAAAGTTCTTTTTCAGTAGTAGAGTAATTTCTCTGAGCATCATTCAATGTTCTTGAAGCATAATAAATTGCGTGAGATGCTCCTCCCATCCTTTGACCCAATACAGCGCCGACTGCATAATCACTTGCATCACACATTATCTCAAAAGGTACGTTCCAGTCAGGGGGCTGGATAACTGGGGTAGAAGTCAATAGTTTCTTTAGTGTATCAAATGCCTTTTTACATGCCTCATCGAATTCAAATGCCACATCCTTTTGTAGCAACTTGCACAAGGGTAACGCTATTTTGGAGAATTCTTTGATGAATCTTCGATAAAAACCTTCATGTCCAAGAAAAGAACGAACTTCCCGCACACTAGTAGGATAAGGTAAAGATTGAATAATATCAATTTTGGCTTTATCTACCTCAATTCCCTTAGATGAAACAATATGACCCAAAACTATACCTTGTTCAACCATAAAATGACATTTTTCTGAGTTTAACACAAGATTAGTTTCTACACATCTTTGGAGAATAAGTGTAAGGTTATGCAAGCATTTATCAAAAGAGTCTCCATAAACTGTGAAATCATCCATAAATACTTCTATAATATGCTCAACATATTTTGAAAAAATGCTAACCATACACCTTTGGAAAGTGGCCGGGGCATTGCAAAGACCAAATGGCATGTGACGATATGCAAAAGTTCCAAATGGACATATAAAAGTTGTCTTTTCTTGATCTTCCGGAGCAATTGGAATTTGAAAATAACCTGAATAACCATCAAGAAAACAATAGTAAGTATGACCAGCTAACCTTTCAAGCATTTGATCAATAAAAGGTAATGGAAAGTGGTCTTTGCGAGTTTCAGCATTTAATTTTCTATAATCTATACAAACCCGCCACCCATTCTGGACACGAGTGGGAACTAGTTCATCATTTTGATTCTTTACGACAGTTATTCCGGTCTTTTTAGGAACCACTTGCACCGGACTAACCCACTGGCTATCTGAAATAGGATAGATCACTCAAACTTCAAGAAGTTTTAAGATCTCCTTTTTTACTACCTCCATCATGGGTGGGTTTAATCGTCTTTACGGTTGTCGGGATGGTTTTGCTCCTTCCTCAAGTAAGATGCGATGCATGCATGTAGACGGACTAATTTCTTTTATATCAGCAATTGTCCAACCGATAGTCGTCTTGTGCTCCTTAAGGACATGTACAAGCTTTTCTTCTTGTGTTGTACTAAGTTTATTAGAGATGATCACTGGTAATGTTCCTCCATCTCCAAGAAAAACATACTTAAGGTACTAGGAATAGGCTTCAAGTCTGGAACAGGGGCCTGCAAAATAGAGGGTGAAGGCCTCTTGTTAGAAATTGATAAGGAAATAGAAGGAAAGTTACCTGACGGTTGTACTTTTAGACAATCATTCAATGATGCAATAGTTTCCTACAAATTAGTACTCAGAGCTAACCCCTTATGCTCTTTTTCGATATGCTTACTAATCGCAACTTCTAATTCATCTTTGCCATCAAGTTCAAAAACATCATGTGCTAAAGAATCAACCACATCAATAGAATAAACAGTATTATCATCATCAGGATATTTTATGGCATCATAAATATTAAATTTAATAATTTCACCATCAAATTCCAAAGTAAGTATGCCACTATGTACATCTATCTTAGTCTTGGATGTCTTTAAAAATGGTCTTCCTAACAAAATAGGAGCAGTTTGATCACCATTTTCCATATCAAGCACATAAAAATCAGCAGAAAAAACCAAATTATCAATTTGTACAAGAACATCCTCAATTAATCCCTTGGGATAGGCATTAGATCTATCAGCCAATTGAATTACAACACCAGTTTTATTCAGAGGTCCAAGATTTAGAGATTCATATATAGAATATGGCATGACGTTGATAGAAGCTCCTAAATCAAACATGGCTTTCTCATATTTATTGTTACCTATCTTACAAGGGATAGTAAACATTCCTGGGTCTTTGCATTTCGTAGGGAGTTTTCTTTGAATTACTGCAGAAACACTCTCCCCCACTTTCACTTTTTCATATCCTTTAAGTTTTTGTTTCCTTTTTATTGTACACAATTCTTTTAAAAATTTAGCATAACGAGGTACTTGTTTGATAGCATCTAAAAGTGGAATATTTACCTCACATTTACGAAAAGTCTCATATAACTCATTATTTTGTTCAATTTTTCTAGATTTTGCTAAAGCTTGAGGAAAAGGAGGTACTGGTTTATAATCAGAAAGAGGTAGAAACTTACAATTAGGTACCTCATCATCGTTGGGGAAGTTCGTGTCTGCAACGGTTGTTTTCTCTTCCTCTTGTTTTGACGATGTAGGTGCTTCTTTTACTTGAATGTCAACCTCTTTACCACTTCTCAAAACGATTGCACTTGCATTTTCTTTCGGATTTATTATCGCTTGAGATGGTAGCTTCCCTGAACTTCGTGCCTCCAGCTTATTAATTGTTGTAGCCATTTGGCTCATTTGATTGTCCAAGCTTTGAATACTGGCCTTTGTCTCCTGTTGAAATTGCAAATTATTAGTGGCAAGAGACTTAACAATATCTTCTAAAGACATACCAGAGTTAGAAGTTTGGCCCGATTGTTTTTCATGGGGACATGGTTGCTTGTACTGTTGGTAACTTGGCCGATTTTGATTGACGGGATGATTTGATTGTGGATTCCTATAGTTGAAATTGGGATGATCTCTCCATCCTGGATTGTATGTGTTTGAGTAGGGATCATACTTCCTTTGTGGTTGTCCAGGAAAACTATCTACCACGTTCACTTGCTCATTGGGCTCTTCTTGAAGAGTTGGGCACATGTCAGTTGGATGCCCTGTTATTGAACATATCCCACAAGCCTTCGCCGTTTGTATGTTACCTACAGCCATTTGACGAACAAGAGAAGTTAAACTAGCAATTTGTTGTTCTAGGGAAGAAATATTTACCTCGTTGGCGTGTTTAGATGGAAGATCTAGCCTAGTGCCAAATTGTTGAGAATTGGCCGTCATATTTGCAATTAAATTTCTTGCGGCCTCAGGAGTTTTTTCTACCAAAGTTCCTCCACTAGCAGCATCTATCATGCTTCTATCATTTGATAGAAGGCCTTCATAGAAGTATTGAATAAGTAATTGCTCACTAATTTGATGATGGGGACAACTTGCACATAATTTTTTAAAACGTTCCCAGTACTCGTGGAGAGATTCTGTATTGTGTTGCCTTAACCCACAAATTTCTTTTCGGATATTGGCCGCCCTTGAAGCTGGAAAGTACTTTTCTAGGAACAATCTTTTCATCTCATTCCATGTGACAATACTTCCGGAGGGTAGGTAGTAGAGCCAATCCTTAGCCGCATCCTCTAATGAAAATGGAAAGGCTCTTAATTTAATTTGCTCTTCAGTCACCCCCGTTGGCTTCATACTTGTGCAAACCACATGAAGCTCCTTTAGATGCTTGTGAGGGTCTTCACCTGCAAGACCATGAAAAGTTGGCAATAAATGTATAAGTCCAGATTTTAATTCAAAAGTAGTAGTAGCATCTAAAGTAGGAAACGTTATGCATAAAGGGTGTTGATTCAAATCTGGGGCAGCGAGTTCTTTCAAAGTTCTATTTGCAACCATGACTCCTTCTTCAGGATTAGAATTGCAAGAGAATACAAAATCCGGAGCGAGGTTGTTCTCGTTAGATTCTCTTTGAGTTTCCTTCCTTAACCTGCGCAAAGTTCTTTCTATTTTTGGATCGGTCTGAAAATTACCTTGATTAGAAGATCGAGTCACAACCATAAACAATAAAGAACAATATGAAAAGCAATTCAAAAAAAAATTGAGAATGATAACTAATGATTTTTTTGTAAATGAATAAAAATATAATTAATTATAAAAAAAATAAAGATCACAAAAAGCACAAAAATTAACTAAGATTACTCCCCGGCAACGGCGCCAAAATTTGGTGTGCTGTCGCAGGCACCCAAAAATAAAACCTTACTCTTAAAATTATATGTAGTAGAGAGAGTAAGGATCGATCCCACGGAGAGTAATTAGTATAAATTTTATGCTATGTGAACAAGGATTGGGGGAGAGAGTTTTGAAAAGAAAATTTAAGAAGAGCTAAAACAATTAAAGTATTAAAATCAATTAAGGAACAAATATTGGTCTCAGTGAACATTCACCACTGGAAATCATAAAATTGATCACTGATGCAAGCATAAATTAAATCATACTTTGAACATTTACCGTTGGAAGTATCTTCCTATCTCTCTTAGGCTTAGTTAATCAGATACAAGCGACCTAATTAACTTTACTTACTAAATAATCTAAGACAAGCGCTATAGATTTAATCTAGCAAGTTCTTAAAGAACAAAGAGATCGATAAAGCAAAACAATACAAGCACAAGCGGTTGCATTTAATTTTGTCAAACGTTTTTCTCCTAAGATCTAATAAAACAAAGCAGTTTATTAAAGCTTGGTTGCTTCACAAATTAGAAACATCAAACTATTACGGATTTGATATCTAATTTAGCGGTAGATCGAAATAAATAATAAACTAGTAGGTCTCCTAGTAATTAAACAAAACAATCATAAAAGTTGGCACAGAAAAACATTCAATATTCAAAGTATAACTCAAATATATAAAGCAATTTAGATCTCACAAGTTTATTGATTCCAAGGCTTTCGTACACTTCGACCAACAAGACTTCTAGCCGCACATGTTCTTCAAAACTTGAAAAGAAAAGTTGGAGAAAGAGAAGAAGAGTTGTGTTGTGTGTGTTTTTCTCTTCTCATGATTTCTACCCCTTTTATACATCATAAATTAGTTTTTTCAAGCCCACAATATCTCCCACGTATCCTCTAAAGGTTACAACTTCTCAAACCAAAAAAAGACTAAGTCATAAAGCAAGTACAAAAATGGTTATTTTGGCTCCTAATTCTGTTCACAACATCTTTGATCTGATTTCATGCCTGATTTCGTCCATGATACAGCCAGAATCTCGAAAATCACAAAATATGAAAGTTGTAGCCCTCTGTCTTAGCTTTCCGAATCATTTTGAAGGACCTCAATTGCTATTCGGATGAGGAAGTTATGCTCATTTTGGTGAAAGGTGTCAAAACTGTCCAGAATTGCATTTTAGCTCTATTTTGCACATAGTGTCTCCAAATGCATCCTAGAGCAAAATATAAATAGAATGAATACCTTTAGTCATAAAATGATCATAAAATGGTGAACATTAAGGGATAAAAATATAACATTTTACGTTCTCATCAATCTACTACTGGCTACTGTGTGTTCTTGGAAAATTCTCTTATCTCATGGCGTACCAAGAGACAAGACAGTATCATTATCTAGCGTAGAAGCTGAATATAGAGTTATGGCAGGTACATGTTGTGAGCTAACTTAGTTGCGATATTTATTGGCTGATTTACATATGCATGTTTCAAGTCCTGCTATTTTACATTGTGATAATCAAGCAGCCTTACATATTGCTGCGAATCCTGTATTTCATGAAGGAACACGACATATTGAAATGGATTGTCATTTCATTCGGGATAAAACTTTGCAAGGTGAAGTTGTTACTCGACATGTGATTTCTTCACAACAACTGGCAGATGTGTTCACTAAGGCTTTGGGGAAAGAGAAGTTTAAATTGGTCATGTGCAAGTTGGGAGTTCTTGACATTCACTCTCCAACTTGAGAGGGAGTGTTGGAAAGTATATATTGATATTCAATTAGATTGATAGTGTAACTTGGCATTTAATTAGGATTGATCTGTTAGAACATTCTGAATCAATTTGTATTCAATTGTAATTAGTTATCATTCCTTTTTGGTCTCCTGACTTATTGGAGAACCTTAGCTCTATAAGTATGTGTTCTCTATATATTTCAAAAGAATGAATACAATTTCTTATTCTGCCTCAATATCTTTTTCTATAATACCCGGCCCAGCGAAGATCAAACCAGCAAGCCCCCTCTGAACAACGTCCACCGAGGGTCTGGAGTGCAATAGCTTCCCTATAAGGGCAAAACGAAACGGGATGACAAGCGCGACCACATCCTCTGACGTAAAGGACACCTCAGGGGCCCCTTGAAACACTGATGCCTTGCACGGAGGGATGATCGGCACCTCCACCGGAGGCAACCCTGCTACCACAGCAGCATAAGAAACGCCACTCGGTATAGGGGTGGCTGCCACTAAGGGCACCGCAGGATCCCCCATAGAGGGGAAAGACGGAAACCCCAGCAAGCCGAGAAACAGGAAAAAAAATTAGATAAAAGCAATGGAGAAAGGGGGGTGTAGGAGGGGGAGGAAAAGGGGCGGAAAGAACGGCCTACATATATATATCCTAAATGAGCAAATAAGCAGAATGAATGATATCCCTAGGATCTTATCTTAATTTAATCTAATGGTTGAAAGTTTAATAGCTTATTAAGGAAAGTTAATAATAATATTGACAATAAAATAATATATATTAATATACAAATTTGAATGTTAATGATTCGATAGCTTCGGATCAATGTTTTAAAAATCGGACCGATGATCGAACCGAAATTTTTTGGTGTAGGTCGGACCAGGGTTCAACCGGGTTCAATCGGGTTCAACCGGAGTTCAACCGGGGTTCAAATAGACTTGGTTTAGTTTGGTTTAAATATGTAAGATATCCATATTTACTTCTTGGTTTAGTTTTGTTTGGTCATAAACATGTTGGTTTGGTTTACTCTTACAACTATAAGGTCGATCAAAATCAAACCAAGAATTAAATGGTCCAAATTTTTCATGATAATTTTTTTATAATTTTTTTTCTTAAAAAAAAAACTAAAATTGGTCGGTTCAATTGTGAACGAGTCCGGCCGATTTACCGGTTGAACCCGATTTTTACAAAAAATCAACGGTTCTTTAAAAGGCCCGATTTTAATCGAACCGGACCGATTTTTTGGTTTAAAGCGGTCGGACCCGGTCCGACCGCCGGTCCGGTTTGGTTTTTATAACATTGCTTCGGATCTGTCCCTAAGGCACTACCCTGGTAATCTCGCCTTCCCCTTTTTTTTTTCCTCCTCCACGTACTTCGTCTCCTTCCCTCTTTCTGTTATCTACTCCACGACTAGAATGGATTAGCATTCGGAGACGACTGGATTTGGAGCTCTTCTATTATTTTTTCTGCAATCGGAGAGGAACCGTAGTGAGCAACCTGTCATTCTTTGGGCTGTTCTCGTCTTTGAAATAGGTAATTTATTGTGAAACCGGACCACCCCCATCTTCATTCATGGCAAACTAAGCATCTCCATTTGCTTTGCCTATGGATGAGCGTATGTAAACAACACAATATTTTGTCCAAATTAGTTTAAAATAGGGACTTTAACATTGACTTGGTTCTTGTGTTGGTATCATGGTCTTTGTTTTAAATGAGTAGTGTTATGGATTTACTATTTTCTTTTTTTGCATTCATGGTACCTCCTCCATCTTTTCTCAGGTTCCGCTTGGATTGAGGGTTAAGAGAGTTAAGTGAGAAAAAGTTAAATAAGGAAAAAATAAAATCATGTTTGGCTTGAAGGTGGAAGTTTAGGAGGGAGAGTTATAGAGGGTTAAATGAGGATTTATTTCACTATCTTTTGTCCATTTTTTTAACCCCCCAAATCGGAGGGTTAAGGAGGGTGATTGAATGTTTGTTTAAAAAGTCATAAATATCCCTCATTTGTTCTATAAAATATTATGATTTTTCTTTCATTTTTTTTTGTTTTCAACATGTTGCTCCGTACTTCCTAATTTGTGAAGATATTTTGACAAGTTATAATTAAAATTTCAATCAAATTTAATTTTATGATATATGTAATAAGTGTTGTAACTCATGGCTTTTCACCTTTCATCTCCTTGTAACCTACACATGACCTTTGGCCCTTCATTTCTTCATAACCCTCAACCTCTCTCCCTATATAAAGAGAGGTTGGGATAGCTTGTAAGTGGCACTTGAGTGATTTATATTATACGAGTATATTTCGTCACATCTCTTGCGTGTTTGAGTTTTTGCCTTACAACACGTTATCAGCATTTTGCTCGTGCAACGCCGGAGACCCGATGTACCGTTCTTTTTTTTTTTTAACCTCCTTTCACCGTACGGTAAGAAAGGTAATTTTAAAACTGATATTTTCATCCTAAATAACTAAATAAGGTACTTATTTTTGTCATATACTCGTATATAAGAGTATTTGTTATGCATTATCTAGTACTTGTGTCAAATGGAAAAAAAAATTTAAGAATTTTTTTTGGACTAATTTTTTGGAAGAATATGTTTTGTTAAAACAAGTAACTACAGTAGTATTGAAGAATATACTTTCTATGTTACAGCAGACTATTTGATAAAAGAAAAAAAAAAGGAAAACAAAATTTTTTTTTCTTTTGTCCAATTCTACATTACTTGCTAAACATTGTTGTTTGTCTTTACTGTTTGTAATACTAATCTTGTTTTCAAAGAAAAAAATATATATACATATTTTGTCTCAAGTGGGTTTTTGAACCCAGAACCTATCGGACCAGAACCTTAAACTAGCCCTTTAGACCAACTTTCCCATTTTAACTATTGTCACATTATTGATCCTTCCTTCTTGTTGTCTGGGATTTGGAGAGCTAACATTTAAATGCTAATAATTTTTTTTGGTAATGATGGATTTGAGCGCCTCAGTAACAATTTTTTATGTTGCTCAGTGAAACATTGTAACAGATGAATAATAAAATTGTATTTTTTTGTCATTATTTTTTGGGCGTCGCTTCATTAGACGTCGAAAAAATAGTTGACATTTTATTGGTGCTGCTTTCTTAGGCACCAATTCTTTTGTGTGCTGTTGCTTGCTTATGTTGTTCGTTTTTTGCATAATTACGAAAAAAAACAAACTTGAAAAATTTGAAAAATGGTTTTGGCTACATAAACAAATTCTGGCACCGCCAAATTTGGACCTTCCAAAATAACATTTTTGGCTAATATTTTTCAAAAGCAACGCTCATTTTGAGCACGCACTAAATTGTCACATATTTTGCACAGTTCGCAAATAGTGTGAATTTCTTGAAAAATCTTATTTATTCTTACATTTGAAAAAAAAAATTTACGAAGTCTCTCCGAATAGGCTCACCTATTTGGGTATGATGTCAGAAAGAACTTGGGGTTTGGTTTTTAAGCAGTCCCTGGTGACCCTCCTCCCTCATTTTTTCGCCTGGTCATATTCACGTAGAGCTGCTGAAAGGGGTTGACCGAATATTATTTTTGCTCAAATTATATTTATAATTATGCATTTTTACAAGAAACTAATTGACCTATCTATATCGGCCCATCGATCGATATAAGAGAATTTTTTTAAAAAAAAACAAAAATTGTTTTTATTTACGATTGTTTGTTGTTGCTTATACAAACCAAATCCATATAAACCTGTCGTTTTATATGTTGACTGATCAAGATTTTTTTCCTGTTGTAGAAAAATGTCGATCAAGATTGATTTTCCCATCCTTGAAGCCTCTGGCAAGAACTACTTGAACTGGACGCAAGACATCCAGAACCATCTAAATGCGCAGGGCCACTTGGACGTCATCTATAACGATGAAGAGCGCGAAGTGGAAGTCACTCGCTCAATGAACGCCAAAGCGATGATTCTATTCCGCAGGCATTTATCTGACGCCATGAAGGCGGAGTTCATTGAAATCTCCTCGCCGAAGACGCTATGGGACTATCTGAAAGAGCGCTTCGACCACCAGAAGACCATATGGCTGCCTGAAGCGCGCCATGACTGGTTGAACCTGCGCTTCCAAGACTTCAAGAGCGTAACTGATTATAACAATGAAGTCTGCAGGATTCGATCACTTCTCCAATACTACGGTGAGATATTAACCGACAGTGATCTATTGGAGAAAAAATACACCAGATTTTCTTCCACTGACAACTTGCTCCAGAAGCAATACCGCCAGTCTAAGTTCACCAAGTTTTTCGAGCTCATCACTCTGCTTTTACTAGACGAGAAGAACAGTCTCATTTTAATGAGAAACAACAATTCTCATCCTGCCGGAACAAACGCAATTCCAATGCCTGATGCAAACGCTCTCCGTGGACCAAATCCACGGTGGAAACGAGACAAGGGCCAGTCGTCACAGCCAAGGAACAGAGGCGAGTTTAAGTCTCGTCACCCAAAGCGAGGTTCTAACAAGAACCAAGGACCTTTGACTCCTAGACAGTCTCATGGTAAGAACCAACGGGCCAGTCGTTCCAAAGCGAGAGTGGCACCGGAGGAAGCTACTATCACTGATCCAAGAGGTATTGGCTGATATTGATAATATTCTTTCATAGATTAAATGACTGACATCTTAACTTTCATTTATGCAGAAATTCAATCTTCTCCAATTCCTCCAGTATGCACTGATATAGTGCCAACAACAGCGATAGCTAGCAGCAGCCGACATTTTTCAGACGGCTCCAAAGCAGGAAGTAGTCAGGCAGTAATGTCTGAAGCTACCGCTGCTAGGCTGCAACCTGTGTCAACAGACGATAAACTTGTCACTAGACCAAGCAATGGTAAGCTTGCCCTTATTTTTGATCCTTTTTTATAATCGCTAATGACAGCAAACTGATGGTGTTTATTTGATTTTGCAGAGGAACATCTGGGAGGGGCAACTAGCTCCACCATGGCTCCTTTGTCCAAAGAGATCTCAGTTCATGTTCAAGAAGCTGAACGTCCACCTGTACAAGCATTTGCTGCTTCAACTTCCACAGGAGTAGTTGCTACACCTGGCGCAGCGGCTACTAACAGATTTATAATTGGTTCCTTCACCAACCTCTTCTTCACTTCATTAGGACCCTTAGTAGAAAGGGTAATGGAGAGAGAGAATGTTGGTTTCATCACCGTTAGAACCCCAACTACTTATCTGATCGGTGCTATCCGAAGTCAGGGTGATGAAGCTCAAGCTGCCTATCTTGAACACATATTGGATGAACTGGAGGCATCTATTAAGATTTACAAAGACCTTAATCGGGGGGAGGTAGATCCCCTAGTAAATGCTGAGTTTGAAAGGATGACTCGCGAAGCTAAAGTCACAAAAGCTGCTTTCCAGACTTTTTTGGACACTTATACCATAAAGGCTTCAGAGTATGATTCCCGAATGGAGACATTAGCGTCTGCTGCTGG
This sequence comes from Iris pallida, assembly GCA_029216955.1. Classification (NCBI taxonomy): domain Eukaryota; kingdom Viridiplantae; phylum Streptophyta; class Magnoliopsida; order Asparagales; family Iridaceae; genus Iris; species Iris pallida. The sequence continues at coordinate 22,326,951 of JANAVB010026199.1, read as the reverse complement.
GGAGAAAGAAAAAAAGGTTGTTGAACTGAATGCAGAGTTTGCTCGACTTCAAGAAGAGTTGAAAATCGTTCAGCTTGCTCTTGAAGAAGAGACTACACAGCATGCAGCTGCCGTTCAGCAACTAGACATTCTAACCCACAAGAAGAATGAGTTTGTCACTTCCCATCAAGATGAAATCGCTCGCCGCCTAGTGACCTTGCCATCCTTTGACGATAAATCTAGAATGGCGGAAGCTAAAAGGCGGGTGTTGGATTCGCGTGAAGGACGACTTCAAGAATTGAAGCAGCAGATAGCTAGTTTGATGACTCCACCGATTGAGTGAAGAAAGACCTTTTGTACTTTTTCCTTCTTTATGATATATCTTTTTGTAATGCCTTTTATTTTAATTAATGAAAAGACATTATTTTTGTGGCTCTATTATTTTTTGCATATTCTATTAAGGATATAAATAATAGCGATGGAAAATATATTCAGAGGTTCAGAACATGATATATTTCTTGATTTAGAAAATAATTATATTCATTATATCTGCTCAGAGGTAATGTGGACATGGCAGAATATAATTCGTTGAATATCATTATTTCGGTAGACAACTTAATCAGAAATAAATACGTGACAAGTTGCTGATATGAAACGAAATGAATCGTCGGGATGAACCGTCGGATGTATGGAATGAACGAAAGAACCGTCGAATTGATGGAATGAACGGGTGAACCGTCGGATAGATGTAATGAACGGGTGAACTGTCGAATGAATGTAATGAACGGGTGAACCGTCGAATGAATGGAATGAACGGGCGAACCGTCAGATGAATGTAATGAATGTTGCGAAGAATGCGTCGCTTTGATATTTTAAGAATTTCTGGCTATAAATAGAACCGAAATTGAAATAGAATGATCACTTTCACTCTTCAACACAAAAAATGTCGTCTGAAGATGCATCCAAGAAGGCTGAGATTGTCCCGAAGGTTGAAGAAATCACGGAGGAACCTCCAGCTGAAGTAAACCAGCCAAAGCAGACGAAAGCGGGCGAAGGTTCGTCTGCACCCAAGCCACCGTGGGACATCTTGGACTTCCTACTTGAACCAGGGACGACGGACGAGGAGGAAGCCATGAGGATGGCCGCTTGCAAATTTCTGGTGGGTTCGAGCAAGGATGTTCTCGGCTCTTTTGCCGATTACATTTTTGAAAATGACGGTAGTGGTCCTCGTCCTGTCTTCAAGAAGGACGATAGTGATTCTCGTCCATAATATCTTGTAACACCATTTATGATGAAATAAAATAAAATTTTATTTATGAACTGCTTTGTCGTATTTACAAGAAATTCCTTTTACATTCATACATAGTACTTTTTAAGGAATTTGCCATTGATAGGCATCATTGCAACTCGATCGTCCAACTCTGTAAGTTGATAGGCTCCATTTGAGAAGATTTTGCTCACAATATATGGACCTTCCCACTTCGCGTCGAATTTGCCCTTGCTCATATGAGTCATGGTCATAGGACGTCTGACGGTTAGAACCAGTTCTCCTTTCTGAAAAGCTCTGACCTTAACTTTGCGATTAAAAGCTTTTGAGATTCGGGCTTGATATAACTTAATATTCTGTTGAGCCAATAATCGTTTCTCGTCGAGCGCTTCTAATTCTTGAAGTCGAAGGAGGTCGTTGTTCTCTACATTGAGCTCGTTGGCAATGGCAATCAGCAGAGATGGGATCTGAAGTTCCAAAGGTAGAACTGCTTCACAACCATACACAAGAGAAAAAGGTGTACAGCCTGTAGGGTTACGGACCGTAGTACGGTAGGTCCATAAACATTCTCCAAGTTTTTCACTCCAATTCCGTTTGTTAGTAGATACAAACTTCTTAAGGAGTTTGATAATAGTCTTGTTAAATGCTTCAGCTAAACCATTAGCAGCAGGATTGTAAGCTGTCGAAGCGACATTGTCAATCCGATGATCGTCATAAAACCTGGTAAACTTCTAGCTAAGGAACTGTGGTCCATTGTCGTGAATGATCCTTCGAGGTATACCAAATCTATAGATGACATGGTGTTTGACAAAGTTGATGACGCTACTGGTCTTAACTTCAGCTAGAGGTATAGCTTCAGCCCATTTGGAGAAGTAATCGGTTATAGCTAGTATGAACCAATGTCCTTTAGAAGAAGGAGGATTGATAGGACCTATAATATCCATGCCCAAAGCTTCAAAAGGCCAGGAAGCAGCAGTTGGATGTAGAAATTCTGACGGTTGGTGAATAAAATCTGCGTGGATTTGACAAGCTCGATATTTCTTTGCATATTCGATAGCATCCGATACCATAGAGGGCCAGTAGTAACCCATGCGTCAGATACGGTCTTGTAGTTTAGGACCAGGTTGATGTGCTCCGCAAACACCATCGTGAGCTTCACGTAACACTTGTTTTGCTTCATCACCAGCAAGACAGTGTAAGAGAAGACCGTCATAAGTCCGCCGGTAGAGAGTCTTAGTAGTCTGATTGTAGTAGAATCGCAGAGACCGTCGACGAATACTCGTAGCCTCCTTGGGATCTTCAGGAAGTATATCATGGACCATGAAGTCGATGAAGGGAGCTATCCAATCTTCACCGATAATATTGGCCTCAGTAAAATTACTGAACTCAATATTGCGATTGTTTTCGATGCAAAACAATTCCCGATTAGAGACAACCACCACCTATTGTCTTTTGACAGGTATGGCTAAGACTGCTGCAAGATTGGCCAAAGCATCTGCCTCAATATTGCAAGCTCGGCGGACATATTCGATAAAAAAGGCTTTAAATGATGTAGCCATATTGATTGTCGCTTCATGATAAGGCACTAGATATTGATGATGAACTTCATAGGTTCCTCTAACCTGGTTAACAACCAGCTTAGAGTCGCCATAGACTTCAAGATATTCGACGTCTAGTTGTTTAGCTAATTGAAGGCCAATGAGTAGAGCATTGTATTCTGCTACGTTGTGGGAGCAGGGTTCATCTATGGAATAGGCTCTTTGGATAGTTGACCCGTCTGGAGAAACAAGAACAACCCCAACTCCTGCGACAATGGCACCATTCGGCCCGATCCTGGATGCACCGTCAAAGAATAGACGCCAAGTAGAAAATTCTTCGGAGATCATATTTGATTCCAATGTTTCGTCTGGAATTTCATCGTAAAGTTTAGATGTTTCTGGAATAGGATGAGCCGCTAAGAAGTCTGCCAGTGCTTGACCCTTAACAGACTTTTGTGGAACATATACCATGTCATATTGGGCTAACAGAATGGCCCATGTAGCTAACCGAGAATTGAGTGTGCTGGGTTTCTTCATTAATACCCGAAGAGGATTAACTCGGGATATGACATGAATAGTTTATCCAATGATGTAATGCCTTATCTTTTGAACAGCAAACATAAGAGCTAAGCATTCTTTTTCAACTGGACTATAATGGTGTTCAGCACCAATCATAGTACGACTAAGATAGTAGATGGCTTGTTCATGGCCTTCTTTGTTTTTCTGGGCAAGTAAAGCACCCAATGAATGGTCCATAGCACTGACGTACATTAAGAATGGTATGCCCGAGATTGGTGGCACCAAGACTGGTGGGTTCATGAGATATTGTTTTATGTCGTCAAATGCTCGTTGACATTCTTCAGTCCAAATGAAAGATACACCCTTCTTCATTAACTGGGTAAATGGTCTGCAGTGTCCAGACAAATTTGAAATGAATCTCCTGATGTACGCAAGTCGACCTTGGAATCCTCGTAGCTTTTTTAAGTTGCGTGGAGGACGCATCTCTTGAATGGATTTGATCTTCTCAGGATCCACGTGTATACCTTTAGAGGTAATAACGAAGCCGAGAAATTTACCACTAGAGACACCCGAGAATGACTTGGTGGGATTCATTTTCAGCTGATGTTGGCGCATTAGATTGAAGATAGTTCTTAAATCTTGGATGTGATCTTCCTTTAGACGGCTCTTAACAGCAATATCGTCGACATAGCATTCGACAGTCTTGCGCAGATAATCTCGAAAGATGGTACTCATAACTCGTTGGTAAGTTACACCAGCGTTCTTGAGACCAAATGGCATCACTGTGTAGCAGTAGACTCCGCGAGGAGTGCGGAAAGAAGTGTGTTTTTCATCTTCAGGATTCATCTGAATCTGATTGTATCCAGAGAATCCATCCATGAAGGATATCCTTTCGAACCCGCAAGTGTTGTCAATCATGACATCTGTGATAGGGAGAGGAAACTCATCTTATGGACAGGCTTCATTAAGATCCCGAAAGTCGATGCAAACTCAAACTTTGCCAGTTTTTTTTAAGACTGGGACAACGTTGGCTACCCAATCTGGATGTTGTTCTTCTCAAATAAAGCCACAAGCTATGAGCTTTTTGACTTCATCATCGATTGCGTCCATCATTTCTAGCTTGAATCACCTTTGCTGCTGTTTGACTGGCTTTGCATTAGGCAAAATATTCAGTTTATGAGTGGCAATTTTGGGATCTAAACCTGGCATGTCCTCATAACTCCAGGCGAAGACGTCAATGTATTCTCGAATAAAAAGAATTAATTCTTACTTATCCGTCTCTGGAAGGTTCTTGCTAATGAATATTGGACGAGGTGACCCATTTTCTCCTACGTCAATTTGAACCAATTGATCTTCGGTAGGAGGTTCTCGTTATTCAAATCGGAGTTCCCATTGGGTATCCATTCGTTGAGCCCAAGGATCTGTTTCAGGATTTTCTTCGATATCTTCGTCATAACCTTCCGGGAGTTCAGCGGAGACCATGTTAGAAGGTACGATCAATCGATGAACTTGACTGATGCTGGTGTCAGAATCCCATGATCTGGAATCAGAAGAGTTAGAGCGCTTCTCACTATCAGACTCAGAGGCTGCTGGAGATAAGACTGGAGGTGACGCATATCCGAGACCTCTTTTTGTCCTGCTGTAGTACATCTCTGATTTTCCTTCCGGAACAACTGTACGGATAGGAGTTCATCTACCCTTACCATAGTTGAGGCCATTCTTGAAGTCATAACCCATCTTTCGGATGATGTCTTTTGATTGTTGACTATAACGACGGAGTTGGAGACGTCCCATATCGTTATTTTTGCTATCATCCGTATAGCTGAATTTTTGTTCTGTCCCTTTACTAAAAAGTATTGGACCCTCGCCTCTCTTTCGAGAAGGGACAACAAAGTATGAATTATCTGGGTGTTCGAGTAAGACCTCTGTTTGAAGAGACTGTACAACTCCCATTGTAAACGACTGAAAGCTATCTAACATATCCAAATAGCATTTAGTATGATAAATGACATCAGTATACTGGAAAGGAGATGCTTTTTCATTGATTTGTACATCTGTATTTACAACAGGACCTTTAGCCTTAGCAGGCTTGGTCAGATTGATTATAAGAGGGGGGGAAGAAGAGCGAGAAGGATTGGACTTGCTACGACGAAGGTTAATAACAAGCGGCTCAGAAGAGGTGAGCTCCCTTTTATCCTTGTTACGAGATAAATCGATAACAAGTGGCTCAGAAGAGGTGAGCTGCCTTTTATCCTTGTTATGACGTAGGTCGATAACAAGTGGCTCAGAAAAGGTGAGCTCCCTTTGATCTTGACCACCATCGGTTGGTTGCTTCCGGACTGGCAAGTGAATAGCCAGTGGTTTGGAGGACTGAGGACGAGAAACACGCCCTTTAACAGGTATGATGAGGGTATCATTGGGTACTACTTCTTGTTCTTCTTCAGTGTCTAGAGCCAGTACTACCTTCATGAACTCATCTTTATACATGCGAGCATCGTTACAATATGCTTCGACACCTTTAAAAGGGTAGAGATCCGCAACCTCTTTTTGAACCTCTCCATTGTCATTAACGTACTTGAAACATTGATGGAGAGTTGAAGGAACAATGTTGTGTTCTTGAAGGAATGGTCTCCCCAAAAGAGCATTGTAAGAGCAACCATGGTTATCTATAATATAGAAGGTCACCTTCGTGCGGAGATTGCCTATTAGATTTTTAGACGAATCTTGCCCAGAGGCTCACTTCTTCCCTAGTTGAACCCCAAGATGGTGGTGATTGTGCTAGAAAGACTATGTATTGGGATCTTCAGTGCGTCTAGCATTGTCTTCGACATGATGCTGAGTGCTGACCCGGGATCTATCAGAATACGATCGACCTTCATCGTGTCGATGTATCCTGTATAGTATAGAGGACGGTCATGCCTATTGTCTTCCATCAGCATATCATCCTGTGTGAAGGTAATGTTTGGAATTAACTCCAACACACTGTGACAGTGGAGGCAAGAGACAGGCTCTGATTCTGGCTTTTTTAGAAAAGTTAGACAGGTTTCCGCCTGCATGAGAGCTTCACTCAGAGTTTCTCGAGTCTCTTTGGAGAGGCGTAAGAGCTCAAAGATCGACAGCCTAGCCGGTGTATTAGCTAGTTGAGCCAAAATATCAAAATTGTATGGTTTCTCAAGTCCAGAAGGGGATGACTTCTTCAAAGGCTTGTCAAAGCGGACTTGTTGTTTGCCTTTGTCGGCTGCTGTCGGCTTAGGGGGAATGGGTTCTAAAATTGGTGAAGACACAGCAGGGATGCCCTCAGTAGAAGCAGGTTGCACTGGAGCGGACTCAGAAGAAGAAGCAGGGTTTTCTTGAGTTTCAGGAAATTCCCATAAATAGGCTTTCCCTGACCTGGTACCCAGCAGGATTTCCTCTTCAACTATGGGGTCAAAAGATACCATATTGCAGACCTTTGTTCTGCCCTTGGAGCGGTCTTTTTGCTTAGAATGAGCCTCGAAGTCTGCAACAAGGTTCGGGTGGATCCACATAATCTCGTCGTTATCAAGAGATAGGGGAACGAAACCTTCACTCCGTGGAGGAGGGAGATTCTCGATCTCAAGGGTGGCCTTGGGGATAGGGATGACACCATGCTGTACCATCTGTGGAGGGAAGTTACCGAACTGTACTGAGACCATGTTCGCGGTAACAGTCTTCTCATCTTGTTGAAGGGTGACAACCCCAGCATTGACTAACTCTTGAATCTTGCCTTTGAGCACATAACATGCGCGAGTGGGATGACCAATGAACCTGTGATAAATACAATATTTGGGATGATCAGTCTTACCAACCTCGTCAGGCTTCTTCGGGTCTAGAAATTGGAGCTTATTGCTTTTGATCAAGCAATCGAATATGCTCACGGTGTCATTCTCGTCAAAGGAGTACTCTACTTTAGGACGAGTTTCCCTGGGTGGAGGGGCAGAAGGAGTAGAAGTAGACATAGGTGGAGCTACGTTGACAGCCAGAGATTCTTTGTTCTTCAAATTGATGTTCAAAGTTTCTTTACCCTTGCGGTTGTTCTGGCGATTACCGCTACTAGCTGCCGGGTGTTCATCCCGGTCGGGGTTAGACATGTGTACCCCCAACTGCTTGAACTTATCAGCACTAACTTCAGCTGCTTTAGCATTGACAATGAATGATGGCCAGTCTTGAAATTGAGTTGACCCCGTCCACATGCTGATGATAGACAAAAGCTTTGCCTTGCAGGTATCTATAGTGACAGCGGCCGGAGTTCCAGGAGACATCTTTAATGCTTCTCGACGGAATCTTTCAATAAAACTCTCAGCGGTTTCATTATGTCTTTGTTTGATCTTGTTGAGGGCCGACATGGTCATGTCGTTGATTCCTTCGTAGAATCGTTCCAAGAATATTTGTTTCAAACCCGAGAAAGAAGTGATACAGCCATCAGGCAAGCTCCTGTACCAATCGTATGCTACACCGGCTAAACAGCCAACGAATACCCTGGTTAGAAGAGCGTCATTTGGCTGAAGTTGAACAGTCATTACTTCAAAGTGGTTAATGAACTGACTCGGAGAAGTGCTACCGTCAAACAGCAAAATTGTAGGGATTTTGTATTTAGGAGGGAACGGAACTTCCTTCCATTCAACCGGATAGGGTTGTTTGATCCCCAATCTTTGTAAATTGTCCTTCTCTTTAAAAGCCTCAAATTGAGTGCGCAAGAGTTTGACATCTTCATTAGCATCCTCCAATGATGAAGAAGGAGTAGGCTGAGTGTTAGGAGGAGGAACAGCATGGTAAGTGCGACCCCCAGCTCCTGACTGACTGGGTGTGGGTTGAATTTGTACAGGGAGTATTTGAGGAGATACTACCCCCAGACTTGCATTGACAGGCACTAACGATGCTATAATCTCAGGATTTACAGCAGGTGCGGTCGGTGGTACTGTATGTTGGGCCACGATGATAGAATGCATACTTGTAACCATTTCAGCCATGGTCTTCAGCTTATCCTCCATTGCAGCTATTCCTTGTTCTTGATTTGCTGAACTAGAAGCGTCTGGGTCTTCAGTGACAACATAAGCTGTCACTTCTCTAGGTACAGTAGAAGACATTGTTTGTTCAGAACTTTTGCTGTATGTATCATAATCAGAGAAGGAATCATCTCCTGAATAAGAAATAGGGAGATGACTAGAAGGATCTTGGAGAAGATTCCCATGCCCCATTGTGTCTCGACTTCGGGATCGGGTATGACGAAATACTCCTTCAAAAGATTCTTGGAGTAAATCTAAGTACCGCTGGCTGGGCCTGCGAGGCTTGCCGTGTTTGGAGCACTTTCTACCCCCAGTGTCTCGAGAAGCCATGTTGACGGAAGCATACAACACTTCGTCCTCGTCTTCTGACATTGGTTCAGAAGTTACAAAATTCAAACGATCGAAGACAGATCGTTTTGTTGTCTGGCAACAGCACTTGATGACAACCTTGTGATTACAATGATGTTCAAGTGGTTGAACTGGAGGTGTTGAGATGTTGTCCCGTTTTTGCTTGAAGTGCTCTTGGAGGCCAGGAATAATGACGGGACGAGAAGAAGTCTGAGGGATATGTTCCTTGACTACATTCGGAACATGGTTTCGGTTCTTCAGATGTTTTGTCCCGTGAGTATATAGAGAAGTACTCACCTCATTAGCATAGTTGTCAGGATTTTTTATCCTGGAAATTCGCCTCTGATGCAGGTTGATCTTCGGCATTGGCTGCTTGTGTTTTATAGAAGCTGGTCTATTGAGATAAGTCTGTAGATCAGCAAATTTACCCCCAGGGGTTTCTGTCTGAGACACCAGTAATTTTTCCTGTTTTGAGCGGGATATCCGGAGAGTTGGGAGATCTTGGAGTTCTGCTACCGGAGTAGGCAGAATGCCTCTTTGATCAGTACATTTCCCTTTGGCAGGGAGAGAAGAGCTCTTGTTTGAGAGAGTTCTTGTACTGATTGGTGTCGAGGCACGTTCAGATGGATCTTCTACGGTAAAAACCGGAGAAGACTGAGAAAAGACCAAAGGACCTTTTTCCTTATTTTGTGAAGAAGGGTTGGCTAAAAAGCATTTCCCTCTGTTGTCTTCCAAGTCGTGGAACGAGAAAGTTCGAGAAAAGACCAACGGGCCTTTTCCTTTGTTCTGAGGAGGAGGAGGAACAGTCAATAGACTACCCCCAGTGGATTGTGCTGGAGCAACAGGGTGCTTGGGAAGAGGAGCAGAGTTTTTCCCCTTGCTGTGAGAAGAAGGGAGATTAGCCAAAGGACTATCCCTATTAGACTGCACTGGAACAGCTTGCACAGAGGTTGAATGGGCAATAGGCGCATTGGCTGATTGCGCTTGGAAAGCTTTGACAGATGGCCTTTTGGCCACAGAAAATATAGTTTGTGCAGCAGGAGTCATGGCTTCAGAATGTTTAAGTTGCACTCTGGTTGCAGGAATAGTGAATTGTGCAGGAGGGAAGGAGGTCGCCAACTGCGCCAAGGGGAGAGGAGTCTTGCACTTTGCCAGAGTAGCATAAGAAGTAGGTTGTGCTGTTGCAGAAAGAGCAATGTGTTGCGCAAGATGATTGTGCAGAGGACTGCGCAAAGGACTTTGGAGTCCACAATGAACGGACCTTGCTCTTGGCAGAGGTTACAGTGCGACGAGTAGCCCCAGAGTTGATCATCGCCTCGTAGGCAGTCTGGTTGACCTTCATAACCAGCGTCTTCTGCGCCTTTCCGATAGACGCAACGTCACATTGAGTTGTCACTTCCTCGTCGGAGGAGAAAGTCGTCCCCAGCAGAGTCACCATTTTGTTTGCAAAAACAAAAGTCCTTTATTTCACAAACTTTGTAAGAAAATTACAATTAAATTCTGGGTAAGTACAACTATAGGAATCCGACCTGAAGACGATCGCTTTATCCCTTGGACGATGTGAACTTTGAAGACGATAGCCTCTGAAGAATGCAGCAGCACTTGGACAAGAACTCTTGATCTCTGATGATAATAATGATCTGATCCCCTTTAATGAAGGACTTGAAACTCTATTTATAGAGTTCTAGAAATAACTAATTTGTAGTTATTCTGAATTGTGCATGATGAACTGCGCTAGCAACAGATTGCGCAAACAACAAACTGTGCTGGCAGTTACTCGATCATGGGCCAACTGTATTAGACGCGTGGCATTATTTGATTGAAATGCGCATGGTCGTATACAGGCGGTTTCCACGTGGCGAGCAGTTGATGGCATGTAAGCCATGTAATAAGTGTTAGTTATCTTGATGGATTGTGTCACTTAAAAAGTGCTAGCATCAGACTGCGCTAAAACTCGGACTTGGTCAAACTGCGCTGAAGTTGAGCTCTCATACTGCGCTGGCTGTACAGCTGTCCTCGAGCGCTGTACTGCACAAGAAACGAAAGGACTCCCCGTTTATCGGGCTATCAGCTGTCAGAAGATCGGATTTTTGTCAGGTAATGATGGCATTGCCACATCAGCGTAGCGCGCTTGAGTGGTAGCACAGTTCAGCTTGCGCGTTTGAATTGTAGCGCAATCTGCCTCCTGCGCAGTCCATTTGAAGAGTGCGCAATTTAATTTTCTCTGTTTATTTGATAAATGCAACTTGATTTTTAGGATCTACAAGCTTGGCCGTTGACGACCGTAGAAAATAATACATTACTGATAGACCTCCAGACGATGTCAATCCAAGTCTCCGAGAACCCGAAGGCCCTGAACACCCATATCATGAATTGATAATCAAGTCTGTTGTAGGCCTTTTCCATGTCTAGCTTAATTGTATTGTTCCCTCACCTGGACGGGAATTTTATGCAGCTGATCATCTCTTTAGCCTACAGGATGTTGTCAAGGATGTTGCATCCACGAACAAATCCATTTTGCTCTTCGGAGATGATCTTGGGGAGAAGCCCTGATATACGATTAGCTATTGTCACGCCCCGACTCGCCCAATCGGTCGTCCTCGGACTTGATCGTGACTATTATAGAAATTAGTAGTGACCATATCGAGTTCGGAAGGCGGACTTCGGTACGTCCTCGGACTTGATCTTCAATTTATGGTAGCCTGAGCAAAGATCAATCTTGGAAAATACCATTGCCCCTTGCAACTGGTCAAACAAATCGTCTATCCTTGGCAATGGGTACTTGTTTCGTACCGTGTCCTTGTTAAGTTCCCGATAGTCGATGCACAGCCGCATCGATCCATCCTTCTTCCTTACAAACAACACTGGAGCACCCCATAGGGAGACACTAGGGCGAATATATCTGCGATCTAGCAACTCTTGTAGTTGTGCTTTCAGTTCCTTCAGCTCCGTCGGCGCCATTCGATAGGGTACTTTAGATATCGGTCGGGTGTCCGAAAAGGTGTCGATGCTGAATTCCATCTCTCGATCCGGCGGCATCCCTGGCAACTCGTCTGGGAACACATCAGGAAATTCTATCACGACTTCAGTCTGGGCTGTGCTTGCAATCTCCGTTCTTGTGTCTCGATCTGATGCTAGGTACCCGCTGCAACCAGAATGCAACATACGCCTTGCCGAAATCACCGATATTATCGTTGCTGTCTTTGACGCTGCTCTACACGAATAGGAGAACTCAGTTTTGCCCAAAAACGGAACACAACTCTCTTCTATGTGCATTCGATCGTTGCGTGGCATGTACCCAACCAATCCATACCGAGAATTATATCGTACTCCTTGATGTCGAGGACGATAACTTCCAAGGATAGATTTTTTTCCTCCGACGTAGATGTAACCATCCCTACAAATTTTAGTGGCAGGCATATCTACTCCCAATGGAGTGTTAACGCCAAGTTTCATATCTAAAAGTTGCATGGGTAATTTATTCTCTTCTACAAAGTCGACAGATATGTAACTATACGTAGTACCCGAATCGAACAGTACTCTAGCAGGCACATTTTTATAGAGTAATATACCTGTCACGACAGTGTCGGACGCGAACGCTTCGTCCCGAGTCAGTGCATATACTCGGCCTTGTGCCCCTTGGCGATTTTGTGGGTTCATGGGCACTGCGTTTGCGCCATGGACGGGAGGTGTCCTGTTCTAATTCTGGACGTTCCTTGAAGGATATTGGTTCGCCCTCCCCATTCGACAATCTACTACCTTGTGACTTAGCTGGACACACTTGAAGCATCCCCCTGGCAATCGACCGCCAGATGTCCCATCTTGCCGCAGCGATGGCACCGTACGCCGGGGTGAGGCCCCCGATACTCGAACATTTTTTGACGCTTTGGCACACCAGATCCTCCCGCGTCGTGAGGGTGCTTGTTGAAGTTGTTACGGACGCCGGACCCGGTCCTTTGCGAAGCTCGACCAAAGATCCGCTCGCTATCAAGGGCGGCATTATATGATTCCCTGTAAGTCTGGCATCTTTGCTTCATGACGTCCCGACGTGAATCGTCATTCAGGCCTTGTTAGAAGCGCTCGGACCATGCCTCCTTGTTCGGCAGAAAGGCCCCGGCAAACTTCGCAAGCTTTACGAACTTCGCATCATAATCTTTAACTGACATGTTTTCTTGCTTCAAGGACATGAATTCCTCTTCCTTCTGTCGACGAACGGCATGAGGAATGTATTGCTCGAGGAATGCCGGTTTGAACGTCTCCCACGAGACCTTAGCGTTGGGGTTGGCCTCATGGAGCTCTTGTTTCTTCGCCTCCCACCATTCGTAGGCCCTCATGTTTAGCTGCAAGGCTACACACCCGACTCTCTTGGACCCCTTGATGTTGAGGAGAATGAACAGACCCTCAATCTTTACTAGCCACCCCATGACTTCGTCAGGCTCTACTCTGCCGTTAAATTCAGACGGGTTCATCTTCTTGAATTTGGTCGCCTTGAGCAGGAAGGAGGAAGATATATGCCTCGTCGTTGCTGGTTGCACTTCTTCTTCTGACATGACGATCGTCGAGTTCTGTTGGGTCGCTATGGTGCTCACGATCCGGGTCAGGGCCTCCATCTGCTTTTGTTGGGCACTGATTTGGACCTGGATCTGTTCTTGCAGTTGTCGCTGCTGCATCTCCGCGTGGCGCTGTTGGACTTCCATGAGACACAATAATCGCTCCATGGCGGATTCGCTAGGCGTCGCTTCTTTGGTGCTAACCGTGCTAATCAACGTAGCGTTGACAGCGGGGACACCCGTTCTCTTCGATATTCCTACAAAATTGAGCAAACCCGTTAGTATTCTCAAAATATCTACGAGCTTATATGTATGGAACGGTTATTTCATGCCGCATATGTCAAAAAGTATAGTTTTTTGAAAAATTGCAACAGCATCTAAAAGAAAGTACTTTTGAAGGTTCGAGGTGTGAACCGTGCTCTGATACCAACTTGTCACGCCCCGACTCGCCCAATCGGTTGTCATCGCCTTGACTCGAGATGAATCGATCCCACGAGTCGGAACGTGATGTCGTACATGTCTTTATTGGACTTGTACAAGGAAAGAATGTGCACTTGAAATTTCCTTTGAGACGATACGTTGAAATTAAACAGTGCAGAGAGTTGAAGACATAGAATAGAAAGAAATTTAGCTTTTCATTCATAAAACTTGTAAAGTATATGCAAGGTCATTGTTATATTACATATGTCGTTGCGGCTACATCTTTGAACACAAAGGAAAACTCTCGACAAGCTGCCATAAAATAATCCTTGTCGTTCCATACATTTATGTCCCTTTATACGTTTGAACAAAATGCGTTCGATCTGAATTGGCCTTCAAAATACTTCAAAATAGGAGAGCTTCACGCCGCCTCCCGTTCTTCAGCTTCAGTCTAATCTCGAGCTCCAGCATGCGCGCTCGTTACCTGGAGAGTTGGGGGTTAGCACACTTGCTAGTGGATGGGACGAACCCACTCGTCTAAACCGACACTGCTTATTAAGGATTCTAGCATACGAAGTGATCTCTCTATTTAGAACTATATGAATTACAGTTCGTATCGAAGGCACATTTTAAATAGTAACAACATAACCAATTTCAACTTATCTTACCACGGCCGTGCTCATTTCCTGCACAAAATAAACATAATACTTACCACATGCACAAGACAATTGGTGAGCATGCAATCTATCTTATATGCGGTCATTGGTGATATCGACACCATGAAGGACGATTACATAGCATTGCGATGCGCCCTACCAGTCCAGGTTGCGAGCCTAACTAGAGGTCTCGCAATGCCTCGCGCCGAAGCACGATTCCATAATTTCTTCCTCGGCCGATTCGGTCCCACCGTCTTGGGTACCGTCTCGAGGAAAGCACACCTTATGCACAAGTCGTCCATGACAATGCGAATGTATGAACAGTTTAATATGTATGAAGTAAATTGCATAGCGTAGACATTATTAAACCACATAATCATTTCTACTCGTGCAAGGATTCTTTTTCCCGAAGCCGTACGTTCTGATTTAGCATCCCGTAGGCACCAAATTCTCCGAGGCGTAATATGCCGCAGAGGCGGGAGTATTGCCGCCGGGCTCCTTCCTGCATGTTGCACCAAGTGAATTCGTTGCCAGAGAACTGAAGCGGGGACAGATGGGCGTTAAAAATGGACACGGTCTGCTGCATCTAGGACTTATTTCAGCAGTAACCGATCCATTAGTTGGAACGGTACTCATCTCACTTGGCGCTAGATATCGCTTTGGGGTATCTGGCTCATTGGAAGAAGGCGATCACCGCCTCTGTGATGTCTGTCTTGATAATGTCCCAGCAGGATCTGAAGAAGGCGCCAGTGAAACCATCCGGGCTGGGGGCACTATGCTCGTTCAGTGCCCACACTGCTTCTTTGACTTCACACTCAGTGGATTGAATTTGCAGTTGGTTGTTGTCTCTGTCATCAACTAAGTAGAGAAAAGATAAACCTTGGTGTGAAACTTATAACTCTGAATTTATAAGTTTAACACTAAGTAGAGAAAAGATAAAGTTCTAGGAAAGAGATAGAATTTATAAGTTTCACACCAAGGTTTCTTCGTTGTGTTTTACAGAGCATGAAATAAATTCTATCTCTTTCCTAGAACTTTATCTTTTCTCTACTTAGTGTAAAACTTATAAATTCAGAGTTAACTTCTCTAAGTTGTTATATTATCCCGAGTTCTTGATCTTAGTGGCAAAGCATACACCCAGTTAGCATCATCGATTTGAACGTTGAACTTTTATGAATTTTGTTGGCGGAAAGCGGTAGAAAAAAGGGGCCGAAGAACCACCCACCTAGAGAGATTGCGCCAGGAGTAAGAGAATGCTTCACGACGGTCAAGCGTCTGTTACACGAACTCCTGCAAAGGCACGAGCATCGAATTAAAACCCTTCCTTCAATCCTTCCTTTGAAATTCCCAAAGACGCATTCAGAAATTGACGCAAAAGCACACTTATCAAACCCACACAACAATTCATTCAGAAAGCCAAGAAAACCAATAAAACCAACAGCAGACCGGTTGCGTCGCTTTCTTTAGAGTTCATTCACCAAGACACGGTCTGCTGCATCTAGGACTTATTTCAGCAGTAACCGATCTATTAGTTGGAACGGTACTCATCTCACTCGTCCAAATCAATTTTATTGATGCCATGGTTTTCGTATACCAAACCTGTCGCTGAGTCAGACTAGCCATCTATGTTCCCGACCATGTCTGACTTGCCACGAGCCTATCACATAGTGCTTCATCCCAACGGGAGCGGGGCACTACAGCTATAATCTTAGAAATAATCTTATTGGTGAAGGTGCACATACTCAGGGAGCGGAAATCTTTAAACGTCTCCGGGTTATCCTTCTTGGGGATGAGGATCAGGTTGGCGCTAGATATCGCTTTGGGGTATCTGGGTCATTGGAAGAAGGCGATCACCGCCTCTGTGATGTCTGTCTTGATAATGTCCCAGCAGGATCTGAAGAAGGCGCCAGTGAAACCATTCGGGCTGGGGGTACTATGCTCGTTTAGTGCCCACACTGCTTCTTTGACTTCACACTCAGTGGGTTGAATTTGCAGTTGGTTGTTGTCTCTGTCATCAACTAAGCAGGGGATCGCCGCAAGGAAGGCCACGTCTTTGGTAATGACATCTTTGGTGAACAGCTTAGTGTAGAAATCCGTCGCAGCCAACTGAATGTCACGATGGTCGTTGAAGGTGTGACCGCCCTCATTTGTAATATGGTGGAGATTGAGTTATTGTTTGCGGCCCTTGACATAAGAGTGAAAGTAACTCGTGTTCTTGTATCCCTCAATGTCCCAAGTCAGTCTGGCTTTCTGTTTATAAAATTCCTCCTCAATTTTCAGTAGAACTTCAATAGCGCTCTAGTGAGGTTAAGTGATGCACGGGCCGACGAGGAGCATTCGCAAGCGTACAGGATCTCAGCGCGAGCAACGTCGTCCTCAGTGATGCCAACAGCCTAAAATATGTCGTCGTAGGCTGCTCTACTCCAAGTGGTGAGGGCTTTTCTAGTAGCTTTAAGTTTGGCGGCCACTCGGACAAGAGGGTTGGGGTCGACTGGGCCCCCCCCCCCCAGGCTGCCGGCACAATGTCCTTGAACTGTGGGAGGTGACGCCACAGATCAAGAAAGTGAAAGTTCTTCTTGGGCTGGATAGTTTTTCTGCAGATCTCGATGAGGAGTGGTGAGTGATCTGATTCAGTGGCGTTGAGATGCGAGAGTCTGGAGTTGATAGCAAGGTCAGACCACTGAGAGTTTATGAGAGCACGGTCGAGGCGGGAGTATTGCCGTCGGGCTCCTTCCTGCATGTTGCACCAAGTGAATTCGTTGCCAGAGAACTAAAGCGGGGACAGATGGGCATTAAAAATGAAGTTGGCAAAGTCGAACATAGCTGGCATGGGGGGAGGGCGACCTTCCGTCTTCTCCTCTCTGCAGGTGACAACATTGAAGTCTCCGACACATAGCCAAGGGGTGTTAGGGTGTTGGAGATGTGTGTCAATTAATGAGCTTCATAGCTGTCTGCGTTCGACAATCTCATAACTACCAAGAACTGTCATCAGGAGGGATCGAGACTGAAGCATGGGTGATCCAACCAATATGAGATCTCCTGTCTAGAATCGTGGATGATCTCGAGCTTCACGTCCCTGGCGTGAGAATCCAGATGTCGTGACAGCTGGCGATGACGGAGGAGAATCCTAACTGCAACTGGATGGATTTAAGTTTCTTGGGGGTGGAGGGATTTTGGGTTCAATAATCACAATAATATTTATTTTATGAAGTCTCTTGAGACATTTTAATCTTCTCAAGGTTGGTTTGTTAGCAATGCCTCGAATGTTCCACAAAAGGATGTTAATCGTCGAGGTGATTGGGGAGGGGGAGTTGGTGAGTTTTGCGGCAGATCTGGTGATCATGGTCGTTCCCTCTTTGGCGCTTCTTTTACTTGATCTTTTGTTGGTGGCTGCTACCTTTTCTGGCTCCTTGGGGCGACTGTCCAAGGTGATGTCGGCAGGGTCAATGGCAGGATGCAAATAAACTTCTCCCTCTATTTCGGCCAAGGCTCTGAAGTAGTTATCCCTATCCGCAAATCCGGCGTCCAACGCTTGTTTCATCCTGACCACTGGTTCAGAACCTATGTTAACCAGATGTCCCGCGTGGATGGCAGACTCTTTGTTAGGGTTGGATTGTGTGTCCAGGTCTGAATGTTTAGCAGTCTCTGTCGCGGGTCTCTCTTCCTCCGGCTGAGAGCTATCCTTCCTCTCAATGTTGACACCTTGGTAGAGGTCCTCGGCTCCCATGCTATGAGTGGTCGTTATCTGACGGGGTCACCGGAGTCTATGGCGTCGTGTCTCGGGGGGGTGTTATCCTCCGATCCGAGCTCCATGCCTCCATCGTCAGCGGTATACATTTGAATGTATTCAGGGTGATTAGTTTCTTGGATGTCGCCGGAGGTTTCCGTGGCCAGGATGTCAAATTTGTTGGTGAGGTTTAGGGATGTGATTTTGGTGGGGATTGTGTCACGTCCTACAGGGACATTTTTTAGAAGTTGTTTTTGACCATGAGGGAGCTCCGCACTTGCTTCAAACTGAATATAAGAGTTAGGTAGAGAAAGGAACGGAGGTCTCTGTTCATGCATGCCTAGGCATGAGCTTAGGAGCCGCCTTGTGAGCGACTTTCTTTTTCAGTTCCAGATGTGCTCTGAAACAGTGTTTAATAAGATGCCCTCTCATATGGCAGTGATTGCAATAGATAATATTATTGTCGTAAATAATATGTTGAGTGTGTATCTTATTGTCAAGTGTTATTTGGATAGATTGGGGAGCTCCTTCGAAATGTCTAGCTCCATGCAGACTTTGGCATAGTTAGCTTTAGTCAGGATTCTAGTTTCCTCGGCCATAGCCACGTAGGTTCCAAAGGAATTATCGATCATTTTCAAAGCTGGCGGAATGAAAGAGATGAGTAAGGGGTTGGGGAGGGTGACCCATGTGGATACGATGGGCGAGTCCTCCTTCGTGTTGAAATCCTGGGACCATTTGGCTATAGTCATGACATAGGAGTCGATCCTGCCTGTGCCCCTAGTCTGAACAATCTTATAATCATTCGCCGAAGATAGGTGCAAAAGAATGTGTTTGGGTTCTAATGGAGCGACCCTGTAATCAGATGTGAGGCTCCAGAAGGCAACCGTTGCTTGGACTCAGGCTAACTTCGGACAACCAGTGGGGAATTTAAGAACGAAGGTGGAGGAGAATCTCTCGTACAGGGATGCCAGATCGGTAGAGAAGAAAGGTACCAAGATAGCCTGTGCATCTGTCGGGGGGTGGTAATCGATCTCTGAAAGCTCCACGTACAAAATGATCGGGGTTCTCTTGGCAGCCCGGTCGGGCCTAACCTTGTATGCAAAGGAAGCTGCAGGGGGGTTCAAAGAGGCCTCAGGTTGAGCCGATGAAGGCGGAACAGCGATACCGGCCACGAACGGCTGTACTGCGAGGGCACGCTCAGGGGGGGAGGGGTCGCCAAGGGAGGGCTCCTGGGCTCTGGCAACTAGGGGCCCAGAAACACCGAGGGGTGGCGCACATCCCAAAGCGTCCAAGAGCTGGGGCTCGAAGGACGGGAGGCGCGCAACAGGAGAGGACAGGGTGCCGACACACGGGATGAGGGAAGCTGAGAGGCTGTCAGCCAGACGAACGACGGAATGAACATGCACGCGGCCAGGGTGGCACGAGACAGATGGCGCAATGCAGGTCGCGTCCAACGGCGACGCATGTCCAGTACCAAAAATAGGCTCGGGGGGGCCAGCGCCAGACATCGCACAAGCCGGGACGCCAACAAATGGTGCAGAGGTACCAGGTAGCACACATGCCAGTGTGCCAACAAAAGGTACAGAGATGCCAGGTGGCGCACGGGCTGGGAGGGTAGCGCCAAACGAAAGGGTGGCCAGGACGCCAACAAATGGTACAGAGGAAGAAGGTGGTGCACAAGCCGGGACGCCAACAAATGGCGCAGAGATACATGGTAGCGCACGGGCCGGGAACTCAAATTCAAAAGCAAATTTGAATAAGACTCGAGGGTGGCTTGGCGGGAAACTCCAAGCGAGGGGCCCAAGGACGGAGGGGGCCAGACGAGACCAGTGGAAAGAGCGAGAGACTGGGAGCCTACGGCGACCGACGCAGCAGAGAACCACGCGAGGTCGGCTGGCGAGGGGCCACGGCGAAGGATGGAGGCGGGGGAGACAAGGGGGGAGGAGGAGAGGGAACAGGGAGAGTCGACAGACCCATCAGGAGGAACAGGTCTGTCGGCCAAGGAGCAGCATCACGGGGCTGGGGGGAGGGCCGGCCAGCGGACGCAGTGCTGGAGGGGCCGATCCTCCAGGGGGAGGCCGGCCAAGGCGCCCAAAGAGCCCACAGCGGGGCGGAGCAGCCGAAGACCAGGGGAGAAGCGCTGAACTGGGGTCGGAGGAAGGCGAGGGGGCCGGAGAAACGCCGAAGACGGGAGGACTCACCTGAATGCAGTACAAAGACTGCCTGCACGAGCTGAGGCCGACCGGGACTCGCCAGGGAAGCCGCAGGTCAGGAGCTCGCAATCGTCATGGGAGAGGAGCTCAGGAACTTTGTTGGAACTATATATATATATATATATATATATATATATATATTCTGAAAGAGGTAATTGTGTTACAGACTCTTGGCCCGAAGGCCTACAAACTCAGCACTGTGGTTGCTCCGTTGCTCAATCTTGCAACCTCTGGGGGTGATATGCCTTACTCTAACCACTTGAGCTAGTGGTCCTTGGCATATATATATATATATATATATATATATATATATATATATATATATATATATATATATACACCATGTTACGTCCCAGAACCAGAACACTGGAGAGCGGGGGCAGACATAGCCAGCTACTTATAATGAAATGGGATCCACTCCACTATACGGTCACGGCTGTCTAGATATATGAGGGTTTATCTACAAGCCATCAGTCTCTTAAGGTCAATAACAAGCCTAGTGTCTCAATCACAAGCAAATAAGTAAATATTACAAGATGTAAGATCACCAAATATACAATAGTAAGGCATCCCAAACATTACATATTCAGCTGATCATGAAGCTAGTCGTTACAAAATGTGAAGACTAGCAAGAGTTTAGTCATACATGATCAACCCTAGGTAGCCAATCATGTTACAGCCCATAAGCAGACACTAAGTAAAAATGTACACGAGTTAACACTTGTTCGGCGGCTAAACGCCTCAAAAGAATAATTTTACAATAGAGTGGGAGAGCCAAAATAAACCCACTCGTTGCCAGGATTCCTTCTAGAGGTCACCATGTGGCTGAAAGGTCGGTAGATCCTCTAGTGCTGCTCCGGTATCTGGCCATACAAAACCAGCTGGGTCAGATCCCAGAAAGAGCAAGTGCCACAAAGGAGGCTTCACTTAGGAACTAAAACCAGCAATCAGCACAAGAGTACAATTATAAAATAAAAGACAGTAATTAAAGAGAAACATGGCAGGTAATATACGATGAGATAACCATAGGACTATTCAGATAACGAGGTGACAACCCGTAAACCAAACAAGGACCGGGGTTGTAACCCTTCGTCTGAACAGAACTTGGAATTCTCACCATTTATCGGTAAAATAAATACATGTATTCAGGTCATGCAGTAATCTGGAACAGAATCAGGACAAGACTAGACTGGTTATACCGCATCCAATCAATCACGGCCAAGCAATAAGTACGGCTTGATACTTTAACTAACTAGGGTTATCACAGGCCTAGTTACTAACAAGATGCAGCGAGATTATTCCACAGCCACAAGCCCTGCAGACCATCCAGGCTATCCGGACGCAATTAGGGATTGAATTCAAGTGGGTACATCGTCCAGGAAATGCATGTACCCTTAGGTGACTTAGAGGGTGCAACACATGACAGTGTGCTGGGAATGTGCCCTACTCGACGGCAGGCTACAGATCCCAAGTGGGACGCCCAGATAAAGGGATTGCCTATAGCTGGAAAATCTCTTCATGACTACCGTGTTATTCTAGTTATTAACCTTAGTCAATTTACCGTAGGTACCCCTGACCGTGGTACTCAGGGGTCCCTGTCCTAGACATGATGCAAGACAAGACGGGTTAATTTGTACAAGCACAATCGTCCACGGTGTCCAGGTCATTCATACTTGTCGTGTCATGTTAGCCGTCGCAACAGCATTTCGAGAAATATCATGCCAGGTTTACTTGTCAAGAGTGCGCCACGGCGGGCCACTATCAAGAATTATCATGTCAAGTTATCATGTCAAATTGTCAGGTCAAGTTATCTTGTCAGGAGTGCACCACGGCGGGTCACTATCAAGTCTTGCCATTTATCAAGGAGGGGAGAAACTTGTGCAATAATAATATAATATAATATATATATTCTTGAGGCCAAGGAGAAACTCTACAACTTTTATGTTGGGAGTAGGAAAAAATTCTGACCATAATTCAGACAAATAAAACATTAAACAATCAAAGTGGACCCCATGAGGCCCAAAAGTGGGAGAACATACATGCGACCAAAGAGAGTGGGAGGCCACCCATGCGGCCAGCCAAAGCTTATGCGGCTAGCAAAATAACTGAAGGGGGCCATGCGGCTCGCAAGAAATATTCATACAACCAGAAAAGTCAAGGAGAGAGGAAACCACAATAAATGCAAGCTTCCACTCAAGCAAAAGAAAAAGGACACGTGGCCACTCAAGTACAGAGGCCATGTGGCCTAAAAGTGAATGGTCATGCGGCCATACGCTTCTCATGCGGCTCACTTGATAGCTAAGCATGCAAATGCAAGGCATATAAAATATGTAACATGGCAAGGCACATTAAAATATTAAAATTGCATCCTAACAAAGCGTATAAAATATGTTGCATGACAAAGCATATGCGGCTGGTGGCAAGCATATAAAGTATGCTTACATGGCAAGCATATGCGGCTGGCTTTCAAGAATGTATTAACAATGCATTTAAGGAAATACAACAATTCATTGAATTTAATGCATTGATAATGCATTAAATGCATTCTATTTAATGCTTTAATAATGCATTAATCTAATGCTTTGTTCTCTACCATATGGAACCAAAGCATTGCTTTAATTTAATGCTTTAATATAATGAATCAATGCTTTCTGGAGACAAAGCATTGCACTAAATGCTCATAAGAATGTATGCGGCTCTTAAGAATGCATGTGGCTGGGCAAGCATTTGAATCAATGCTTTCTGGAGACAAAGCATTGCATTAAATGCTCATAAGAATGTATGCGGCTCTTAAGAATGCATGCGGCTGGGCAAGCATTTGATTAATGCTTAAGAATGCATGCGGCTGGGCAAGCATTTAATTAATGCTTTACATGCGGCTGGTGTTTTTTTAGAATGCATTACAATAGCTTTAATATATGATGCAAGCATTAATATTTTGTACGTACATGCGGCTACCTCAAGCATGCATGCTTGCATTAATATAATGCAAGCAAGGTGTTGGCCAAGCATGCAACTTTGTTCCCATGTTCCAACTAAATTCTCATGCGGCCAGGTATTTATTGCCAGCAAATATCTAATGTAATTAATGCTAAGGCCAAGTAATAATTAATATTAATGGCAATCATTTAAGCAATTAATGTATGAATGCAAGCAATTAATGCTTGCAAGGCCATGCGGCCAAGAATAACAAATGGCCATGCGGCTGGGTAATTTGCATGCAATTGCATGCAAGCTTGCAAGCAACTGGCCATGCAATAAATAATGTTCATGCGGCCAGAAGCTAAAATGCTTATGCGGTCAGAGTGAAGTTAATAGCTCCCACAGAGAACATGTCCCTGGAAAATACCATGACATCCATGCTCCTCCAAACAACATCAGAAACCCAAATCTAAACTCCCGTAGGTCAAATTTGGGTAAAATAAAATTTTCTACAACATGGAACCATCAACTAGCAAAATATGCAAGTTTGATAGATCAAAATTTATGGGAATCGAAAATACCACAAAACTAGATCTACAAGAAATTAACCACCGAAATGAAAAATGCTAAGTACTAAAGTGGGTTAGAAACACATGAGGAAGACAGTGGAACAGTAAAAATGGGGTTCCTCCATGAAGCAAGATGCACTTGCCTAGACCTCTCTCTCTCTCTCTGGTAGGTGAAAGAGTTAAGATGGAGAAGAAGAAATGAGTAATGAGTATTAATAGAAGAGAGAGAGTGGGATAGATATTTATGGTAGGAGTGGTAGTAGGTGGGAGTGGTGGTAGGTGGGGTTTGTCTCCATATAAAACCAAACCAAGCCAAACCCACTAAACCGAACCAAACCAAGCCAATGCAATGCCATGATGAACCATGCTAATGCAACATACAAAATAAAACCCAAGGCTAACTAATTATGACAAACCAAAAATACGAGCCTGAAATACGTACACGTACTCCCAATACGCAATACGAACCACGGGCATTACAACTCTACCCACCTTAAAAGAATTCCGTATATATATATATATATATATATATATATATATATATATATATATATATATATATATATATATATATATATATATATATATAAATTTATCTTCTAATAAGATGGCCTATAGTAACATATCCTAAACCCTACATACGCCAATCGCGAATACATGTAGTAATGTATTCGTACGTCGTGTGGTCTGGGATGTTTGTTACGTATTAGGCTCGTCGTATTCTGTGAGCAGGACATAACAACTCTAGTCCACAATACTATGTAACAGTCAGATAAACTAATCTCATCCACATATACAAAAAGAACAAGAATAATATATAACTAAATATCTGAAACATAAATGTTAAAAATAAAGATAATAATAAATAGATATAGCATAATACAAGTTTGTCTGAGGACTGACGGGAACAAAGCCACTTCTACAAGGACTGAAGAGAAGCAATGCTGGAAGATAACTAGATTCGAGTATCTGCCACCTAGATAGGATACACAAATCCAAAGCAAAAATCTTACCGTTGGTTCAAGGGTGCTCCTCTGGGTTGTCCTCTGCGTCCTCTTGTGTACCTCCTAGATAGATTCCTGGAGTGTGCTCCTTCCTGTATATCTCCTCACTATGCCTGCAAAAGTACCATGTCCTTAGAGGGATGCAACAACATACATAGTAGCATGCTGACAGTAAAACGAAAAATATATACCTACTACACTCCACGATGTCACGGGGTATAGCTAAGGCTAATTAGCTAACTAAAATGAAAGTTGAGGAAAATGTTTGCACGTATTAAGCTGTCATGATAAAAAAAATACTACAGCTATGTATGATCTATTATGACACTAGATTATCAGACATAGAACACTCTATATATCATATGAGCAACTATGAAGGCATGCAATGGAGCTCAGGCGCCTAATAACTGTCCTTCCCATCCGATGAGACTGCATGGATCGCATCCACGATATATGCAATAGGGTCCTACTATATAACACGAATACATGAGAAATCGAAGAGTATCACTAGTAATTTAGAGTCCAAGAGTCATCATTGGAATGAAAATTCTACTTGATGATCTAAAAGACGGGTCCACGTCACGAACGTTCCGATAATAAGTCGAATATGAGGTACATGCCCAAACGTGAATGCAAGTCACTGTGTTCTAGGGTTGGGATCGTATCCAAAGATATGAGGTAACATGGTACCCCTAACAAGATCAACAATTAACAATCAACACTGCTATCCATCGATCCAGATCACCTCAATCAGTTGATTGCACCCGAGCCTCACTCCAAAGTCCGGGTACTGATTAACAAGTAAGATAATGATAACAAAATGATAAAATAGCATGACATAAAAATAACATAAACTGAAGTACGATCAACAAAGTATACTTGTCTAGTCCGTGTTTAGTAAAGTGTCGACGTATTGGACACAAACGTGTCGTATACGAAAAAAACACAAATCTCACCAAAAAAAACACAAATCCCGTGTGATGTCAGAGATGATGAAAAACTGTCCAGAAGTTCAGCTCAAAGAAAGTAGAGAAAATTACTGATTCAAGGTTAAACAAGATCTGCAAGCGAGACTGCATGGTACCAGAAAATGAAGCTAGATTAACAAGTATCTAAACAAGATAAATTATCTATCAAACTAGGTTAGAAAGATGGTGAACACTCATAGGTACTCTCAAAGTTGAAATTCGACGGACGGATTGCAAATGCACGTGCGTGCAATAGTTTGTGGGCTTGCGAAATGGCGATTCGATCGACGGTCTCATATTTGAATGAAACTTGCACTGTAGGGGTAAAATCATGTTACGAATCTATAGAACAAGTTTTATCGCAATCTGATGAGTACACAACGTAATCGAGAAATACTGAAAATCATCAATACAAGATAAATTTATGAATACGGGCCAAATTCATCGTGTTCAATTATCCGTCCATAGCCTTGGGAGCGATAAATAAAATGCATTAGGACACAAACAAATTAGAGAGTTATTTTGGAGAGCCAATCTCGGTACTAATTCGAAGAATTAACAAGCGGCCACTTCGTCGAAAATTCGGTCTACAACTGATAGAGAGAGAAAAAGACAGTGTCGACATGGTCATGGATTCTACATCCCTTCAGTTTTTGGTGAGTGGCAGTTTTTGGTGAGTGGTTTATTCTATTCACCGGTAGGGTAATTGTTGCGATTTTTGTTTTTGTTCTTTTGGATCTATCAGGGTTTAGATATACCTTGCATCTTTGGATAATGAATTGTGAGAGTTGTAACTAGATTATAGTGGAGTTGTGCTTGGCTTACCCCGTGTTTTTTTTACTACAAGAACTTTTCCACGTTAATACGTTGTTTGTGTTTGTGATTTCCTTTATTCCACATTGTTGGTTATTGATTTGTGGATTCAAACCTATCAAAGTAGTATCAAAGCCCAAGGTTCGACAAAGAAGATGGCTGAGATAAACACAGTGGCGTAGCCAAAAATTTAATATAGGGGCACAATGTTTACTATTAAAATAATAATAAATAATAACATATTTATAATTTCAAAAATATTATATATTAATATCAAATGTCATAAATTATTACAATCACTAAATAACACTTTTCCTTGACAATAAAAACCTTTGAGACTTCATATTCTAGAAATATTGAATGATATCTTTATAGTCAATGGCATCCAAAATGTCTCTTTCAATATATGTCACCAAACAATCATTCATCGTCGTCTCTTCCAATCGATTACCTAATAAAGTTTTGATAATTTTCATTGCAAAAAATACTCTCTACAGTTGAATAATATATTATTTTTCATCTTGCTCTCGGAATTTATTGAAAATTTTGAATAGTGTATTATTTTTTATCTAAAAATATCCAGTTTTGAAGTATTAGCCAAGATTATGTATAATTGCGTTTTGAAATATTAACCAAGATTATTTTAGCCAAGATTATTAAACAGTTTGAACAAAAGTATGAAGTTGCTCTAAAAAACAACCTAAGTATTTAACCGAAGTATGAAGTTGCTCTATAAACATTAATTTTAAACAAGAGGAAGGGACATAATTTACTTAATGCAACGCACTTGAATTTGTTGAAGAACTTTTTGATCACCAAAATCAACAAGAACTTAAATTTGGGTAATCTTCGTGGTATTAAAAAAACTGCAGGAAAAATATCATTAAAATAAAAAATAAAGAATAATTTACTTAATCCAGTATCTTCCTCTGCCACCATTAAATTTACTTTAAACAAATTCCAAACGGTTGAATCCCCATGCTTCCCGTGCTAACCAAATTCACTTTACAAATTAAAATATAACTCTAAGCAAAAATCCTATGGCCAAGCCTTTCTGCATTTAAAAAAAAAAAAAAAATCATAAATGCAAGTTCATGTTATATCATTAAACAAATTCATTGGTACATGACACAAAACTTGGCCTGTATCGGCTGTATATCATTAAACTACTGTTAATTCCTATTAATCATACATGATATAAGCAGGTTACGCAGTAAAAATGACTAAAAAAATGAACAATTGTTACCTGTTGGAAAATCAGGGGCGGCCCTGGTCCAGGACAAACCGGACGACGACCTAGGACCCCCTGACGAAAGAGGGTACCAACATGAAACTATCTACAATAGAACTAGTATGCATCATGTGCTTTTTTTAACAAAAAAAATATTGTGGTGCAGTAATTTTATGATGCTATACTTATATTTAAGAGGTCTTGGTTGAAATCTTGACTACAACAATTTTTTGTTTTATTTACACCTTTGTTTGTACAATTGTTACGAAATTTTAGTTTTCCATCGAAAAAATTGTGCCCCGGCGATAACAATCTCAAAGCTTTATCGCTACGATGGAAAACGTTAATGTTTCACTCTTCAATTATGACTTTTGCAAGTTAGAAAAGTTTGATGGAGAACATTACCAAGTCTGGAAGAGGAAGGTATATCTAACCCTTCAACTCAAAGACGTAGATCGCGTACTTTTGGAGGAAGAACCTACTGTTCCAGATGTTGGGTCTGCTGCCGCAATTACCGCGGCTACTAAACTTCAAGCAAAATGGAGAAAGAAAAATAGTATTTGCAGGCTGCTAATCCTGAATGCTATGGAAGATTCCCTTGCAGAATCCTATTCTAAGAAGAATATCGCTAGAGACATATGGGAGTCTCTAGAAAAACTCTACGAAGAAGACAAAAACCGTAGTAAAATCTATGTGGTTGAAAAATATCACAAGTGGTTCTTTGAGGACGAAAAGTCTATGCTGCCGCAGGTGAAGGAGTTCCTGAAACTGCGACAGAAGTTGGAAGACGAGACAATGCCCCTCCCCGACAAGTTTGTTGTTGGAGGGATTGTCTCAAAGCTCCCTGCTTGATGGAGCAAGTTCTATGCAAACATGCATAGGAAGAAGCTGGAGATCACCCTTGAAGATCTCCTGCAGAAAATCTATGTTGAGGACCAGATGCGGGCTCAACTGAAGGTGGACACACTGTCCAAACAATTGGCTAACGCCAATATGGTGCATACCAAGGAACCAAGGGGAAAGCAGGCGGCTTCCCACAGCAAGAAGAAGGACCCTGACAATCTAAAAGTCAAGGGAACTTCTATCAAGAAAAAGAAGCCAAAGTCTCAAATGCCTTGCTTCAAGTGTGGCAAGAAGGGCCACTCTAAGAATGAGTGTAAAGCAAAAACCAAGCAATCGGAGCAAGGAGAACCTAGTAAGGTATCTATGATCACTGATGTTGTTGCTATGATTGCGCAGGTTGATGGGGGTAGGAACAGATGCTGACTGGTGGGTAGACACTGGAGCCACCTGCCATGTTTGCTCCAGCAAGGAGTGGTTCACCACCTACACCCCTATTTCTGATGTGGTTATGGTGGCGAACCAGGCACAAGCTGAAGTGCTCGGGATCGGGACGGTGGTGTTGAAGCTGACTTCGGGGAAGTCTCTGACGCTTCAAGGCGTGAAGCACGTTCCTGCTATCGGCAAGAACCTCTGCAACGCAGGCCTCAAGATGGACATCAATACTGGCCAGATGGTGATGTCTATCAAGGAAACATATTTCGGGAAAACTTTTTATACCGAAGGAATGTTCAAGATTCAGCTTGTAAATCAGTTCAATGTTGTTAATACAATCACTCATTCTGCTTATACTTATGAGTTGTGGCATAATAGGCTAGGACATGTTCATTCTAAACGAATTAACAGAATGTCTAGTCTAGGGCTTATCTCCAAGTGTGAGGGTAAGGTAGAGAAATGTGAAGTTTGTGCTCAAACTAAGATCACAAGAAAACCCTTTCCTCGGGTTAATCGAAGTACAGATCTTTTGGAGTTAGTACACTCAGATATCTGTGACTTCAAACAGTTCTCTACAAAGGCCGGGATGAAGTATTTTATAACCTTCATCGATGACTTCTCAAAGTATGCGTTCGTTTATTTGCTGAAGGCTAAAGATAAAGCATTCGAGAAGTTCAAGGAGTTCAGAGCCGAAGGTGAGCGGCAGACTGGACAACAACTCAAAAGAATAAGAAGTAATCGAGGTGGGGAGTACATGTCTCATGAATTCGCATCGTTCTGTAAAGAACATGGAATTGTCAATGAGACTACGGCACCGTACTCTCCTCAATCAAACGGAGTAGCAGAAAGGAAGAATAAAACGTTAACAGAAATGATTAACTCAATGTTGTTGACTGCTGGCCTTCCTAAGTGCTACTGGGGTGAAGCTGCATTGACGGCCACTTTTATTCTAAATAGAGTGCCTCATGCAACTTTAGACGTTACTCCTCATGAACTCTGGCTCAAGGTCAGATCTAACTTGAATATCATTCGAGTGTTGGGGTGTCTGGCATATGTCAAGCTTCCAGATCTGAAGATTCAGAAGCTTGGGACAAGGACTACTAAGACGATCTTCTTGGGGTATGCCGAAAGAGTGATGCTCGGAGATTTCTTGATATTGAGTCAAATCATATCATTGAATCTCGCGACGCAGAATATTTTGAAGACAAATTTGTAAGGCACAAGAATATTGTTCTTGCGGATGTACCGGAGAACAATGAGGGTGCGCAGCAAACTGAAGTCTTCAATGAAGATATGGTCCAAGAAGATGTTGTTGAAACAACATTTGAACCAGAATAAGCTGAGCCGTCAGCTAAGCGTGTGAGGAGACCGAAGGACTTCGGAAGTGACTTTGTCACCTATCATGTGGAAGCAGATCCGCTTACCTATAGTGAGGCGATGAAGACCAGAGACGCGGTTTTCTGGAAGGAGGCGATTGACAATGAAATTGATTCCATAACCTCAAATAACACTTGGGTGTTGGTTGATCTTCCTGAAGGAGCGAAACCCATCGGATGCAAATGGATCTTCAAGAAGAAGATGAAAGCAGACGGAACTATTGACAAGTTCAAGGCTAGGTTGGTAGCCAAGGGGTTTTCTCAGAAGCAGGGGATTGACTATTTTGACACGTATGCTCCAGTTGCCCGGATGACCACCATCAGGATGTTGATTGCTCTTGCAGCAATACATAAGATGGTGATACATCAGATGGATGTGAATACGGCTTTTCTAAATGGCGAGCTGACCAAAGAGATTTACATGCAACAGCCAGAGGGATTTATCATCAGGGGTCTTGAAGACAAAGTCTGCAAGTTGGTGAAATCCTTGTACGGTCTTAAACAGGCTCCCAAGATGTGGTATGAGAAATTTGACAAAGTTATAAGGTCAAATGGCTACATGGTCAGCGATACGGATAAGTGTGTCTACACGAAGTTCGCTGATGGAAGAGGTGTGATCGTTTGTCTGTACGTAGACGACATGCTTATCCTAGGTACGGATATTAGCTGTGTCACGGAGACAAAGAAATTTATCTCAAGCAAGTTCAGTATGAAGGACTTGGGGGAAGCTGATGTGATCTTAGGGATCAAGATCATCCGGACAGACACTGGACTAGCGCTGTCACAGTCTCATTATGTTGAGAAAAGGATCACTCATTATGGGTATCGGGATCTTCCAGGGATCGATATACCGTACAGGTGTGATCTGAAGCTGAAACCTAATTCAGGGGAAAGCGTCAGGCAGCTGGAGTATACAAGCGTAATCGGAAGTTTGATGTATGCTACTACTGCCACAAGGCCTGACATAGCTTTCACCGTGGAAATGTTGAGTCGTTTCACGAGCAACCCAGGTGCTGAACATTGGAAAGCTGTGAAACGAATTATGAGATATCTCAAGAAGACTCAGACATATGCACTGTACTACAGCGAAGATCCGCTGGTAGTGAAAGGATTCAGTGATGCCAGTTGGTGTTCAGAGGTGGAGAGCGAGAGGTCCACAGGTGGATTCATTTTCACAATGGATGGAGCTGCTATATCGTGGAAGTCGAAGAAGCAGACTATGCTCTCGCGGTCTGTCACGCCCCAGAACCAGAATACTGGCAAGTAGGGACGGACCAGGCCAGCTACGTATACCAAAGTACTCCAGTACTCCGAAATAACGTATAAGTTGTATAGATGGGGTTACTACTACAAGCCAACAGTCGATCCTAGGTCAAGCAATCCTAGGTATCTCAATCACAAGCAGTAAACAATGTACAAGAAGTAAGATCAACTGGAATATAAAATAGTAAAGCGTCCCAAACTATCATATATCAATGATCATGAAGCTAGTAATACAGAGTAAAGACTAGCAAGAGTAATAGTCATACATGATAAGCTCTAGCTATAGTCTAGAATACGTAAATCATGTTCTGGCCCGTAGGCTAAATGTCAAGTCCAAAACACGAGCTAAACACGTGCTCGGAGGCTAAAGGCTAATCTTCTACTCCTCCTCCTAATCTTCTACTCCTCCTCCTAGGGGGGTTAGACACCACACCCAAGGCCTCAAGGCCAAGCTCTTGGCAAGCTCCAAGGGGGAGAGAGGGAAGAAGAAATGAAGAGAGAGTGAAAAGAATGAAAAGAGAGAGGAGAGAGAAAGTAAAATGGTATATATAGAAAGGGGAATTTAATCTTAGCCGTCGGATGGTGATCCATGTGAAGATCTAAGTCAATCCTAACCATCAAAACAAAACCAAATATCCAATGGGTAATAGGGTGCATCTACACTATTCATGAAAATATCAAAACACTATTCATCAAAATATCTAAAATACTATTCACAAAAATATCGGAAACACTATTCATGAAAATATCTGAAATCGAAAATATCTAAAATATGGAAAATCTGTCTGGACGGTATGCCGTCGGTATACTCCGGTATACTGGCGGTATGCCGGCCAAAAAGAAAATCTATAAGTTAGAAAAAATTTAAAGCATTACGAAAATCAAGAAAATACGAAATACACTACAAAATACGTATCCGTATATAAATACCGATACTGTGAGACGAGTCTCACAACTCTCCACAACTTAAAAAATAAATTCCGTCCTCGGAATTTCCTAAATCTAGTCAAGCATGAAAACCAAACCAAAGAGCTGGAAAAATCATATCAATCAAAACAAAGCATGGCATGTTGGTAAGTTAAAGACAACAGTAATATAAGTAAATGTGTAAGCAGTAACACAACTATAATCAAGAAGGGATGGAGGCATATGAATAAATATGTCTCCTGAGTCAGTTGAGTAGAAGTAGGCCTACGCTGACTCCACAACTTAGATAAAAATCAATTCTCAAAATAAGCCGGTACTAATGACTTAGTTCAAGACATGACTCTACCCAGGACGTATCTTCGTAGTCGGTACCAATGAAGTTATCACATGTCTCGACTACGAAGACAGAAGAGTAGGACGAGCAACTCGCCAAATATGCGTAACCCAAGAAATAAGTAAGAGTGGAAGCAGAATAGGACAATACCTACAACATAATCGTCCTCGGCCAAAACCTGCTCTAACATACCAAACTCTGCCTACCCACATCTCGGAACTGCTGCTCTGACCTGCTGCTGCTGAATCGGTACATGAGCCATATACTGCTGGACTGCCGGGGTAGCCGGTGAAGCCGGACTCTGGCAGGACTGACCCTGCTGGCTGATCAGGCTGAAATGACACCTCTGTCCTCGGGTCAACTCTGAACTCTGCCCCTGAATTCTGAGACTGATCCTCCATAACTGGCCTAACAGAAGATTACTGACTGCCATCAGCAGAACCCAAACAAGATGGTCCGAAGGATTAAGAACAATGCCCTTGAAAGTTAAAGGACACAAGGATTAAATCGAGGGAACATGAAAGATCAACGATCAAGGCAGATATCAGGTAAAGGATCGGAGATATAGAATAACACGAAGGATATCAATAAAGCAGAATTGTGACTGAGATATCTAAACATCAGTAACCCCCACATATCTGATAAATCAGGCCTGCGTGGGCCACCACTAAAACCTATATCACGCCCCAGAACCAGAATACTGGCAAGTAGGGACGGACCAGGCCAGCTATGTATACCAAAGTACTCCAGTACTCCGAAATAACGTATAAGATGTATAGATGGGGGTTACTACTACAAGCCAACAGTCGATCCTAGGTCAAGCAATCCTAGGTATCTCAATCACAAGCAGTAAACAATGTACAAGAAGTAAGATCAACTGGAATATAAAATAGTAAAGCGTCCCAAACTATCATATATCAATGATCATGAAGCTAGTAATACAGAGTAAAGACTAGCAAGAGTAATAGTCATACATGATAAGCTCTAGCTATAGTCTAGAATACACAAATCATGTTCTGGCCCGTAGGCTAAATGTCAAGTCCAAAACATGAGCTAAATACGTGCTCGGAGGCTAAACGCCTGTCACGACCCGCACCCTAGAGTCAGGGTACGAGAAGTGGGTACGTCCAGCCTACGCCGCAGTGTCGGCGGTAGAACGCTGTCCTAGGTCAATCATCTAACAATATAAAATACCTGTACAGTTTATACTCTCCGAATGGAGGTGACATAACAATATACATCTCAATCACATCTAGGGTAGAAGAACGAAAGATAGATAGATAGACAGTAACTCAAAGAGAACAGTAGAATAGATGAAAATGCCCAAGTGCCTAGGATAACATAACACCAGAATGTCAACTCATAATACAATAAGTCTAAGAATCTATATATCTCAACATCTCAAAATACAACTCAGAATGTGAGACAAAAAGATAATACCGAAAGACTGTCTAGCTAACTAGCCTAGACTACTGGGGCAACATCCTCAGCTGCAGGTGGATCCTGCTGAGGGTCCACAACATAAGTATCATCTAGTCCTGCTCCATAATAGGTAGTCACCAGGGCCTCATCCTCATCCTCTGTAATATTTTCAACAGGTCCAGTCAGGACAGGAACGAGCACAATACATCTCACGCAGTGCATAGTATGATAAGAAATATAAAGCATGCAATAGAGTAAAATACAGGAACTGCTGAAGGAAGATATATGTAGCAAAAGAGATAGCTGTAAAGGAAATATCTACTGTATATAGAGAACTGTAAGTGTCTAGTGATGTAGAGCACAAGATAGGCATGTGAATGGCTAGAATTTATACATGATTACACTACTGAGTTTGTACATGATTACACTACTTTGGAATTATTCACATGTCCACTTCTACTCCCCCGTTTTTCCAATCAATACACAAGGATCCATTCAGGTTACGTTAAGATTCATGATAAGCCCATAATTGGGTGATACGTGAGTGATTCATGAAGATTTATGGAGGCTCGGTGATCATGAGAGTACATGAGTCACTAGCTGATACATAAAGATACATGAAAATAGAAGCATGAGATACATGATGTAAGTGAAACACACGTGACAAAAGTATCTGATGCTCCCGAGGGGGATAACATCTCATAAAAAGATCCATATAGTACCAATCCGTGATAACAATCGTGTCAGCATCAAGTAAAGTAATCTAGAGCAAGAATATAAGTCATGGCAGATATGAAACGGTCAGAGAATGTACTCGCCTGATAACTGAATGTCTGAAGAGGATATACTGTCTGAGGAGAGGTGTATGGCTCCTAATCAGAGCAATACAAGTCACAATGTATCCACAATGGTAAAAATAAAGTATACAATGCATACTACATGATTCTAGGTTAATCTGGTCAAAAGTCAACTCTTGGTCAACTCTAATAGTCAAACTAGGTCACAGGAAGTCAAACTAAGTCAATAAGGTCAAACAAGGTCAAACAAGGTCAAACAAGTCAAATACTAGTTAACATGATCAATCTGGATCAAGTCTAGGTCAAACTTAGACCAACTAAGGTATTGGTCAAACAAAGACCAGTCAGCAAGGTAATTAGGTCAAACAAAGACCAGTCAATGAGGTAATTAAGTCAAACATGGTCAGACTAGTCAAACTAGTCAAAGTTAGGCCAACCTTAGTCAACTAGTTAGGGTTTTAGTCAAACTAGTTAAACTAGTCATTCTTAGGTTAATTAGGTCATGGTTTGAACTAAGGTTGACTTTGGTCAACCCTTAGTCAACAAAGGTTAACTAGTAGGGTTTTGGGCCTTTAGGTTAAATTGAGTTAGCCCCCAAGCCATAGGCTAGTAATCTTGGCCATAGGCTAATGGTTATAGGTTTCTATAGGCTAGTTGCTATAGGTTTTCATACAACCTATATTTAGAAGTCACAACTATATACATATATCTATATATATCTATATATATAGATATACACTACCTATCTACTTCCTATATACTAATATGGGATACATTATATATATACAACCCATACTCACATATATACCTAATATATATACATATATAGATAGCTATAATATATACATATATATACATTCCATATATATATATAAATATATATAACCCATATACCCTTAACTATATATACCAATATATATAACTATATATAAAATAACATATATATATATATATATATATATATATATATATATATATATAACATATATATATATATAGAGGGAAATAGAGAGAGAGATGTGAGAGAGGGACATAGAGTGAGAGAGGGAGAGAGAGAAAAAGAAACAGTGAAAGAGAGGGGAACAGAGAACAGGGGGGATGGGGGTGTCTCAGATTCCTGAGACAGGAATCACAGCCCCCAACACAACAAAATACACACACACCCCCTACACATATACATACATGTATATACACATGTATATACATGTATACACTCTAAAAACCCACCTACACACTCACATACATATATACTAGATATATATATACAGAAAATACACAATTACATGTATAATTCATATCAAAAATAGGTTTAAAACTCACTTTTAAAATCTGGAAATATCCCAATTTCCTGGAAAATACTGGACTGTGTATAGGTAATAGGGAAAAACTCGATTTTATACGAAAAACCGAGCTAATGCTCGAATCAAATGGTTGTTAACAGGTGCCCCACACATATACGTGTCATGTGTGTCAATGGCAAACCACCACGACACGACACGGCGTGTCCAAACACTTAAAATCCAAATCGAGTAAACTAGGATACACGAACACTAAACCGCAGTGTCGTGCACGTGTTCACGCGCCTCGTGGACACGACACGAGGCACGTGGGCCTCGTGGTCATGCCCACGTGTAGCCCACGTGTAGGGCTACACACTCGTGCAAACACGAGGTGTCCTCGACTCGTGTCCATGCGACACGAAGGCCGTGTCCAAGTCGGATTTCGACTGAAACTGTGCGCGTGTATGGCCAGTGCGGCCCTGATTTCGTGTCCGATACGACACGAGAAGTTGTGAGACTCGAGGGGGGCTTGTCAGAGGGTGCCCCCACCTCTGTGCCAAGTGGCACGTGTCCACGTGTCACGTGCAGCGAGCACGAGATGTGCAGCAGCAGGGGAGCCGCGCGCACTGTCGTGCTGCGTCGTGCACGCGTGTCGACCAGTCTAGGGCCACGTGTGTGCAACCTATGGTGTCGTGGTCGTGTCCTAGGATAGGTGGGGTGTCAGGGCATGTGTCCAAGTTCCTGTATCGTGTCCACGACACGTGTGGACACGACAGTAAGTGTCTAACAGTGGAGTTTTTTAGTGTCACAGTGTGGTTTAACAGTGTGTTCGTGTCCTGTTTTGGACACGGACACAACTCGAAGTGTGCTCAGAGTTATGGTTCTATGATCTACACCTATAGGGCTAAAAACTTGTTCAAAAAGTTTTCGAAAATAATAACATTTAATTCACAGAGGCAATACATCAAACACTTGCATAAAACCCTAGATACGTGTCCGATACGGACACCAAACCAACTCGAAATCCTACCAAACTTGACACACAGTTCCCTAGTACCTAGATGCATGCAAATATGAAAAGAAAACACAATATTAACATGGTTTATGGACATTTACCTATTAATGCAAATCTAATGGAAAAATAAGGAGAGGGGGGTGTGTATCCTTCAACTTTGTGATGCCAAACGCCTCCAAATCCTCAATAGCAGGCCCTAACTAGTACCCTTTAGTGTAGGGGAGTCCAATGCAAGAAACTAGAGGTGATTTGGATCAAAATTGATCAAGTTGTGATCTTGTGTAGGAAATGGATTTTCTAGGTATAAAATTCATGTAAATTTATCATGAATGAAATTAATGGGATTATATAGGAAGGGGGTAGTGTAGGGGGGGTACCCTTGGCTGCCATGGGGGTAGGGGAGGGTGTCCTACCACTTGCAAACTTAGCCCCTAAGTCTTTGACTAAGGGGGTTAGATATTTAGGTTCTAAATATCTAAAAAGTGAAATATCTAGATATTTATCTAACTAGATATTTATACATAAGGCTAATATCTAATCATTAGTCTTCTAGGTTAGTGGCTAACCTCTAGATTAGGGCTAAACTAGGTTAGAAGCTAACATGACACTAATCAACTAATTAAATAATAATAAATCACATAAATCTAAATAATTCCAAATAATTCCTAGAAAATTACCAAAATACCCTTTTGGCCAAAAATCACTAATTTGGTGTTCTACGCCTATGGCTAAGCTCTCATGGTCATGGCAACTTCTAGGTTAAGAAAAATTAGGGTTTACACTTAGTTATACTAACCAAAATCACAAAGTCATAAGTCATGACTTAGAAAATGGTTTAACTTAACTAAAATCACCAGAAAATCATACCATGACTAAAATACCACTAATAAATAATAAAAATAATAAATTTTCAAAAATCTCCAATTTTAGAAAATAGGGTGTTACAAGTCTACCCACCTTAAAATAATTTCGTCCTCAAAATTTAGATGGTCGTACTCCTCCTAGGTCAAACCTCCAACAATCAAGGACGAAGCCACTACCTAGGCAACATACAAGGTCAACAAGCAAAATATGGGTAGTAGACCTATACTGGGTCATGTCCAAAAATTAGCTGGCAGTTTTAGGTCATAAGGTGTCCTCAATTCAAATCGAAATCAAAGGTAACTCCATGGGGTAAATCAGGATGGAGCCTCGGGTCAGGAAAATCGTACTAAGCAAATAAAGCATACCATGGTATGCCTGAGTGGGACACTAAGGTCATGGGTGTAGTATGTCATGTCTAGGTCAGGCATGTGAAGTCAGTTTTGAGAAAACAACTAGTCTTGTGCTTCTAATTTAAAAGTCACGGTAACGTGTCTACGGTGATCACAATTTAGAGTGGGAAAGGTCTATGGCCTAAATTGAACCAAAATCATGATGAATAGTGGTACCAGGGGGACAGGTTAAATGGAACAGTCTGTGGTCTCATCTAGGTGCACTAGTCATTCTAGATCAATACTGTCCTATGGTATCAAAACGTACAAGCAATCTAAAGTGTCCTAATTGGGAAGATAAAGAAACAACAATCATCAAGGCTATAGGGTCGTCTACCATCTTATATGAAAATAGGTCATTAACAAGTGAAAAATCATTAAAGTTACCCTTCCATAAAAAGAAAATTGAAAATTTAGGTACAAACAATCACAAATAGATTTTTGTCTTGACATGATCTAAGTTGATCAATTTTAGGATAAATCGAGATTTGGGCAAGATAGAAAATCAATGAAATTAAGTATAAGCACGAGCATCCAATGATGAAGATCCAGGTCATGATAAATTTTAATTCAACGGGATACGAATACGAGGTTCATAGGCGATAAAATAATTCCAAGGAGAATTGTCAAGGCTGTTGCGGACAAGATTCTAGGGCAAGTTTAACTGTCTCCATCCACGTAGATTAATATATGAAAAAGCGAACCAAAACGCAATAGGTTGATCAGACCATCATACGTCGGTTCTGATTAGATAATATGTTAGTGGGTGTACACCCAATAAATATATCATGATCAAGCTCGAAAAGGATAAGCTTGTAAAACTTAAGGATAAATTTATAGCATAAGATATAAGTAAGGGTGGAAATGATGAAGAAAATACATAGTCCAAGATTCTTAACCAATCGGGTCAAGCATTCAAGGTAAGGTACAAGGTTAAGTATTTGAGGGTTCAAGCAGAACACCATCACATGCCAGGTCGAAAGAATTGAGCCAAGATGGATCTCTAACTGAAATAAGAATTAATTTAGTATCATGGTAGAGGTTATGGTTTAGCCATTTGACCAGAAAATCATGTCAAGGAAATAGAGTACAAGGAGACGGGTTTTAGTGGGACATGGAATACCTACATGAAGGTAGGCTAGTCTAGGTCTTACATGTGAAGTTTGTTTGGGAGGTAACAGCTAGTATTATACTCTGAATACCTAAGTCACGGTAAAGGACGTCCAATGATCTAGAATAGAAAGTGGGAGTTCAAGACGTGATAATTGATGCAAAAATTGAAGAAGATCAAATTAACCAATGAAATAAAATTAATCAGGAATCCAGTAAATAATTTAGGAACACAGTCCTAAGATAGATAGGCTACTAGATGAATATATTTAGGGTTCGATCAATCAAGGGTCAAGATTAGAAGGTCTCAATAAAGTCTTGATTTGAGAAAATGTCGAGTAAGTCAGGTTTGGGATACAGTCACTTAGATTGGTAGAAAGAGTTTAAGCAAGGTGCAAAAATAGAGAGGACAGTTCATTTCAATGAAAGGCAATTAGCAAGAGGATTAGATGGCAAGAAACAGATAAGAGTTTTCTCATAATTGTGATTGAGTACCCTAAAAAATAAAAGATATTAATCTAACACTAAGAAATTAAAATCAACAACTACAAAAATTTCAAAATCGTCAACTAACACCAGGATTCAAAGTTCTACAGTGAATCCTCCAAAATTAAATTTAATCAAGGAAAAATGAGTTTAAATCGTAATTTCAAATGAGATTCTCAAGGGTCATCCCAGGAATCTCTAAAGGTATCCTAGCAGTGATTGAGTATCCACTCTCTCTAAGCCTATTCCTCAAATCCTATCGCAGGCTGTAGTGATACTCTAGTTCGAATACCACTACATAAACTCGACCTGCATGGGCCACCACTAAAACGTGTCACGACCCGTACCCTAGAGTCAGGGCACGAGAAGTGGGTACGTCCAGCCTACGCCGCAGTGTCGGCAGTAGAACGCTGTCCTAGGTCAATCATCTAACAATATAAAATACCTGTACAGTTTATACTCTTCGAATGGAGGTGACATAACAATATACATCTCAATCACATCTAGGGTAGAAGAACGAAAGATAGATAGATAGACAGTAACTCAAAGAGAACAGTAGAATAGATGAAAATGCCCAAGTGCCTAGGATAACATAACACCAGAATGTCAACTCATAATACAATAAGTCTAAGAATCTATATATCTCAACATCTCAAAATACAACTCAGAATGTGAGACAAAAAGATAATACCGAAAGACTGTCTAGCTAACTAGCATAGACTACTGGGGCAACATCCTCAGCTGCAGGTGGATCCTGCTGAGGGTCCACAACATAAGTATCATCTAGTCCTGCTCCATAATAGGTAGTCACCAGGGCCTCATCCTCATC
This sequence comes from Iris pallida, assembly GCA_029216955.1. Classification (NCBI taxonomy): domain Eukaryota; kingdom Viridiplantae; phylum Streptophyta; class Magnoliopsida; order Asparagales; family Iridaceae; genus Iris; species Iris pallida. The sequence continues at coordinate 22,285,836 of JANAVB010026199.1, read as the reverse complement.
CTCTATAATATTTTCAACAGGTCCAGTCAGGACAGGAACGAGCACAATACATCTCACGCAGTGCATAGTATGATAGGAAATATAAAGCATGCAATAGAGTAAAATACAGGAACTGCTGAAGGAAGATATATGTAGCAAAAGAGATAGCTGTAAAGGAAATATCTACTGTATATAGAGAACTGTAAGTGTCTAGTGATGTAGAGCACAAGATAGGCATGTGAATGGCTAGAATTTATACATGATTACACTACTGAGTTTGTACATGATTACACTACTTTGGAATTATTCACATGTCCACTTCTACTCCCCCGTTTCCCCAATCAATACACAAGGATCCATTCAGGTTACGTTAAGATTCATGATAAGCCCATAATTGGGTGATACGTGAGTGATTCATGAAGATTCATGGAGGCTCGGTGATCATGAGAGTACATGAGTCACTAGCTGATACATGAAGATACATGAAAATAGAAGCATGAGATACATGATGTAAGTGAAATACACGTGACAAAAGTATCTGATGCTCCCGAGGGGGATAACATCTCATGAAAAGATCCATATAGTACCAATCCGTGATAACAATCGTGTCAGCATCAAGTAAAGTAATCTAGAGCAAGAATATAAGTCCTGGCAGATATGAAACGGTCAGAGAATGTACTCGCCTGATAACTGAATGTCTGAAGAGGATATACTGTCTGAGGAGAGGTGTATGGCTCCTAATCAGAGCAATACAAGTCACAATGTATCCACAATGGTAAAAATAAAGTATACAATGCATACTACATAATTCTAGGTCAATCTGGTCAAAAGTCAACTCTTGGTCAACTCTAATAGTCAAACTAGGTCACAGGAAGTCAAACTAAGTCAATAAGGTCAAACAAGGTCAAACAAGTCAAATACTAGTTAACATGATCAATCTGGATCAAGTCTAGGTCAAACTTAGACCAACTAAGGTATTGGTCAAACAAAGACCAGTCAGCCAAACAAAGACCAGTCAATGAGGTAATTAAGTCAAACATGGTCAAACTAGTCAAACTAGTCAAAGTTAGGCCAACCTTAGTCAACTAGTTAGGATTTTAGTCAAACTAGTTAAACTAGTCATTCTTAGGTTAATTAGGTCATGGTTTGACCTAAGGTTGACTTTGGTCAACCCTTAGTCAACAAAGGTTAACTAGTAGGGTTTTGGGCCTTTAGGTCAAATTGAGTTAGCCCCCAAGCCATAGGCTAGTAATCTTGGCCATAGGCTAATAGTTATAGGTTTCTATAGGCTAGTTGCTATAGGTTTTCATACAACCTATATTTAGAAGTCACAACTATATACATATATCTATATATATCTATATATATAGATATACACTACCTATCTACTTCCTATATACTAATATGGGATACATTATATATATACAACCCATACTCACATATATACCTAATATATATACATATATAGATAGCTATAATATATACATATATATACATTCCATATATATATATAAATATATATAACCCATATACCCTTAACTATATATACCAATATATATAACTATATATAATATAAAATATATATATATATAACATATATATATATATAGAGGGAAATAGAGAGAGAGATGTGAGAGAGGGACATAGAGTGAGAGAGGGAGAGAGAGAGAAAGGAACAGTGAAAGAGAGGGGAACAGAGAACAGGGGGGATGGGGGTGTCTCAGATTCCTGAGACAGGAATCACAGCCCCCAACACAACAAAATACACACACACCCCCTACACATATACATACATGTATATACACATGTATATACATGTATACACTCTAAAAACCCACCTACACACTCACATACATATATACTAGATATATATATACGGAAAATACACAATTACATGTATAATTCATATCAAAAAAAGGTTTAAAACTCACTTTTAAAATCTGGAAATATCCCAATTTCCTGGAAAATACTGGACTGTGTATAGGTAATAGGGAAAAACTCGATTTCATACGAAAAATCGAGCTAATGCTCGAATCAAATGGTTGTTAACAGGTGCCCCACACATATACGTGTCATGTGTGTCAATGGCAGACCACCACGACACGACACGGCGTGTCCAAACACTTAAAATCCAAATCGGGTAAACTAGGATACACGAACACTAAACCGCAGTGTCGTGCACGTGTTCACGCGCCTCGTGGACACGACACGAGCCACGTGGGGCCTCGTGGTCATGCCCACGTGTAGCCCACGTGTAGGGCTACACACTCGTGCAAACACGAGGTGTCCTCGACTCGTGTCCATGCGACACGAAGGCCGTGTCCAAGTCGGATTTCGACTGAAACTGTGCGCGTGTATGGCCAGTGCGGCCCTGATTTCATGTCCGATACGACACGAAAAGTTGTGAGACTCGAGGGGGGGCTTGTCAGAGGGTGCCCCCACCTCTGTACCAAGTGGCACGTGTCCACGTGTCACGTGCAGCGAGCACGAGATGTGCAGCAGCAGGGGAGCCGCGCGCACTGTCGTGCTGCGTCGTGCACGCGTGTCGACCAGTCTAGGGCCACGTGTGTGCAACCTATGGTGTCGTGGTCGTGTCCTAGGATAGGTGGGGTGTCAGGGCATGTGTCCAAGTTCCTGTATCGTGTCCACGACACGTGTGGACACGACAGTAAGTGTCTAACAGTGGGGTTTTTCAGTGTCACGGTGTAGTTTAACAGTGTGTTCGTGTCCTGTTTTGGACACGGACACAACTCGAAGTGTGCTCAGAGTTATGGTTCTATGATCTACACCTATAGGGCTAAAAACTTGTTCAAAAAGTTTTCGAAAATAATAACATTTAATTCACAGAGGCAATACATCAAACACTTGCATAAAACCCTAGATACGTGTCCGATACGGACACCAAACCAACTCGAAATCCTACCAAACTTGACACACAGTTCCCTAGTACCTAGATGCATGCAAATATGAAGAGAAAACACAATATTAACATGGTTTATGGACATTTACCTATTGATGCAAATCCAATGGAAAAACAAGGAGAGGGGGGGTGTGTATCCTTCAACTTTGTGATGCCAAAAGCCTCCAAATCCTCAATAGCAGGCCCTAACTAGTACCCTCTAGTGTAGGGGAGTCCAATGCAAGAAACTAGAGGTGATTTGGATCAAAATTGATCAAGTTGTGATCTTGTGTAGGAGATGGATTTTCTAGGTATAAAATTCATGTAAATTTATCATGAATGAAATTAATGGGATTATATAGGAAGGGGGTAGTGTAGGGGGGGTGCCCTTGGCTGCCATGGGGGTAGGGGAGGGTGTCCTACCACTTGCAAACTTAGCCCCTAAGTCTTTGACTAAGGGGGTTAGATATTTAGGTTCTAAATATCTAAAAAGTGAAATATCTAGATATTTATCTAACTAGATATTTATACATAAGGCTAATATCTAATCATTAGTCTTCTAGGTTAGTGGCTAACCTCTAGATTAGGGCTAAACTAGGTTAGAAGCTAACATGACACTAATCAACTAATTAAATAATAATAAATCACATAAATCTAAATAATTCCAAATAATTCCTAGAAAATTACCAAAATACCCTTTTGGCCAAAAATCACTAATTTGGTGTTCTAAGCCTATGGCTAAGCTCTCATGGTCATGGCAACTTCTAGGTTAAGAAAAACTAGGGTTTACACTTAGTTATACTAACCAAAATTACAAAGTCATAAGTCATGACTTAGAAAATGGTTTAACTTAACTAAAATCACCAGAAAATCATACCATGACTAAAATACCACTAATAAATAATAAAAATAATAAATTTTCAAAAATCCCTAATTTTAGAAAACAGGGTGTTACAATGCCACAAAAGAATAATGTACATAACTAGTGGGAGAATAAAATAGAAAATCCACTAAGGTACTCTGGTGCTCTGGGTAATCACCAACGAGTGGAAGGTACGGAAGATCCTCCGGGCTCCTCTATCAGATCTGGTCAATGCAAAACCAGTGGGGTCAGACCCCCAATAGCAAGTACCACAAAGGAAGCCAAACTATGAACTAAAACCAGCATGCAAATCATAGCAATGGATAGAAAGAGAGATGAGTAAGTACTAATCGAGACTCGTGCACTACCAATGCACTTATCCCGAGAATAGAAGGACAATAAGTAAGGCAACATATAGCATAAAGTAAAGGACATGTGACGTAATGTAAACTGTGTACATGTAAGAAAAAGTAAGCATGTGAACATGAAACATAAACTAGACATGTGAGCATGTTAAGTAACTAGAACATGTGAGCATGTCATGTAACTGGAGTATGTGAGCATGTCATGTAACTGGAGCATGTGAGCATGTTATGTAACTGGAGCATGTGAGATAACTGGAACATGTGAGCATGTAGGGTAACTGAGACATGTGAACATGTTAAGATACTATATAGAACGACAATGATAAGATGACTTAGAAACTATTCTGAAACCCAAGTTACAACCCGTAAACCAAACAAGGACCGGGGTTGTAACCCTTATCCTGAACAGAACTTTAGTATCTAATCATTTACCGGCAAAAGTAAAGCATAAACAAAGTTGTACTGAAATAAACAAATCCGGACACTGCCTAGACGAACTAGACTAGACTGGACTCCATACAATAGTCACAGCCAAGCAATGAGTACGGCTTTATACATTAGCTAACTAGGGTTGTCACAATCCTAATTACTAAAAAATGCAAGTTTGAGAATTCCAAGTCCGGTTACCTGCCTGCTGCCACCTATTGGTCATGCCGGAAAGTGATTACATGTGTATCCTTGTGCTCCCACGCGACGGTGAAGCTGGGAGAGTACTCATCTCGACGGATAGCTCCAAACCCTTAAATTAATGTTATAACGACCTAGACCAAAGACAACAGGTAACTGGGAAATCCTCCCCACCCATGTTCTAATGATCAATCTAGTTATATAATCCTTACCATTTTCTTGGATTCTGGGTGTGGCATTCCGCAGAATCCATCCTAGACATGAGACATGCAAGACTGGACAAAAGCGAGAATGTGCACCATAACAAGCCATAACAAGAAAACATCATAAACTGGAAGCTAGGAGTGCGCTACGACGAGCCACTATAGGGAGTGCGCCATGACAGGCCACTATCATGTAAGCAACGAAAGACATGTACGAGAGTGCACCACGACGGGTCACTATCTAGTAAGCAAAGGAGACATGTAAGAAAAGTGCGCCATGACAGGCCACTATCATGTAAGCAAAGAAGGTATGGCAACAATTAACATAGCTTGTAAGAAAGGATCTATCAAAAGACATATCATAGCATGTGGGGAAGAATAATTAAAACTAAGTACATTTCATAGCAAATGATTAAACATGCACAAGTATCAAGTGTATATAGGATGTACAATCATTTTCTAACTATGCAAGATCATCTAATCATGTTAAGAAATTATTACAATCGAAGAAAATATCAAAAACGGACAAAAACGGGCAGAAATGGGCAAAAACAGACTAAAACAGCATAAAACGGCATACCGGCGGTATACTGCGGCATACCGGCGGTATACCGGCCTAAAGACAGAAAGTTTCTGGTACAAAAATGACATACCGGCGGTATACTGCAGTATACCGGCGGTATACCGGTTTTTCAAACAGCAACAAAATTCAGAATTTTGCCAAAACTTGTTTCGGCCATAAAAACTTTATTTTAAATCGAAATTCGGATTTTCAAAAGTCAAAATTGAATAGAATTGAATTTCCTACAACATGGAAGTATTAGTTTTCACAAATCAAAACATTTGATAGATCAAACCTCAAAATACTCCCAAACAGACGTTCTCGGGACACCGAAACGGGTTCCGATTGCCACCAAACTCAAAATCCATGATATACAAACTATGTGAGGGCCTCATATATGTATATGTGACCAAGATCCATGATGGTAACACTAGTATCACTCTTGATACCAAGTTTTCTACTAAGTCCATATTGGGTTTTAACAGAAAATCAAAACCTTGCTTAAACAAATTTTAGAAACATGCATATAGACGAGAATCATAAGGAAAACATATTTAACAAAATGAGTTTAAGGAAATTCTAAGCATTTACTACCAAGGGAAATAAAATGACAACAAAAACATTTTTGTTCAAGATTTGGCAAGATGTACTTGCCTAGGTTAAGCTCCAAGCCTAATCTTCTACTCCTCCTCCTAGGGGGTTAGACACCACACCCAAGGCCTCAAGGCCAAGCTCTTGGCAAGCTCCAAGGGGGAGAGAGGGAAGAAGAAATGAAGAGAGAGTGAAAAGAATGAAAAGAGAGAGGAGAGAGAAAGTAAAATGGTATATATAGAAAGGGGGATTTAATCTTAGCCGTCGGATGGTGATCCATGTGAAGATCTAAGTCAATCCAAACCATCAAAACAAAACCAAATATCCAATGGGTAATAGGGTGCATCTACACTATTCATGAAAATATCAAAACACTATTTATCAAAATATCTAAAATACTATTCACGAAAATATCGAAAACACTATTCATGAAAATATCTGAAATCGAAAATATCTAAAATATGGAAAATCTGTCTGGACGGTATGCCGTCGGTATACTCCGGTATACTGGCGGTATGCCGGCCAAGAAGAAAATCTATAAGTTAGAAAAATTTTAAAGCATTACGAAAATCAAGAAAATACGAAATACACTACAAAATACGTATCCGTATATAAATACCAATACTGTGAGACGAGTCTCACACGGTCATCCATGGAATCTGAGTTCTTTGCACTTGATACCGCAGCCGAGGAAGCAGAACGGCTTCGGAAGCTCATGTATGATCTTCTAATGGTTGGGGCGCAAATACCGACGATACCGATATACTGCGACAACCAGGCGACTGCGGCGGTGGCATCAAATGACCTTTTCAACGGAAAGAAAAAGACTATGCGGTTAAAGCACAGGGCAGTACACGATCTTATTAAGAGATGTGTAATTACAGTAATTGATGTTCGGAGTCAGGAGAACCTGGCAGATCCGTTCACCAAGGGCCTCAAGCGCCAGCTGGTCGATGACACAGCTTGTAAAATGGGCTTGAAGGCATTCTGATATTGTATTATTGTATTCCTACCATAAAGTTTTATGCTATTAGTCAAAGATTTATCTACTAGGTATCTAGCTTTTGGTTCAAGGAAGGACCACTAATCGGAAGAATATCAGGAACGGTGGGTACATGTTCTATTGGGCATGGAGAGGTTACGGACCTATAACCACTGTTGTCTACTGTTGTTTTTTGCGGAAAACGATTCCTGTGGGAAGGTTGGCTTAATTGCCTTAATGAGTTCTCAGGCAGAGTAAATGCCTGGTGTGCTTTAGAGGAAGCACGGTAGAGCAGCACTACAAGGAGTGAAACTCCATGCTATAGTGGAGTGACTCCACAATGAGGTTCCTATATGTGGGGTGCTGCCCAGGAATAGGATAAAGCCTCGGCTTAGCAGGCCAAGTCACAGCGGCGTAGCACCGCAAATAGGCAGTTAGCCTAATACTGTATGTTAAAATAAAGAGGGGTGTAGTCAGCACTACAAAGAGGAGGAGTTCCTCAAGTCACAGTGGCACGACACCACGATGAGGTACCCGGTTAGGGATAAAGCCTCGGCCTTGCAAGCCATGTCGTTGCGACGTAACACCACAAGGGAGCCTAAGGCTTCATGCTGGGTAGTTTGGCACTACAAAGAGGCGGTTGCCTCATGCTACTGTAGTATGACACTACGATGAGATTCCCGATACGGGGTAAGGCCTCGGCTTTAAGCCATGTCATAGTGGTGTAGCACCGCAAGGGAAGCGCAAAGCGCTCCATGCCACGTCTCTTTATAATGAACTCACCTATAGTGTATGGATAAAGAGATATCAGGCCGTCTCTTGAGGGTAAACTTATAGACGCCCAAAATTATACACTGAAACCAGGCTGGCACAGGGCCTTTAATATGTAGCCAGAAGCACATGTAACCACATTATGTGAGTGGAAATAATTTCAGCTATGATGCAGAATTCAAGGTTTAGTCCATTCTTGTATTATAGTTTGATTTTTGACCCATGCGGGAAGATTCAAGTCGTCAGCGACATCTCTCCTAATGCATAATGGACAGTTACTGTGGGGAACACTTATACCCATATATAGAGATATGTGGGGGATTGTTGGAGTTTTGGCCTTTCCTTTAGAAAGTTTAGTCCCACATCGGATAGGCCAAAGAGTTTGTATCTCTATATATTAGCTTTGCTATTATTTTGGATGCACATGTGGTGTGGAGGTGCACATAGGTTTGCCATGTGGGGTTATTTTTCTAATGGGAAAAAAGGCTAAAATTAACAATTAAAGCATTCATGCTTTTTGCTCTTGGGAAATTTATTTCCATAGGAGCTAAGTCCCGAAGGGGCTTAGCGACTCAGACTCGGACTCGGACTCGGGCTCGGGCTCGGACTCGGGCTCAAGGGCTCATGAGGCGTAATGTGGCATTTTGTTGGCGCACTTTGCACTTAGCACGTCAGCATCGTCGTTAGGCGCATAGTGCGCTTAAGTTGCGGTCGTTGCGCGAGCCACTTGCGCGACCACGTTACGTGGCCCGTTACGCGAGCCCAGTTACGCTAGCCCAGTTACGCAGCCCAGTACGCGCAGTGTGCGCAGCGTGCGTAGAGTGCGCAGTGTGCGCAGCGTACGCAGCGTATGCTGTATGCGTAGTGTGCGTATGGTGCGTAAATAGACTGTGTACGTAAAAGTACAAATTACGCTGGTTACGTGAGTGGCACAACTTGCAGCAGAACGTGTCTTCACATGTTCTGAGCGGTTGCTCCATGTTCGGGGTGGTTACTACCACGTCCCTAACATTGTGCTAATCGGACAGTTGTTGCTAGGGCTTATATAAGGCCTCCTCCTTCTTTCTCACAGGTGACAACATATACACAAGTAGTAGACAGAAAGTTTACAAGTGCTTAGAGGCTGTGAGAGAGAAGAGAGGTGTTGTACCAGCGTTGCGTTTTGCACAAGAGTTCGAGTTCATTCGAGGAGTCAGAAGAGCAGAGTGTTCCAAGTTATCCGACGAACTTGCTGGTTCCTGGAAGCTATTCGTGTGGGGCGAATAAAGCTTTGAGCAATGGTGATCATTCACCCCAGCGGGAGTTTTCCCACTTTTTGCCTGTCACCTTCTTTGTTGGTTTTATCAGTATTCTATTAGCGCACCTTCGGTGAAGTGTTTGCGTTGATATTATCTGAATTCTATTAGCGCACCTTCTGTGAAGTGTAGCACTAATTGAATTTCTCTTACGTACCTTCTGTGAAGCGTTACGTTTTGTGCACCTTCTGTGAAGTGTAGCACTAGTGGAATTTCTCTTACGTACCTTCTGTGAAGTGTTACGTTCTGTGCACCTTCTGTGAAGTGTAGCACGAATTGAAATTTCTCTTACGTACCTTTTGTGAAGTATTACGTAATAACGATTGTTTGTACAATTGTTACGAAATTTCAGTTTTCCATCGAAAAATTTATGCCCCGACGATAACAATCTCAAAGCTTTATCGCTACTATGGAAAACGTTAATGTTTCACTCTTCAATTCTGACTTTTGCAAGTTAGAAAAGTTTGATGGAGAACATTACCAAGTCTGGAAGAGGAAGGTATATCTAACCTTTCAACTCAAAGACGTAGATCACGTGCTTTTGGAGGAAGAACCTACTGTTCCAGATGTTGGGTCTGCTGTCGCAATTATCGCGGCTACTAAACTTCAAGCAAAATGGAGAAAGAAAAATAGTATTTGCAGGCTGCTAATCCTGAATGCTATGGAAGATTCTCTTGCAGAATCCTATTCTAAGAAGAATATCGCTAGAGACATATGGGAGTCTCTAGAAAAACTCTATGAAGAAGACAAGAACCGCAGTAAAATCTTTGTGGTTGAAAAATATCACAAGTGGTTCTTTGAGGACGAAAAGTCTATGCTGCCGCAGGTGAAGGAGTTCCTGAAACTGCGACAGAAGTTGGAAGACGAGGCAATGCCCCTCCCCGACAAGTTTGTTGTTGGAGGGATTGTCTCAAAGCTCCCCGCTGGGTGGAGCAAGTTCTATGCAAACATGCATAGGAAGAAGCTGGAGATCACCCTTGAAGATCTCCTGCAGGAAATCTATGTTGAGGACCAGATACGGGCTCAACTAAAGGTGGACACACTGTCCAAGCAATTGGCTAACGCCAATATGGTTCATACCAAGGAACCAAAGGGAAAGCAGGCGGCTTCCCACAGCAAGAAGAAGGACCCTGACAATCTAAAAGTCAAGGGAACTTCTATCAAGAAAAAGAAGCCAAAGTCTCAAATGCCTTGCTTTAAGTGTGGCAAGAAGGCCACTTTAAGAATGAGTGCAAAGCAAAAACCAAGCAATCGGAGCAAGGAGAACCTAGTAAGGTATCTATGATCACTGATGCTGTTGCTATGATTGTGCAGGTTGATGCGGTAGGAACTGATGGTGACTGGTGGGTAGACACTGGAGCCACCTGCCATGTTTGCTCCAGCAAGGAGTGGTTCACCACCTACACCCCTATTTCTGATGTGGTTATGGTGGCGAACCAGGCACAAGCTGAAGTGCTCGGGATCGGGACGGTGGTGTTGAAGCTGACTTCGGGGAAGTCTCTGACGCTTCAAGGCGTGAAGCACGTTCCTGCTATCGGCAAGAACCTCTGCAATGCAGGCCTCAGGATGGACATCAATGCTGGCCAGATGGTGATGTCTATCAAGGAAACATATTTCGGGAAAACTTTTTATACCGAAGGAATGTTCAAGATTCAGCTTGTAAATCAGTTCAATATTGTTAATACAATCACTCATTCTGCTTATACTTATGAGTTGTGGCATAATAGGCTAGGACATGTTCATTCTAAACGAATTAACAGAATGTCTAGTCTAGGGCTTATCTCCAAGTATGAGGGTAAGGTAGAGAAATGTGAAGTTTGTGCTCAAACTAAGATCACAAGGAAACCCTTTCCTCGGGTTAATCGAAGTACAGATCTTCTGGAGTTAGTACACTCAGATATCTGTGACTTCAAACAGTTCTCTACAAAGGCCGGGATGAAGTATTTTATAACCTTCATCGATGACTTCTCAAAGTATGCGTTCGTCTATTTGCTGAAGGCTAAAGACGAAGCATTCGAGAAGTTCAAGGAGTTCAGAGCCGAAGGTGAGCGGCAGACTGGACAACAACTCAAAAGAATAAGAAGTAATCGAGATGGGGAGTACATGTCTCATGAATTCGCATCGTTCTGCAAAGAACATGGAATTGTCAATGAGACTACGGCACCGTACTCTCCTCAATCAAATGGAGTAGCAGAGAGGAAGAACAGAACGTTAACAGAAATGATTAACTCAATGTTGTTGACTGTTGGCCTTCCTAAGTGCTACTGGGGTGAAGCTGCATTGACGGCCACTTTTATTCTAAATAGAGTGCCTCATGCAACTTCAGACGTTACTCCTCATGAACTCTGATTCAAGGTCAGACCTAACTTGAATGTCATTCGAGTGTGGGGGTGTCTGGCATATGTCAAGCTTCTAGATCTGAAGATTCAGAAGCTTGGGACAAGGACTACTAAGACGATCTTCTTGGGGTATGCCGAGAAGAGTGATGCTCGGAGATTTCTTGATATTGAGTTAAATCATATCATTGAATCTCGCGACGCAGAATATTTTGAAGACAAATTTGCGAGGCACAAGAATATTGTTCTTGCGGATGTACCGGAGAACAATGAGGGTGCGCAGCAAACTGAAGTCTTCAATGAAGATGTGGTCCAAGAAGATGTTGTTGAAACAACATTTGAACCAGAACAAGCTGAGCCGTCAGCTAAGCGTGTGAGGAGGCCGAAGGACTTCGGAAGTGACTTTGTCACCTATCATGTGGAAGCAGATCCGCTTACCTATAATGAGGCGATGAAGACCGGAGACGCGATTTTATGGAAGGAGGTGATTGACAATGAAATTGATTCCATCACCTCAAATAACACTTGGGTGTTGGTTGATCTTCCTGAAGGAGCGAAACCCATCAGATGCAAATGGATCTTCAAGAAGAAGATGAAAGTAGACGAAACTATTGACAAGTTCAAGGCTAGGTTGGTAGCCAAGAGGTTTTCTCAGAAGCAGTGGATTGACTATTTTGACATGTATGCTCCAGTTGCCCGGATGACCACCATCAGGATGTTGATTGCTCTTGCAGCAATACATAAGATGGTGATACATCAGATGGATGTGAATACGGCTTTTCTAAATGGCGAGCTGACCGAAGAGATTTACATGCAACAGCCAGAGGAATTTTTCATCAGGGGTCTTGAAGACAAAGTCTGCAAGTTGGTGAAATCCTTGTACGGTCTTAAACAGGCTCCCAAGATGTGGCATGAGAAATTTGACAAAGTTATAAGGTCAAACGGCTACATGGTCAGCGATACGGATAAGTGTGTCTACACGAAGTTCGCTGATGGAAGAGGTATCGTTTGTCTGTACGTGGACGACATGCTTATCCTAGGTACGGATATTAGCTGTGTCACGGAGACAAAGAAATTCATCTCAAGCAAGTTCAGTATGAAGGACTTGGGGAAAGCTGATGTGATCTTAGGGATCAAGATCATCCGAACAGACACTGGACTAGCGCTGTCACAGTCTCATTATGTTGAGAAAATGATCACTCGTTATGGGTATCGGGATCTTCCAGGGATCGATACGCCGTACAGGTGTGATCTGAAGCTGAAGCCTAATTAAGGGAAAAGCGTCAGGCAGCTGGAGTATGCAAGCGTAATCGAAAGTTTGATGTATGCTACTACTGCCACAAGGCCTGACATAGATTTCGTCGTGGGAATGCTGAGTCGTTTCATGAGCAACCCAGGTGCTGAACACTGGAAAACTGTGAAACGGGTTTTGAGATATCTCAAGAAGACTCTGACATATGCACTGTACTACAGCGGAGATCCGCCGGTAGTGGAAGGATTCAGTGATGCCAGCTGGTGTTCAGAGGTGGAGAGCAAGAGGTCCACAGGTGGATTCATTTTCACAATGGGTGGAGCTGCTATATCGTGGAAGTCGAAGAAGCAGACTATGCTTTCGCGATCATCCATGGAATCTGAGTTATTTGCACTTGATACCGCAGTCGAGGAAGCAGAATGGCTTTGGGAGCTCATGTATGATTTTTCAATGGTTGGGGTGCAAATACCGACGATACCGATATACTGCGACAACCAGGCGACTGCGGCGGTGGCATCAAATGACCTTTTCAATGGAAAGAAAAGGACTGTGCGATTAAATCACAGGGCAGTACACGATCTTATTAAGAAATGTGTAATTGCAGTAATTGATGTTCGGAGTCAGGAGAACCTGGCGGATCCGTTCACCAAGGGCCTCAAGCGCCAGCTGGTCGATGACACAGCTTGTAAAATGGGCTTGAAGGCATTCTGATATTGTATTATTGTATTCCTACCATAAAGTTTTATGCTATTAGTTCAAAGATTTATCTACTATGCATCTAGCTTTTGGTTCAAGGGAGGAACACTAATCGAAAGAATATCAGAAATGGTGGGTACATGTTCTATTGGGCATGGAGAGGTTACGGACCTATAACCACTGTTGTCTACTGTTGTTTTCTGCGGAAAACGGTTCCTGTGGGAAGGTTGGCTTAATTGCCTTAATGAGTTCTCAGGCAGAGTAAATGCCTGGTGTGCTTTACAGGAAGCACGGTAGAGCAGCACTACAAGGAGTGAAACTCCATGCTACAGTGGGGTGACTCCACAATGAGGTTCCTATATGTGGGGTGCTGCCCAGGAATAGGATAAAGTCTCGGCTTAGCAGGCCAAGTCACAGCGGCGTAGCACCGCAAATAGGCAGTTAGCCTAATGTTGTATGTTAAAATAAAGAGGGGGGTAGTCAGCACTACAAAGAGGAGGAGTTTCTCATGTTACAGTAGTACGACACCACGATGAGGTACCCGGTTAGGGATAAAGCCTCGGCCTTGCAAGTCATGTCATTGCGGCGTAACACTGCAAGGGAGCCTAAGGCTTCATGCTGGGTAGTTTGGCACTACAAAGAGGCGGTTGCCTCATGCTACTGTAGTATGACACTACGATGAGGTTCCCGGTACGGGATAAGGCCTCGGCTTTAAGCCATGTCATAGCGGCATAGCACCGCAAGGGAAGCGCATAGCGCTTCATGCCATGTCTCTTTATAATGAACTCACCTATAGTGTATGGACAAAGAGATATCAGGCCGTCTCTTGAGGGTAAACTTGTAGACGCCCAAAATTATACACTGAAACCAGGCTGGCACAGGGCCTTTAATGTGTAGCCAGAAGCACATGTAACTACATTATGTGTGTGGAAAGAATTTCAGCTATGATGCAGAATTCAAGGCTTAGTCCATTCTTGTATTATAGTCTGATTTTTGACCCATGCGGGAAGATTCAAGTCGTCAGCGACATCTCTCCTAATACATGATGGACAGTTACTGTGGGGAACACTTATACCCATATATAGAGATATGTGGGGGATTGTTGGAGTTTTGGCCTTTCCTTTAGAAAGTTTAGTCCCACATCGGATAGGCCAAAGAGTTTGTATCTCTATATATTAGCTTTGCTATTATTTGGGATACACATGTGGTGTGGAGGTGCACATGGGTTTGCCATGTGGGATTATTTTTCTAATGGGAAAAAAAAGGCTAAAATTAACAATTAAAACATTCATGCTTTTTTCTCTTGGGAAATTTACTTTCATAGGAGCTAAGCCCCGAAGGGGCTTAGCGACTCGGACTCGGACTCGGACTCGGACTCGGGCTCGGACTCGGGCTCATGAGGCGTAATGTGGCGTTTTGTTGGCGCACTTTGCACTTAGCACGTCAGCATCGTCGCTAAGCGCATAGTGCGCTTAAGTTGCGCTCGTTGCGCGGCCCGTTACGCGAGCCCAGTTACGCTGGCCCTGTTACGCAGCCCAGTACACAGCCCAGTGCGCGCAGCGTGCGTAGAGTGCGCAGTGTGCGCAGCGTACGCAGTGTGCGTAGAGTGCGTAGTGTGCGTATGGTGCGTAAAGGGGCTGTGTGCGTAAAAGTGCAAATTACGTTGGTTACGTGAGTGGCACAACTTGCAGCAGAACGTGTCTTCACATGTTCTGAACGGTTGCTCCATGTTCGGGGTGGTTACTACCACGTCCCTAACATTGTGCTAACCGGACAGTTGTTGCTGGGGCTTATATAAGGCCTCCTCCTTCTTTCTCACAGGTAAGAACATATACACAAGTAGTAGACAGAAAGTTTACAAGTGCTTAGAGGCTGTGAGAGAGAAGAGAGGTATTGTACCAGCGTTGCGTTTTGCACAGGAGTTCGAGTTCATTCGAGGAGTCAGAAGAGCAGAGTGTTCCAAGTTCTCCGACGAACTTGCTGGTTCCTGGAAGCTATTCGTGTGGGGCGAAAAAAGCTTTGAGCAACGGTGATCATTCACCCCAGCAGGAGTTTTTCCACTTTTCGCCTGTCACCTTCTTTGTTGGTTTTATCAGTATTCTATTAGCGCACCTTCGGTGAAGTGTTTGCGTTGATATTATCTGAATTCTATTAGCGCACCTTCTGTGAAGTGTAGCACTAATTGAATTTCTCTTACGTACCTTCTGTGAAGCGTTACGTTCTGTGCACCTTCTGTGAAGTGTAGCACTAGTGGAATTTCTCTTACGTACCTTCTATGAAGTGTTACGTTCTGTGCACCTTCTGTGAAGTGTAGCACGAATTGAAATTTCTCTTACGTACCTTTTGTGAAGTGTTACGTAATAACGATTGTTTGTACAATTGTTACGAAATTTCAGTTTTCCATCAAAAAAATTGTGCCCCGACGATAACAGTTGACTTGGTCACCGATATAGGAGCATCTTTCCATGCCTCACCACAAAGGGAGTTATTCCAAACATGAAAGCGTCAACTTCAAAGTGGTCACGATGAAAAACAAAGACGCATCGAAGATCTTCGAGAAGGAAGATGTCCATCTCCAGACCAGGCTTGGGTACAAGCTGGTACTCAAGGATGTGACATGTCCATTCTTATATCTTTTTAAATATAACAAGTTAACAAGAGGAATGGAGCGAGGGTATTGCAGGGATCCAAAATGCATGTATTGCATATATGTTAATATTATTGTAAAAATCAAAGAGAACTTGTATGGGAAAAAAAACTTTGAAGTTTGGTTTTTGTGATAAATATGGCCGTTAATTCAAAGAAAATGTTGAAATAAAAGAAACAATAAAGACGCTAACAATTCAACGAAGCAGCTTCCTCCCCCCTCCCGAACTTTGTGTCAACAGATAGGTCATGTAGAATTTTCATGAGAGGTGCTATTGTCCTTATTCATCGAATGATAAACTTCACAGCCGACGCTTGCATTAGGATCCAGAACTTGCACCACCACTTTAAAAACACTACCAGATACGATTCACATTCGCACAAAGGTTATTGTTCAAATTTGTTCACCTATGTTTGCATATGAGAATAAAGTGTATTTACAAAGAATATGTATCAATTGATTGTTTTTACAAACGGAAAGAGAAAATCTAGTCACTGTGCACAGTAATAGACAGAGTCCAAAAACTGTAAAAGGACATGAATATTGTAGCAATTGACGTTTCCTAATGCTTCCAGTGTTGTTGTCAATAACCAGATACGATTCTTTTTTTCTTTTTTTTTATAAACCAAAGTCGGTGGACGACTCCACCCGACCTTGGCCCGGAGGCCGTGGCCACCGCCACCCAGCCACCTCCGTGGGAGGGAGGGCTCGAACCAGGTCCTCACCTCCGGTGCACGGTGGTGTTACCAGTAACCAGATACGAATCATATTCACACAAAGGTTATTATTCGAATTTGTTCACCTACGTTTGCATAAGAGAAGAAAGTGTATTTACAAAGAATATATATGATGAACAATGAAATGTCTACACATTTCCCAAGTATTCTATAAAAAAAAAAAAAAGCAGCAAAAAATTGAGCATTTCTTAGTTAGTGTAGCCAATCAATTGTTTCTACAGACGGAACACGAACTCTAGTGCGCAGACATTCCAGAAACTGGAAAAGGAGATAAATATTGTAGGAGTTGATGTTTCCAAATGCTTCCAGTGTTGTTGTCAATAACCAAGAAAGTTCTAAAATGGGAATAATGTAAAAAAAAAAAAAAAGTATAAATAAAACAAAAAATCATTGTAGCCAAGATTTGAACCAAGCACCTCTTAAGTATAAGTCTAGCATTATAACCACTACACCACAATATTTTTTTGTTAAAAAAAGCACATGATACATATTAGTTCTATTGGAGATAGTTCCATGTTGATGTCCCCTTTTGTCAGGGGGCCCTGGGCCGTCGCCCGGCCTGCCCTCGGCCCGGGCCGCCCCTGATCAAATATCATACAAATATCCGTAAAAATTTGCCTCCGAGTAAATTGGATAAACGAACCATTCCTTAGCTTTTATCAATCATTACTAGTAACACTTTAAGTGCTACCAAATTTTCAACGGAAAATTGTACGGTAAGCATTAAATTTTTAACTTCTTGTATAGAAGGAACTAAGTTTCTCAAAATTATATATACAGCATCATCACGCCCTAAAGAAGGACGTATAAATTTTTACGCCCTTTATTTGGGGACGTTAGAAATAAAACAAATGGATTCGAGAATGAAGAATTGGTTTAGAGAAGTAAAGTATGGGTTTAAGGAGTAAACAAGGAATGGGTTAACGGAGTGGAAAATATGGGTTTAAGAATGGGTTTAAAAAGTAAAGAGTGGAGCATAATGAAAAATATGCGCCCATAAAAAGGGCGTCATTTTTTATTTGGCTCCCCATTTTGGGGCGTTTTATTTTATATACTTTCTTACCTTCAATAAGGCACCAAAATTTAATTTAAAAAAAATATTATACGCCCTTCAATAGGGTGCCAAAAAAAAACCTCGCCCTATGTTGGGCGTTATATTTTGTTCCTAATTTTTTTTTGAGCTAGATTTATCTGGATTTGTTTAGGTGACATTTGGGTGTTTAGGGAAGATGGTTAAGGAAGGGTTAAACCGGTTACACGTTTTCATGTCCTAATTTAGGGCGTTTAATTTTTTACGCCCTATTTTAGGGCGCGACAATGCTATGTTTATAATTTTTACAAAATTGGTTCCTTTTACGCAATTTATTTAAATTATAATGCTCCTGATGAAATTTTCCGAATTTTCAATGAACAACAAATTCATGCACTATTACATTTTGAAGTGGAAGTGTATACAGTTGTTTCTATACATCGACTCAGATGGATAACATCCAATATCTATTATCTATTGTGTACTTGACGGTCGCAACTTCCATATAAACACATATTGTTACTATCAAATGTTCATATCAGTTGGGATTTTGAGATATCGGATATCGAAGATCATAGATATATTAAAATATAAAATAATAATAATATTATTATTATATATACTAAATATCCTGTAAATTTTAAATTTCTAGATATACTAAATGTTCTTAAAGTTCTACTAAGTCTAAAACTAAGTAAATAAAGAATATCCAAAATAATATCATAATATGGTAAAAAAACTAAGAGCATCCACAGTGGGAGAGATTTCAAGTGCTACTTTTTAACTTTAGTAAAATTTTGTAGCACTTGAAGGCTGCAATGGGCACTTGTCCATACTTAAAAATTGCTAGAAAGCTAAAAAATACTCCAGATTTGGAACGTGTCCTAACTCCGCTACATTAATTCCTCGGTCCGCCAAAATAATCGTTTTTACCAAACATGGTAGGAAAATAAAGAGGGAGAAAAATAATTTACCAAACAGGAAAGAAAAATAAAGAGAAAAAAGAGAAATGATGTTAATTTAGAGTATTTGTTTGGAGTATACTATTAGAGCATCCACAGTGGGACTCTTTTCAATTGCTATATTTGACCTTTGGCCAAATTTTGTAGCACTTGAGGGCTACAATGGACTCTTATCCACACTTAAAAAAAATAGAAAGTCAAAGGACTCTTCAAATTTGGAGAGTCCACTAGTGGAGCTATAGTTACTTGGGGCCCACCATATTTATTTTTTTCCTTGATTCTTTTATTGGAGTGTTGCCACTTGTCAATTATGAAGAAAAAATAAGAAGAAAAAAGATAGGATGTTGCCACTTGTCAAATTGGAGTGTTTATTTGGAGTATACCATTGTGTACCCACATGAAGGAAATACTTCAAAATTAATTTTTGGAGTATGGTTTAAAATAATTTGGAGTATGATTTAGAGTGTTGCCACTGTGGATGCTCTTATGTGCCAATACCAAAGAGACTCCAAAAGTAATAATTGACACAATTTTTAATAATTTGGAGTATGTATTTGGAGTGTATCCATTGTGGATACTCTAACAATTATAAAATTATAAGTACAAATAATAATAAAAACTAGTAATATTAATAACATTGTATCAATAAGAAAACCTACTCGAGAGAGAAGGGGAGCCTTGCGATCGCGACTCGGGAGAGAGAGAGAAGAGAGATAGAGAGTTCATGACTTTCTAGGTTTAAGTATAGTTAACGGATATGATATGACCCAACAAAAAAAATTATTCATCCCTAGTACCCGACACTTCAATATATTGTGAGATATCGACCAATATATTAGATTTTGTCCGATATATCAAACAATTTCTCAATACAATATATATATATACAATATATATATATATATATATATATATATATATATATAAAAGAAGTGGTCCTTCATCATTTAGAGAGCCCAGCGTAAGATCCTCCCCACCGACGACACCCTCAGCACGATTGGCTACAGCCTTGCGTCCGCATGCACATGCTGCACTGACCGTAAATTGGAGACGGTGGACCACATCTTCTGCCAGGGAGAACTTCCGGTACTGGTATGGAGTTTTCTCTACGATGAGCGCGTTGAGGCTTGGGGTTCGACGTCCCATGGCCACCAGATCGTTACAGCAGCTGCAACGTGGGTGATATGGAAGAATCGTAACAAGGCGAGATATGAAGGCCGTCAGTACTCCGCAGGCCAACTTATTAAGGAGACCATCAGGCAGTGTAGTAAGAGGAGATCCCTCTGCAACCACGGCCAGACGGTCTTCTGGAATTCCCTCTTATCCCCGGTCTAGCCGTTTCGGGTTCCTTTCCTCCCCTTCTTTTGTTTGTATACGTGTATAGCCTTCGGTATTTTGCGCCTTCTGGTATACTTGTACAGTTTCGGCTTTTCAGTTTTATGGAATAAAATGGGGAGGATTTTGTCTCAGCCTGGTGGATTTTGCCCAAAGGAGAGTGGAAGGCTGGCAGGCAGCTGGACTGTCCTTTGGTGGCCGTATTGAGCTGGTGAGATCTGTTATCTCTGGCATCGCTATGTTCTAGTTGCAGTCGATTCAGATTCCGGTAGCTACCATAAGGAAGGTGGAGTCCATTTGTGCTAATTTCATATGGAGAGGATATATGCATGCGATTGCTTGGGAACAACTCTGCCGGACCAGGGAGGAAGGAGGAGTGGGATTGCGACCTCTTCGGACGGTTAGGGAGGCATCAGGGGTGCGGATGGCGTGGCGGTTCATCACGGGAGGTTCCCTTTTGGCAGAGTGGCTGGCTAGCAGATATGTGCGGCAGATAAATTTCTGGCAATGCAGGATCGATAAATTTAAGATATGTACAAGATTTTGAATCAGAATTCTTTGATCTGGTTGTTGGCTTATCCATAAATTTAAGATTTACAACTAATAACTGCCTGCTTCCGACCCGGTTCTTCTTTTTAAACTTGAATCAGAAATCTAGTTGTTAGCTTATCCATAAATTTACGGTTTACAGCTAATAACTGCCTGTTCCCTTTGTTTAGGATAACAAAAGTTTTTTAGTATTTATCTATGATTGGAATCTTGGTAATTTTATTCTTTCTTTCATTTCAACCCTTCGGCCTCGTTTGGTTCGCGGAATGGAAGGGAAAGGAAATCAATTTCTTGTCATTTCCTTTCCTTTGGAAAACTTTAATTCCTATTGATTTTTCTTTCCGATGTTTGGCAATGCCAAAGCATTTGGAAAGGAAAGAGAATACTTCAATGTGGAAAAATGATTCCTTCCTTGGATGGATGGAATCACTTTCTCCCCTAATTTTCCTTCTATTGGGAATCACTTTCCTTTCCTCCTCAATTTTTTGGACACCCAAACATAGGAAAGTAATCACTTTCCTTTTCCAACCGGAAGATTCCGCGAACCAAACGAGGCCTTCGTGAAAATCACTCAGGTAAATTATGGAAAGTAAGTGGAAGTTGATTGAGGTACCCGGTGTCATCATCCATATCCTCTACAGTTCTATGAATTTGTGCCTCCATTCGTGTCATTATTTCATCATCTTGAGACAAATAAAACACATAGTAATGATGACCCTCTAGATATTTGGTGCAACAAAGTTATCAGTGTTATTAAAAATTCTCAAACTCTGTATTTAGATTCTGAAATTAAAATATAAATAAAATAAATAAATGATACCGAGGCTTGACCTTGGTTCAATGTTCTTAAGACAATATTCGTCCCGCACTGGTGCTTACGGTTTGATGGCGATTAGTCTTCCAAGATACAACGGTTCTTTCCTTCGGTAGCAACACTTCACACAGTAGGAACTCGTCGAAGCAACGTTGGTTGTCTTTCTCTCTTAGACTAACTAATGCAATATGGATTAATTGAATGAATGCTTGAATGCTCCAAACATATTTGTATTTATAGAAATAAAGAGACACGATGGAAAGGGGACACCTTTCCAATAAATAGATTCGTACACCTTTTCCAATGAAAAGATTCGTACATCTTTTCCAATGAAAATATTCGTACACCTTTTCATAGATTCGTTGATAGAAAAAAATGATATTATTATTATAACAAATATACATTCACATTTTCCAACAATCAGTGCTAGTGCTGTGTCTACATTGTTTAATTTGTTCATTTCTTGGAGTTTATTGATGAGAATAAGGGATCAAATGCCTTGGTATATTATGTTTATTCCCTTACTTAAAAGTGTATGTTGTATAAAACATTGAGCTCATTGTCTATTCAATATTGTGTCGTATTAATATCAACAGTGGGCATGTCTTACTTGTTTTTCATATGGTCATTTTTACTCGATAATAGTTTTAGCTTCAGTTAGGCCCCGTCCTCAACTACAAATCCTGACTCCGCCTCTGCTTGAATGGGAATCATATAGCTTGTTGTACGTTATTTTTTTTTAAATTTTTTTTATTTAAGAGGCAACTTCACATTTGATTGTCCAATGACCGTAGATTATGGTGCCTGATTGAGCGCACATGTATTGCTTTTCTATTTCAATTGTTTCTTATCCACTGATTGCCCTCATTGGTTTCCTATGTTATATTAATTCCTCTTATTAGAAGATTGATGAAGGTTTTGATATGGTTGACCTTTTTAAGTAGTTAGAAAAGCTTTAGAAACATTGTGTCCCTTGTTTGTATATGCCCTTATATATTGGTGATATGGCTGATATATCGGTTTGAGGTCTAAACCTATATATATATATATATATATATATATATATATATTTTGGAATAAGGGTAAATTTTATTCCACGCAAATCGCAGTAAAGGTATTACAATACACTATTTTCACATCTCCCTCCCCAGTTAAGGGGCCATTACAGTTACATCGAATTCTATATTATATAAAATTCCTACTGGCGGAGTAACCAGTCCCTCAAAGATACGCCTGTTGCGCTCCCTCCAGACATGCCAAACTGATGCTGCAAGTCCAACTCTAGCCATCTTGGCCCAACCAGGATCCATGCCTCGGCGGTCTCTGATCCAGCTGAGGATCCCCCGGATATCTCTGGCACTACCAACTCCACCCATCGATCGCATACACTGCTCCGCCCAGATGTGCCAAGTCAACAGACACTCAAAGAATAGGTGGCCCATAGATTCCGCTTCGCCCATACAGAGTACACACTTTGAGTCTGGAATCTGCATCCCAAACCTGATAAGTCTGTCCCGCGTCATCAAGCTGCCCAGAAGGAGTCTGTATGAACATAGTTGTATTTTGCGGACAATTCCCTTCGCCCAGATGAAGTCATACTCCGCAATCATGTCATGTGGAGGCCGAACCAGATTATAGCAACTTTTAAAAATGGATGTCCCGGACCCTCCAACCGAACCAGGAGCAACCCAACTGCAGGAGTCCGCAGGCTGGCTAGTATCGATAGAGATCCGACGAATCGCCTCTCCAAACTAATCCGTGAATGGATACTCCTCGGGCCACCAGCTCCCATCCCTGACGATCTGACTGCATTTCACCCCCCGGCTCGCCTGTCTGTCCCACTGAGTACCCAAGATCTCCAGAAGGGAGCCATTTTTCATCCACGGGTCCAGCCAGAGATCAGTATTCGTCCCATCTTTCATAATCCTGCAAATAGCGGACTGAAGAACCGGTCTGCACCTAAGGATAGCCTTAAATGAGATCGGAAAATTGTTATCGATCCTGCATTGCCAGAAATTTATCTGCCGCACATATCTGCTAACCAGCTACTCTGCCCAAAGGGAACCTCCCGTGATGAACCGCCACGCCATCCGCACCCCCGATGCCTCCCTAACCGTCCGAAGAGGTCGCAATCCCACTTCTCCTTCCTCCCTGGTCCGGCAGAGTTGTTCCCAAGCAATCGCATGCATATCTCCTCTCCAGATGAAATTAGCACAAATGGACTCCACCTTCCTTATAGTAGCTACCGGAATCTGAATCGACTGCAACCAGAACATAGCGATACCAGAGATAACAGATCTCACCAGCTCAATACGGCCACCAAAGGACAGTCCAGCTGCCTGTCAGCCTTCCACTCTCCTTTGGACAAAATCCACCAGGCTGAGACAAAATCCTCCCCATTTTATTCCATAAAACTGAAAAGCCGAAACTGTACAAGTATACCAGAAGGCGCAAAATACCGAAGGCTATACACGTATACAAACATAGGGAACGGGAACTGGGTCGGTCAAGCTTACCATAAAATCCATTGATTACTAATGATCTCCAACAATTCACATTATGTTTCCAGTGATCCTAGTTACTAGTTTGCACTACTTTTAACAAGCTATTTTGTTATGTCATTAAGGTGCCCAGTAATTTGTAGCAAGAAATACTACTAAAACAAATGACACCAAATTACTGATTTAGTCAACTCTAGAAGAAATAGAAACCCTAGAAGTATTATCAACAACAGGACTCTAATGTGATTCAAGGTTTCTATTGAATGAAGAGTCTTGCAATAACTTCTATAATATCGCTAAACATTCAGAAAAAATTGTCTAATTACTTAACCAAATAATAGGGAAAATGAACATAAAATAACTATGCCAAACAAGATATCATGTGCCATTTGCTGACCATGGATACTTCAACTACATACACATAAAATTCCAAGGAATTTGATCAGTTGCCAAAACTGTAGTGCTTCTTAAAGACAAAAACCCAGACTTTATTTGATTTTAGTGGAAAGCGAAGGAAAGAATGAAAATGGAAGTGTTTCATGTAAAATTAGGATCCCATTTACGTAGGATCAAATTTCATTTTTCCATTCCTTCCCTTCCTCGCACACTCGAGCAACCAAACACAGCCTAAAGTGCAATAACAATTGGAAGAAGAAAATGCATCTCTCAATCAACGCGCCAAGTTTCCACTTCTAACAGTTAGTTTCATGAAGTAGTTGGCGTTTCAATGAAAGTACTTTGAATGGACATACAAACATGCCTGAGAGACCAAACAGACGGCCACAAGAATTTCTTCCCAAATGATCCTAATATGGGAAGATGTTTCACGGCTACGTTGTCACAGGCAATGCCTAGGCGCGCCTAGGCGTGCAGGTTCGAGGCGCCTAGGCGAGCAACCAAACACAGCCTATAGTGCAATAACAATTGGAAGAAGAAAATGCATATCTCAATGAACGTGCCAAGTTTCCACTTCTAACAGTTAATTTCATGAAGTAGTTGGCGTTTCAATGAAAGTACTTTGAATGGACATACAAACAGAGACCAAACAGACAGCCACAAGAATTTCTTCACAAATGATCCTAATATGGGAAGATGTTTCACGGCTATGTTGTCACAGACAATGCCTAGGCGCGCCTAGGCGTGCAGGTTGGAGAGGTCTCGCCTCGACCTGGAAAAAAAAAATTATGGATGAAGTTTTGCTCACCTAGGCGTGCCTAGGCGGCCGCCGAGGGTCGCCCATGGGTCAAAAAAGGTCCGCCTAGGGGCGTCCAATTATGCTTAGTATCCTTGAGGTTGAATGTTGGTTATTTCATATTTGTTGCTTCTTATATTACTTTTATGTTTATTGCTTATTAGTTATACTACATATTTGTTGTATGCATAATTGCAAAATTTTCTGATTCAAAAGCAACGGATCCTGGGTAGCCTCCTAGGCGAGACGGGTGGCTGTCGTCTCGCCTCGCCTAGCGCCCAGTATAACATAGTTTCACGGCCACAATAATTTTA
Source organism: Iris pallida (assembly GCA_029216955.1). Classification (NCBI taxonomy): domain Eukaryota; kingdom Viridiplantae; phylum Streptophyta; class Magnoliopsida; order Asparagales; family Iridaceae; genus Iris; species Iris pallida. Next base: position 22,260,335 of record JANAVB010026199.1, on the reverse strand, counting down.
TCACAAATGATCCTAGCTTGGAAAGAGGTTTCTGAAATGGAGTCAAGAGATCATTCTATTTTAAACAAGCATGTAAGTAAGTCCAAAACCTGTCCGTTATGGATCAGAGTTGAAGGGTCCGTAAAATGGACATACAAACATGCCCGAGAGACCAAACAGACAGCCACAAGAAGTTTGTCACAAATGATCCAAAAATGGGAAGAGGTTTCACGGCCACAAGAATTTCATCACAAATGATCTTAGCTTGGAAAGAGGTTTCTGAAATGTGTCGAGAGATCATTTTAAACAAGAATCAGAGTTGAAGGGTGCGTAAAGGATGAAACTATTGAACGGACTGATGCAAAATCATTGATACCTGCTGAAATCGATACTCATAGAAAGGGTGCTAGAATACTGGAACTTAGTTTTTGAACCATGATTTAAACTAGCACGTGTTGGGTACCAAAATGTCAAATCCTCAGAGGAAGCAATTGGGAGAAAGCTTCCACAACTGAGAGGGGAGCAAGTGAACTAAAATACATAATAGTAGCAATACTAACCTAAAAAAAAACATTTTCACCAAGATGGGGAAAAGATGAGAAATCCTTGAGAATTTTTTCTAGTATCTTTATTTTCCATATGTACCATTGAAATCATAAGTTAATCATTGTTAGAGGTAGTACCTCTATATAATCTACTAAGGTCGTCCATTTGATAGAGTTGTATAAGGAAGCTTCTCTTCCTCCTATGTATATGTACTCAAACACATCAATGAAGTATCACAATGTAGTATTCTACATGATATCAGTGCATGGTTTATCTTGGACCCAGCTCTCTACCGTCCACCAAAATAAAATTCCTACTGAAGTAAAATCCTATGTACCTTACCAAAACCCTTATCTTCCACCCAATCTGAAAACCCTAACCCTTTCTTAGAGGACTATCAACCGGTTCCGAGTCCATTTGATTTTGGGATAGAACCATTTGAGTTCGTTTAGTATTATGCATTTTGTGTTTATTTTAGTTATTTAATATTTGGTTTCAGTTGTTGGGACCAATATGTCTATCAGGAACAGTTCTAGGGTTGGGATGTCTACAGAGCAAGGTTCAGTATCGGTATCGGACCATTCCTATGAGTATCATGATCGGCGATATTGAGAACGGCGGTTTCAAATCGGAGTATCGGATTTTTTGGTATCGAAAATCAAATAATTATTAACAAATTATTAATATTTTAGAAAGTATATTCTATACATTTAGGCATAATTTTAAGTATTTCTAGTGATATTTTTTAGCAGTTTTGAAATTGGATGGAATTGTAGTCACCATTTCCAATTAGTTTAATGCGATAGATAAGTTTATTTTTGGGAAAATTTATCAAATGTCCAAAAATCGTAAAAGTTTTATGAAAAATCCACCGCAAAATAATATTTTATCGCGTGTCCAAAATTAGCGAAAAACTATAAAAGGGTCCGAAATGACCTTTTTATCCTTTTAATTTATTGAAACACCTACGAAACCTACTCTTCAAAAAAAAAACGTTTCGATTCTTCATCTTCTTTCATACGCTGCTCACTTTCGAATCTAGGTTTTCTCCTCCAAAATCTTCAAACATTACTGCAAAAACTCGTCAGTGACTCCATTCGCAATCTTCACAACATGTCGTCATCATCAGTTCCCACTTCATCATCAGCAGCAGCATCAACTGGAACACCACTTTATCATCATCAGCAGCATCAACTGGAACCCCAGTTAGAGAAGAGAGCTGATGTGAAGAGAATTAAGAGCTTTTTGTCATTCTCCGTGTTAAAATCACGAAGAATGTGGCCTTTTTCCGTGTTAAATTGACGAAAAATTGTCATTCTTCGCGTTAAAATGACGAAGAATGACCATTCCCCGTGTTAAAATGCAGGAGAATGGTCATTCTCCGTGTTAAAATAATAGAGAATTGTCATTCTTTGTGCTAAAATCACAAAGAATGGCCATTCTCCGTGTTAAAATGAATGAGAATAGTCATTCTCCGTGTTAAAATCACAAAGAATTTCCATTCTCCGTGTTAAAATGACGGAGAATGGCCTGCAGGAGAATGGCTATTCCCGTGTTAAAATCACGGAGAATGGCTATTCTCGTGTTAACATGCAGGAGAATAGTCATTTTTCGTGTTAAAATAACGGAGAATGGCTATTCTCCGTTGTAAAATCACGTAGAATGGCCATTTCCCGTATTAGAATGCAAGAGAATGGTCATTTCCCGTGTTAAAATCACGAAGAATGGCCATTCCCCGTGATAAGATCACGGAGAATGGTTGTTCCCCGTGTTAACATGCAGGAGAATAATCATTTTCCATGTTAAAATCACGGAAAATGGCCGTTCTCCGTTGTAAAATCACGTAGAATGATCATTCCCCATGTTAGAATGCAGGAGAATGGCCATTCCCCGTGTTATAATCACGGAGAATGACCATTCCCCGTGTTAAGATCATGGAGAATGATCTTTTTTTTTCCTTTTTTTTTTAAAGTATATATTGATTGATATCATACTTTTCATTGTTGTTTGTTTTATATCAGTGCAAACAACCGAGAAGCTCAAAGAGACAAATAAAAGGCTCAGGAATGAGAAAAGCGAGCTTCAGAAACAAGTTGAATCGTTGCAGAATGAAGTCATTAAAAAAGATCTAATCGCCGAAAAACTTCAAATCTCTCCACGAAGATGATGATGATGATGATGAGCGATGATCGGAGTTCGACTGAAGAAAAGCACAGTGAACTACGAACGATCTTTGTGATCTCTGCTGAAGATGAGAGCAATGGAATTCAGATCTCTCGTGAAGAAGAAGATGAAAATCGCAATCAAAATCTGAGTTTGTGAATTCAAATACATATATATGACCAAATTTGCGCGAAGGGGTAGCTATGGTATTATCAAAATGGCAATTTTGTAAATACAGAGCATCTAAAGGGAATCTTGAAATATTTAACGTGAAAATACATAATGTTGAGTATTTCATAAAATCTACCATGTGGGTGGGTTTTTCATAAACACCCACCCCGAAAGTGGGTATCTCAGCAATTTTCAGTTTATTTTTCTTTTAGATACTTCTACAACCTTACAATGCTTTTACACCCTTACTAGTTGGTCTTTTTCGTTCAATTTTCTTTGTCGAATTGACCGAAAAAGAGACCCCAAATGTCGGTATTGGTTAGTATCTTGTATTGGTCAATATCGGATCGGGACATGCCAAATCGTATCGATATCGGTCGATACTGCAAACTATGCTACAAAGGCACGGTAAAAACAACTTTTGTTCCTAGAGATTGAATTGAAATAAATAAGTCTTGTAAAATAGTTCCTAACCTTAATTTATCTAACATCCTCCTCCACATAATTTTTGTAGATTTGTTGTGTTTCTCGGATAATCTTCCATAGTTTCTTCAAGTACATGAATCGCCATTTCCTTCGTAGTAGTGTGTTTATTTTGGAATCCGACAACACGCTTCTTAACCAATTTCAAGTCGAGATCGTTCGAGATTTTTCGCTCATCCCTATCACATAGACATCTCCATTGACAACTCGTCGGCAACTAAACATTGTTTCATAAAGACCATCCATAGGGCTGTTGCAATCCTACAAAACTCACATTGCAGGTTCACTACTGAGAACCAATTCTGAAGAACTCACATTGTGAGTTTACTGTTCATAACAAAACCTCAACATCATGTCAAATTTCAGATCGATGAACCAAGCAGTGCCCCCCGATCAGTGTTCTGACATCGACTTATGTTTGATAGCACCAATGGTTCATCATCTTGATTTTGTCGCTTTCTCATGTCTACAAGAGGATATTAAGTCAACATGGAGATACTTGGGGTGTTCCTTGGCCATTGTGTATTTGAACGTTTATCACACAAAGGATTTAACTTCCGCAATTTCCTCTTCCGATTGTTCTTTAATAGGGGTGAGCATTAAACGGTTTTCAACCGTAAACCGAACCGAACCGGACCGAAATTGATGTTCGGTTCGGTTTTTAAACAAATCGGTTCGAATTTCGGTTCTGGTTTTTTAATAAAACGGTTTTCGGGTCGGTTTTTGGATTTTAATTTTTGAAACCGACCCGACCCGAAAACCGAATTAGCTGCATTTACCTTTTTATCCTTCGGTTTATATAAAAGAGGAAACATAACCCTAACCTACCCAACACTCTCTCTCCTGCCGCCTCTCTTCCTCTTCCCGTTCTCCACTGCCGATGGAACAAAATCCATCCCTTCCACCTCTCTTCCCTTCCTTCCCCTCCCCTCTTCCTCACCATCGTCCTCTCACCTTAGGAGCAGCAGGTCCTCTTCTACCTCCTTTATGCCTTCAAGAACAACAACACCAACGACAAGAGGAAGCAGCACCACCACCAACATACTATCAAGCACCACCAGCACCATGCGGGTGCTTCTTGTGTTACAAGAGTTGCTTTTTTTTTTTCTTGAGTCTGAAGATTTTGGAAACATCTTTTTGTTGAGATTCTTTAATTAAAGAGAAGTATGATGAAATACATTAAAAAAGAATGGCTCAAGCCACTTCTTAAGAGTCTGTTTCTTTATTCAGAGTTATCATTTGATGAAATATGTAAAAGTTTCTGAATCTTAAAGCCTATAGCAACATTTTTTTTATTGTTAGCAGCCTAGATTAGATTGACTTGGAAAAGTCCATAATTGATCTGGGATTTTTGTTGTTGTTGTTTGAATTTGAACACAGCGTTGAGTGTTCTTCCTGCGTTAGTTTTGGTCTTCGTGAAGAAAAGACGTCAGTGACATTTTTCTGATGCCAACACGTACATCATCATTCATTACATTTTTTTGTTTTGTTTTGCAAATGGCCCATTGAACCGGCCCAATTACAAACATAAAATTTTGGTTTAGAAGATCCGGCCCAGTTAGGCCCATTGAACCGAACCGAACCGAAAACCGAACGGTTTAAATTCGGTTCGGTTCAGTTCGGTTTCTTTGAATACGGTTCGGTTTTCGGTTTTGTAAATATCGGTTTTCGGTTAATTCGGTTTTTCTCTAATCGGTTCGGTTCGAACCGAACCGTTGCTCACCCCTATTCTTTAATTCATGAATCATTTGTGCTTTAGTTAGGACTGCTTGATTTAGATATTATTAACCATTATTAACTAACTACTTCCATTATCCTCGTGATATTGTCATTAGACTCTTCTACATTTACACCCTATAAGATCCATCGTTCGACATACTTGGTATCAAAGTATAAGTTTAGGATACTTCATGAAACTGCATAGTGGTTGAACTATAAAAATAGATATGTTGACCAAATCATGTTCAACTAGTCCTTGCACTATCTAATGCAATGAATGCTAGATTTGTTGAAAAAGATGCAAAGTTTTGAGTAGTTATGAATTGGGCCATAAGCTTGACAAACATAGTACCCGGATATAGACGCTAGGAATGAGATTGGTACTAGGGTCAAGATGATTAAAACTAAGATTTAGTACTAGAGTTGACACCATAGAGACCAAGTGGAACGTTGGGTTAGGTGGGGTCAACACTACACTAGATCCGTGACTTGGAGCTGAAGCAAATCAATAATATTTATTTTATTAATGGATGATAAAAAAAGCCATACAACTACGAATATATATATAGGGAGAACAAATCCATATCCATACAAGAGATAGGAATCTGAATCTGAATAGGAGAAGAAATGTAATCCACTGAATCCAAATAGAAAAAGAAATCTAATACTAAACCTATTTAATATTAACGCCCCCCCCCCCCCCCCCCCCCCCCCCCCCCCCCCCCCTTCCAACTCATGATGAGTCAAACAACATAAGTTTGCCCAATAGAAACTGAAATAGCAATGTACGGTGTGGCTTTGTAAAAAAATCTGCCACTTGATCAACGGAAGTTACATGTGATAGAGAAATAGTGTCTACCAAAATATGCTCACGAACGAAGTGACAATCAATCTCAATGTGCTTTGTTCTTTCATGAAAAATCGGATTATTTGCAATCTGTATAGAACTCTTGTTGTCACAGTGAAGCGACGTAGGTCCAGTAAGAGAAATGCCTATATCAGAGAGCAGTATACGTACATAGATGATCTTCCTGGTAGTGGTAGTCATATCTCTGTACTTTGCCTCGGTAGAAGAACATGCAACGTCTTGTTTCTTACTTCGGCGTGAGATCAATGAATCTCCAAAAAACAAACAGAATCATGTAGTAGATCGTCTAGTGGTCGGATCTCTTGTCCAATCTGCATCAGAAAATGCTCAAAGCTCCAGAGTAGATGTAGAAGACATGAATAATGAGCGTGTAATGGGACCATTAAGATATCGGAGAATCCAGATTAATGCACCATAGTGAGCTGATCGAGACATGTAAACAATACTAAGCGCATAAGAAATATCTGGCTTAGTCAAACAGAGATACACAAGTTGACCCACTAGTTGCTTGTAGCGAGTAGCATCTGTGAGAGGTTCCCATCTGTGGGACGAAACTTCACATGAAGCTCCGAAGGAGTATCAGTTGTCCGACTATCCGATAGACCAGCAGATGAAATAATCTCTGAAGTATATTTCTGCTGAGAAATAAGTATCCTCTTTTACCTTGTGCAATCTCAAGTCCAAGAAAATGGCGAAGATAGCCAAGGTCCTTCATCTAAAAATGCTGATAAAGGTACCTCTGAGTAGATACAATCCCCGCTGAATCGTCGCCAGTCAAAATCATGTCATCTACATAGAGTAAAAGAAGAACTCGCCCGTATGGTAACGACCGCACAAATAAAGAATTATTCTGAGAATACTGCTGAAATCCTGCCTCACAAATAGCACTTCTGAAACACTCGAACCAAGCTCGAAGAGCTTGTTTAAGACCACAGATAGCACGACGAAGACCACAAACACGGAGTAGAAAAACTTGGAGGGGGCTCCATATAGATAATCTCGGATAAAGAACCGTAAAGAAAGGCATTCTTTATATCCATCTGATAGAGTGGCTACTGACGAGCGGCAGCAACGACTAGTAGTGTACGAACTGTGGTCATCTGAGCAACTGGGACAAAGGCCTCATCATAGCCAATCCCATACTCCTGTGTAAAACCTCGAACAACAAGGCGAGCCTTGTGTCGCTCAATGGACCCATTAAGTCGATAATCGACATTGAAGACCTATTTGCAACTAATAGGCTTGACCCCCTTTGGAAGTGGAATGACATCCCAAGTATCTGTCTGCTGAAATGCTCTAAACTCCTCTGCCATAACCTTCTGTCACTCAGGATACTAAACAACCTCTTGATAAGAACTGTGCTCTCGTGTAGTATGAATAGCAGTAAGAAAAGAATAAAACTGTGGAGAATATGAGGCTAATGTAATAAAACCAAACTTATTCGGTGGACCGGAACAGTCGAAAGTAAAACATGCAGAGGTCGATAAGTACGTTGGGACTGGCGGAGAGGTTGTGATGGAGGCGTAGATGGTGGATGTAGAGTTGAATAATGGGATGATTATTATTAAGGAAAAAGTTAAATATATATAGGAGAGGCTAACCCCTCTCACTATTATTCTAGCCAATGTGGGACTAAAGCCCAATACTAATAATTAACTAATACTTAACACCCTCTCTCAAGCAGGAGCATAGATGTCAATCATGTCCAGCTTGTTACACAAAAATTGAACCCGAGGACCCAAAAGAGACTTCGTAAAAATATCGGCTATCTGATCACCGGTCCTCACATGATGAAACTTTATCATCCCCTTTGTATATTCATCACGGACAAAGTGGATGTCGATTTCAATGTGTTTCGTACATGATTAGTAGCAATGTGGATAGCAGACTGGTTATCACACCACAGATCTGCTGCTTTAGATCCTGCTTCTTCTTCCGGTTCTTGTAGAAGATGTTTAAGATATAACACCTCTGTTGTACCATGGGCAATGGCTCGATATTCTGCTTCTGAACTTAACCGTGCTATTACATTCTGCTTCTTGCTCTTCCATAATACAAAGTTTTCGCCAATGAATACCGAGTAGCCAGATGTAGACCGTCTATCTGTCAGACTTGCACTCCAGTCAGCATCAGTAAAGCACTCAATACGAGTATGTCCATGATTCTCCATCCGAATTCATTTTTCTGGATTCTTGACTAGATAGTACAAAATTCTGAAAACTACTTGCCAGTGTCGAATTCTTGGAGAAGCCATAAATCTACTTGCGACACTTACGACGAAAGAGATGTCTGGCCGAGTCATGACCCCCAAGTAGTTGAGTTTTTCCACAACTCGACGATACTGATCTGAATTGGTCATCAGGACCCCCTCATCTGGAAGTAACTTTGTCCCTGGATCTATGGGAGGGTTTGCTCCCTTAGCTTGCATCATTCCTACATCATTTAGTATGTCCAACACATACTTCCTCTGGGACATCACAATATCCCACTTACCCCTTATGACTTCAATGCCCAAGAAGTAGTTCAATGCCCTCCATATCTTTGGTTTGAAATTGTTCTCCCAGAAACTTCAATAGGTCTGCAATACCCTGGCTGTCGTCTCCCGTGATCACAATGTCGTCAACATAGACACCAAGTAGTATCCTTCCAGCTGATGTCTGTTGGTAGAATACCGAATGATCCTTTTTTTATTGACACATATCAAACTGAGTAACAACATGTGTCAAACCACGCACGAGGTGATTGTTTGAGACCGTATATGGCCTTCCGTAGATAACATATTTTGCCCTCCCTTGCAACAAACCTGGGAGGTTGTACCACATATACTTCTTCTTTAAGATCCCCATGAAAAAATGCATTCTTGATATCTAGCTAAAGCAATGGCCAGTCATAGCGAACAGCCAGTGCCAAAAGTACGCACACAGATGTCATCCTAGCAACTGGAGAGAATGTCTCAAAATAATTATTGTAGGTCTGAGAATATCCTTTAGCCACTAGACGAGCCTTTAGATGATCAAGAGTGCCATCCGGTTTTACCTTGATCGCAAACACCCATTTGCACCCGACTGCCTGCTTACCCGTATGCAAATCTACCAAATACCAAGTATGATTTTTTCGAAGTGTTTATCATCTTCTCTTTCATAGCAGCACGCCAATCGGGATGTTTGAGACTCTCCTCGACAGTATTGGGAATCTAAATCTTATCAATAGTAGCTACCAAGGATTGAGTATAACTGGCAAGCCCTTTGTAGTTGTCAACATACAATGGGTGATCACGACAGGTACGACGAGGTCGAGCTGGCGGGACGGACGAAGGCGAATCGGTGTAGCTATAGGATGACTCTGTGGGCACAATCTGCGATGTTTTTCTGGTGACATCGGTACTGACTGAACCAGTGTTTGCGGACCGTCGGACCGGGATATTGGCTCGATAGGGGAGGACACCCTTGGGGGTTGTTGTGGTTGAATAGGAAACAATAAGAAATCATCTTCTGGATAAATTTGTGGAATTGGATCAGAAGTTTGCGGAAGTGGAGCAAATTCAGTTTACGAAAGTAACGTCCCGAGAGAAAAAGTACAGCTTCAAGGTAGGAGAGAAACACTGATACCGTTTCTGATCTTTAGGATACCAAAGAAAAATACATTGGATTGCCTTAGGATCTAATTTAGAAAGAGTCAGCCGGGTATCTCGTACATAGCACAAGCAACCAAAAAAAATTTGAAGGAGAGGAAACGGCTCTCTTCCGGAATATAATCGTGAAAAAGGGGTAGAATTATTGAAACAGATGATGGTATACGATTAATAAGATAACAAGCGGTAAGTACCGCGTCCGACAAAAACTTTTGGGAGTACGTACTTGAAACATAAGAGCACGTATTGTTTTCAAGAGATGACGATTATTACGCTCAGTCACACCATTCTGTTGTGGTGTGTAAGGACATGAAGTTTGATGGATGATGCCATTGTCGAACAAATGAGTATTGAACTCACGAGATATATACTCACGACCATTGTCACTTCGTAAGCATTTAATTGGAACACCGAATTGTGTTTTGATTTCGACATAAAAATTGCACCAAATTTGAAATAATTCGGAACAATTTTTCATCAGATAAATAAAAGTGACACGTGAGTAACCATCAACAAATGTAACAAAATATTTAAAACACATTATTGATTCAATCGGACAAGGTCCCTATACATCAGAATGTACCAACTCAAAAGGAGCAGATACAAATTTACTAGTACTCGCCGGATATGGCACCCGATGATGCTTAGCTAAATGACACGAGTCACAATAAAAAGAAGCAGTAACATCTAAAAATTGGTACATTTTTTGGAGAACTTGGATTGATGGATGGTATAACTGACAACGTAACTCAAAAGAATCGAGTTTCACGCCTGCACAGGCAACAGAAGAAGGTACATCAAACAGGTACAAGCCTCCAGCCACATGCCCCTTACCAATAGTCTTTCCAGTCCTTAGGTCCTGAAAAACGCAACCATCAGGAGAAAATGTTACTGAGTAATGCAAATCGCGAGTAAGCTGACTAATTGAAAGCAAACTGAACGGGCTTTTCGGTGTTTGTAATACTGATTTGAGTGACAGTCTGGAAGAAAAACGGGCACTTCCTCATCCACGGATTGTTAGTGAACCACCACTGGCAACAGTAATATTAGAAACACAACTCACCAATACATAATTGTGTATCATACATGCGTCGCCAGTCATGCGAGAAGACGCGCCAGAGTCAATCACCCACTGCTTCAACTTTACCACACATATCGCTCAGTAGCCGACTGTGGATCCAGATGTGGATGCTTCACTGAAACGTTCAACCTGAAAATCAAGAAAATTTGAATGACTCTACAGTCATCTGAACAGAACGAATGCCATCATCAAGAGCATCTGATGTAACATACGGCAGGAACCAAATGACACTGCCACTGGAAATGGCCTTGCAGACCACAGTTGAAGCATATGCGCGGTCTACCCCCATCACGACTGCTATTGCCTCGTCCACCATCACGGCTACCACTTCGGCTACCACGTCGGCCACCACAACCACAACGAAATCCAGCACGGGCCGCACCAAGAGCAGATCGATTAGAAGGAGCATCAACCGGAACGGTCTCAACGACTTTGCTGCCCGTAGGATACGAAAGTGAGCTTCCATCATTAGATGGAACATCAGATCCAGCAATGATCTGAGAGCAAAAAGAACCTGCATCAGGACGGAAGAGGCAAGATAGGCCATAACATGAAGTTGCTCACGTTGAGCCCTTGTTTTATTGATATCCGTTGTCAGAGGTAATACATAGTCGATTTCAGCAGTAATGGCATTAAAGGCGCGGAAGTGATCCTTATGAGATTTGTCTCCTTGGTTTGCTCGGTAGATGCCAACGACCGAGTCGTAGATACGAAACAAGTCGCATTTTCCATCAAACGCCGTCGCCAGGACCTCCTATAATTCCTTCGGAATCTGCTTGCTCAAATGTAGGATCAGTCACTGCTGGAGGGTTGTCAGTCAGATATTTTGACAACAGTATTTCCCGAAGTGTTTTCTCGACCTTCTTTCACCATGTCGAGTAACTTTTTGGTCCGTCCAATCGTCGATCGACAAGACGAATCAAGAAAATCGTCACGCCATTCCCCGTTGGTCACGCCATTGCGTTTTCGCACTAGTGTCTGTAGCACTGCTATTTGTCCCAGTGCTAATCATTGCGATATTCCTGATTCAACTATCGATTTGTTCCTTCGAACTTGATAATCACATCAACTTTGCAAAATGTGCTAGAAACGTAACCAGAACCGGCACGCGCATAAAAAGCAAAGATAAATGTGGATCACACAAGCCAGGACAAAGAGAGAACCCAGATTACCCTTTGTTAGATCCTGATGTGAAGATCAATGAAGGAAAGAAACAAAGGTTCATGCAAAACAAGCAACTTTTCTGCTCTTTGTTAAAATCCTAAAATTAACATTGAGAGTCAAAGGTTCCAGCAAACAAATCAAATGTTTACCCTCTGAGAATCCCAAAGTCAATCGTTGAGAGTCAGAGGCTCCAGCAAACAAAAAAATGTTTACCCTCTGAGAATCCCAACATTTTTTCTGAATTAGGGTAGGGTTTTCGAGGGGTACGCGACGGTTGCGTGGAAAGATTTAGGGTTAGAGTTTGGACCTTGCATCATGGAGTTGGGGGGGGGGGGGGAGCAGGGGGTGTGCGGCAGACGGGGGGCAGCAGCAGGGGGCCTGGAGGCGGGGCGAGGGCAGGGGCAGGCGGGGGCATGCAGGGGGGCAGGCACGAAGGGGCAGCAACAGCAGGGGGGCGGGAGGGCTGGAGGGGATATCAGCAGGTGGGGTGGGGGGGGTGGGGGAGGTGCTATGGGGCAGGCTGCAGCAACAGCAGTAGGGCCAGGGGGCGCTGGGGCAGGCGGGGCCGGGGGTGCTAGAGCGGGGGGTTGTGTGGGGGCGGGGGCGGCAGCAGCAGGTGGAGAGGGGAGATGGGTTAGGGTTTGTCTGTTTTTTCTGTGGAGAGAGAGAGGTATGGATGGGTTATGGCTCTGATACCATGTAGAGTTGAATAATGGGATGATTATTATTAAGGGGGAAGTTACATATATATATAGGACAGGCTAACCCCTCTCACTATTATTCTAGCCAATGTGGGACTAAAGCCCAATACTAATACTTAACAATGGAGATGATGGTGTAGCGGAGGCTGGTGGAATATGTGGAGGATCCTCATGAGGCAGCGACAGAGGTATCATAAGAGGAGTTGTATCAGGAGAGGGGAGCAAAGGAGTAGGATCAATGGAGACACTAGACGTTGAAGCTGGAGGAGACAAAAAAATGAACATCCAGAGGTGGGATAAAGAAATAAGGAGAGTCCTCTAGAAATGTGACATGGCGAGAAAGACGAAGACGACGGGCCAAGGGATCATAACGGTATCTCTTGTATTCGGAACTAAAACTGAGTAAGACACACTTGGTTGATCGAGAAGTCAGTTTCGTGCGTTCAGTCTTAGGAGGAAGAACAAAACAAGTGCACCCAAAAGTGCGAAGCATACTGTAGTCAGGAGGACACGAAAAAAGACTCTCATGAGGTGTCCAACAAGATAGAATAGAGGAAGGCGTGATATTGATAAGATTAACAGAAGTAAGAATGACCTATGTCCAGAATATTTGAGGAACGAAAGAGGACAACAAGAGAGCACGAGCAGTCTCAAGAATATGACGATGTTTGTGCTCGGCTATCCCATCTTGTTCATGAGTGTAAGGGCAGGACTGTTGAAAAAGGGTGCCATGAGATTGCAATATCGATCTCATCGTAGTGGAGAGATACTCAAAAGCACAATCAAAACAAATTTTTTTAATCCTAGCATTGAATTGAGTATGAATCATAGTAGCAGACGTCTTATAAATAGTAAGGAGATCAGAACAGTGATGCATAAGATAGACCCAAGTATAACGTGTGTAATCATCAATAAAGCTCACGTAGAAGAGAAAATCACTCATAAATAGGAATGGAACAGTTTCCCATATATCAGAATAAACTAATTCTAAAATACTGTTGGATTTAGATAAACTCTTTGGAAAATGTAGAGCTATGTGTTTTGCCAACTTACAGTCCATACATATGGATAGAGAAGAGAAACAACCACGTCCAAGAGCTCCACTATGAAATAAAGTCTTTAGACGGGATTCTGAAATATGACCTAAGCGTCTGTGCCACAAGTCGGCAGCAGACGTGACGATAGCAGCATTACTAGAACTCAAAGGTTGAGTTGATGGAAGACGAAGAAACTCTAAGTGGTACAATCGTCCCTTCCTATGAGCACGACCAATCATCTTTCCCGTACGAGGATCCTTCACAGAATATGTGAGTGAATCAAAAGAAACAATAAATCCACTCTCATAAAGGCTACAAACTGATATGAGGTGTAAAGTAAGATGGAAAACATGTAAAACAAAAGGAATACTCAAAGTGTCAGAAATAATAGAGCCAGATCGAGTAATGAGCAACCAAGAACCATCAGCTGTGTGTAAAGGGGGAAGGTGAGATGGTAAAGGTATAATACTAGATAAAAGACTAAGGTCAGAAGTAATGTGATGTGAAGCACCAGTCTAATATCCAAGAAGTAGATGTAAAAATAAAGGTGTATGCAAAAAAGCCAACAAAGACAGGTTGGCACTAGAAACAAAGCTGGAGTTGGAGCTCTAACTGAGTAAGACGGTGTTGAATATCTGCCAATGTCTGTGTACTATCAACAATGTGAGCCCGAGGTGCCGGAGAGGGAGTCGAGAAGGAACCCTTTGTCTTTATTTGCTGGAAGAATTGTATTTTTAAATATGGATGAAGCAGGAAACAATTATCACTGAGTGTCCAACTTTCCAGAAATAAGAACAAATCAGACTAGAGCGCTGACGAGTATAGCAGATGGTAGCATAATGACCAGGTTTCTCGCATAAGTACATAGAGGACGCATTTTTTTTATTTTTTTTACAAAAAACTAGAGGACTTTTTTGAAAGCACTCCAACATTGACGTTGAGGAGCTATGATAGCACGACGGAGCAGACGACGCGAAAAAAAATGATAATCAACAATATTGATTATCTGAAAGAAATTCTAAATAGCCCTAGATAAAAAAAATCCTAGGCTCTGAAACCATGAAACAAATCAATAATATTGATTTTATTAATGGATGATATAAAAAGCCATACAACTACGAATATATATAGGAAGAACGGATCCATATCCATACAGAAGAAAGGAATCTGAATCCGAATAGGTGAAGAAATGTAATCTATTGAATCCAAATAGGAAAAGAAATCTAATACTAAACCTATTTAATCTTAACAAGTGCGAGGAACCCTTGAGTTGGGTTAATAAAATAAGATCACCATACTAGAGACCAAGATCACTCTTGAAGCATCTTGCCCCGAGGTCGTTCCAAAGTCCACGCATCAGAGGTTGTTGATGCTCACTTTCAGACTGGACATGAACGATAAATACACAAGATTCTGAGCCTTCAATTGATTGACCCTAGAGTTCATGACCCTCCGATTATACGTGGCACGGATTACTAACCATGCACATAGAACTGATTATAAGATGCACAATCCACCTGACCCCAAAACGAAAATTTGATAGATATGATCACATGATTCGTGCTCCACCTAGGAAAAATATTAAATAACTTGAATGTCACAATATGATTGCTATGACTTCAACTATGATGGTCATTCTATGAGGTCTGACTATAGGCCGAGAAGGATGACATCACAAGGAAGATCAAGGTAGAGGCACCCATATTTGATGACACTCATGCCCCCTTGCATTTAAGGATTGGTTTCCTGACAGAACTATGTTAATTGGTATAATATGAGTCAAGAGTGAAAAGTGCATTTCGCTAAGATGAAGCAAGAGACAGCCATTAGGATTCATTATGTTTTTGTTGATCTATATTTGGACCATTCTGAGAAAGCCCATAGAAAGTTTGGAAGAGAAGAAAGAGAAACTCAAGGAAAAATATCTCCCATGACCTACAAGGATCGTCTCTTGGACCAAGTCTCTACTCTTCAACTAGTGGTTACACTGTTCAAGAGTACATGAACTAATCTAACGATCGGTCCATCACAATATATCCAAGGATTCTCATTTCATGATCTCACAATAATATTATGGGCTGAGAATGGATATCTAAGATGACATGTTGCCCTACTGGGTGGTTCATTAGACAGCTTTTCAGTTGGCTCGAGAGATCAAGTATCATTTTAAAACGCTTAATAATAAGAAATCCTGCCAAATCAAGGAGCAATCTGGATTACAGTATAACAGTAAGCTCAAACCTTACGAAAATGTCGAGAAAGAAAAGAGATTGTTTTTAGGAGAGTTTACTAAACGGAAAACTCCAAAGTGTTTTGTGTCAAGGATTCGGTCACTATTCACATCAGTGACTCTCTAGAAACTTGCACTTATTATACACTTTGGACAACACAGTTATTTAAAGGAGGACGTTTACTATGTAGATGAGAAGAATGCTACAAATGTCGATTTGATTTAGCATATTTAGGTGTAACTATCCACGCTATAATGTTTGCATTTCTTCAGTGTTCTAAAAATCGATATGCGAGTTCGGTGCGGAGGAGGGGTGCCTAGCGCCTAGGCATCTAACAATGTCCTCTGGAATACTGCTACCAGTCATGGGGCCTAGGGAAATACTGCCATGGCCAAGTTCTCCCTAACAGTGGCCTCTGGATACTGTTATAGCCAAGTTCTCCCTAGCACCCTAATAGTGCCCTATCAGTAGCCTATGAAATACTGTCATGACTAAGTTCTTCCTAACTTTGGACTATCCAGACGAGGCGCATTTCGTAAGGCGTGCCTTTTTCCCAGGCGCATGTAGCACTTAAGGTGCACCTATGCGCGCTTTGAACATGTTTGAGAAAAAAGACCAATTTATACAGGAAAAAAATATCAGAAAAAAGCCCAACAAAATTACCACAGCCCGCAGAAGAAGGAAAAAAAAAGAAGAGCAAAAGCAAGAACAACAAAAAGAAAAAAGAAGAAAGAAAAAGGAAGGGAAAAAAACAACAACAGAAAGAAAGAAAAAAAAAAAACCTACTTACCTAGCTAGCGACGACGGCGAAGACGGCTCATACGTGGCTGGCGGTGGCGGCTCCTTCTGGTGAGTCCATCCTCTCTCTCTCTCTCTCTCTCTCTCTCACACCCACATCCACACACACACACAAGATTGTATAGTGATTTTTAGTGTGTTTTTTTAGTTTTATTTTGTATACTGACTTTTTACTAAGGAATCAAATCTAAAATAAGTTTTTTTTTTTTTACTGTTTTTACTGCTTTTTATGTATATTGTTTTTTAATGTATATATATATATATATATATATATATATATTATTTTTTTGAAGCAGGTAAATTGTTTCTGGAATCGCTCCCACTGGAATTCGAACTCCTGACCACTCGGGCTCTTGACCACTCGGGCCGCATGCATCTCTCTTAACCACTAGGCTAGAGGTCATTTGCATATATATATATATATATATATATATATATATATATATATATATATATATATATATTGGAAAAAGGGTAAATTTTATTCCAAAGAAACACAGTAATCGTACAACATACAGTCAAAGTGGAAAAACCCACTCTTCAAGACCTCATAACATTTACATCAAATTCGATGTTATGAAGCAAGCCCACAAGAGGTGTAACTAGTCCCTCGAATATCCGACGGTTACGTTCCCGCCAGACGTGCCAAACCGAAGCAGCCAAACGAACCCTGGCAGTCCGGAACCAGTCCTCCCCTCGACCTTTACTATCTCGGATCACCGAAATGATGTCCCCAGTACTCTTCCCAGAGTCACAACCTCCTAACATTCCACTTTGCTCCTTCCAGATCTGCCAAGTCAGGGCACACTCAAAGAAGATGTGGTTGATAGACTCTAGCTCCACCCCGCACAACACACACCTAGGATTCGGAACCGGCACTCCAAAAGAAAGCAGCCGATCTCGAGTAAGAAGGCGACCCAATAGGAGCTTATAAAGACAGAGCTGCATCTTCCTTGTCAGGCCCTTACACCAAACAAAATCATAGTCAGGACTCTGAGGGAAAGTGCGCCTGATGAGATTGTAGCAACTCCTAAATTGGAACTCCCCAGTACCCGGGGACGCACCCGTCGGCTCCCATATCCACCGATCTGCCGGCAAGTCCGGATCAATAGCAACAGTGCTAATGATCTCTCCCAGCTCCATGGTAAAACGATAGGACTCCGGCCTTCACTCGCCATCCCGAATGATCCGACTACACGTCATTCCCCTCCTGTCCTCCTGGTGAGTCGGAGCCCCCCTGATGTCCAATAACGAACTCCGATCAATCCAGGGATCTCGCCAGAGGTCCGTTCCAGACCCATCCTTCATGACCTTCCTGATAGCAGACTTGAGGATACCCCTGTGCCGCAGGACATTCTTGAACGTGACGGAATGATTGTTGTCAGAAGTACACGTCCAAAAGTTGCCCTGCTTCACATACCTGCTATGCATCCAGGCAGCCCAGAGAGACCCCCCATTTAGGAATTTACATGCCAGCTTGAGCGCAGAGGCCTCCCGAATCTCCAGCAGAGACCGAAGCCCCACACCTCCCTCCTCCCTGGGCCGGCAGAGCTGATCCCAAGAGATCGCATGCATACCCCCTCTCCAAATAAAATCTGCACAAATCTGGTCCACCTTCCTAACAGTAGCGATAGGAAGGAGGATGGATTGTAGCCAGAAATGAGCAACAGCTGTAATCACGGACCGGACCAGCTCAATACGACCGCCAAATGACAAACCCGAGGCTTGCCAGCCTTCCACCCTCCTCTGGACAAACTCCACCAAACTATGGCAATCATGATCCCGGGCATAGTTTACCGTGAGGTGTACTCCTAAATAGCGCACCGGAAGCTCACTCCTCTCGATACCCAGCAATTAAGCCCGCTCCTCCTTCTGGGGACATAAGGAGCTGAAGTACACCATGCTCTTCTCCCTGTTCAGCTGAAGCCCCGATAAGGAATGCAACTCTCCCATAATCTCTGCAAGCATCTGCATACCCTCCATCGAAGGCCGGATAAACACCAAGAGATCATCAGCATATATGAGGTGGGTGACTGGGAGATCCACCCTCCGGAACAGAGGAACTAGCCTCCCTCGGTGTGCTGCTAAATCCATCAGGCATGTGAAGTATTCCATAATAATCGTGAACAGGTAAGAGGACAGGGGATCGCCTTGCCGAAGCCCACGATTACTCTGGAAATACCCATAGGGGATGCCCTGTATGAGGACTGAGAAAGTGGGGGTCGTGATACACTCAGGCCTACCCAATGGTCCCCAAAACCCATGACAGTCATCAGGTGGCAGAGGAAGTCGCGGTTGACCATGTCATATGCCTTCCTCAGATCCAGTTTCACGCACGCCTTCTCACCTCCAGGTTTGTTAAAACCTCTCACCATCTCATGAGCCAGGAGGCTGTGCTCTGCAATCGATCTCCCCTTGATAAATGCAGCCTGGTTCGGGGATATCAAGCCCTGCATGATCCTCTCCATACGCCGGCACATAAGGTGCGTAATTATCTTATAAAGACAATTACAGCACGCAATAGGTCTGAAGTCCGCCAGCGCTGTTGCTCCCTCCTTCTTAGGCACCAAGGTCAGGAAGGTGTGATTCAGCTCTTTTAACAGCTTTCCGTTGGTGAAGAATTCATGTACCACCTCCAAGACCTGATACTTCAGAGTATCCCAGTGGCGTTTGTAGAAACCACTGCTAAAACCATCCGGGCCTGGAGCCTTGTTGGAATCCGCCTGCTTGACAATAGCTTCTACCTCCTCCAAAGTGACGGGAGCAAGAAGAATACTATTCCCATACGGAGTCACCAATCTCTTCGTAATGATCTCTGGGAACACAGACAAGTAGTCAGTCTGGAAATACAACTCAGAGTAGTACCTGACCGCCTCGCCCTGAATCACAGCCGGTTCCCCCACAAAATTGCCATCCACATCCAGAAGCCGGAAGATGTGATTCCTATGCTGCCTGGTCCGGATGACATCATAGAAGAACTTGGAGCACCGATCGCCGTCCTTGAGCCAGGAGCACTTGGCCCGCTGAGCCGTGCTGATCTCCTTCTGCAACCGCAAGATGCTGACTTCTTCAATCAGCTCCTTTTCTCTAGCCGCCAAGTCCCCATTAAGCATGTCAGCCTGCATGTCCTCCTGGATGGCTCGCAACTCCACCTCCTTATCTTCTAGGGAAGTCTTCGGCAACCCCTTCACCCAACTCCGAAGAGCCTGCTTCGTGGCCTTGAGACGCTGGACCAATCGGAACTGGGCCGTCCCCTGCTGACCACTATCAAGCCCCTCTGAGACAGCCTCCAGGTAGCCCTCAGAAAGGTACCAACAGTTGTTGTACCTAAAAGGACGAGCCTTCCCAGGGGTCCGACAAGAGAATCCAACTCTGATGGAAGAATGATCACTCGTCCCAGCAGCCAAACCCTCCGCTGAAGTGTTAGGAAAATGACGGAACCATTCCCCATTACCCAGAGCTCTATCAAGCTGGCAAGCAACCCTATTCCGAATGGCTTTGTTATGCCAAGTCCAGAGGAAGCCCGATCGAGATAGTCCGTGGAGCCCTGCCTGAAGGAGACATCTCTGAAAATCATAAAGGATAGGATCTGGAACTGGACGACCTCCCACCTTCTCCCCACGGTGAAGAAGGGCATTGAAGTCCCCGATCAACAGGAGAGGAAGAGACGCCGAATCAGCTGCAGCTGCGACCCGGGAAATGTCACTCCAAAGGAATTCCCTCCTCCGTCTGTCGTTGTGGCCGTAGACTGCCCCCAAAAGAAACCGGAAGCCACCTTTGTTGGAGAAGGAAATAGCAATCAACTGCTCCGTCATCACAATCAGATCTCCATCCCAGCTCTTCGAGTTCCATCGAACCCAGATTCTGGCCATGTCACACAGAGCCAGGTTATGTAGTTGGGCCCAATGAGCTGGAGTTCGACGGGTAAGAGTCTTGTCACTCTTAATCTTCGTTTCTAACAGAATAGAGATGTCACATTTCTCTCTGTGCAACACCCCACAGATCTCTCTCCACCTACCAAGCGAACACGCCCCCCTCACATTCTAGGCTATAATAGCCATTAATCTAATAAAAGGAGGGGTCCCCTGACAAAACACCCAGATCGGCACCTGGGGGAGGTGCCGCATCCATCGCTACAAGATCTTCCTCCATCCCAGACGGGACGGGCTGCCGTGGGGTGTCCTGAGCGATAACCAAAGCCCAGGAAGGATTTTCAACACACACCACCTCCTCCCTGTCAGTAGTATGCATCCCCTCCCTGGATGTGCTGTCACTCAGCGGTCCGACAGCACGTCTCTTCCTGTAGTAGACCTGCCCCTCAGCAGAGCCTCCACCCCCTCGCACCGCGGTCCCCGACGCCGCCATGCCTCTCGTGACAATACTACTCTGTCTCTGGGGGGAAGTCATCGCCCCACTCGTGGACGCCAGCTGGGTAGACACAACGAGGCACGTCCCGCCCTCACTCACCGGAAGCGTATCCTCGCCCACCAAGGTCTCATCCCCGCTGTCAACTCTGATATCCATATCACAAAGAGAGTCAAGAGTCTCACCCTGTGGGGTAGAAGGCTCCACATGATGTCCAGTCGCCGAACAAGCACTAACCAGGTGTCCGAAACAAGAACACCGTGAACAGGTAGGGGGAACCCATTCATATTCTACCTTCTGGGTAAGTACCTCTCCAGACGGAATATCATACTCCAGCACCTCCGGTAGATCCCTCCCAGCGCGGATCTCCACAAAAATCCTGGCGTACATCAACCTCGACCGAAAAGCAGTGGCTTCGTCAGCCTTGATCGGGGTTCCCACCAAGCTCGCCAATCGCATCAGCAAAGGAATACTCCAAAATCGAACAGGAAACTCAGGGAAGCGAATCCATACAGGGATGGTATTCAGTACTTCCCGCTCACAGCGAAGCTCCGGAGTCCACTCCTTAAGAATGATAAGCCGACTATCAAACGTCCAGGGACCGCCTTAAGTGCTATAGCCAAGTGTCTTTTGTGCCTCGCAATGGTCGGGCGCGCGCCTTAAGTGCGTCTTGGACGATATGGACCCTTTGCGCCTCGAGTGTGTCTTGCCCCTTTGACTACCTTGACGTTGGGCGTCCGCCCAGAATTCGTGCATCCGTTCATGATCTTCCCCAAAAATCAAAAAAACAGGAGTAGAAGAAGACACAGAAGAATAACAATAAAAAAATCAAAAAAACAATAGCAAAAGAAGAAGAAAACAACTATTTTTTTAAAGAAAAAAGATAAAAACAGAAAAACTCGCCTAAAGACTGCCTATATTTCTCTTGGGACCCTAGGCGTCGCGCCACACCCAGGGAAATTTTTTCCAAGTCAAGCCGACTACCTTTCAACCTGCACGCCTAGGCCGCCTAGGCGCGCCTACACATCGCGTGTGACAACATACACAGCGGCTTCTGGAATATTGCTATAGCCAAGTTCTTCCTAACAGTGGCCAAGTTCCCCCTAACGGTGCCTCTGGAATACTGTCATGGCCAAGTTCTCCCTATTAGTGGCCAAATAGGGAATTTTTCGTTCGGCCTAGGGGCACCTAGCGCCTAGGCGGACAAACAGGCCAACTTTTAAAACACTGCATTTCTTACCAACACCAACCAAGTCAGCTGACTTAAATATATTATACGAGTTTGTAGATTCAGCTCGAAGTCTACTCACCATACATATCATGAGATTTGTGAGAGCGTGACTATGAGTGATGATTGTTATCTATCTTCTACAGCTAGCTTGACATGTTAGAATTTAAGAGTGGGGAAAGGATTCAAGTAAGAGTGACACCAGAGGCTGCATAGATGCTCTACATGTTAGAGACACGTTCGTTTTGAATTATCAGAGTAGTATGTCCCTACGTGTTTTGATCTCGACATCTTGTGACATCAAGATATTAGCTCGGTGTTCTATGCGAGCGACTTGGTACACTACCATGAGACTACGACCTTTCCTACATCATCATCATAGTAGTTAGGTACTTCTGATGTTCCTTTAGAGACGTTGACGTTGCCCGCTTCATCCATCGTACTCGGAGATTTGGAGTATTCATCGTCTCAGCTACAGTTCCCATAGTTTTATGAGTACATTCTGCGACAGCGATGGACCATTGTCACCTCCACATGTCGCATTGGAGGCAGAAAGTGCATTCTCCGAATTCAGACCGCCTTAGTCGCGACGACAAAGTAGTCGACCAGGTTACTTCTTGATTTTATCACCACATTTATAAGGTGGTCAACCTTTCAAAGTCCAGGAGATTGACTAAGGACCATTACTCATTTCGTTCGTGTACAAGTTAGAGATAGGTCATTGAGTCGAGTCTTAGTTGGTTTAGTGTTACAAATTTTATGACTATTTTAGTTATTAGATATTCGGTTTTGAATCTTGGGTCTAAGATATCTGTTAGGACCTGTTCTAGGATTTTACAAGGTTGGTATGCCTATATAAAAGTAAGATGTAGCAGCTTTTGGTCTTAGAGATTGAGTTGAGGTTAACCTAGTTTTGGAAGAGAGTATTTAACCTTATGTTATCTCTTATTCTCCTTCTCCATATATTTTACGTAGATTTTGTTGTGTTTCTCGAATTATCTTTCACAAGTTCTTCGTGTTCGAGAATCACCATTTCCTTCATTGTGGTGTGTTAGGTCCAGATCCGACCCCACAAAGACCGTTTCTTTACCGTGTACAAGTCAAGATCTCCAACGTCGAGACTTCCGGATCATCCCCTCCCAGATTAACATCTTCGTCAACAACTCGCCAGCAACCCGACATTACCTCAAAGAGACGCCCAGAGACGCTGCAATCCTACATTCATGTGTCAAAGTTGAGAGGGAGTAGTTATTGTGTCTATGTGGTCTACTGTAGTCCCACATAGGATAGAATACTATGAGGGTATACTCGAACCACATCGATGAAGTATCTTGAGATAGTTTCCTACAATCATATACAACTAAGGTCAAAGAAGATCCTTTCTCCCTCTGAAAGATAACCCAGTGGAATTCAAACAAAAAGGATGTTACATGTGGATCCTAATCAAGGCTCACAGTATCAATATCATAAACGGTTCTAGAACCATATTAATAGTTTGGTACCGGTAGTTTCGGATCGGAGGTCCGAAATTCTTAATCGCGACAAATATCGGTGAAGGTGAGTATCATATCAGACATGCCAAAACCGATACAATCCAGCCGTACTGATACCGCAAACCTTGACAACGACAAAGGGGATTCACCAATGGTGAATCTAGCTCATAAGTACAATGGCAGTAGACTACTATTTCTAATTTAATTTCTAAAGTTCATGTGTCACATTTGGTATTTCTATTCTATTTTGTCAGAATGTAAAAGTATTATTTAGATATGATGGCCAACTGATTTGCTAGCGGATTAATATTCTGGATATGTATTGCATAAATCCTTACTTTGGGGATCCCTCAGGTAGAGCAAATGGTCCTTAATAAAACTCAACAGAGGAAAAGCATTCATGTAGCCAACCTCAAAGGTTTTGGACAAGATTCTATTGAGTTAATACCTTGCTTTGGTCAAAAAAGGGTGCGCTATTGCCAAAAGGCTCAATTGTCTGGACCAAATGATTGTCAAGATGTACACAGGCTCACCCCGCTTCCCTACGGCTTAGTCAATGTACTGCACTATATTTACTAGACACTAAGTCATAAAAGTCTGACAAATAGTTGAACAAAGATAACAAACGATATATGTCCTAACTCAGTATTCATCTTGATAAAACATTCCACAAATATTAGAAGTTTTGATAGGTTACCTGCGATCTATGACACCACTGCTTAAAAAAATGGTGTATATTTGTGGAAAGGTCAAGTACAAGATATCTCATTCTTAATACTAATCTCAACTGATATTACAAGTTTGTCTTGAACCTAGATGTTGGAAACGTGGTGTGACCAGAACCGGAGTTGGCTCATGAGGTGTGATATTTGATTGTGGGCCCATATGTCTTAAAAGAAAATTTTCATGTAAGGCCTGAATCAATCTCAATTATCTACACCTCATGATTCCACCTCCCATCTCCTACCCGATGTGGGACCAAATCACCAACTCCATTGTCACCCCTTTTGAGGGCTCAACCAGAAACATGATACAATCCAACACTAGAGACTATTAAATGAAGTTTCTTATATCATGAAAACTTGGCTGCAGCCATGTTGAAGAAGTACAATTAACATAGAGCAGCATCCAGTTGACAGGCACACAAATTCTACAATAAACTATGTTATCAGTGAGAATAACAAATAACCATTCACCAAAATCATCCTCAAGTATCAACAAATAAAGAAATAATAATACCTCAAAGAACTAATCGAGGGACGATGATGCCGAAGAGGAGTTCATCAACCTCCTAAGACCCTCGGTGGCTGCCTCCAAGGACCCGTCGGCCTCCAGCGTGTAGTGCCCCGTCCCGCAAAGTCAATCGGAGGAATCGAAACGCCGACGGCGTTCGGCCTTAGCCTTGCAACGGCTTGCTCGGAGACATCGCTCAGGTGGGGTAGTTTCGGTGAACTCTCCTCATCTTTGCCTTCACATAATAAATCGTGTTTCTTTAACTTGCACAAGTTAGGCTTGATAAATAAAAGCTACGCATCCACATAGCTAAGGGAATAATCCCGACGGGTCAAATGAGTTAGAACATGGAAAACGTCCCACTGTCGGCTTAGAGTTGGTGCACGGCGTGCTTTGAAAATGACACTCGGTCCTTCGTCCCGTGGCTTGGGAGAAGGAAAGTTGGTCTTCGGTGCAAAAGTTGAGAGTTAGCCTAAGTCATAGGCGTCGCCCGCACAAATGCTTGCTAAAGCATGCACGGTCCTGTCCCGCAAGGCTTGGCATAGCCTTTGCTCGTCCCTTGGGTTAAGTTGTAGGCTTGAGTGAGTTAGGCAAAGTGATGCCGGTCAACCTAAGTTATCCTATCGTGCTGTCCCGCTCATTCTGCGGTTGTCAAGTTAAATAGTCCCGCGACCCTAAGTCCCGTCGGATGAGGTATAACTCAGGATGGCAGTGTTGCGTAGAACATGTGTTGGTCTAAGGCACGAGCCACGGTTGGTTCAGGGGAAACTTATCCACGGTCGGTCGATCCTTAAAGAAACACGATATGTTCAAGTAAAGCGGGTAGGCTATGCGATAGCCGATCCCCGAGTCCAAAAGAATGTTAAGTCTAAGCGATGGTTAGTCGCTGAGAAGAAATTATATCGGGACTGCGGTTCAGTCGCCGAGGCAACCCTGGTTTGGGCTCTGCAAAGGAAGTATGTAAAAAGTAAAGCAAAGTAGCTAAATGATGATGATGAGACCATGCATTACGTTAAGTCTAGAAGTTAGCGTAGGCGCGTGGTCATGGACAACTTGTCGACAAGGGATGGTTTCTTCGAGCGGACACCCTGGGCCATGGGACCGTTTCGGCCTAGGAAGAAACAAGTTATAGCTGAGCTGGGTAATAGGCAATTGGTATGTCGGGGACTTGCATCGGGGATCGCCACCTGCGGTGCAAGGGTCCCGAATGCCAGGCTATGTCCAAGATGGCTAGTTAATGCCAGTGACCTTTCATATAGATGTGTCGGCACGGGCGGCAATCCGCGTGCGTGCCTTTGGATTGAGTTGAGTTAAAAGTGTATGAAATTAGTGAACACAATGTCTGGGCCTAAGATTTGGCTACAGCAAGAAGGCGGCGTGCTTCGGCACTAGACGTGGCGTCGAGTGTTAAGTTGATGGCATAGAGTTGCATGAGTTAGGCTTGAGCTATTGCGAGTTAAGTCAAAAAGGGCCGTAGGGCAAGTTAATGAGCGAAGTTACGTTGAGTCGTTGGGCTCGGCCTCGAAATGTGAGGCACGGCCGTATTGTCACGAGATAAGTCTGAGTCGATGTGCCGAACTTGAGGCAAATGAGAAGGTCTTGAGGAAGGGATAAGAATGTCGTCAGTGCGATGACACGGTCACACGGGAATGGCGTCTATCGTTAGCTGCGTCCTTGATTATGGCTGTAAGGCAAACACGACTTGATAGGTTAACGTTGTTGGCACAAGGAGTGGTCTAGGCACAAAGTATGAGTTAACGTTGACATTACAAGCACGGGATGGTTCTGATACACAAGTTGCGCTAAGGCGTCGGTCCTAAAACTGATCCTAAGGCAAGACTAGAAAGACAATCGAAAGGGTTTAAGATGCACAAAGTAAATGAACGTGTTGGTTTTGTATGGGTGGGCGAGAAGCTCACTCCACCAGTACAGTGGTACTGACACCCACACAGTGTTTCATGTGCAGGCACAGGTAGAAGCTCGTGGCGTGGAGCTCGCTTGGATGCGTCGAGGCACGGAGTTCCTTGGCGAGTCGAAGCGTGCGGTCGCGTGATCTGAAGACTTATACAGGACATAATGTATGGACATCGCCTTCCGAAGCTTCCGCTGGATTCAAGTATTGTATCGTGAGATGAGAGAGAGCAGAGTGACTTGTAAATGAGAGAAAAGTGAGCACGAGAGACATTGTAATTTGGCCTTGCGCCCACAGATGTAATCTTGTATTCAATATCAATAAAGGAGATTCTTTTGAATGACTTGTGTTCATGTGTTCTTCTTTAATTCCGCTGCTATAAATCAATGTCTCTGCACGGGACTTCTGTGCGACGACCCCGTCGCAGCCGCTGTAATCGGCCGTTATGGAACCCGCCTTGCACGAGCGCAATCTAGGCTCGTGCGGCATCACGCCTTAGCGAGGACGATCGCTCCTACGGGAGCGGGGCGTGACATAGTGGTATCAGAGCACGGCTTTACGTCCTTGGACCGTCGATTGAATTCTTTAACTTTGATGTTTCCATAAAATTCTGTTGCTTCCGCAAGTTGTTATCATTGGTGCGCTCTCTCTCAAATGTTCCTCGGCATGTCCATACAATAAGTCTAAATATTTTCGAAAGCTCGTACAAGCGTTCAATCTAACGCATCGGTAGGCTGTTGCCAAATACGTCGATAGGGCCTTTGTGCCGAACGTTGCAAACTTGATGCGATAGAAAATATGTGCTGCTGTTAACAAGTCGCGTGCATGCCTAATTAGTCCAACGTTGACCCTAGCAATTGAGCGTGCAAACTCGGAATGTAGTCCGCACAGGATGGCTATGCACACGGCCTTTTGGCTAAGTTGTGTTTCGCGTCGCGCACCTTGACCCTTGGTGCAAACGAGTTGCGAGCGATATCAAGTATCGTTCGGTCGGGAACGGAGATGCACTTAGAGTGTCTATCGATAGGAACGCTATCGGACTAACGCTTAGGCGTACACGGAAGATTGATTTGGATTTTGAGGAAATAGTGCGAACGACTTAGTGCGTCGATACGACGCGAGCGACTACGTTAGCGATTCGTCGAACGAATCTGAAGGATATCTTAGCGCAAGACGCGAACGTGATTGAGGACTAGATCTTATGGCTTGAATCCGAGTGGTGTATGTGATAGGTTCGGAGAAGAATAAGAATGAGTGTCGACGATTAGTCGAGTGGCTCGAGTCCGAGTGGTGTATGGTTTGTCTTGGAAATTGTTCGAGTGAATATTGAGGATTACGAGTATGTCGGCAAGGCGATGCGATCGCACAAAGCGTTAGAATGCGTCACGCTTAGTTGGTCGTGACTTCGAATGTCCCGAACGAGCATTTCGTTCGGACAACTTGTGAATGAGCAATGCGAGTTAGAAAATGATTCGGAACGATGAATGAAAATGAATGGTCTTGATCGAGGAAACTTAGAGGATCGTACGTGCGATATCGGATTGATACAACTGAAATGCGACTTGAGTTTTGAACAAACGATCTTGAAACGAGCTTGAGGAATAGCGATCGAACTTGATCTTGAGTATTGAGAAAATTATGGTATATCCAGTTCGGACAATAGCATCAGTCGCACGACTCGAAATTTGGTTACAAAGGAAGATCGTCAGGTTATGCATATCGTCGATGGTATTGAGGCGTATCAAAGATCGATATGCGATAACTCGGGGGTACTCTGACTCGGCAAATGACGATCGTGCAAATGTCATTGTTACGATGGATGCTATAATCGGGATGTTAAAATGTGTCGAGGAAACGATAGACTTGGCTCGAGAATTTTCTAAGATGAACGAATGACGATCGAACTATCGAACTTTGGGTGGATGAAAAATGGAATGTTTGGATTTGCTTCGTCGATAACCACAACGTTGACGTTCTTGTCTTATGCGAGCGCTACTCCAGCCTCGTACATGCGTCACGCCGATTAGGACGATCACTCTGTGTGAGCGCTGGTATGGTGATTCATACAGCGGGAGTGGTCGAACTTGCACGGTGCGACAGATTGTGCTTTGACTTGTGGCTTGACACGAAGTTAGACTCGAGATTGAATTGGTGTGCTTGTCGATTGAACTTGAGGATTGAGTAGGTCCAATCCGCGTATCGAGAATGAATGAGTCTAAACTCAAACAAGAGTTACGCCCCGATGAGAATGATTATTCCGCGGGAGCGTTGCGTGGTGATTCATGAACCGCCGTGGATAATCGGACTCGCGTGAGATTGGGGCGCAACGTATTGTCGAGCGAGACGACCTCGTGATCGAATACATGAATTGGTTAGAATTGGTGAATTGAAGGAATTTGAATATACACAATGCGTGCCATAATACGAATTAGGTGATCGTGCTTGATGTTTAGAAATTTGAGTGACGCGAGCTTGGGTAGAAGACCCCATATGATCGACTCTGGTTTGACCCTAGGATAGGGGTCAGTGTTGGCATTATTGTTGGGGAACTATGATTCCAATCCTGACATTGACTTAGCCTCGAAAAGAAATGGCCTAGCGGTTAGGCGAGACGCCCTGTTTCATGAGTTATAAACCGAAGGATTGATCTTGAGGATTGGAATGGATAGATGGTGCAAATCACGAATATAGGAAACCCTGCTCACGAGACTCGGCTGACATGCATATATTCAGGGACGCTTGGATATGTGCACGATACGACTCGAATGAGAATGACAAATTTTCTATCATACGGCTTGGCTGAATGTATGTATTTTGGGGACGCTTGGAATGCGTGCACGATCCAGCCAAGTGATACGTCGAGTTCAAGCAAGGCTTGAAGGATGGGAGTGTGTCGAGACCTTGAAATCGCGTTAAAGGAAAAGATTGATACTAGTGCGAGCGTGGCTCGGAATCGAAGGAACGCGTAGGCGAAATGCGTACGATTAAGTCTTGGCCATAGAAATGGTAGGATGACCTGCCTTCAGGATAGTCTCGAGGACGAGACTTGTTCTGAGTGGTGTATGATGTAGTGCCCCGTCCCGCAAAGTCAATCGGAGGAATCGAAACGCCGACGGCGTTCGGCCTTAGCCTTGCAACGGCTTGCTCGGAGACATCGCTCAGGTGGGGTAGTTTCGGTGAACTCTCCTCATCTTTGCCTTCACATAATAAATCGTGTTTCTTTAACTTGCACAAGTTAGGCTTGATAAATAAAAGCTACGCATCCACATAGCTAAGGGAATAATCCCGACGGGTCAAATGAGTTAGAACATGGAAAACGTCCCACTGTCGGCTTAGAGTTGGTGCACGGCGTGCTTTGAAAATGACACTCGGTCCTTCGTCCCGTGGCTTGGGAGAAGGAAAGTTGGTCTTCGGTGCAAAAGTTGAGAGTTAGCCTAAGTCATAGGCGTCGCCCGCACAAATGCTTGCTAAAGCATGCACGGTCCTGTCCCGCAAGGCTTGGCATAGCCTTTGCTCGTCCCTTGGGTTAAGTTGTAGGCTTGAGTGAGTTAGGCAAAGTGATGCCGGTCAACCTAAGTTATCCTATCGTGCTGTCCCGCTCATTCTGCGGTTGTCAAGTTAAATAGTCCCGCGACCCTAAGTCCCGTCGGATGAGGTATAACTCAGGATGGCAGTGTTGCGTAGAACATGTGTTGGTCTAAGGCACGAGCCACGGTTGGTTCAGGGGAAACTTATCCACGGTCGGTCGATCCTTAAAGAAACACGATATGTTCAAGTAAAGCGGGTAGGCTATGCGATAGCCGATCCCCGAGTCCAAAAGAATGTTAAGTCTAAGCGATGGTTAGTCGCTGAGAAGAAATTATATCGGGACTGCGGTTCAGTCGCCGAGGCAACCCTGGTTTGGGCTCTGCAAAGGAAGTATGTAAAAAGTAAAGCAAAGTAGCTAAATGATGATGATGAGACCATGCATTACGTTAAGTCTAGAAGTTAGCGTAGGCGCGTGGTCATGGACAACTTGTCGACAAGGGATGGTTTCTTCGAGCGGACACCCTGGGCCATGGGACCGTTTCGGCCTAGGAAGAAACAAGTTATAGCTGAGCTGGGTAATAGGCAATTGGTATGTCGGGGACTTGCATCGGGGATCGCCACCTGCGGTGCAAGGGTCCCGAATGCCAGGCTATGTCCAAGATGGCTAGTTAATGCCAGTGACCTTTCATATAGATGTGTCGGCACGGGCGGCAATCCGCGTGCGTGCCTTTGGATTGAGTTGAGTTAAAAGTGTATGAAATTAGTGAACACAATGTCTGGGCCTAAGATTTGGCTACAGCAAGAAGGCGGCGTGCTTCGGCACTAGACGTGGCGTCGAGTGTTAAGTTGATGGCATAGAGTTGCATGAGTTAGGCTTGAGCTATTGCGAGTTAAGTCAAAAAGGGCCGTAGGGCAAGTTAATGAGCGAAGTTACGTTGAGTCGTTGGGCTCGGCCTCGAAATGTGAGGCACGGCCGTATTGTCACGAGATAAGTCTGAGTCGATGTGCCGAACTTGAGGCAAATGAGAAGGTCTTGAGGAAGGGATAAGAATGTCGTCAGTGCGATGACACGGTCACACGGGAATGGCGTCTATCGTTAGCTGCGTCCTTGATTATGGCTGTAAGGCAAACACGACTTGATAGGTTAACGTTGTTGGCACAAGGAGTGGTCTAGGCACAAAGTATGAGTTAACGTTGACATTACAAGCACGGGATGGTTCTGATACACAAGTTGCGCTAAGGCGTCGGTCCTAAAACTGATCCTAAGGCAAGACTAGAAAGACAATCGAAAGGGTTTAAGATGCACAAAGTAAATGAACGTGTTGGTTTTGTATGGGTGGGCGAGAAGCTCACTCCACCAGTACAGTGGTACTGACACCCACACAGTGTTTCATGTGCAGGCACAGGTAGAAGCTCGTGGCGTGGAGCTCGCTTGGATGCGTCGAGGCACGGAGTTCCTTGGCGAGTCGAAGCGTGCGGTCGCGTGATCTGAAGACTTATACAGGACATAATGTATGGACATCGCCTTCCGAAGCTTCCGCTGGATTCAAGTATTGTATCGTGAGATGAGAGAGAGCAGAGTGACTTGTAAATGAGAGAAAAGTGAGCACGAGAGACATTGTAATTTGGCCTTGCGCCCACAGATGTAATCTTGTATTCAATATCAATAAAGGAGATTCTTTTGAATGACTTGTGTTCATGTGTTCTTCTTTAATTCCGCTGCTATAAATCAATGTCTCTGCACGGGACTTCTGTGCGACGACCCCGTCGCAGCCGCTGTAATCGGCCGTTATGGAACCCGCCTTGCACGAGCGCAATCTAGGCTCGTACGGCATCACGCCTTAGCGAGGACGATCGCTCCTACGGGAGCGGGGCGTGACACAGCGCCCTCCCGTAGGCTTTCTTGGCCTCCTGCCTCATCCCCTTCGCCTCATAGCACTCCCCGACAAGACACTTGACATTCCCGTCTTTGTCTTTGTCTTTTCCGCTGCCACGTAACCTGTACGCTTCTAGAAGGTCGGCGAGGGCCATGTCGGCCCTCCTCCTGCAGTTGATCTGCAGGTGGAGCTCGGCCCGCTTGACCAACGTGTCAGCCCTCTCCTTCAGATTTAGGGTTTTGGAGTGCGGAGAGGAGAGGGCGGTATCGAGGGCCTTGAGGGCCCGGAGGGGGCAGCCGAGGTAGCGGAGGGCTAGGGCACGGCGGATGTGGGGAGCCGCATCGCAGGGGTCGAGCGCGATGGCGGTGTCAGACTCGACGATGGCAGATTTGAAGAGGGATGCTGATTTGGAAAACGAGAAAGGTTTGGTGGAGGTGGCACGGGTGAGGAGCTGGGCGCCGTGGAAGAAGTGGCGTGGGGATTGGGAGTGGGGGGGAGGAGGAGCAGCGGCGGATATGGGAGAGGCAACGTTTGGGGAGGAACTGGAGGGAGAGGAGTAGGGGTGCAACTCGGGCGGGCTAAACCCGAGCCTGATCGGGTAAATCCGTTAATGGATTGGGTTTTGGTTGAAGATACTCCGGTTAGGGCTCGGGCTCGGGCTCAGGTTAAAATATTATTTGAACCCGATCAAAAATCGGGTTGGGCTCGGGTTCATATGTCGGGTTATATATATATATATATATATATATATACGGATCAAGATACCCACCCGCGGAGTCACGCGGAAGCCCCGCCCCCTGCACCATCGAATCGCGCGGGGCCCACGCAATGCCGCGCGATCCAACGGCCAAGGATCGCGAAACTTCGACGGGGCTCCAGAAACGAGGCAACATAGTGGTAGGAGTGCGAGCAAGGAGGACGGTTCGCGTCAAGATATGAGTCGAGGTCAGATGCAAACTAAGGCGCGTTTCACCAAGGACAGGAGGACGGGAGCAGGTCCAGGGACGAGGAAGACTTCTCAAGGCCTAGGTGGCCCCCCATGCCCGGGGATTAATGCTGACGGTAGGATGCCGGGGTAGCATCCCAAAGCGACGGCGGCGGAGAAAGGGAAAGGGAGTGCTTCTGACATGGGGGGTCTTGGACTAGGGTCCCCCCTAATGGCAGCCAATGGCCTACAGGGACGTTTTTCCGTCCTGTGGGGAACGGAATCGACGCATTTTCGAGGGACTAATCACCCCTCCTATAGGCATTATTCATAATATAGAATTTGATGTAACTGCTACGGCACCCTAAATGGGTATGAGACTATTCCTGATTGTAAGATTGTATGAGTTGATTTTGGAATAAAATTTACCCTTTTTCCAATATATATATATATATATATATATATATATATATATATATATATATATATATATATATATATATATATTTCATACTTCTTAAATAAAATGTTTAAATCCTAAATTTTTCCACCCAAACTCTTTAACTCCTTATCCTAAATCACATTTCAATTCGTATTTTGTAATGATCGAGCATAATTGCAATTTGATTATGTGTTTAAAATTTCTTCGGGCTTGGTCTTAGGCTTCATATGTTGAACCGAGGTCGGGTCAAGCTTGGGCTCGGACTAGACTTATGATTCATCGAGTTGGGCTCGGGTTGACGCCAAAGTCCGACCCAACCCGCCCGAGTTACACCCCTAGAGAGGAGGACGATCAGGGCCAGGATGAAGAGCCCGCCGTGGACCAGTATCTCGCTACTACTACAGCCCGCCATCATCCTTAACTATGTAGCTCGCCAAGCACTCTCTCTCTTTCCTCTTTCTCTAGTTGATTGTTCTCAATTTATTAGTAGATAATAATAATAATGTTATAAATTATATATTTATGATTAACCTAAGTACCTTTATCTAGTTACAAAAGGTCTGCGTGACAATAACGGTGAGTATTATTCGGTTTTGGACCGAAAATTAAACAGGATCAAAACATAGCACCCATTATTTGATGACAAGCATGGCACCTTGCATTTAACGATTGGTTTTTTGACAAAAATAACTATTTTATTTGGTATAATATGAGTGAAAAGTGCACTTCGCTAAGATGAAGCAAGAGACAGCCGTTAGGATTCATTATGTTTTTATTGAGATGTATTTGGACCAATTTGAGAAAGCCCATAGAGATTTTGGACGAGATGAATTAGAAACTTAAGGAAAAATATCTCCCACGACCTACAAGGATCTTCTCTTGGACCAAGTCTCTACTCTTCAACCGGTTGTTAGACTGTTCATTAGTACAAGAATTAATCTAACGACCTATTGGTCTATCACAATGCATCCAAGGATTCTCATTTCAAGATCTCACAATAAAATTTTGGGCTAAGAGTGGATAGATAGGATGACACGTTGCCCTACAGGGTGGTTCATTAGACAAAGCTTTTCAGTTGGCTCGAGAGATCAAGGATCATTTTAAAACACTTAATAATAAGAAGTCCTGCCAAATCAAGGAGCAATCTGGATGACAGTATAACAGTATGCTCAAACCTTATGAAAATTTCGAGAAAGAAAAGAGGGATTGTTTTAAGAGAGTTTACTAAATAGAAAACTCCAAAGTGCTTTGTGTGAAGGATTCGGTCACTATTCACGTCAGTGTCTGTCTAGAAACTTGCACTTATTATACACTTCGGACAACACAGTTATTTAAAGGAGGGCGTTCACTATGTAGATGAGAAAAATGCTATAGATGTTGGGTTTGATTTACCAGATTTAGGTGCATCTATCCACGTTCTAATGTTCGCATTTCTTACCAACACCAACCAAGTCAGCAGACTTAAATATATTAGACGAGTTTGTAGATACAGCTCAGAATCTACTCACCATACATACCATGAGATTTGTGAGAGCATGACTATGAGTGATGATTGTTATCTATCTTCTACAGCTAGCTTGACATGTTATAGGAATTTAAGAGCGGCGAAAGGGTTCAAGTGAGAGTGACACCAAAGGCTGCATAGATGCTCTAAATGTTAGAGACATGTTTGTTTTGCAGTGTTGCAGAAATCGGCTAATCGACCGCCTAGTCGCTAGTCGGCCAACGGCGACTCGTTTTTGTGCTGGTCGGAGGAAAAAATCAAGGGAGCTTCCAGGCGGTCCTAGTCGGCCGACTAGGCGGCCCTAGTCGGCTAGGCGGGCCTAGTCGGCCGACTGGACTTAGATTTTTTAAAAAAAAAACTAAAGAAGAAGAAGGCAAAAAACCTAAAGCAGACGACAGAGAAGAGAAGGAGAAATCGGCTCAAGAAGAGGATAAGAACTGAAGGATAAAGAAAAAGAAAAAAAATGTACTCACAGCCATCTGCCTCGATCGCCGGCCCAGCGCCTCCTATCCGCCTGCCGCAGGTAAATTTTTTTCTGCTTCCCTTTCTTGGTGTTTGCTGCTTCGATTTTCTTCCTTCCTTTTTGGTTGAGTTCCTTCTTTTTCTTCTTCTTCTTTTGCTTCTGTTTGTAAAGTTCTTTTTAGCTTTGGTTTTTGTTACTTCTTGCTTTTGCTGTTGGTGCATGTACTTTTTACTTTTGATGTTTACTTTTTGTTTTGCTTTTTTGCTTTTTGCTTTTGACCAAATAATATCAAAAAATGGAGCAGTTGACCAAATAATTCTTCTTGTTGTCCAAAGGAGCAGTTGACCAAATAATGAACAATATGCAACCAACAATTTAATAAATAACCGTTATAGATTCATACAAAATGTCAAAAAAACACTCAGATAATGTTGCATGTGCCCGCTTAAGTAACCATCTGAATGCAACAAAATGTCAAAAAAACACTCAGATAATGTTGCATGTGCCCGCTTAAGTAACCATCTGAATGCAACAAAATGTCAAAAAAACACTCAGATAATGTTGCATGTGCCCGCTTAAGTAACCATCTGAATGCAACAAAATGTCAAAAAAGCACTCAAATAATGTTGCATATATATATATATATATATATATATATATATATATATATATTAAAAAATTCTAAACCGACTAATCCGACTGGTCCCCGACTAGTCCCCGATTAATCCGATTAATCCCTAGTCCTCGCGAACCGACTAGTGACCGACTAGCGATTATTACAACCTTGTTGTTTTAGATTATCAAGGTAGTATGTCCCCACGTGTTTTGATCTCAACATCTTGTGACATCAAGATATTAGCACAGTGTTCTATGCGAGCGACTTGGTACACTACCATGAGACTACGACCTTTCCTACATTCTCATCATAGTAGTTAGGTACTTTTGATGTTCCTTTAGAGACGTTAACCTTGGCTGCTCCATCCATCGTACTCAGAGCTTCGGAATATTCATCATCTCAGCTACACTTCCTATAGTTTCAGGAGTACATTCTGCTACAGCTCTGGACCATTGTCACCTCCACCGCATTGGAGGCAGTTTGGCATCTTCCCCACTAGAGAGTGCATTGTCCAAATTCAGGCCGCATTAGTCGCGACGACAAAGCAGTCGACCAGGTTACTTCTTGATTTTATCACCACATTTATAAGGTGGTCAACCTTTCAAAGTCCAGGAGATTGACAGAGGACCATTACTCATTTCGTTCGTGTACAAGTTAGAGATAGGTCATTGAGTCAAGTCTTAGTTGGTTTAGTGTTACGAATTTTATGAATTTATTTTAGTTATTAGATATTTGGTTTTGATTCTTGGGTCTAAGATATCTGTTAGGACCTGTTCCAGGATTTTACAGGGTTGGTGCCTATATAAAGGTAAGGTAAAACAGCTTTTCATCTTAGAGATTGAGTTGAGGTTAACCTAGTTTTGGAAGAGAGTATTTAACCTTATTTTATCTCATATTTGCCTTCTCCATATTTTTTTCATAGATTTTGTTGTGTTTCTCGAATTATCTTTCACAAGTTCTTCGTGTTCGAGAATCACCATCTCCTTTATTGGGGTGTGTTATTTCCAAATTCAACCCCACAAAGACCGTTTCTTGACCATGTACGAGTCAAGATCTCGAACATCGAGACTTCGCCTCCCAGATTAACATCTTCGTCGATAACTCGCCAGCAACCCGACATTATCTCAAAGAGAAGTCCAGAGATGCTGCAATCCTACATTCATGTGTCAAAGTTGAGAGGGAGTCTTATAGTTATTGTGTCTATGTGGTCCACTGTAGTCCCACATAGGATAGAATACTATGAGGGTATACTCAAACCACATCGATGAAGTATCTTGTGATAGTTTCCTACAATCATAAACAACTAAGGTCAAAGAGGATCCTTTCTCCCTCTGAAAGTTAACCCAGTGGAATTCAAACCAAAAAGATGTTACATGTGGATCCTAATCAAGGTTCACAGTATCAATATCCCAATCAAGATTCACAATACCAGGATCATAATCAGTTTTAGAACCATATTATGAGTATTGGTATCGGTAGTTTCGGATCGGAGTTCTGAAATTCTTAATCGTGACAAGTATCGGTGA
Organism: Iris pallida; assembly: GCA_029216955.1. NCBI lineage: Eukaryota > Viridiplantae > Streptophyta > Magnoliopsida > Asparagales > Iridaceae > Iris > Iris pallida. Next base: position 22,222,651 of record JANAVB010026199.1, on the reverse strand, counting down.
GGGTGAATATCATATTGATATGCCAAAACTGATACATATTATGAGGGTATGTACCCTCAAACCACATCGATGAAGTATCTCGAGGTAGTTTCCTACAATCATAAGCAACTAAGGTCAAACAGGATCCTTACTCCCTCTAAAAGTTAACCCAGTGGAATTCAAACCAAAAGGGTGTTACATGTGATTACAATCAAGGTTCACAGTATCAGTATCATAATCGGTTTTAGAATGAGTATTGGTATCGGTAGTTTCATATCGGAGTTCCGAAATTCTTAATCGTGACAAGTATCGGTGAGGGTGAGTATCATATCAGACATGCAAAAACCGATACATATTGGTATCCACCGATACTGCAAACGTTGACCAAAACAAAGGGGATTCACCAATGATGAATCTAGCTCATAAGTACAATGGCAGTAGACTACTATTTTTAATTTAATCTCTAAAGTTCATGTGTCACATTTAGTATTTCTATTATATTTTGTCAGAATGTAAAAGTATTACGTAGATATGATGGCTAACTGATTCGCTAGCGGATTTACATTCTGGATATGTATGAAATAAATCCTTACTTTGGGGATCCCTCAGGTAGAGCAAATGGTCCTTAATAAAACCCAATAGAGGAAAGCATTCATGTAGCCAACCTCAAAGGTTTTGGACAAGATTCTATTGAGTTAACACCTTGCTTTGGTCAAGAAAAGGGTGCGTTATTGCCAAAAGGCTCACAATTGTCTGGACCAAGTGAATGTCAAGACGTACACAGGCTCACCCCAATTTCTACGACATAGTCAAAATTCTGTACTATATTTACTAGACTGCATCATACTGTTTAAATTTGTCGATACCGTAGTGGCAAAGTCATAAAAGTTTGCCAAATAGCTGAACAAAGATAAACATATGTCCTAACTCAGTATTCTTCTTAATAAAAAAATTCCACATATATTAGAAGTTCTTGATAGGTTAACTACGATCTATGACACGCCACTGCTTAAAAAAGGGTGTACATTTGTGGAAAGGGGCAAGTACAAGATTGAGTCATATCTCATTCTTAATACCAACCTCAACTGATATTAACAAGTTTGTCTTGAACCTAGATGTTGGAAACACGGTGTGACCAGAACCGGAGTTGGCTCATGAGGTGGGATATTGGACTGGGCTCATATGCCTTAAAAAGGGAATTCCTATGTAAGGCTTGAATCAATCCCAATTATCTACACCTCATGATCCCACCTCCTACCCGATGTGGGACTAAATTATCAATGGAATTATCAATTCCATTGTCACCCCTTTTGAGGGTTCATCCGGAAACGAGATACAATCCAACACTAGAGACTATTAAATGAAGTTTCTTATATCATGAAAACTTGGCTGCAACCCTGTTGTGAGAAGTACAATTAACATAGAGCAGCATCCAGTTGACAGGCACACAAATTTTCTACAAGAAACTTGGTTGGCAACTATGTTATCAGTGAGAATTACAAATAACCATTCACCAACGTTATCCTCAAGTAGCAACAAATAAAGAAATAACAATAATAATAATACCTCAAAGAACTAATCGAGGGATGCTGATGCCGAGGAGGAGTCCATCAACCTCCTGAGACCCTCAGTGGCCGCCTCCAAGGACCCGTCCGCCTCCAGCGCCCTCCTGTAGGCTTTCTTGGCCTCCTGCCTCATCCCCTTCGCCTCATAGCACTCCCCGACAAGACACTCGACCTTCCCGTCTTTGTCTCTGTCTCTGTCTTTTCCGCTGCCACGTAGCCTGGACGCTTCTAGAAGGTCGGCGAGGGCCATGTCGGCCCTCCTCCTGCGATTGATCTGAAGGTGGAGCTCGGCCCGCTTGACCAGCGCGTCGGCCCTCTCCTTCGGGTTTAGGGTTTTGGACTGCGGAGAGGAGAGAGCGGTGTCGAGGGACTTGAGGGCCGGGAGGGGGCGGCCGAGGTGGCGGAGGGCGAGGGCGCGGAGGATGTGAGGGGCCGCGTCGCGGGGGTCGAGCGCGATGGCGGCGTCGGACTCGGCTATGGCCGATTTGAGGAGGGATGCGGATTTGGAAGACGAGGAGGAGGGTTTGGCGGAGGTGGCGCGGGCGAGGAGCTGGGCGCCGGCGAAGAAGTGGCGTTGGGATTGGGAGTGGGGGGAGGAGGAGGAGCGACGGCGGATATGGGAGAGGCAGCGCTTGGGGAGGGACTGGAGGGAGAGGAGGACGATCAGGGCCAGGACGAAGAGTCCGCCCTGGACCAGTATCTCGCTGCTGCTACTGGCCGGCATCATCCTCAACTATGCAGCTTGCCAAGCACTCTCTTTACTCCTTCTCTTTCCTTCTTCTCTAGTTGACTGTTCTCAATTCTAATGGATTTTTCTAGGTAAGATATAAAGTCACTTCACTTTTTTATCAGGATTATCCCATTTTAAATTTTGTATTATTTACAAGTTTGTCATTAAAAAAATTAATTGAGACTATCCCACTCTTTGGTATAAAAGTCACTTTTTTTTTTCTATTTTTTCCCTCTTCTTCTTCCTCAACCTATCCAAGAAGAAGAAGAAAAAAAAAAAGGGAAGAACAACAACAACAACAAAAATGTTAAACCCTAGTATTGGTGGAAATCCTAATATTGTTATCCCTAATTTTTTTCTCATTTCCAATTTCGATGGCACCCAAAGGCTACTCATAATATACAAACCCTAATATGGGAGGAAACCCCAATATTGCTGTTCAACTAGTGCAAACAAGGACTGCCCAATTTTTTGGCAGTCCTACAAACTGAATGGACTGCCAGAAAACTGGACAGTCCAGTCACAACATGTGAAACAAAGGACTGTCCATTTTTCTGGCACTCCTTACAGTATGTAGGACTGTCCAGTTTTCTGGCAGTCCTGAATATAGTAAGGACTGTCAGAAAAATGGACAGTCCTTTGTTTCACATGCTGTGACTTAGGACTGCCCAGTTTTCTGGCAGTCCATTCAGTTTGTAGAACTGCCAGAAAATTGGACAGTCCTTGTTTTGAAGTCAGTCCCTCATATGGCAGCATGAGTGTTTACTATCTGAAACTTCTTTGATTTTTTTTTTTTTTTGTTCTTTCCTTTGCACATGTGAATATGCTTTCAAATATCTTTCATATTGTGCTTTAATGTGGCAAAAAACAGATTTTGCATCAAATTACTAAAACTAGTTAGCATTTCTAACTTTATAAAGTAGATGGTCAGCAGTAGGAATAAAGAAACCATCCAATTTTGTAGCTTCATTTAGTTTTCTACAATTAATAACCATTCTTGATTTTCCTTTTTTTTCTGCCAGAGTGATTGATATAACTTTTCTCATCATACTAAGTAATCTCTTTCGAATTTTGAAGTGGCATTTTAGGATGTTTTTTCTTTTCTTTTCCCACATGCCAGATTTGAAATGATCTTTATTTTATCACAATATGTTCGTAAGTATCTTTCCAAGAATTAAAATTCAAATATTGTCTCATTTAACTGATGCTGCAGTTCGACTGAGAAGACAAATAAGAAGAAGGTACATGGTTTTTCAAAAGATGATAAGGATTCTCCAAAGAAGTAAGCATAATACTCTCGGGGTTTCTTTTCTTCGTACTATTTTTTAAATTGTGAATACTGCATGGTTACACGTCTTCGTCTTCTAGGATCAGAAGAAGAACTGTTTCCAAAAAGAATATTGATCGTAATGGGAGAAAAGCATCAGAAAATGGGATTAATGTAGATGAGAGTGACATTGACGGAAGAGGCGATTCTGATTTATCAGGCGTGCCTCCTCACTCTGGCTCAGAGATTCATAATGCCAATTCAGGTTAGGATAACAAAATGATCACTCTGATAAACATTTGGCCTCTTTTATTCTCAACTCTTTGAAGTTTCAGATAGTAAACACTCATGCTGCCATATGAGGGACTGACTTCAGAACAAGGACTTTCCAATTTTCTGGCAGTCCTACAAACTGAATGGATTGCCAGAAAACTGGATAGTCCTAAGTCACAACATGTGAAACAAAGGACTGTCCATTTTTCTGGCAGTCCTTACAGTATGTAGGACTGTCCAGTTTTCTGGCAGTCCTGAATACAGTAAGGACTGCCAGAAAAATGGGCAGTCCTTTGTTTCACATGCTGTGACTTAGGACTGTCCAGTTTTCTGGCAGTCCATTCAGTTTGTAGGACTGCCAGAAAATTGGGCAGTCCTGGTCGACGTAGAGTTTTCTCGTTCGTGCATACTTGTGTTTAATTTAAATGGATAATTTTCCACTCCGAATGTAGTTTAATTCAAATGGGCTACAGACAATTGAAATAAACAATGTAATAGATGCTTGAATTTTTCAATTTAATTTCTAGGATTTTGGAAACAAATAGAGAGAATTTTGGTGCCATCGATCTTCTTGAGAAGGAAATTTGGAAGAGAAGAGGAATAAGAAGAGAAAATTTCTAGGGTAGAAGAAATTTTTAGGAAATTTCAAATTAACTTCTTGCTTGGGGATAGAGAAATGGTGGAGGAGAAGAGGAAGAAGAAGAAGAAGAAGAAGAAGAAGAAGAAAGGAGTTAGGGTTTAGGAAGAGAGAGAAAAAATTTTGCAAATGGGAGAGAAAATTTGGGTTTGGGGGAATTTTACTTTGAGACAGCCCTAGATTAAAAAAAATGGGCTGTCCTGAGTAAAACACACAAAAATCTGGGCTAGCCCCAATCCGGGCTAGCCCTGATCAAAAACTGAAGTGCCTTTACAACTAACCTTTTTCTAAGGGCACCACACAAATTACTTGGGACTATCCCAAAAATTTTGCAAAAAATTACAAGTTTGCCATCAAAATTTTTTACTTGGGACTAGCCCAAGAAATCATATAAATAGCAACTTCATTTTATTTCCCTACTCTTCTTCTCTCTCTACTCTTTCCTTCTTCTCCACTCTTTTCTTCTTCTAAGAATTTCTAGATCATAAAATGTAAACCCTAACCCAAATTTTCTCCCAACCAAGACATTGTAAAGATTTAGGGTGCAAATTTTTGTTATAGTGTCATCGACTTCATCTGTTAATAGGTATGTCATCTAATTAATATATTTGTAGACTTTTTCACAATAATTTCACATATAAATAATGATTTATATGTGTTTAATTTAGAAAAAAAGGAACTTGGAAGAACCCGCTTCGAATGTAGTGGACTCTCGTCCCGATATGTCCGAAGAACACATTCTTGCTTCGAATGCACTCTTGGTAAGCCAATTTTAACATTTATGTCGGGTGAAATTCGGAGCTGTTACAGATAGGACTGCCACTACTCTGGCAGTCCACTTCTACATACAGGACTGTCCAAACAGCTGCAGTCCTTTAAAACATAAGGACTACCAGAGTTGTGGTAGTCCTGATTATTGAAAGGACTGCCAGTGTGATGGCAGTCCTGATTATTGCAAGGACTGCCTTACCCTCTGCAGTCCTACATTTTGGCAGCAGTTTGCAAATTTTTGGTGTTGTGTTATTTACTTTTATTAACTTTAAGTTATATTGTAGGACTTATCATCTTCCGGTATCGAGGTAGCTGCTCCAATTAGCGTCGATATAGGCCATTTATTCATGACCGATATGTGTTTTGAATCATACGAAGGTGCGCTAAATTGGTGCCGAGAAGTTGGACGGGCAAACAACATAGTTCTTGTGATATCTAGATCGGCCCGAAACCGTCCGGGACAACATACTACGGTGATTTCATGTAAACGAGGTGGTGTGTTCAGAAGCCATAAGAAAGATAAAGTTATCCAGAGTAAAGTTTCAAAGAGAAATGTTGGAACGAGAAAATGTGGTTGTCCGTTCAAAATCTATATTAGAAAGGATGAAGAAGCGAAGTGGACAGTCCAAGTCATGAATGGAATCCACAACCACGAGATTGCCAAAACACTATTGGGTCATCCGTATGTCGGACGGTTGAACAATACGGAGAAGAAGATAGTCGAAGACTTGTCTACTTCTGGAGTTGCACCGAGACAAATATATTCCGTCATACGACATGAAGATGAGAAGAACAAGTCTACAATGAAGTCAATATACAACGTCCTATCTTCTTCTAACGCCATTCGGTCGAAATCGAGAATGGCGATGCAAGAAGTGCTGAAGTTGCTTGGAGATAATCATTATGTTGAGCACCATAGAAGACATCCCCAGAGCAATGAAGTCATTTCAATCTTTTGGGCTCATCCGGATTGCACACATTTGGCTCGGTCTTTCATCGACGTGTTAGTTCTTGATTGCACGTACAAGACCAATAAGTTCAAGATGCCTCTCTTTCATGTTGTCGGCTTCACCTCTACAGGGAAAATATTTCCAGTTGCTTTTTGCTTCATGAAGAGTGAAAAAGTTGAAGACTACACATGGGCGTTGGAGAAACTGAAAATACTTTACACCGGTCAGAGATAGCCCTCTGTTTTTGTTACCGACAGAGAGTATGCTCTAATGAATGCTATTCGGATTGTGTTTCCTCAAGCGGATACATTGCTATGCACTTTTTATGTAAATCGTAATATACAATCCCAATGTAAGTTGAAGTTCGGAAAAGTGGATGGTAAACTTGACATGCAAGTTTTTGGCGAATTCAACCATTACTGGAATTTATAGGAACCCTAGAGGGGGTTGAATAGGGTCAAGCTAGCTAATCAAGCACTTAGCACAAGCTAATGGGCAATTTAAAAATATAAGTGCAAGAGAAGAAGCAATAACAATACCGACACACGATATATCCTGGTATCCTCCCAAGAGGCACTCCAGTCCTGGAACTCTCTCCGGTTTTAATCCACTACTATTTGAGGAAATAGTTACACACGAGTTTGGATCTGAAGAACTCGCCAACTTCTTACACGAGAGCTTTAATCCGAAGGCCTCTCCGACTTCAACCAAGAGTTTGGATACGAAGACTCTCCAACTTCAACCGAGAGTTTGGATACGAAGACTCTCCAACTTCAACCTTTCACAATAGGTTTTGATCTCCTTATACAATAAGATGAAGATCTTACTTTTCAACTCAATAACTCTAACACAATTTGTGGATGGCAAATAAAAGCTTTGTAGAGTTGTTTGTCGATAGGCTTTGGTGGTTAAGAAATTTTTAGGCTCAAAGCATCAACCTTGAATGAAGGAGTTTAAGGCTATTTATAACCAAAGCAAAGAAAAGTGCAATAATACAACGTTCATAGGCTGACGGATCATCCGTCGGATTTTCGCAGAAATCTGCCGGATCATCCGTCTGTATAGTCCAACGGCTATAAATAGAGCCGTTGGGATCAATCATTCGTAAAATCCGACCGTTGGAATGCAAACGATCATATGGCGAAAAATTCGTCGGAATTTTGCTGTTTTCCGCCGGATAATCCGAACACTCACAGAAGGTATTCTGTGAGACCATTCGGATCTTCCGTCGGATTTTCGCGGAGATCCGCCGGATTATCCGCCAGGATTCCGAAGATTGTCCTGGGTTATTTTCTACCCTAGCTTTCGATTTTGCCATCTATTTCTTGTGTTTATAATGATTCCTAAGACTCATTACAGACTCCAAATATACTGTAGCAGGAGCAGGCTTTTGCAGATTCTTGAAATGATGATGGCTTGGCTTGGCTTCTTTCCTTGATAGATATTGGCTTCTTCCTTGACGGCAGCTTCTTCCTTGACGGTCAGTGTCACGACCCGCACCCTGATTAGGGGCACGAGTACGTGGTTACGTCCAGCCTACGCCGCAGCATCGGCGGTAGAACGCTGTCTAGGTCATCTATAAATACTACAACTAAACAGATAAATGTACCTGTACAGTATATACACTCCGAATGGAGGTGACATAGCAATACAGTCTCAATCACAAATGTAAAACTAAGGTAGATAGTATGGAAATAAAAATACGAATGATGAGAACAGAAAATAAGTCCAAGATCCACACAAGTCCAGAGCTATACACAAACAATCCAGAGAATCATATAATATATAAAAACTACTACAGTCTAAAAAGTACTAGTTGGCTCGTAGGCCAGGCAAACCTAACTAAGCTATACTACTCAGGGTGAGCAAAGTCTAGTGGCTCTACTAACAAACCACAGCCCGGGTCTACTCCATCAGACTCGACCCCATAATAGGTCGGGCAATCTGCCTCAGAATCATCTATAATATATCAACGGTATCCTGTCAGGAAAATGAGCAAGTACAAACACCAACAGGAGTTCCATATAAATTAACAAATACTATAAGAGACAGTACAATAAAATACAAGACAATGATATAGACGACTTGGGAACCATTTGAAAGCCGAGTTACAACCCTTGAACCAAACAAGGACCGGAGTTGTAACCCTTCTTTCAAACAGAACTTAGTCTCAAATTATGGTACTGTATAAAAGCAGGTAGAGCATGTGAGTAATGGAATCATAGCATGGTGAGAAGTACAGAAAGTAAAGCTGAACTAGAATATAAGATATGACAATAAATGTAAAATGTGATTTGAATTATTAGAACGATATGTGATTAGCTAGAGAGTCATGGTGGGGTTATCCACTTGGCCGACAATCTGCGGTAACCTCAACCGAGAGTCATGTCGGCCAACCTGGATAACCTGACATGGGGTATCTGCTACACCCTACGTGAGGTGAGGGTGGCGCTAACAAAATAGTGACAGGGAGGCTTTGATCACATAACCCCTAATAATTCTCCCATCCCCGAATAGTATCATGGATTCGGACATGGCACATCATAACACGGATTCGAAAGCAGGTGATCAGCCCACTCCCAAATCGATGTCTATATAAGTACATGAACATGGATATCACATACCAACATACCAAGGAAAATTCGGGAATAACATCTTATGACAGGATCCAACGTATACTAGTCTGTGAACCGTCGTATCGGGAATCATGTAAGACACTACAACTGAATCGGATATAGTAGATATCAAGACAATGAAAACTATCAGTGAATGTACTCGCCTGCGGTCCTAAGCTGATAAGGTGAACAGATGTTCAGAGTAATCACAGACCTAAAGATGAGATACTACAAGTCCAAACATGGTTTAATAATGAAAGGAAAGCTAATCTAGTCATGATATGCAAGTCTAAGTCAAAAACTAGGTCAAACCAAGTCACACCGAGCTAAACTAGGTCACACTAGGTTATACTGAGCCAAACTGGGTCACACTAGGATAACCAAGGTCAAACAAAGTCACAGAAAGTCAATCCAAGTCAAACTAGGTCAATCTGGGTCAAAGGTTGACTTACAGTTGACTTTTGGTCAAAAAGTCAACTCTGGTCAATACTGAGTCAACCCTGGGTCAACCCTAGGTCAAACAAGTCAAATGTTGACTAACAGTTGATTTTCAGTCAACTGGTCAACTCTGGTTTGGTTTTGGTCAATTCTAAGTCAAGTGTTGACTTGAAGTTGACTTTCGGTCAAAAAGTTAACTCTTGGTCAACGGGGGTCAAGACTAGCCTAAACTACCCTCATCTAGTCATTACCTACCAAGACAACCTATTTCTAATTCCATCTTAACAATCAAAACCCTTTCTTAGACTTTACCCCAAAATCCTATTTTTACCCTCTAAGATACTGATTTGTATCTTAGGATACTCACTCATCTATATCCTAACTTATACCTCTAATATAAGATACTAACCAACTCTAACATATAACTTCTAACCATCTATTCTAACTTATAAACCTAACACAACTAACATATGTCATATCTAACTAACAATAACATAGACTAACACAACTAATTATCTAACTTATACAAGCTATCACTATCTAACTTCGAATATATCTCTAACCTCTGCATAGATTCTAACATAACCACTAACATACTAACATATCCATATATACAACATTTAAATTTCTCTCAACTCCAATACTAACACACACACACAAACACATATACCAAATCCACCACCCTTCTCTTCTAACACACCTACACACATCTATATACAAACACACTACCACTCAACCAAAACACAAATCACTCAATAAACTACACTAGCCTCAAGTCAAATAGGATGGCATGATCCTTCCAACTCTCTCACCTTCACAACCAACACACACTACACTACCATCTATACAACATCAAACACACACTAACACATATCCTCTATCAATCTCACTTCTCTCCACTAACCACACACATCCTTATCTCATTCAAACACACACACTATACTAACATATATTACATAACAATAATAATATATATATATACATATATGTACTATATTATACATATTCTTGACAATCTATGATACCTACATTCACATGATATCTATACTAGGCTCATAGGTTACACAAAATGCCTACGTCGTATAGTCACTCTTCTACTTAAAAATCAATATTGTACCAATTGGGCCTTCACAAAATTCTAGGATTAAAGTATGTTATAGCTCTTTTCCATTCTTTTTTCTTTTCCCCATATCTATTGATCGGGACCAAACCCTAATTGGAGGCGGCGACCCGACGACTCCGGCGGCGATGATTCGACGGCGACAGCGAGGCACCTCCTTCCGTCGACGTTTGAGAAGGAGGCGGCCGCGATGGTGACATCTCTCCGGCGCACGACGCGACCTTCCCGAGCGGCGACTAGGCGCTGATTCTTCCGCAGTTCGGCGATGGCGAGCAGACTCTACAGCGATTACGTCTCGAGACGGGATCGTCCTCTCGACAGTTCCTCCTGGCCAGCAGCGCCTGGACAGAACTCCGGTGATGGCGGCGATTCTTTCCAATCACTAAGACGCAACAGTGGCACCTCTCCATGGTCGAGTTCGGCGGTGCGCGTTCTTCTCCGGCGATAACGACAGGATAAGTGCCCTTCTCGATCTCTTCTTTTGTGTTGATCGATCGGATCAAAGAAGATTGGTTGATTTAATTGATTTGGTTCTTAATCGATCAACTCTTGGATCGATCGACAACCGTCGGCAGTACTCACAAAATTCGTTCATTTCGAAATTGAGTATAATGATTCTTGATTATTTGATCGATCTATTTTTTTCGTTTTAATGCAATTAGATCAACTCTAATTTTGGTGATCGATCCCTGCTCGATGTTCTTGATCTAATCTAATTAACGAGTTGAAATTGATCATTTAATCTACTCCTCTGTATCGAACATCAGGTGTTCGTTATCCTGTCTCTGGGAAGGAATGAGCGAGTAACAACGTTCGCATCCGACACGTGGGATCGTGTCTGACCTCTTGGGATTGAGATTCTCACTTCAGTTCGAGTTCTTTTGACTCTGGTATGTCCCTGCCTTTCCTGATTATGTTTACTTAAGTTGTTAATATCGGGCTGGACAGGAATCGGGTTGAGAGATGCAGGTGTTCGTGTCCATTCTTATATGTGACCAGTTGTTCGTATCGAGTTGTCTGTATCCAGCATTAAGCTCGTGTCCGAGAAAGGGGGTGATGGAGTATCGGAGACTGGAAGTTGCTTCCAATTCATGGGTAGTACGTGAGTTCATGACCAGTCTGTGTACATATTCAAAGGATGACTGAGTTCAACCTAGTTCGTGTGTGGGGATCGACTGAAGTTGGGATCAGGCTTGATGAGTTGTCTTTGATTGAAATATTTTTTGATTTCATGTTTAACTGTAATTCTGTTAAATCTGTTGGAATAATTGGTCTCTTGACTAGTTGAACCTGAAGGAAATCATGATTGTTGATGGTTTTCGTTTGTGTGTTGTGAACTTCTTTGGATCTATGATTCCTTTCCCTATATGAAGAAGCATAGGCCATTGATGTATGGTGTGGTGTCAAGCCTGGACATCTCCCTAAGCTAGGCATCCTTCCTATGATCGGGGAATTTCGAAGTCGATTATTTAGCCGTTGAAGGTTTAGAAACCCGACATTTGAATTATAGAAGATGTGTTTATTTTCTTCTCGATTGAATACTGTTTGATTTTCTGTGTTGATTCTTTAGTTGATACTCTGTTTTCGTTTCCAAGTATTTTAGTTAGGTTGAAGTTTACAATTGAGTACTGTGAGATCTCTTCTGGCTATTTTTGAATTACATAAACTTTGTTCAGGATTCATTTCAGTCGTATTGAGAGGGAAGGTGGGTTGAGCTCTTTAGGTTGCTCTCAAGTTGTGCCAGTAGGAAGTGTACTCTTTTAAGTCTGGTTCTTCCTTAAGTTCCTTGGTATTAGAGGTGTTGGTACCAACTGTTGATGTTTTCTTTTCATTTCAGTTTGAACTTTAATCTCTGTTGATGTGGGATGGCTCTGAATGAAGAGTAGGATGATTTCAGTATAAGGCCTGGCCTTTTGAGTTGACATGTTCACTGGGTTGGGGCTTGTTGGGACCAAATCAACAGGTTGTTGGTATATGTGGAACATGGGTCATAGATGTCCTGGAGAGGTTTTATGTTAAGGAATTAATGTTATGATAAGATAATTTCTTAAGTAATCAATCCACATCTAGCTGGTGAATTGATTCTAAGGGTTTAATATTTTCCTAATGTAATATTTCAAATAAGTTAACTAGTCATATATATATATATATATAATTATTTATGTAAATGTGAAATTATGAATAAGTTTTATAGAGCTATTGGAATACTCTATAGACACTTTCTAGTAAACTAAGTTATGAATAAGGGTAGTTATTAGTACTAAGATAGTTAGGCTTATTTACCTATTGTCTGGGTTCATTCATAAAACTTTTAGAATGGTTAATTTTATCAAGTAGAAATTAACCAACTTGTATCAAATATTACTCAGGAGGACATTGTCACGACCCGCACCATGTATAGGGGCACGAGAAGTGGGTACGTCCAGCCTACGCCGCAGTGTCGGCGGTAGAACGCTGTCCTAGGTTACTATCTAATCAACAACTCACGCAATTATATAATGTACTTGTCAAATCTCAACTCCGAACGGAGGACAAGTATAGATATAAAGAAATCTCAATCACAGTCTAAGTTCAGTCTACAACTGAACATTACCCCCATGATAGTTGAATGTAGGATACACCAACTCCCTTAACTTAGCCAAAATGGCCCAATGGCCAAAACCCTTTACCTACCTACTAGTATACCTAAGTCTATGATACAACCTATACACTAACACCCCAAACTGAACCTTGATGCCCACAAATCATTGGCCAAAATGGCCATACTAAATTCACTGTTCAGTGAACTAAACCTCCACAAATTTGGATATTTCACCCTCTTCACTGCTGTGCTTGCCTGCAGGCAGGGAATTCCTGCTGCTACTGCTGCACTGGCATATCAGGCCAGTGCCAAGCTCCAACTGCAGGGCAGCACTGCTGCATGCCACTCTTCCCCTCTTCTCTAACTCTCCTCTACTCTCTACACATCTATCCATATACACAAAACTGAAACTAAGGTTCAAATGTAAACTGAATTCAGATTTTATTCCTATCACCAAACTAATTTCAGATTCCAGTTAACCCCATCTCAGTTCTCCATAACCCAATCCATTTCAGTTAGGTGTGTGTGAGTCCTGTGTGTGGATGTGTGAGTAAAGGTGTCAAAATCAGATTTGAGATGTGTGTGTATGATTTCTCAGGATATAGGCATATTTCAGTTCAATGGAAATTCGATTGACAGTTCGTTATTCAGCCTACACATACTCAGACCAAATCAAAATCCTTAAAACTCAGCATGTAAACTAATCCCAGGGTTCAGTTCTAAAACATAAGTAAATCTTAGTTAACTTATAACAACCAAAAAAATAGTTCACAGTTTCTTTTCAGTTATCAGTAATCACTCTACTCAACCTTGAAATCCCGATCAGTCTTAGAAACTAAACTCAAATATAGTATTGATTACAACCCACAAAACCTAATCACTGTGTAACTATAAACCTGGAAGAATTAACATAAAACTAATGTATCCATATCAGGATTGAATCCCAATACCCAAACTGGAACACAGTGATCTGTGTGTGGGTGGTATCAGAAATCTAGGTTCGAACCCAAAATCGATATTCGAAATACATTAATACGTCAAATTGAAACCCAAGGTAGTGTCGTGTATGTGATAGGGTGTTACACAGGTCGTGTCGTGTCCACAAAAGTGGATACGACGTGTCCAAATGCAAGAAAACAAGTATCAGTGAATCACAGTGTCAGCAGTCTCGTGCGTGCGTGTGGGGGTCCATAGGACACGTTGTGTCCAACACTAAGGTAGTATAAGTGTGTCAACCTGTAGAATAGGTGTCCACGTGTCTACTGAGTCCACTAGGTCGAGTCTAAGTCGCGTCGTGTCTCGTGTCCAAGGCCGTATCAGAGACAAAAACTCAACCATGCACAGACAGTGTAATGTCGGTGCGCGGTCGATTTCTGCCTAACCACTCCACAAATTCCAAGGAAACTTTGGAGGCATGATGTCAGTGCATGCCCCCTCGTGTCCACCAAAACTTGTGTCAAAAGAGTCCGTGTCGTGTCCTACAGGGGGCCCGAGTATCAGGGGAGAGCACGGCACAGTGCAGTGCCTCGTGCACGCGTGTCACAGACTCGTGCGCGTGACACACGACACGTGACACGTCGTGATCGTGTCTAGGGGTAGAGGGGGACTAGGGCTAGGGGTCTAGGTGCCTGTACGAAGTCCAAGGCGTGTCGTGTCCATGTTTTAAAGCCGTGTCAGTGAGTGAAAAATCAGTGCACTGTGCAGTGTCAAACCAGTGTAGCTTGTGTTTCGTGTCCGACACGACTCTAAAAGTTGTAAAACTTTAGGGGGGTCCTGACAGTGTCTGCCCCCACCCTCGTGCCAATTTGCACGTGTCCAAGTGGTGTGTACAGTGAGAAAACAGTGGGTGGTAGCAGGGCATGGATACGGGGCATCGTGGTGAGGTTCGTATCCAAATTTAGACACGAAAACAAACCCAAATCATGCCCAGTCACATACATACATAATCTACATATAATAAGCTTTCCAAATATGTAATTTGTTTTGAAAACCAAGAACAAAAAGTTCTAAGAAGCATTTCGTCGAATACCCAATTAAATACACCGATACGTGTCCGATACGGACACGAAATGGACACGAGAACCTACCAAACTTGGGCTACACCTAGGGGAACCCTAAATGAATGCATCTATGGGAAGAAATCAGGAATTTACTAGGGTTTGTAGGGTTTTACCTATTGAGTGTTAAAACTCAATGTAAAGAGCCTCGATTCGACGTCTTCCTCGACTTTTTCCGGTTCAACCGTCCTTGATCCTTGCTAGCAAGCACCCACAAGTATCCTCTACTGTTAGGGATGATGATGCAATTGATTTGACTCAATTTGGGCTCAATTTGGATTAATGGAGAGAGTTTTAGGGAAGAACAAGTAGGGCTTTTTTCTAGGTTATCTAAAGGAGGCAATTATTTCTTAAGTGGGATACTTATAGGAGGGAGGGGGCTTGTATGGCTGTAGAAAATATTAGGGTTAGGGTTTTAGATGAGTGGTTGAGGTTCCTCCAACAATTTCCAAGGCTTCCTATTGGTTAAGGCTTCTTTTCACAAATATCTCAAAAGGAAATATCCTACCTTAATAATATCTAGATATTACTAACCTTGGTACTTAGTAGGAATGTTCTAACCTTAATTATAACCTCATGACTAATCTAGGTTAAATTAACTTCTAGGTTAAGGCTTCACTAAAAGACTAGCACAATATTTAATTAATATAAATCACAATTTCACAAAAGTGTCAAAATGACCAAAATACCCCTAGGCTTAAAAATAGAAATTTGAAATCCTAAACACATGATTAGGTCTCCTTGGTCATGATTAGTCTTCTAGGTCATGCATGACTAAGGTTACACTAGCAAAACACCAATTTCACATTTCACCATTTTAAATAGTTTTAAAATAACTAAAAATCACCAAAAATCATATTATGACTAAAATATCATTATTAAATGATTTCAAATACAAAAGTTCAAAATTACCCTCATTTGGAAAAACTGGATGTTACAAGTCTACCCACCTTAGAAGAATTTCGTCCTCGAAATTAAGATGATCGTACTCCTGCTAGGTCAAACCCCCGAATCAAACAAGGTCAAGATAATATACAAAACTCTGTCCTACTGGTCGTGATTCCACAGTCTCGAACAGGGTAACTACGCTATCTAGCATATCACAATCATATCCTGGCAGGTACTAATGGAAATCACACATAAAATTGGGGAGGAAGAACAAGAAGGTCAAACCTGCTAACCCGTCACCTGCAGCGTCAGTCTCCTCGACTACCATAGCAAAAGCTCCACCCCTCTGGGCATGGCGCTGCGCTACAGGTGGCCTAACTCCCTCTCTCTGACCCGGTGCTCCGCCAGGTATTGGTACAGTAGGGCAATCCCTGACCTGATGAGCAGCGGATCCACAGAACCGACAAACCTTCTGCCTCCTATAACAAGTCTCCCAACCGTGCCCTGCCCTCTTGCAGTAAGCACAAGTCTGCACCTTGCGGTCCTGTCCTCTAGGCTGATGCTGTGCCTGCTGAAACTGTACGTGAGGCCTCTTGGCCAGGCCTCCGCTGCTGCTGCCCCCAACTGGGTCTCGCCCCCTCTTGAGCCTAAGCTCAAGGTCATCCTCAGCCAATAAGGCTTCCGTCAAAATCTCCTCAAAAGGGGCATCCCTGTTGCCCTTGGTCAAGGACTTGACTTCCTTGACCAGACCCTTCCGGAACCTCTGGGCCTTCGCCGTCTCGCTCAAGCCCTCTACGAATCTGCCGAAGCGGCCGAACTCCCCAGCGTACTCCTCTACTGAAAGGCTCCCCTGAACTAAGCTCTCGAACTGCGACTCCAAGGCTCGGAGCGCTGAATCTGGGAAGAACCTCTTCTTGAAGAAGCCCTTGAACTCCTTCCAGGTCTGTCCAGCTACCCCCACCCTGGGGTCTGACTGATACCAGGTGCGAGCAAGATCTCGCATCCGGCTAGCTACTGCCTCTATCTGGAGATCTGCCGGTATCCGGGCCAGACGAAAGATCTCCTCAATATGCTCGATCCACTCGTCGGCATATAAAATCCCCTCTGTCCCCAGGAAGTCTCTGGGGCTCATCTTCTGGAACTGCTCTATCCCCGGTATCCTCGGCTGCTGGATCACTGGTCGAGCTGCGACTGCCGTAAGGGCCAACTCTATGCCCCTGTCCTGTCGGTCCTGCTGCCGGTCCATAAACTGCTGGAAGTAGGCAAACATCTGTACCGCATCCACGTGTCCTGTAGGCGGCGGCTGCTGGAACTGTATCTCTGGGATGACTGGGTCCTGCCCCCGAGTTGGTGGAGGCATACCCCTTGCTGCTGCTGCTGCTGAAGTCTCAATATGAATAGAGGTGGCAGGAGCTGCAACCTCCTGACCCTGCTGATCTGGCTGAGAGGTGGCAGTCCCCTCTACAACAACTGCTGCACCAGAGCGATGTGATCGTGTCTCCACCATCCTGAAGACAGATCGAACAAGGAAGTCAATACTGAGCAGGAATCGATATATCAAAGGAGGACAGTTTATTTCAAAGAAGGCAAATCAGTACGATATGTAGATGGCATGATTTAAAGCAGAATTTTCCTAACTGTGATTGAGTACCTCTCCGTTTAAACCTATCTCTCAAATCCTATCGCAGGCTGTAGTGATACTCTAGTTCGAATACCACTACATAAACTCGACCTGTATGGGCCACCACTAAAAACGTGTCACGACCCGCACCATGTATAGGGGCACGAGAAGTGGGTACATCCAGCCTACGCCGCAGTGTCGGCGGTAGAACGCTGTCCTAGGTTACTATCTAATCAATAACTCACGCAATTATATAATGTACTTGTCAAATCTCATCTCCGAACGGAGGACAAGTATAGATATAAAGAAATCTCAATCACAGTCTAAGCACGATAAGATAACACAAAAGTTTATAACTAAAAACTAAATAACAACATTTATAAACTACTAAATAATAATATCTCAAACAAACTCAAATACAAACTCGTATCTCAAGTTATTACAATTCAAGTTCTAAAACATGAAAACTAAACCAAGTCTACTAGCTTGTCTCCCGATCACTCCTGAGTGTCGGGGCCACAGGTAGCTAAGCCATCTCCTGCTCCAAGGCAAGTAGGGTAAATATCCTCAGGGCAATCATCTGTAATATTTTCAACAGGTCCAGTCAGGACAGGAATGAGTACATTTCATCAAGAAATTCCAAGTAAATGACAGAGAACTATAAAGCAGTTATAGACAGTTGTATTGATGAATATGGCAGTTTATGTTCAGGTGATGGTAAGAAAGACAGATAAAGTGCAAGGAAAGTAAATAACTAAACAAGAGAAGAATCATAGCAAAGAAGACTGTAAAATAAGATCTAGCTGAACTAGAGTAACATAATGAGTTCAGATGGTACAATATAAGTCGAGTGTAATCCCAAAGTGAGTCTAATACAAGATGAGTCGAATGTGATTCTAATCATTGTTCTAAAAAGGTGATTCGAATAAGGTGATGCGAATAGTAGTTAAACAATGATTCGAATAAATTCTCCAAGTGTGTTTTAAAATACCGAGTTTGACATATAAACGGCTGTAGGTAATACGACACACCACTCACTGATCAGATGAGGGATGGCTATCGTTCGAATATAATTCACAGAGGGGTGATTCGAATAGGGGGATATGTCTACATGTCTAATCAGTATTTCCCCACCCAGTCTAATACAAATGAATCCGTAATCCAACACATAAGACGAATACAAGTCCAACCAACATATGAAGATACGAATAGGGTGATTCGAATAGTGATTCGTATGGTGATTCGTATGGTGATTCGAATAATAGAGGTAAGACAAGTAAGTATGTGTGTCGCATACATGGATTCAGAAATAATAATACGTGTTTGTAACAGAGAAATCACATACAGCTAACTAGAACTGAAGTACAGTAATTGACAAGTAAATGAAAGAACTATCAGAGAATGTACTCGCTTGATACTCTGAAAAGAGTAATGTAATATCAGATGTCTGCACCGGAGTCACAATGTCCTAAATAGAGCAGTACAGGTTATGATATGTTTAAAATAAGATAAATGGAGTCTACGATGCAATCTACATGATTCTAAGTTAATTCTAGGTCAAAGTCAACTCTAAGTCAACCCTGGTCAACTGTCTAGGTCAAACTAGGTCCAGGTCAAACTTGGTCAACTCTGGGTCAACCCAAGTCAACATCTAGTCAATCCTGAACCATTGGGTCAACCTTGGTCAACTAACTAGGTCAAACTAGTCTAAGGTTAATCAACACAAGTCTATGAGTCACTCTAGGCTCTTCTAGTCTAAATAGGTCAACTTATAAGGTTTTGGTCAACTGAGTCAAATGGTCAACTTGGCTAACTTTTAGGGTTTTGCCTATGCTAGCCTAAATGGTGTGGGGTCTCTTAGTATCAATCCAAACAACCAAAAGTGAAATATATAGTCTAATAGATATACATAAACTACCTATCTCAATATATGAATATAACACATCTTCAATATATGCATCCTTATTTGTAAACATGTATCTATATGCAACTTATTTATATATATATACTTAGAACATTATGTATATCCCATGATTATGTAAACCTAGCCCTCAATAACTTCTAAGTTCAGTCTACAACTGAACATTACCCCCATGATAGTTGAATGTAGGATACACCAACTCCCTTAACTTAGCCAAAATGGCCCAATGGCCAAAACCCTTTACCTACCTACTAGTATACCTAAGTCTATGATACAACCTATACACTAACACCCCAAACTGAACCTTGATGCCCACAAATCATTGGCCAAAATGGCCATACTAAATTCACTGTTCAGTGAACTAAACCTCCACAAATTTGGATATTTTACCCTCTTCACTGCTGTGCTTGCCTGCAGGCAGGGTATTCCTGCTGCTACTGCTGCACTGGCATATCAGGCCAGTGCCAAGCTCCAACTGCAGGGCAGCACTGCTGCAGGCCACTCTTCCCCTCTTCTCTAACTCTCCTCTACTCTCTACACATCTATCCATATACACAAAACTGAAACTAAGGTTCAAATGTAAACTGAATTCAGATTTTATTCCTATCACCAAACTAATTTCAGATTCCAGTTAACCCCATCTCAGTTCTCCATAACCCAATCCATTTCAGTTAGGTGTGTGTGAGTCCTGTGTGTGGATGTGTGAGTAAAGGTGTCAAAATCAGATTTGAGATGTGTGTGTATGATTTCTCAGGATATAGGCATATTTCAGTTCAATGGAAATTCGATTGACAGTTCGTAATTCAGCCTACACATACTCAGATCAAATCAAAATCCTTAAAACTCAGCATGTAAACTAATCCCAGGGTTCAGTTCTAAAACATAAGTAAATCTTAGTTAACTTATAACAACCAAAAAAATAGTTCACAGTTTCTTTCAGTTATCAGTAATCACTCTACTCAACCTTGAAATCCCGATCAGTCTTAGAAACTAAACTCAAATACAATTGATTACAACCCACAAAACCTAATCACTGTGTAACTATAAACCTGGAAGAATTAACATAAAACTAATGTATCCATATCAGGATTGAATCCCAATACCCAAACTGGAACACAGTGATCTGTATGTGGGTGGTATCAGAAATCTAGGTTCGAACCCAAAATCGATATTCGAAATACATTAATACGTCAAATTGAAACCCAAGGTAGTGTCGTGTATGTGATAGGGTGTTACACAGGTCATGTCGTGTCCACAAAAGTGGACACGACGTATCCAAATGCAAGAAAACAAGTATCAGCGAATCACAGTGTCAGCAGTCTCGTGCGTGCGTGTGGGGGTCCATAGGACACGTTGTGTCCAACACTAAGGTAGTGTAAGTGTGTCAACCTGTAGAATAGGTGTCCACGTGTCTACTGAGTCCACTAGGTCGAGTCCAAGTCGCGTCGTGTCTCGTGTCCAAGGCTGTATCAGAGACAAAAACTCAACCATGCACAGACAGTGCAATGTCGGTACGCGGTCAATTTCTGTCTAACCACTCCACGAATTCCAAGTAAACTTTGGGGGCATGATGTCAGTGCATGCCCCCTCGTGTCCAGCAAAACTTGTGTCAAAAGAGTCCGTGTCGTGTCCTACAGGGGGCCCGAGTATCAGGGGAGAGCACGGCACAGTGCAGTGCCTCGTGCACGCGTGTCACAGACTCGTGCGCGTGACACACGATACGTGACACGTCGTGATTGTGTCTAGGGGAGAGGGCGACTAGGGCTAGGGGCTAGGTGCCTGTACGAAGTCCAAGACGTGTCGTGTCCATGTTTTAAAGCCGTGTCAGTGAGTAAAAAATTAGTGCACTGTGCAGTGTCAAACCAGTGTAGCTCGTGTTTCGTGTCCGACACGACTCTAAAAGTTATGAAACTTTAGGGGGGTCCTGACAGTGTCTGCCCCCACCCTCGTGCCAATTTGCACGTGTCCAAGTGGTTTGTACAGTGAGAAAACAGTGGGTGGTAGCAGGGCATGGATACGGGGCATCGTGGTGAGGTTCGTGTCCAAATTTGGACACGAGAACAAACCCAAATCATGCCCAGTCACATACATACATAATCTACATATAATAAGCTTTCCAAATATGTAATTTGTTTTGAAAACCAAGAACAAAAAGTTCTAAGAAGCATTTCGTCGAACACCCAATTAAATACACCGATACGTGTCCGATACGGACACGAAATGGACACGAGAACCTACCAAACTTGGGCTACACCTAGGGGAACCCTAAATGAATGCATCTATGGGAAGAAATCAGGAATTTACTAGGGTTTGTAGGGTTTTACCTATTGAGTGTTAAAACTCAATGTAAAGAGCCTCGATTCGACGTCTTCCTCGACTTTCTCCGGTTCAACCGTCCTTGATCCTTGCTAGCAAGCACCCACAAGTATCCTCTACTGTTGGGGATGATGATGCAATTGATTTGACTCAATTTGGGCTCAATTTGGATTAATAGGGAGAGTTTTAGGGAAGAACAAGTAGGGCTTTTTTCTAGGTTTTCTAATGGAGGCAATTATTTCTTAAGTGGGATACTTATAGGAGGGAGGGGGCTTGTATGGCTGTAGAAAACATTAGGGTTAGGGTTTTAGATGAATGGTTGAGGTTCCTCCAACAATTTCCAAGGCTTCCTATTGGTTAAGGCTTCTTTTCACAAATATCTCAAAAGGAAATATCCCACCTTAATAATATCTAGATATTACTAACCTTGGCACTTAGTAGGAATGTTCTAACCTTAATTATAATCTCATGACTAATCTAGGTTAGATTAACTTCTAGGTTAAGGCTTCACTAAAAGACTAGCACAATATTTAATTAATATAAATCATAATTTCACAAAAGTGTCAAAATGACCAAAATATCCCTAGGCTTAAAAATAGAAATTTGAAATTCTAAACACATGATTAGGTCTCCTTGGTCATGATTAGTCTTCTAGGTCATGCATGACTAAGGTTACACTAGCAAAACACCAATTTCACATTTCACCATTTTAAATAGTTTTAAAATAACTAAAAATCACCAAAAGTCATATCATGACTAAAATATCATTATTAAATGATTTCAAATACAAAAGTTCAAAATTACCCTCATTTTGAAAAATTGGGTGTTACAAACATCTAGTCCGATCTTCACCCGTACTTTTCTGGAGCAAGGCAAGTACATTCTATGGTCTTGTGCATTTCATTATATCCTGTGCTTTCTTGATTGACACATTACAACACGTCATGTATTTTCTGGTGCTCATGTTCCTTGTTCTTATTACTTGTACCTGGGGTGGGGAAATATACTATTTATGTGACCAAATCCAAGAAACAACTCAGGTGTGTTTAGCTTAGACCCTGCATTGTGCACGCGGGTCCTAAGCCGTACCATTCATGTGCTTTCATGTGCTTACCCCTAGCCGGTCACATAATTAGTTATATTTCAAATATTGTACACACATATTCAGGAGATATATCATGTACATAGTTCCTGTGATTCCTGAGATACCATGTTCTTTCATGTGCTTACATACCATGTTCTTTCATGTGCTTACATACCATGTTCTTTCATGTACTTTACACACCCTGTTCTTCATGTACTTATTCACCATGTTCTTTCCTGTACTTTTCATGTTCTCTTGTACTTTCATATCATGACATCTTGTTCATTATCTAAAATTGTACTTTGCTCCGCTCCTGACTGGATAAGTTGCAGGTATACTTGCAGGATTATCATTCTACCTTATGGGCCAGAGCCCGGGATCTTAGCTGAGCAGGATGTCACGACCCGATCCCAAATAATTGGGTCGAACCAGATCATGCCCAGCCTGCACCGTTGTTGAGACGGCGGCAGTAAGCTGTTCAGTAGCAGGTAACCATACAACAACACTATATTTGTCACAACTCAACATCGGGAAATAAAACTTTATTAAACTTTGAAATTTAAATACAAATGGAAATTGTTCTGAAATGAAATAACAGAAGGAAAATGACAACAAATGCAGAGAAAGGAAATCTATCTATCAGCCGGATCATCGGCCTCAGTCCCAATGTCCTCCTGTGGGGACTCTGGTAGCACAACCGGGTACAACACAGGGTCGTAGTAGCTGCTGATTAACAGCTCAACATCCTCAATGTCCCCTAAAAATGTATCTCCAGTCAGGAGGGAGCAAAGTACAATTCATGCTAATTTTTAACAGTTAAATTAAATAATAGAATCATGCAATTTTAAACAGTTTAAACATGAACAGTTTTCAGCTGTAAAATAGTGTGATTTGAACAGACAATAAAATATGACCGGCTTAGGTTTGTTACAGTAAAGGATATGGGTTTTGTTACAGTATGGTCATACTCATTACACTATTCCCCCAGTCCCCAGTAGTTACAGTGCTCTCAGAGAGAGTTTCGTGTTTGCATCGTGGTTTAAACTTGCAGTAAAGCGATTAAATAAATAACTGTAAACTAACACAAACTATACTTGCCTCAAAGGAATTGACTGGAGAGGTAGAAGACTTCGAGACGGGAAATCAGAATCGTCCTCGAATTCCTACATTCGAGAAATTAACTCAGATTCCAGGTTAACCAATCTAGCTACGCTAGTTGAAATCTCTATTTGTGTCCTAGTCCAATTTTAATTCTTATAATTAACCAAACACCAAAAATACGATTATTTGTGCGTTGATTTAGTACAAGGGAAAAAGATCGTTTTAAACTTTTGAATTCGGAAAACTTCGTCGATACCGGATTAATTATTAAAACTTGGTATTTTCATAGTATGTAAATATAAAGCTAATTTTTCTTATTTAGTGAAAAATACATGATTTTTAATTAATAATAAACTTGTCAATTTTTAGGTGAAAAAATCTTAATTAATTTTATACGAAAATACTTTTATTCATTTTACTCGTAAAATAGAAAAACTCGCAAAACCAAAAATAACTAAAAATCTACACTACCAATTACAGTCACAGACCACAGCCAGCTGGGCTTATGCCCATTACAATTTATTTACATAAATTGAAATAAGACAAAACCGTCGTTAGTCCTAAACTGAAATATTAATAAAATATAAACAGAATTTAATAGTAAAAATAATGATAAATATAAAGTCTTAGATATGGTCCAATCCTCAACTTGGCTAATGCCTCAACGTCCGGACGAAGCCGGTTTCGTTTGCACTTAGCCGGGTCCATTGACCGATACGGTCGTCACCCAAATCCAATATTTAAATAAAATTTCGAAATCCATTTTAAATTCATTTTTAAAATAATCTGAAATTTACGGAAAATCCGGCAGCACCTCCTCTGTTTTTGGTCAACCCAAAAACTGGAAAATAGCGCCGATAATTTCCTGCAAATCCCAAACCAGGGGAAAACCCAAATTTGTATATATATAAAATCCACGACCAATCCACAGAATAATCGGAACGACCCGAATAATTTTCGGAAGTCCGATTCCAACCCAAAAATCACAGAATGCTACTGGAAAAATCCAGAAAGCTAAAACATACTAAAAACCAATTCCCGAAATATTCAGGAAATCCAAAATAATCCACAGAACCTTTCCGAAGGTTCCGGAAAAATACGACGTCGCTAAAACCGAATTCCCAAAGGGAATTGGGGACCATTTCTCATCATAGACTATAATAAAAAAATAGGCGGGACAGGGGTTATACCTCAGGTTGCTCGGCTAGAGCTGTCAGATGAATAATAGAAAGAATTTGAGATCCGAACAGTAAAATAATCCTGGAATAGTGCTGGAACAGCAGCGAACAGCAGCGTCGCTGCCACAGAACAGCAGATCGGGTCACGGGATCGCGGCCAGGGGAGTGCGTGGGCTAGGGCACGCGCCTAGGTCAGCGGGGAAGCCAACAGGGGGTCGGGCGCGCTGGGGCAGAGGTCGGAGGGGCGCGGCCAGGGGTGCACAGGGGGCGAAGGGGCTGGAGGCCGACCGGAGACAGCGGGGTCGGCTCGCGGGGCTCGGCCGCGCGCACAGGGGCGAAGGCCGGCGTCGGGCGTCGACTAGGGGGCCGGCGGGGGTGCGCTGGCACGGTCGGCCTGGAGGAGGCCGGAGGGTCGCGGGGTCGGCGGTTGGCCGAGGAGAGGGGTTGCACGGAGGAGCTCGGGGGTCGGGTGAGGGAGAGAGATGGGGGTTCCTCTGAGTTCGTGAGCAAGAGAGAGAGAAAGTGAGTTAATAAGGGGAGTTGTTCTCCTTCAGAGGAGTTTGTGAGTTCTTAAGGAGAAAAGAGAAGAAGAAGTCTCCTCTAGAACGTGGGGGAAAAATGAATGAGTGGAGAGGAGCAGAAGATGGGGAGAGAAAGTAGGGAGCTTGAACGAGTGGGAGGAGGTTTGCTGGTCCCTCGTGGACCAGCTCCTCAAATGTATTATTTTTTTATAATAATTAACCAAATAGATTTTAGGAAAAGAAGGAAATTGGGATTGGGTTCGGCTCAGGCTCGGGTCTGGGTTCAACCAAAAATCCTTGTTATTAATTAATTTCTAAAATAATTTTAACACTCAAATATTATAATAATAATATTAATAATAATAGAAATACATATATTAATTAATACACAAGAAATGGGTTTCACAATCTTTCCTCCTTAGAAAATATCGTCCTCGAAATTAAAAGCAAGGTTAGGGATTACCTTAAGTCTCAAACAGGTACGGGTACTGCTCCCGCATCTGGTCTTCTCGCTCTCAGGTCGACTCGCCTGGTGAGTTGTGCCGCCACATCACTCTGACTATTGGCGTCACGGAGTTCCTGGTTCTCTTCTCGCCTCGGTCTAATATTGCCACTGGCTTCTCCGACACTGTGAGGCTGCGTCCAATCTCCAGCTCTGAATGGTCCAAGATATAGCTCGGATCCGGGATGTAGCGTCTCAGCTGTGAGACATGGAAGACGTTGTGGACGCCTTCGAGACTTGGGGGTAGAGCCACCCGATAAGCCACTTCTCCAATCCTGCTAAGTACTTCAAATGGACCAATGTACCTGGGGCTCAACTTTCCTGCTCTGCCGAAACGGATTGTTCCTCTGGTAGGCGAGATCTTCACAAACACACTGTCGCCTTCTTCAAACTCCAAAGGCCGTCTGCTGCAATCGGCCCAATGCTTCTGTCTGTCTTGGGCTATCCTGAGCTTGTCTCTGATCATTCTCACCTTCTCTGCTGCTTCGGTCACCATCTCAGGTCCAAGCAACACTCGTTCTCCGACGTCGTCCCAGGCAAGTGGAGTGTGGCAACGACGTCTATAGAGTGCCTCGAACGGTGTCATCCCGATGCTAGCTTGGTAGCTGTTGTTGTAAGAGAACTCTACCAAGTGCAAATGGTCTTTCCAAGACCCTCCAAATTCCAGGACGCAGGATCTCAGCATATCTTCTAGCGTCTGGATGGTTCTCTCCGATTGCCCGTCAGTCTGAGGGTGGTAGGCGGTGCTGAACTTCAGTTGGGTTCCCAAGCTGTCATGCAAACTCTTCCAAAAGTGAGATATAAATCTAGTATCTCTGTCAGATACGATACTTACTGGAACTCCATGAATCCGGTAGATGTGCCGGATGTACAGTGCTGCCAACTTCTTGGTGGATAAACCAACCTTGAAGGGGATAAAGTGAGCTGACTTCGTCAGTCGGTCCACTATAACCCAAATGGCATCCTTTCCTCCTTGGGATCGAGACAGTCCCGATACAAAATCCATCGTTATGTGCTCCCATTTCCACTTCGGAATGTCAAGCGGCTGCAATAATCCTGCTGGTCTCTGTCTGCTAGCTTTAACTTGCTGACAAATTAAACATCATGCCACATACCTGGATACATCCTTCTTCATTCCGTACCACCATACTATAGTTCGCATATCCCGGTATATTTTATTGGCTCCTGGATGTATGGAATACTGCGACTGGTGCGCTTCTTGCATCAGCTCGTTCCTCAGTTCGCCAGTTGGTACGCAAAGCCTCGTACCATTCTTCAATGCTCCATCGCTGGCGATTGAGAATCCTTCAAGTGTTCCTGCCAATACTTGGTCTCTAAGTTTGCAAAGCGTCTCGTCTTGGAATTGTGTCTCCTTGATCCTGTCCATAAGGCTCGAACGCACTTGCAACTGCATCAATGATGATTCCTCTCCTGGTACGATGGCTTCTCTTCCAAGTTTCTTCATCTCCTCCTTGGGCAGTACAATTTCCAATCCAAGCTTCTCCATGTCCTCCAGCAAATGGCGCTCCTTAGTCAAGAACATCGCCATCGGGTATCGACTAAGTGCATCTGCAACAACATTAGCCATACCCGGATGATACTGCAGGTTGATATCAAAATCCTTCATCAGCTCCAGCCATCGTCTTTGTCTTATGTTCAGCTCCTTCTGAGTGAAAACATATTTCAGACTTTTGTGGTCCATAAATATTTCCACTCTCTCTCCATACAGGTAGTGCTTCCATAGCTTCAAAGCAAATATCACTGCTGCAAGCTCCAAGTCATGTGTGGGGTAGTTCTTCTCATGAGTCCATAATTGTCTAGATGTATAGGCAATTACTTTCTCGTGTTGTTGAAGAACGCAACCCAGTCCTTTTCCGGAAGCATCACTATAGATTGAGAAACCGCCGGTACCTGCGGGTAGCGCAAGTATCGGCGCAGTTATAAGCCTCTTCTTCAGTTCCTCAAAAGCTGACTGGCACGCTTCAGACCATATGAACTCCTCGTTCTTCATGGTAAGCTTCGTCATTGGCTCCACAATCTTGGAGAAATCCTTCACGAACTTCCGGTAGTAGCCAGCTAGTCCCAAAAAGCTCATGATCTCTGCAACCGAGCCTGGTGCAGTCCACTTCTCAATAGCAGCTATCTTCTTTGGATCCACTGAAATCCCTTTTCCTGTGACAACATGGCCCAAAAATTCCACTTTGTCTAAAAAGAATTCGCATTTGGATAGCTTACCATAGAGCTTCTCCTTCCTCAAGGTACTCAACACTTTCCTCAAGTGCTCTTCATGCTCTTCCTCCGTCTTCGAGTAGATCAGTATGTCATCGATGAAGACAACAACAAACTGATCCAGATATTCATGGAAAACCTTGTTAATGAGGTTCATGAATACCACGGGAGCATTTGTCAGTCCAAACGGCATGACCAAGAATTCAAACTGCCCATACTTGGTGTTGAATGCCATCTTAGGAATATCCTCCTTCCTGACCTTGATTTGATGGTAGCCTGATCTGAGATCTATCTTCGAAAATACCTTGGCTCCACTCAGTTGATCAAACAGGTCGTCGATCCTGGACAGGGGGTACTTGTTCTTGATGGTGATGTTGTTCAGCGCCCGGTAGTCAATGTACATCCGCACGGTTCCATCCTTCTTGGGCACGAATAAAACTGGTGCTCCCCAGGGTGAAGCCCCGTCTCTAATAAATCCTTACGACTTTAGCTCGTCGATCTGATCCTTCATCTCCTTAGCCTCCTTGGGGTTGACTCTGTAGCATCCCCGAGAAATAGGAGAAGAGCCGGGTACTAGATCGATGGTGAATTCCACATCTCGATCTGGCGACAATCCTGGAAGACTATCTGGAAAGACATCCATAAATTCCGTAATGATAGGGTGAGGAGGCCCGGGTTCTTCGGTGATAGAGGAGTAGAAAATACTCTTCATATCTTCCGGAGCCCGAGAGATTACAAACTCCGGTTCTCCTGGTGGGCTGAAGATTACACATCCTCGGTGACAATCTATCAGCGCATGCTGTTCACTTAACCAGTCCATCCCTAGGACTACATCATAGTTGGGCAGGGGCAT
Organism: Iris pallida; assembly: GCA_029216955.1. Taxonomy (NCBI): domain Eukaryota; kingdom Viridiplantae; phylum Streptophyta; class Magnoliopsida; order Asparagales; family Iridaceae; genus Iris; species Iris pallida. The sequence goes on along the minus strand of JANAVB010026199.1, from coordinate 22,193,454 downwards.
CACTAGTAAAGGTATTGAGAAGTGATGGCCAGAGATGGTTATGGGACAATTACAAGCTTCAGTGATGGGTATAGGTCCACCACCGGTCATAACTCTACTAATCACCTTGCTAAGTCCCAAATCTATGTGGTGTGCAGACATAAACTTTGATGATATAAAACTATGTGATGCACCCGAATCAAATAATGCTAGAACAGGATGTGAAAACACATAAATGGAACCTGTGATGACATCTGCGGTGGGTTCCTGCTCTGGCTCCTTCTCATCAGCTGCTAGGGCAAAAGCTCGCCCGGTCTTCTGCTGGTGCTGTCCAAACTATTGTTGCTGAGTAGGTAGGGGAGCTCTTTGTTGGTTGGTTCCAGTCCGGTGGGCTGACATGGGACAGTCTTTCACTTGGTGGGTGGCAGACCCACAGACTAGGCAGTGTCCTAGCCTCTTTCTGCAGATGTTCGACTGATGCCCTGGCCTCTTGCAATAGTCACAGACAGGGATCTGCTTCTGGTGTGCTCTGTCATTGGTTCTCGCTTGATGATGATGCTGCTGGTGGTGCGAAGGCCTGTTGCTGTTGTTGTTGGGCCTCTTCTGACTACCCTGGAAGTTGCTAGTTCCAGAATACTCACTCTTGGATCGAAAAGGCTAGCTCTTCTCCACGTCTTGAGCTCGGATCAGGATCCTCTCATAAGTCTTTGCGCCACCTGCGATCACAGGGGTACGAATCTCTTCTCGTAAGCCATACCTGAATTGCTCAGCACGATCCTTGGGGTCAGCTACCAGGTTCTGGGCAAAGCGGCTTAGTCGGCCGAACTCTGTCGCATATTCGCTGACCGTCATGTTCCCCTGCTTCAAGTTCTGGAATTGCCTTTCCATCTTCCGCATTTCAGATGTTAGAAAGAACTTCCTGCGGAACAGCTTCTTGAAGGTGTCCCAGTCGAGCTGCTTGTCCTGGAGTCGGGGTTCATTCCGATACCAGGTGCTTGCCACATCCTGTAGTTGGAGTCCTACAGCTTCAGTCTTGAGGTCCTCTGGGAGTCGAGCGACGCTCAAGAGATGCTCCATATGGTCTAGCCATTCATCGGCATAGATGATACCCTCGGTTCCTTTGAAAGGTCGAGGGTCTTGCTTCTTAAAGCTTTCTATATCTCCAACCTTTATGCAATAATACGCTGTTTGCAAAAACAAAAGTTGAAGAACTTTATTAATACAAACTGTGTAATAAAGATTACAAGAATTCTGGGAAAATTACAACTATAGGAATCCAATCTAGATGACGATTGCTTTATCCCTTGGACGATGTGAACTTTGAAGACGGAGCCTTTGAAGTTGAAAACAACTCTGGAAACTGAAGGCAAAAGCCTCGGAAGTTGAAGGCAAAAGCCTCGGAAGTTGAAGGCAAAAGCCTCGGAAGAATGCAGCAGCACTTGAGCAAGAACTCCTGGACTCTCTGATCTCTGAATATTTTATCTCTGATCTTGATTCTCCTGAATGAAGACTTGAAACTCTATTTATAAAGTTCTGAAAATAACTAACTTTCAGTTATTCTGGACTGCGCAGGATGATTTGTGCAGCAATTGGTTTGCGCAGCATTGGATTGCGCAAGCAGTTGCTGGATCGTGGGCCAACTATCATGGACACATGGCATCATTTGATTGAAATGCGCATGATCGTGCATAAACAGTTGCCACATAATGAGCAATTGATGGCATGAATGCCACGTATACTTTATCAGTTATGTTGATAGAATGTGCAGACTAAACTGCGCAGCCTTGGTTTGCGCAGACTCAGAATGCGCAGGAATGGTTTGCGCAGACTCAGTTTGCGCAAGAATGGATTGCGCAGCCAGCTGTCAGCCGCCCTCGAGCACTGTGCGGCGCCAAAAACGAACAGTCTCCTCGTTATCCGTGCTGTCAGTTTGTCAGAAAGATTTGATTTGATTCAGGTAATGATGACTTCTGCCACGTCAGCCTGCGCAATTGGAAGTGTGCGCAAACCAGTGTGCGCAATCGGATTGCTGTGCAATCTGTTGCCTGCGCAATTCATCAAAATGATGTATATATTGATTCTTTGACATTGTTGATTGATGCAACTTGATTTTTTTTAGGACCTACAAGACCCCCTTCAAAGTTTTCGAAAGTTGATTTTATTCAAAATTTCGAAATACTTTGAATTTTTAAATGTTGAATCACTTTGCGCATGATGCTGAGCTGTCTGCGCAAAGCGAAAAGACCACAATTTTAGGCACAATCCGAGGCATCCATTTTGTATTTCGAAAACTATAAATACCCATCTCTTCGTTTTCATTTCTTTACTTTACAATCTTTCGAGCTCTTGAGAAGAAAATCTTCCAACCCTTACTGTTCTCCTCCTCCGACGATTGTCATGGCACCACGACGATCCAATGTTGCCGCCACTGCCGCCGCAAAAGGAAAAGCTCCGGCCGAGTCATCTGACAGAGTTGTACGGCGGGCATCTCGACACGAATCCGCGCACCCCGCTCTGAGAGGTAGTTGAACCGATCGAAAACCCCCTTTTTAGGGTGATTCGACTTCCTTTGATCTTCGAAACTCATCTTCTTTTTAGAGATGAGTTCATATTGTGCCACCCTTTTTAGGGTTTTTTGGTTGCATCAATCTGTCAGTCCTCATTTTTATGAAGGCTGCATTCCTGCGCAACTTGTTGAATTGTGCTGACAGGAATTCAGCGCAATCGATTGCTTTGCGCAGGTTGTCAGCGCAAACTATCACTTTGCGCATCCTTCTGTGATGTGCAATCTGTTGTTGCGCAAGTCATGTCAGCGCAATCTGTGGTTGCGCACTCTAATGTTTTATGTTTTAAAACAGAGATTTTGACTTTGTACTAATATTTATCTGTCTGTTGATGCAGTTGAGGTCAATGAAGACCCAGATTATGAACATTTTGTGGGAACCCTCTCAGAGTCTGAATATAAAGAAGATCTGTCTCATGTTCACTATCCTCAGTACGATCTGCCGGCTTCCCGTCAGGTTATACTGATTTCTCAGGATAATGAAACTTTAATGTGTTTGATGAATGGACAGCCTCTAGAATCAGCTGATGCTGTAATTCATAAGAAACCCTTGTTCCTATTCGGGGATGCCTTTGAGAAAGTCTCTCAGCCTAGGCCAAGAATGGAGGATAGAATAGTTCACCAGAAAGATAGATCATTCTTCATACCAGACATTGCTCGCTGCCTGCCTTTGTCGCGGTACGCTCATGCGAGCTACCCAAGGAAGATGGAATGGAACATCACTCTGTTTCAGGATGCCCGTGCAGGAAAAATCTTCGTAAAGAAAGGGCCAAACAAGAGGGATATGTTTTATAGCTCCTCTGATAGATATAGCTGCTTGTTGAGAGGCTTGAGACCTGGATACATTCCACCAGAGAACTCTTCTATGCTGATGCCTGTTAGAACACCAATATTCGCAAATGAATTTGCGAAGGCTGAAGGAAGATATCCCGAACAAGGCATCAGAATGACTGGATTGGTGAATCCAGACTACAAACGATGGAGCTATATTGCGAATTGGATCTTGACAACATTCCAAGACAGACTCCAACAGATTGATCTATATCAAGCAGTGCATGCTACTGTATATAGATTTGCTCCCAATCCTCATATGTTTTTAGCCTTAGCTGAAAGGTACAACTATAGGACGGGAACCTTCATGACCCCAGGTGGAGAGATGGGCTTTGCACTCCACGAGATAAAGTATATCTCATACTTGCCCATGGCAGATACTCCGTATGAGGAGTATGTACCGACAAATGATGAGCTGAACAAGCTCCGAAAAGAGAATGCAGAGATGGTGGCAGTGTTCGAAGAACTATTATGCCATTACAAAATCTGTTCTCTATATTACAAGAGTGCTACCACCAACACTTGTTACTCTTCAAAATGGTTACCATATCTGTTTCTCAATCATATAGAAGAGAAGAAGACCAAGGAGACCGACAAATGCTATCCTACCTTCTTCAAACCTTTGAGCAGTGCAGAGGTTATAAAACTGATGGAACAGAGTGGTCACTTTGATAAAGAAGTGAAAGATGATCATGAGTATCCTCCTTTGAAGAGAGGGGACAATTTGGAGAGTTATTTAAGAATGGGCTATAGACCCATGTCCGAAGAAGCACAACTGGCAGGATTCCTAACATACTGGCTTCGGAGGTTTATGGTTCCAGGATCCAGTGCCGTGGATCGTTTTCACCGCGGTGTTCTGTTTGCTGCTGTCAAGTTAGTCTTCGGTTATAAGATGGACTTGTTATCAGCAATGACCTGCAAGCTAAACGCCAGTCTTCGTTTATACGTTGACTTGATGCTGAAGGCGAAGGGAGAGAAAGAGTTCCCTCGCTTGGAATTGCCATATACATATTTATTTGGATGGTTGCTTCTTCACTATCCAACCTTAATGGACCCCGGCATGGGACCAGTTGATGGCAGTTTTCTCCGAAGATATTCTGAAGGAAAATGAAAATACACTTCTTTGAGTGAGTATAGATTCGTTTTGAATCTGAATAGAGGATGGAACTTCTGTTGTGCTCCTTTCCCTGTTGGGTACGATCAGATGCCCACAAATATGGTGGATTCGAAGATACAGCCTCTGACCCGTACAGCCTTTGAATGGTTGAAGACGATTCGACCATCACATCTGGTTTATCGGTTCGAAGAAGAGTGCTATTTAGAACCATATCTTCCCAGCCGATTTGCTCGGCAGTTTGGGTATGATCAGTTCCATGTAGGGAACGCAATTACCTGCCTCCAAGGCAAAGGTTATTTGATAGACGGGGCTAGAGCTTGGGCTTATTACAATGCCCGTGATACAAAAGCCACATTTTCGATGCCAGCAAGGAGTACTCCCCAGGGTCCTCGGATGCTCTTTACATATTCTGTATTTTACACATCCGCGAATACTTTTGCCGAGAATTTTAATCTCGCAGATAGTTTCGCTACTGCAACAAGACTGAGGAGAGGGAGGATTACTCCATCGATCCCTGTAAATGAGGAGGTGCACGAGCCGGTCGATGCCCCTTTGGAAGTTTCGAGGGATATGATGTTCCCTCAAGAAGTAAACGCAGCAATGCATATTTCTCTGAGAGTGGGTAGATCTCCAGCAAAGAAAAGGAGAAGAGAGGAGCCTCCTGCTCCAGCTGCAAAGAAGAAATTGATTCTAGATCTTTCTTCCGAAAAGGTCACTACAAGATCCCAATCTCGGCAATTGGCCGAGACACATCAAGAAGCTGCCACTACTCCAACTTCTGTGCAGAAACAAGCAGAGCCAGTAAATGTAGAGAGTCCTGTCAGACCTCTACACAGAAAGAAGAGAGTAGTCACCAGAAGAGTTTTGGAAGAATCTTCTTCTAGACAAATCCTGACTTCAGTAGATGCTGCAGCAGGAATTCTAATGTCATCTCCCACACCTATTTCTGAATCTGGGAGCAAAACTCTTGAAGAAGCTGAACAGAGGGGAGATCTTATCCCAAGAACTGAGGTTGAAAAGCCTGGAGAAAACATCTTAGAGGAAGAACAAAATGTTGCACGACCCCATTCACCTGTCGTGGAGACTACTCAACCTCCTCTTACTCCCAGGACTCTTCGTGAAGAAGAAGACCGTGAAATGATCGCAGCTTTGGAGGATTGCACTTATAGTCTGCAGGAGGATCAGACTGCCACTAACAGTGGGAATGCAGCAGTAGAAGAAAGAGAAGAAGACGAGGAGAGTTCTTCGACTGAAAATGTTGATGAGTATATACAAGATCCTGAAAAGGATAACGAAGAACATATATCTCTTGATACTGCCGATGATATTTCATATCCTAAAAAGGATATTGAAGTGGAGGCATCTGTAGAAAATGTTGCTGAAAATCCTGTTGAAAATGTTGAGATGGAAATATCTCATGAAGAAGCAGCCGATGAAGGCGTGCTGAAAGAAAATCCCACCACCGACCCTCAAGGTATAAAACGAGATCTAGAAATCTTCTCTGTTAAAATGAAATGATAACTAAATATCTTCATTCTTGCAGATCTTGAGATTCTGCCAACACCTCCAACGAACCTGGCTATGGTGCCCATACCAACTGTGGTGGTCAGTAGTAGTCATCACTTATCTTGCAGTTCGGAAGCGGGCAGTAGCCAGGCTGTTGCAGCTGAGGCTACTTCTGTTCAAAGAGAGTCCATTCCAGCAAGGGATGCATTTGTTGTTAGACCAAACCAAGGTAATATTTGTTCTTTTTTGATCTTCTTGTTCATCAGCAAACAATTAGTAAAATAACAATTTTACTATTACAGAGGATCAAACAGGAGGAGCGACCAGTTCTACTCTGGCTCCTTTATTTAAAGAGACTGTTGTCCAACCACAAAGAATCGAGCAACCTGCTACCCCATCCTCAATAGGTGTAGCAGCGACTCCTGGAACTTTGGCCATCAATCAACAAGTTGTCCAGTCTTTTACCCGATGCTTCTTCGAGTCGTTGGGATCTCTTGTCCATAAAATGATAGAGAAAGAAGGGGCTGACTTCATTATGGTTAGGAAGCCAACTTCTTTCTTAATAAGAGCCATAAGAGACCAAGGAGACGAAGCTCAGGCCACTCTCCTTGAACACATTTTGAACGAATTAGAAGTCTCCATCAAGAAGTACAAGGAGCTCAAGAAGAAGGATATAGATTCTTTAATACAGGCTGAATTTGAGCGACTGGCTCAAGCTGCTGATATAGAAAGGTTAACCCTTCAAAATCTGTTAGAGGCTCATTCTGCAAAATCAGCTGAATACAATTCTAAAATAGAATCAGTTACTTTAATGGCTGAAAGCAAAGGACGGCGACTTGCTGAGTTGAAAGCAGAAATTACTCGCCTCCAACAAGAGTTTGAAGAAGAAACTGTTAATCACCAACTGGTGATTGAACAATTCAATGCTTTAATTGAAGAGAGGAATGAGTATGAGACAACCCATGGTGCAGAAATCACCCGCCGGACAGTGGATATGCCCATTTTTGATGAAGAAAGCGGGATGGAGGAAGCGAGAAAGATAGTAGCATCAACTCACGAAGAAGAGCTGCAGACACTGAAGCAGCAAATTGACAATCTAATTGTCCCTCCTTCTTGATTAGAACTTTTTGTATTTTTGTGTTTTGTTGATGTAGCTGCGTTTCTGTAATGCCTCATATTTTGATATAAAAGACATTTTGTTGTGGCTCTTATTATTTATTGCATATCTTATTCAGATATAAATAATAGAGATAGAAAATATATTCAGAGGTGCAAGACATGATATATTTCTTGTAGAAAATAATTATATTCATTATATCTGCTCAGAGGTAATATGGACGTGGCAGAATATATTGAATACTATTATTTCGATTTGACAACTTAGTCGAAAACGACGAGTTGTTGATGTGGATAATGAATGATGATGAATCGTCGTCAATGAATGAACGGGTAGACCGTCAAGTGATGATGAATGAACGGATGAACCGTCAAATGATGGTGAACGAACGGGTGAACCGTCTAGTGGTGAATGAACGAACGGGTGAACCGTCAGGATGAATGAACGAACGGGTGAACCGTCAGGATGAATGTAATAAATGAACGGATGAACCGTCAGGAGTTAATGAACGGATGAACCGTTAGGCGTTAATGAACGGATGAACCGTCAGATGAATGTGTCGTTTCGTTAGTTGAGGAACTTTTGCCTATAAATATAGCAGAAATCTGACAGGAACGAACACTTCTGCTCTTTTAACATAAAAATGTCGTTCGAAGAAGCATCTAAGAAGGCTGGGATCGCCTCGTAGGTTGAAAAGGGCACTGAAGAATGCCCTGCCAATCCAGTTCAGCCGAAAGAGACAGAAGCAGGCGAAGGTCCGTCTGCACCCCAGCCACCACGGGATATTCTGGACTTCCTGCTCGAACCGGGAAGGACTGAAGAAGAAGAAGCCATGATGATGGCCGCCTGTAAGTTCCTCGTGGGTTCCAGCAAGGAGGTTCTCGGTTCTTTTGCTGATCACATTTTCGAGAAGGACGACAGTGGCCCGCGTCCCAATGTAGAGAAAGATGATAGTGACCTTTAATATCATGTACTATCATATAATGAAATAAAATTTGAATTTTATTTATGAACTTGATTCTGTCTGATGATTTACAAGCATTTACATTTATACATAATACTTCTTAAGGAACTTGCCATTGATAGGCATTATAGCAACTCGACCATCAAGTTTTGAGAGCTGATAAGCTCCATTTGAGAAGACTTTGCTTATAACATAGGGACCTTCCCATTTAGCATCAAATTTCCCTTTGCTCATATGGGTCATAGTCATAGGACGTCTGACCGCTAGAACAAGTTCTCCTTGCTGAAACGTTCTGACTTTAACTTTGCGGTTGAAAGTCTTCGAGATGCGGGCTTGGTATAACTCAATATGTTGTTGAGCCATTAATCGCTTCTCATCAAGTGCTTCCAACTCTTGAAGTCGAAGAAGATCGTTGTTCTCTGTGGTAAGCTCATTAGCAATGGCAATCCTTAAAGAAGGAATTTGTAATTCCAAAGGAAGAACAGCTTCACAGCCATACACCAAAGAGAAGGGTGTAAAGCCCGTAGGATTGCGAACCGTAGTTCGGTAGGCCCAAAGACATTCGCCAAGTTTCTCGCCCCAGTTCCATTTGTTAGTGGATACAAACTTCTTGAGGAGTTTAATGATGGTTTTATTAAAAGCTTCAGCTAAACCATTGGCAGCAGGATTGTATGCTGTCGAAGCAACATTGTCAATCCGATGATCATCGCAGAATCTGGTAAACTTCTGGCTGATGAATTGAGGTCCATTGTCATGGATGATTCTTCGAGGTACACCAAATCTATAGATGATGTGGTGTTTAACAAAATTGATGACACTGCTAGTCTTGACTTCAGCTAGAGGTATAGCTTCAGCCCACTTGGAGAAGTAGTCGGTTATCGCTAATATGAACCGATGTCCTCTAGAAGAAGGAGGGTTGATAGGACCTATGATGTCCATACCCCAAGCTTCAAAAGGCCAAGAAGCAGCAGTCGGGTGTTGGAATTCTGATGGTTGATGAATGAAGTCTGCATGGATTTGACAAGCACGACATTTCCTTGTATATTCAATTGCATCTGACACCATAGAAGGCCAATAATAACCCATGCGTCTAATGCGGTCATGTAGTTTAGGACCAGGTTGATGTGCTCCACAAACACCATCGTGAGCTTCACGCAAAACTTGTTTAGCTTCGTCACCAGCGAGACAGCGTAGAAGAAGACCATCATAAGTTCGTCGATAGAGGGTCTTGGAAGTTTGATTGTAATAGAATCGGAGAGATCGTCGACGAACGCTTGTAGCCTCCTTAGGATCTTCGGGGAGTATGTCATGAACCACGAAGTCAATGAAAGGAGTTCTCCAATCTTCATCGGTAACATTGACTTCAGCAAAGTTGCTGAATTCAATATTACGATTGTTTTCGATTTAGAACAGTTCTCGGTTGGAGATAACCACGACCTGCTATCTTTGATAGGGATGGCTAAGACAGCTGCAAGATTGGCCAAAGCATCTGCTTCGGTATTGCAAGCTCGCCTAACATAGTCGATGAAGAAAGCTTTGAATGATATAGCTATATTGATTGCTGCTTCATGATAAGGCACTAGATCTTGATGACGGACTTCATAGGTTCCTCTAACCTGATTAACAACCAGCTTAGAATCACCGTAGACTTCGAGATATTCAACATTCAATTGTTTGGCTAACTGAAGGCCGATGAGTAGAGCATTGTACTCCGCTACATTGTTGGAGCAAGATTCATCAAGAGAGTGGGCTCTTTGAATAGTTGATCCGTCTGGAGAAACGAGGACCACTCCAACTCCTGCTACAATAGCACAATTAGGCCAATTCTCGATGCACCATCAAAGAATAAAGCCATGTTGGAAATTCTTCAGAGATCATGTTGGCTTCCAATGTCTCGTCTGGAATTTCGTCATAGAGCTTAGATATCTCAGGCACAGGATGAGCTGCTAAGAAGTCCGCCAGTGCTTAACCTTTAACAGATTTTGTGGAACATACACCGTCATATTGAGCTAGTAGGATTGCCCACGTAGCCAGCCGAGAATTGAGTTGTACTGGGCTTCTTCATGAGTACCCGAAGAGATTAACTCGGGATATGACATGAATAGTTTGGCCAATGATGAATGCCTTGTCTTTTGCACAACAAACATGAGAGCCAGGCATTCTTTTTCGACCGGACTATAACGGTTGTCAGCACCAATCATAGTACGGCTAAGATAATAGAGGCCTGTTCATGAC
>JANAVB010026199.1:22040139-22178731 GCA_029216955.1 Iris pallida | reverse complement strand
ACTGCCGTCGAAAAGAGAGATTGTTGAAATCTTGTATTTGGAAGGAAATGGAACTTCCTTCCATTCAACTGGGTATGGCTGCTTGATTCCCAACCTTTGCAAATTATCTTTCTCTTTGAAGGCTTCGAACTGAGTTCGCAAGAGTTTAACAGCTTCATTGGTGTCTTCAGATGATGAAGAAGGAGCCGGCGGAGTTAGAGTAGTAGGAGGAGGAACAGCATTGTAAGCACTACCCCCAGCGGACTGACTAGGTGTAGTTTGAACTTGCACTTGTACAGAAGGCATTTGAGAAGGTATTACTCCCAACCCAGCATTGACAGGTACTGAAGATGCTATGATCTCTGGACTTGCGGTAGGTATAGTTGGTGGTGTGGCATGTTGGGCCACAATGATAAAATGCATGCTAGCGACAATTTCAGCCATGGTCTTTAGCTTGTCTTCAAGTGCAGCGATTCGCTGTTCTTGATTTGCAGACGTTGAAGCATCTTGATCATCAGTGACAACATAAGATGTCACTTCTCTTGGTACAGTGGAAGACACTGTCTGTTCAGAACTTTCGCTGTATACATCATAGTCGGAGAAAGAGTCATCTCTTGACTGAGAAAGAGGGAAATGACCAGAAGGATCTTGAGGAAGATTCTTTTGACCGATTGTATCTCGGCTTCGAGAACGGGTATGTTGGAATACTCCCTCAGAAGATTCTTGAAGTAGATCCAGATACCGTTGACTTGGTTTACGAGGTTTGTCGTGCTTAGAGCATCTTCTACCCCCAGTGTCTCGAGAAGTCATGTTAACAGAAGCATATAGGACTTCATCTTCATCCTCTGACATTGGTTCAGTTTTAGCAAAAGTCAAACGATCGAAGACAGATCGTTTTGTTGTTTGACAACAACATTGGATGATGACTTTATGATTGCAATGATGATCAGATGATTGAACTAAAGGAGTTGAAGCACTATCTCATTTTTGCTTGAGATGTTCTCGGAGATCAGAAACCATGCCAGGACGAGGAAAGGTTCGAGGAATATGTTCTTTAACAACATTCGGAACATGGTTCCGATTCTTCAAATATTTTGTCCCCTGTGTGTACAAGGAAGTGCCCACCTCATTGGCATAGGTATCAGAATTTTTGTTCCTGGAGGTTTGTCTTTGAGGCTTGACCTTCGGCATAGGTTGTTTACGTTTTGCCGAAGTTGGCCTGTTAAGATACGTTCTTAGATCTGCAAATTCACCCCCAGGGGTTTCTGTTTGTGATACCAACAGTTTTCCCTGTTTGGAACGGGATATTTTAAATGTCGGAAGGTCTTGGAATTCTGCTACTGGGTAGGCAGAATACCTCTTTGATCAGTACAAGTTCCTTTGTCATGAAAGAAAGAAGAATCCTTGTTTGTAGGAGTTCTTGTATTGATAGGTGCCGAAACACGTTCAATTTGATCTTCTTCAGTAAAGACCGAGGAAGACTGAGAAAAGACCAAAGGGCCTTTTCCTTTATTTTGAGAAGAAGGGTTAGCTAAAGAGCGTTTTCCTCTGTTGTCTTCCAAGTCATGAGACAAGGAAGTCTGAGAAAAGACCAACGGGCCTTTTCCTTTATTTTGAGGAGGAAGAGGAATAGCCAAAGGACTACCCCCAGTAGATTGTGCAGGAACAACAGAGTGTTTAAGGGAAGGAACAGAAGTTTCCTTTTTGTTAGAAGAGGAGAGTTTAGCCAAAGGGCTGTTACTCTTGGATTGCGCATGCTTGGTTTGCGCATGGGCCACTTGTGCATTAGAAGCTTTGGCAGAAAGTGCATTGGTTCTAACCACAGAAGCTTTGGTTTGCGCATCAGGAGTCCTTGTTTTAGGGTGCTTAGAATGTACTTTGCTGGCTGGAGTATTAGTTTGCGCAGGAAAAGCCACTGCCAATTGTGCCAGAGTCATAGGAGTCTTGTGTTTTGACAAGGCAGCATATGAAGTAGCCTGTGCAACAGTTGCAACAGATTGCGCAGCATTGACTGCAACAGATTGTGCAACAGTTGTTGAGATAGACTGTGTAGCAGTTGGCATAGCAGATTGTGCAGCATTCTGACTAGCAGATTGTGCAACAGAGTGTACAGCATCTTTGGTGGCAAAACTGCCAGATTGTGCAGCAGTCTTGGAGATCCATACTGAGCGCACTTTGCTCTTGGCAGAAGTGGCTGCAATACGGGGAGTGGTCTTAGAATTAAGCATCGCCTCGTATGCTGTCTGGTTGACCTTAACAACCAGCGTCTTCTGCGTCTTCCCGATAGACGCTACGTCATATTGAGTTGCTACTTCCTCGTCGGAGGAAAAAGTTGTCCCCAGCAGAGTCGCCATTTTGTTTGCAAAAACAAAAGTTGAAGAACTTTATTGATACAAACTGTGTAATAAAGATTACAAGAATTCTGAGAAAATTACAACTATAGGAATCCAATCTAGATGACGATTGCTTTATCCCTTGGACGATGTGAACTTCGAAGACGGAGCCTTTGAAGTTGAAAACAACTCTGGAAACTGAAGGCAAAAGCCTCGGAAGTTGAAGGCAAAAGCCTCGGAAGTTGAAGGCAAAAGCCTCGGAAGTTGAAGGCAAAAGCCTCGGAAGAATGCAGCAGCACTTGAGCAAGAACTCCTGGACTCTCTGATCTCTGAATATTTTATCTCTGATCTTGATTCTCCTGAATGAAGACTTGAAACTCTATTTATAAAGTTCTAAAAATAACTAACTTTCAGTTATTCTGGACTGCGCAGGATGATTTGCACAGCAATTGGTTTGCGCAGCATTGGATTGCGCAAGCAGTTGCTGGATCGTGGGCCAACTATCATGGACACATGGCATCATTTGATTGAAATGCGCATGATCGTGCATAAACAGTTGTCACGTAATGAGCAATTGATGGCATGAATGCCACGTATACTTTATCAGTTATGTTGATAGAATGCGCAGACTAAACTGCGCAGCCTTGGTTTGTGCAGACTCAGAATGTGCAGGAATGGTTTGCGCAGACTCAGTTTGCGCAAGAATGGATTGCGCAGCCAGCTGTCAGCCGCCCTCGAGCACTGTGCGGCGCCAAAAACGAACAGTCTCCTCGTTATCCGTGCTGTCAGTTTGTCAGAAAGATTTGATTTGATTCAGGTAATGATGACTTCTGCCACGTCAGCCTGCGCAATTAGAAGTGTGCGCAAACAGTGTGCGCAATCTGTTGCCTGCACAATTCATCAAAGTGATGTATATATTGATTCTTTGACATTGTTGATTGATGCAACTTGATTTTTTTTAGGACCTACATACGCCTCTAATCAAAAGAATGGCCTTAAAGAAATATAACTTAACTCCTGAATCATGCTTACCTTGGCAGGTCGTGGTTCTGATGAAGTGGTTCTTCCTCTCTCGAGGGCAGCCATAGCCACGTTGTAGGCATTCTCCATGCCTTCTCTCATAATAACGGTCTACTCGCGATGGGCTTCAGCTTGGGCAGCAGTCTGCCCTCTGTGGGCTTCTGCTTGAGCTCTCTGTGCTTCAAGCACTCCTCGTAGCATTCCCACTAGGTCAGTGGGATCCACGGGTACTGGTGGGGCAGCTGGTGCGGCCACTTCCGCAGGGGTCTGTGGCTCAGCCTGGGATTGTGCAGGTTCCACCGTTTGTGCTGTAGTAGCGTAAACAGGCCGGGGAGTTGGTGCAGCATGAGGACGGTCTGTCAGCTGCAAGGGAGGTGGGTCCCAGCGTGCTTGAGAAGGGGTGTGATCAGTTGATGACACCTCATCGTCAGCAGGGCCGGATCGGATAGTCTTTCTTTTGGCCATAATCTGGAAGGTTTAGGGTACATACATAAGCAAGGTATCCTACCAGTCTATAATCAAACAAAAATATTTATTTATATAATTCAGTCCTATGTCGTGACAAATCAATGTTCTAGTGTTCTAATTGTTTCTAGGTATGTTTTCCTAAGTTGTTGTAGGAACGACCTGCATGGGCCACCACTAAAAACATGTCACGACCCGATCCCAAATAATTGGGTCGAACCAGATCATGCCCAGCCTGCACCGTTGTTGAGACGGCGGCAGTAAGCTGTTCAGTAGCAGGTAACCATACAACAACACTATATTTGTCACAACTCAACATCGGGAAATGAAACTTTATTAAACTTTGAAATTTAAATACAAATGGAAATTGTTCTGAAATGAAATAACAGAAGAAAAATGACAACAAATACAGAGAAAGGAAATCTATCTATCAGCCGGATCATCAGCCTCAGTCCCAATGTCCTCCTGTGGGGACTCTGGTAGCACAACCGGGTACAACACAGGGTCGTAGTAGCTGCTGATTAACAGCTCAGCATCCTCAATGTCCCCTAAAAATGTATCTCCAGTCAGGAGGGAGCAAAGTACAATTCATGCTAATTTTTAACAGTTAAATTAAATAATAGAATCATGCAATTTTAAACAGTTTAAACATGAACAGTTTTCAGCAGTAAAATAGTGTGATTTGAACAGGCAATAAAATATGACCGGCTTAGGTTTGTTACAGTAAAGGATAGGGGTTTTGTTACAGTATGGTCATACTCATTACACTATTCCCCCAGTCCCCAGTAGTTACAGTGCTCTCAGAGAGAGTTTCGTGTTTGCATCGTGGTTTAAACTTGCAGTAAAGCGATTAAATAAATAACTGTAAACTAACACAAACTATACTTGCCTCAAAGGAATTGACTGGAGAGGTAGAAGACTTCGAGATGGGAAATCAGAATCGTCTTCGAATTCCTACATTCGAGAAATTGACTCAGATTCCAGGTTAACCAATCTAGCTACGCTAGTTGAAATCTCTATTTGTGTCCTAGTCCAATTTTAATTCTTATAATTAACCAAACACCAAAAATACGATTATTTGTGCGTTGATTTAGTACAAGGGAAAAAGATCGTTTTAAACTTTTGAATTCGAAAAATTTCGTCGATACCAGATTAATTATTAAAACTTGGTATTTTCATAGTATGTAAATATAAAGCTAATTTTTCTTATTTAGTGAGAAATACATGATTTTTAATTAATAATAAATTTATCAATTTTTAGGTGAGAAAATCTTAATTAATTTTATACGAAAATACTTTTATTCATTTTACTCGTAAAATAGAAAAAACTCGCAAAACCAGAAATAACTAAAAATCTACACTACCAATTACAGTCACAGACCACAGCCAGCTGGGCTTATGCCCATTACAATTTATTTACATAAATTAAAATAAGACAAAACCGCCGTTAGTCCTAAACTGAAATATTAATAAAATATAAACAGAATTTAATAGTAAAAATAATGATAAATATAAAGTCTCAGATATGGTCCAATCCTCAACTTGGCTAATGCCTCAACGTCCGGGCGAAGCCGGTTTCGTTTGCACTTAGCCGGGTCCATTGACCGATACGGTCGTCACCCAAATCCAATATTTAAATAAAATTCCAAAATCCATTTTAAATTTATTTTTAAAATAATCTGGAATTTACGAAAAATCCGGCAGCACCTCCTCTGTTTTTGGTCAACCCAAAAACTGGAAAATAGCGCCGATAATTTCCTGCAAATCTCAAACCAGGGGAAAACCCGAATTTGTATATATATAAAATCCACAACCAATCCACAGAATAATCGGAACGACCCGAATAATTTTCGGAAGTCCGATTCCAACCCAAAAATCACAGAACGCTACCGGAAAAATCCAGAAAGCTAAAACATACTAAAAACCAATTTCCAAAATATTCAGGAAATCCAAAATAATCCACAGAACCTTTCCGAAGGTTCCGGAAAAATACGACGTCGCTAAAACCGAATTCCCAAAGGGAATCGGGGACCATTTCTCATCATAGACTATAATAAAAAAATGGACGGGACAGGGGTTATACCTCAGGTTGCTCGGCTAGAGCTCTCAGATAAATAATAGAAAGAATTTGAGATCCGAACAGTAAAATAATCCTAGAATAGTGCTGGAACAGCAGCGAAAAGCAGCGTCGCTGCCACAGAACAACAGATCGGGTCACGGGATCGCGGCCAGGGGAGTGCGCGGGCTAGGGCACGCGCCTAGGTCAGCGGGGAAGCCGACAGGGGGTCGGGCACGCTGGGGCAGAGGCCGGAGGGGCGCGGCCAGGGGCGCGCAGGAGGCGACGGGGCTGGAGGCCGGCCGGAGACAGCGGGGTCGGCTCGCGGGGCTCGGCCGCGCGCACAGGGGCGAAGGCCGGCGTCGGGCGTCGGCTAGGGGGCCGGCGGGGGTGCGCTGGCGCGGTCGGCCTGGAGGAGGCCGGAGGGTCGCGGGGTCGGCAGTTGGCCGAGGAGAGGGGTTGCACGGAGGAGCTCGGGCGTCGGTTGAGGGAGAGAGATGGGGGTTCCTCTGAGTTCGTGAGCAAGAGAGAGGGAAAGTGAGTTAATAAGGGGAGTTGTTCTCCTTCAGAGGAGTTTGTGAGTTCTTAAGGAGAAAAGAGAAGAAAAAGTCTCCTCTAGAACGTGGGAGAAAAATGAATGAGTGAAGAGGAGCAGAAGATGGGAAGAGAAAGTAGGGAGCTTGAACGAGTGGGAGGAGGTTTGATGGTCCCTCGTGGACCAGCTCCTCAAATGTATTATTTTTTTTTATTTTTTTTATAATAATTAACCAAACAGATTTTAGGAAAAGAAGGAAAATGGGATTGGGTTCGGCTCAGGCTCGGGTCTGGGTTCAACCAAAAATCCTTGTTATTAATTAATTTCTAAAATAATTTTAACACTCAAATATTGTAATAATAATATTAATAATAATAGAAATACAGATATCAATTAATACACAAGAAATGGGTTTCACACAGGATGGTCATGACATAGCTTGAGGTTTCAGGTTTAGACTGTTAGCTTTACTTTTAGATATTGTCTTTAGAATTCGTGTACATTCATTCTTGATGATTCGTACATTTATATGCATAGAATTGTGGATTATGGTGATCATTCTGGGATACGTTTTTAGATGCTGTGATTATATATTTTTATGTTTATCTGGTTAGTTTTTCTTAGCTTGGTACAGCTTACTTCGTCGTGTCTAACGACGAAGGCTGGGCGTGTCCGACTCGTGTCCGATTATTTGGGAGCAGATCGTGACATGTTTTTAGTGGTGGCCTATGCAGGTCTATCCTAATGGTACCTAGGTCTTAGCGTACTATTGGAGGACTTGATTAATTAGGGAAACTTGATCACAGCATGGGAAAAATTCGAGAAATATGGGTATATCAGGTATATCAGGAATATTGATATTCTATAAACACTTATTGTATTTAGGTCTAGGTTATTTTAACAGTTTTATATTTTTCAGACGATTCAGACACGTAAATATCAGAACAGTCGATCCATCTACACTTGAAGGTTTCGAGCTCACACTACTTTCTATCACTCTACTATCCCCATGGGTAGTACGTAGTTGACAGAGACGTTTGAAGAGTCCCTTGACAACCAGAGGGAGCATGCCATCCTTTTCGAGCTAGACTTGTGGATATACTCTTCGAGCCAGAAAAGACTTCTGATTTCCAGACTCTCAGACACTTGGACTTTTTCGACACCGAGCGCATATCTCGTACCAGGGAGCAGATCGAGATCATGGAGTCACCACTGAAGATCATCCAAGTTCCTGAGGACCCAACTTCTCTGAAGATTAGAGTCACCAGCCAGGAGATCAAGAATGTAGCGCAGACAATAAAACAAGACGAAAAGTTGAAGCTCATGAAGGACATGAAGACTTATGACGGGGATGACAACTACTGTGGATCCACAAAGCATCATCAGACTCAGACAGTGTTTCTTCAATCGCATCATCAGATTCAGACAATGACCAATTGTGCTTTCTGCCGCCATCCAGGACATCGCTTCGAGGAGTGCCGCAAAAGACGGAGGCTATGCTTGTTCTACGAATCGTCTGCCCATCAAGTCAAAGATTGTTCGGAGATCGTTGATCGTATTGTCCAAGGACGAGTACGAGGAGCACTAGTACCACAGAAGGACCCACCTCTCCAGTTTCAACGATCACATGGAGCACTATCGCAAGGACCAGTCTACGTCAGGACAATGAAGAAGATTGAAGTGATTCCAGTCCCGGAGGAAATACTGAAGATGGATTGAAGACAGAAGATTTCTTTTGCATGGTTGGAAAAACCATGTATCTTGATTAACAATCCAATTTTTCTTAAATTTCTTCTAGCATCTAGACCATTTCTTGAAACTTCTTGTTTTCTATTTTGGAACCTTGGTCGCTATTCGAGATGTATTTGGAAAGTTGTTTCCATTCTTGTTCGTAACTCTGCCCTTATTCGAGGTTTTCTTCCTACTCGATAATTTGTTTCCTATGGCGTCGTTTCCTAATTCAAGATTGGGTTCTACTCGAATTTTGTTCCCTATTCAGACCCTGTTGATATTTAAGACTTTACTTTGGATTACATTCCTAATCAACTTATGCCTTTCAAAAACCTTGTTTGAATCTTGCTTCTATTCGAGATTTTATTTGCAGATTTCGTTTTCTATCTTGAAATTTTGACTCGTTCCCTATGAGATTTTATTTTTCATTCGTGAATTGTTTTTCGTTCTATTCACAATCTTGTTTGATCTTGCCTCGTATTTTGAGATTACACTTGTTTCATATCCGCTATTTAATACCATGTTTTTCTATTCATTTTTCATGACTTTGTTTTCTATTTTCTGTTCCCAACTTTGTTTCGATCTTGTTTTCTATTTGGGGTATCGCTTGTTTCATGGATATTTGTTTTCTATTCACCCATTGATTCTCTTTTCCTATTCGTAACTTGATTCCATTCGAGATTTTAAGATCATGTTTCCTATTTTCGAGACTTTGTTCTTTTCGTGATTTTGTCTTATATATCTAAGATTTTTCGGACTTTGAAACTCCAGTTCCTACTCGCGACTCAATAAGCCTTGTTCCCTATTTGATGTCTTGTTTCCTCGTCAAGATTTTCTATTCGAGATTTTATTTCCTAATCACGACTTTGTTGATATTGGTTTTCCAATTGAGACCTTGTATTCCATTGGAGGTTGTTTTTCCTTTGAAATTTTGTTTGAGGTTTCGTTGTTAATTGAGTTGTTGAGCCTTGTTTCCAGTACGGGATTTTATTTCTTATTTTGAAACTTGTCTCATATCTGATACCTTGCTTCAGTTCATCCTACGAGACTGTTATCCCTTCGGGATAATGTCCCATATATGGAATATTGTTATCATTCCAAATATCAGTTGAAATTCCGTTATAAGTTGAAACTTCGCCCTATCTGAAATTTAAATCTCCCTGGCTGCCCTTTTGTACTCACTGATCGGATCCCTTGTCGTTTTTAGTACCTAATAAACTCTTGTATTCTAATAGTCAGATAACCTCACCATTTTCGTGACTTGGACTATTGAAACTTATTTTGATTCTTTGAAATTCCTATGGATAAAGTCGAGAGGCTATTCGAGGACTTACTATGGCATGACAGTTGCGCGCTGCAGCCATTAGCTGGATTATGGAGACTGAAGGTTTACTGCAGCCAGTAGCGCACTGGCGAGACAGAAACTTTAAGTTGAAGTGATTTCAGACATTCATAGGTTTCGGGTATTATTGAGACTTTGTCCTAAACTCTTCATATTTAGATCTCTTGAGTTGCTTCGTCGATAATTGTTTGAAAATGAATAAGTTGATATGTTATTCGGTAACATATTGTTATTTAAGTCATGGAACCGAAAGTTAACTGCAGCCAGACATACACTGGCGGGGCAGGGATTCTAAGTAAAGTGATTTTAAATATCTATATGTTTTCGGATACCATAGAAACTATATTCCATTTTCATATAATTATTGGTTTTCGAGAATCACAAACCCTTGCACATTCATCCTGATTTGATACTGTATCTCCTGAGTATTGCGTACGTCTCCTTAATCAACCCTTGCTAAAATTTTCTTCTAGCATTTTATCGTTAGATCATTGAATTCCTCAAAACTGTATATTACCAGATTGTGATTCTGTACTTCGTTGTGAGTTGTCTAAACTTCGATCTTAAGTCATGTCTATCTGACCATGATTTTCTATCTTGTTCTAGTCTATCTGTGCTAAAATATCGATTTTTGATCGTACTTAATAATTGTGTCTTCATGATTTTGCTCCTCTGAGTTGTAATTGAAATTCCTTCCACTTCGTGACTATTTGATCCTC
The DNA here is from genome assembly GCA_029216955.1 of Iris pallida. Taxonomy (NCBI): domain Eukaryota; kingdom Viridiplantae; phylum Streptophyta; class Magnoliopsida; order Asparagales; family Iridaceae; genus Iris; species Iris pallida. Next base: position 22,168,551 of record JANAVB010026199.1, on the reverse strand, counting down.
GATCTTTGTCAAAGTGTGATATCCCAAACTTCTTGTGTATACTTGGACTCAAGGCTTAGAGCGTCATGGATCGACAAAAGTACTAGACGGACAACAGCAGATGGTCACCGGAGTTAGCAGTTAGAAGCAGAGTGTTCCTGAAGAATCTCGCCGACCAGAGGCACCATTCATTTTGGCAGAGGCGGAAGGTTCAGTCCGAGATTCAGCGGGCCTTTCGACGTGATGGCACGGATTGGCGAGGTGACGTATCGACTGGCGCTTCCAGCTAGCTTGGAGGGAGTGTACGATGTTTTCCACGTATCTCAGCTTCGACGATACATTCCAGACCCGAGCCATGTGGTGGACTATTCCGAGCTGGAGGTGGGCCCGAGATTGACCTACGAGGAGCAGCCAGTGGAGATCCTTGATCGGAGGAAGAAGCGCTTGCGGAACCAGACTATCCCACTTGTCCGCGTCATGTGGAGACACCACTCTCCGGAAGAGTCCACATGGGAGCGCGAGGACAAGACTATCCCAGTTTGTTTGCTTGAGTGTACTTTGATTTTGAGAATCTTAAATACAATAAATAAATTATGTTGAACCATCTTAAGATTTTACTTTGAAATTGTTTTGTTGTCTCTTGAATTTCGAGGACGAAATTATTTTAAGGAGGGGAGATTTGTAACTCCACTTTCCGGTTTTCCTAAAAAATAAAATTTGATATTTTTATAGCAATTGATTGATTTAGGTTTCGAATAAAAAGTTTATTTTATTTATTTTAATTAGTAATATGGTGATTGATATTTTAGAGGGAAATAAATTGGGAGCAAATTTTCAAATTTGAAAATTTGTTACAACCAACTTGTGGTCCCCTTATATTTTTTTCAAAAAGGTTTTAACTATTTTTCTTGCATTTTTGTAATTTTCGAAAAGGGGAAGGGGATTTTTGAAAAAAATCCCAACCGGAGGGACTTAAATAAGAAGACTGTTCAGCGGGGGGGGGGGGGGGTTGTGCAAAATGCACTCTTCTCTTTTAATATCAGAATGTGAGAGAGAGAGAGAGAGTCATTATTTTTTTCCATTCTTTTTTCCTTTTCCCCATTTCTATTGATCGGGACCAAACCCTAATTGGAGGCGGCGACCCGACGACTCCGGCGGCGATGATTCGACAGCGACAGCGAGACACCTCCTTCCGTCGGCGTTCGAGAAGGAGGCGGCCGCGATGGTGACATCTCTCCGACACACGGCGCGACCTTCCCGAGCGGCGACTAGGCGCTGATTCTTCCGCAGTTCGGCGATGGCGAGCAGACTCTACAGCGATTACGTCTCGAGACGGGATCATCCTCTCGACAGTTCCTCCTGGCCACCAACGCCTGGACAGAACTCCGGTGATGGCGACGATTCTCTCCGATCACTAAGACGCAACAGTGGCACCTCTACATGGTCGAGTTTGGCGGTGCGCGTTCTTCTCCGACGATAACGACAGGATAAGTGCCCTTCTCGATCTCTTCTTTTGTGTTGATCGATTGGATGAAAGAAGATTGGTTGATTTAATTGATTTGGTTCTTAATCGATCAACTCTTGGATCGATCGACAACCGTCGGCAGTACTCACAAAATTCGTTTATTTCGAAATTGAGTATAATGATTCTTGATTATTTGATCGATTAATTTTTTCGTTTTAATGCAATTAGATCAACTCTAATTTTGGTGATCGATTCCTGCTCGATGTTCTTGATCTAATCTAATTAACGAGTTGAAATTGATCATTTAATCTACTCCTCTGTCTCGAACATCAGGTGTTCGTTATCCTGTCTCTGGGAAGGAATAAGCGAGTAACAACGTTGGCATCCGACACGTGGGATCGTGTCTGACCTCTTGGGATTGAGATTCTCACTTCAGTTCGAGTTCTTTTGACTCTGGTATGTCCCTGTCTTTTCTGATTATGTTTACTTAAGTTGTTATTGTCGGGCTGGGCCGGAATCGGATTGAGAGATGCAGGTGTTCGTGTCCATTCTTATGTGTGACCAGTTGTTCGTATCGAGTTGTCTGTATCCAGCATTAAGCTCGTGTCCGAGAAAGGGGGTGATGGAGTATCGGAGACTGGAAGTTGCTTCCAATTCATGGGTAGTACGTGAGTTCATGACCAGTCTGTGTACATGTTCAAGGGATGACTGAGTTCAACCTAGTTCGTGTGTGGGGATCGACTGAAGTTGGGATCAGGCTTGATGAGTTGTCTTTGATTGAAATATTTTTTGATTTCATGTTTAACTGTAATTCTGTTAAATCTGTTGGAATAATTGGTCTCTTGACTAGTTGAACCTGAAGGAAATCATGATTGTTGATGGTTTTCGTTTGTGTGTTGTGAACTTCTTTGGATCTATGATTCCTTTCCCTATATGAAGAAGCATAGGCCATTGATGTATGGTGTGCTGTCAAGCCTGGACATCTTCCTAAGCTAGGCATCCTTCTTATGATCGGGGAATTTCGAAGTTGATTATTTAGCCGTTGAAGGTTTAGAAACCCGACATTTGAATTATAGAAGATGTGTTTATTTTCTTATTTTCTTCTCGATTGAATACTGTTTGATTTTCTGTGTTGATTCTTTAGTTGATACTCTGTTTTCGTTTCCAAGTATTTTAGTTAGGTTGAAGTTTACAATTGAGTACTGTGAGATCTCTTCTGGCTATTTTTGAATTACATAAACTTTGTTCAGGATTCATTTCAGTCGTATTGAGAGGGAAGATGGGTTGAGCTCTTTAGGTTGCTCTCAAGTTGTGCCAGTAGGAAGTGTACTCTTTTAAGTCTGGTTCTTCCTTAAGTTCCTTGGTATTAGAGGTGTTGGAACCAACTGTTGATGTTTTCTTTTTATTTCAGGTTGAACTTTAATCTCTGTTTATGTTGGATGGCTCTGAATGAAGAGTAGGATGATTTCAGTATAAGGCCTGGCCTTTTGAGTTGACATGTTCACTGGGTTGGGGCTTGTTGGGACCAAATCAACAGGTTGTTGGTATATGTGGAACATGGGTCATAGATGTCCTGGAGAGGTTTTATGTTAAGGAATTAATGTTATGATAAGAAAATTTCTTAAGTAATCGATCCACATCTAGCTGGTGAATTGATTCTAAGGGTTTAATATTTTCCTTATGTAATATTTCAAATAAGTTAACTAGTCATATATATATAATTATTTATGTAAATGTGAAATTATGAATAAGTTTTATTGAGCTATTGGAATGCTCTATAGACACTTTCTAGTTAACTAAGTTATGAATAAGGGTAGTTATTAGTACTAAGATAGTTAGGCTTATTTACCTATTGTCTGGGTTCATTCATAAAACTTTTGGAATGGTTAATTTTATCAAGTAGAAATTAACCAACTTGTATCAAATATTACTCAGGAGGACATCTAGCCCGATCTTCACCCGTACTTTTCTGGAGCAAGGCAAGTACATTCTATGGTCTTGTGCATTTTATTATATCCTGTGCTTTCTTGATTGACACATTACAACACGCCATGTATTTTCTGGTGCTCATGTTCCTTGTTCTTATTACTTGTACCTGGGATGGGGAAATATACTATTTATGTGACCAAACCCAAGAAACAACTCAGGTGTGTTTAGCTTAGACCTCGCATTGTGCACGCGGGTCCTAAGCCGTACCATTCATGTGCTTTCATGTGCTTACCCCTAGCCGGTCACATAATTAGTTATATTTCAAATATTGTACACACATATTCAGGAGATATATCATGTACTTAGTTCCTGTGATTCCTGAGATACCATGTTCTTTCATGTGCTTACATACCATGTTCTTTCATGTACTTTACACACCCTGTTCTTCATGTACTTATTCACCATGTTCTTTCCTGTACTTTTCATGTTCCCTTGTACTTTCATATTATGATGTCTTGTTCATTACCTAGAATTGTACTTTGCTCCGCTCCTGACTGGATAAGTTGCAGGTATACTTGCAGGATTATCATTCTACCTTATGGGCCAGAGCCCGAGATCTTAGCTGAGCAGGATGGTCATGACATAGCTTGAGGTTTCAGGTTTAGACTGTTAGCTTTACTTTTAGATATTGTCTTTAGAATTCATGTACATTCATTCTTGATGATTCGTACATTTATGTACATAGAATTGTGGATTATGGTGATCATTCTGGGATACGTTTTTAGATGCTGTGATTATATATTTTCATGTTTATCTGGTTAGTTTTTCCTAGCTTGGTACAGCTTACTTCGTCGTGTCTAACGACGAAGGCTGGGCGTGTCCGACTCGTGTCCGATTATTCGGGAGCGGGTCATGACACTCTTCGTGTTAGCTTTCCGAAACTTCAAACGGATCACATTTTCGTGTCTGGAAGCTCCCGGAATCGCGAAAACACCAAAACGCGTTCATCTTTCGTACAACTGACACTCAAACAATTCTACAGAAAGTTATAGAACGAATTTGGCTTACTAAAATATATATTTGGAAAGCTAACTTCGATACGCTTCTTTTAGAAAAACGGGAGGTTAATTGGAGTTATGAGCTAAAAGTTATGACATTTCTAAGTTGCTCTAGCTACTAAAACGTGGATAAAAATTATGACGAATTTGGGTTGTTTGGACAAAAAACACATGTAGGCCAAAATACTTGGATACCAACATAGCTATCTAAATAAAACATATTCTAACCATCCTAAATAAGATCAATCCACTCTCTAACCATCTAACCACACACACAAATAAATATATATATGCACAAACCACACACACACACACACACACACACACACACACACACACACACACATATATAATATATATATATATATATATATATATATATATATATATATATATATATATATATATATATATATATATATATATATATATATATATATATATATATGGCAAATGACCTCTAGCCTAGTGGTTAAGAGAGATGCATGCGACCCAAGTGGTCGGGAGTTCGAGCCTCGGTGGAGGCGAGTTCGCCACAAGTACCCATTGCTTCAAAAAAAAAAAAAAAAAAATATATATATATATATATATATATATATATATATATATATATATATATATATATATATATATATATATATAAAGAGACACATCAATCTAAATATAAAATGAATATGATACAATATGATACTATAAAGAACACATTAGGAACAACTCTCTAAAAATATAAATCTGAGATTAAAACACTAATTAATCATTCCTACAATATATATGCATACAAGTGTCCAAAATAGGAGTTTTTCCCACTAGGACACAACCACAACACAAAGGACACTCCTATGACCTCCAAATGGACACGAAAAGGACACAAATGGAGATACAACCATGGGGGTCATTCCTATGGGTTCAAAATATTCCTATATGCATGTAGGGATGGATTAGAGGAGAGATTATACCTTCCGGGAGAGAGATTCAAAGGAAAATCCTTCCGACACGACACCAACACGTAGATATTCCAAAAGGACACGAACGAGCTCCGAATACTCCCAAACTTGGCTAGCACCCTCTAACCATGGAGTAAAAGAGAAATGAAGAAGATTAGGTAGAAGAAATGGTGGATTTGGAGATGAAATCAATGGAGTTGTTCTCTAGAAATTTGGGGAAGAACAAAAGAGAGAAAATGGATGGATAAAATGAAATGGAAGAGATGGTGACTCACCCCTTATCCCCCCCATAGGTGGCTGCCGAAAAAGGGTGAGGTGTTCCCATTTTGAATGTCCAAAATGCCCTCCACTAATCCATTTGATTTAAATTAGGAATGAGTTAAAGATTGAGGTTAATTTAGTCTAGTTTTAAGTCTCTAATTAAACTAAACCTATCCATAAAAAATTAGTCTAACTACTAACTAAAATTAATATCATGTGGACTAAAATTAATATCATGTGGGCCATGTCTAACTAGTGTGTGGGTCCCACTAGAGTCAAACTACCCCCTGGGTCCCCGTTTCAAGTCGGATTGAGTTGAAATTCGAACCCGACTCAAATAACCCCAAAACAATATCATAAATAATAAAATAAATTTCAACCCCAAAATAATATCATAAATAATAAAATAAATTTTAAAAATATTCAAAAATGCAAAATGACAAAAATACCCCTATTTCTGAAAACTGGGGGTGACAAATCTATCCACCTTAAAAAATTTCGTCCTCAAAATTAAAACCAAGCAATCACCAATGCAAAATATCAAAATAAATCAAAGAGATCCAATGACCAAAATACCCTTGGGCCATAAATAACACTGAAAGTATCCTAATCACATGGTTAGGCTCCAGGTCAAACAGTCCCTAGGGTTTCACTAGTAAAACATCAAAATCACAAGTTATGGCTTAAAAATTTAAAATGATTAAAATCTCCAAAATCAAAGCATGAATTAAATGACATTAATTAATGACTAAAATTATAGCATTTTAAAATTATACTCAAATAGAAACTAGGTGCTACAAGTCTATCCACCTTAAAGGAATCATCTTCAAAAATTAAAACAAAGTAACCACAGAAAAAATCATGCAATTCGATAATCGTATGCGTCTGTCCAAAATCATGATACTCAAAATCTCCGTCATGCCAGTGAGCAAGGCTACGATAATCACAGAGTCCTTGACTATGGTACATACCTCTAGAATTATGGTATTTAAAATTTTCGCATTGTCGCATGCATGACAGCGAAAACCTTAAATTCCCACACCCGAGAAATACGACCATAATTCGACTATATGTCCTCACTATGCCTGCTAGCATGACCCTAGAGGATTCTAAAATCTCATAATCAAGACGACCTAGCCCATACGACTTATCTCAGAAGAATATCACATCACAAGAACAAAATTTCATCCAACGATCAAGGAACAGATGAAATTGAATTTCAAGACAGTTTATAAGAAAGCAAATGCGGAAATGAGATCGAAAGATTGGAACCTGCTATCTGCTCTGCTACTGCCTGAAAATAAGTCACTGTCACCCTGTAGACGAATTGAACCTAAGAGATCGATATGGCACAAGATAAGATATTATCAAAGGAGGACAATTGAATTCAAATGCAAGAAGAGTTGCCATGGTAATCAAAAGATCAAATTTTTCCTAAAATATGATTGAGTAACTCCTTTCATATCCTATATCCTAGTCGCAGGCTCGTAATTAGTACTCTAAGTCGAGCACCATTACGAGATCGCACTAATTGTGACACTGACCTGCATGGGCCACCACAAAAATATGTCACGACCCGCACCCTGATTAGGGGCACGAGTACGTGGTTACGTCCAGCCTACGCCGCAACATCGGCGGTAGAACGCTGTCTAGGTCATCTATAAATACTACAACTAAACAGATAAATGTACCTGTACAGTATATACACTCCTAATGGAGGTGACATAGCAATACAGTCTCAATCACAAATGTAAAACTAAGGTAGATAGTATGGAAAGGAAAATACGAATGATGAGAACATGAAATAAGTCCAAGATCCACACAAGTCCAGAGCTATACACAAATAATCTAGAGAATCACATAATATATAAAAACTACTACAGTCTAAAAAGTACTAGCTGGCTCCTAGGCCAGGCAAACCTAACTAAGCTACACTACTCAGGGTGAGCAAAGTCTAGTGCCTCTACTAACAAACCACAGCCCGGGTCTACTCCATCAGACTCGACCCCATAATAGGTCGGACAATCTGCCTCAGAATCATCTGTAATATGTCAACGGTATCATGTCAGGAAAATGATCAAGTACAAATACCAACAGCAGTTCCATATAAATTGACAAATACTATAAGAGATAATATAATAAAATACAAGACAAAGATATAGGCGACTTGGGAACCATTTGAAAGCCGAGTTACAACCCTTGAACCAAACAAGGATCGGGGTTGTAACCCTTCTTTCAAACAGAACTTAGTCTCAAATCATGGTACTGTATAAAAGCAGGTAGAGCATGTGAGTAATAGAATCATAGCATGGTGAGAAGTACAGAAAGTAAAGCTGAACTGGAATATAAGATACGACAATAAATGTAAATATGATTTGAATTATTAAAGCGATATATGATCGGCTAGGGAGTCATGGTGGGGTTATCCACTTGGCCCGGCAATCCACGGTAACCTCAACGGAGAGTCATGCCGGCCAACCTGGATAACCTGACATGGGGTATCTGCTACACCCTACATGAGGTGAGGGTGGCGCTAGCAAAATAGTGACAGGAAGGCTTTGATCACATAACCCCTAATAATTCCCCCATCCCCGAATAGTATTATGGATCCGGACATGGCACATCATGACACAGATTCGAAAGCAGGTGATCAGCCCACTCCTAAATCGATGTCTACATAAGTACATAAATATGGATATCACATACCAACATACCAAGGAAAATCCAGGAATAATATCTCATGACAGGATCCAACGTATACTAGTCCGTGAACCGTCGTGTCGGGAATCATGTAAGACACTACAACTGAATCGGATATAGTAGATATCAAGACAATGAAAACTATCAGTGAATGTACTCGCCTGCGGTCCTGAGCTAAAAAGGTGAACAGACGTTCAGAGTAATCACAGACCTAAAGATGAGATACTACAAGTCAAAACATGGTTTAATAATGAAAGGAAAGCTAATCTAGTCATGATATGCAAGTTTAAGTCAAAAACTAGGTCAAACCAAGTCACACCGAGCTAAACTAAGTCACACTAGGTTATACTGAGCCAAACTGGATCACACTAGGATAACCAAGGTCAAACAAAGTCACAAAAAGTCAATCCAAGTCAAACTAGGTCAATCTGGGTCAAAGGTTGACTTACAGTTGACTTTTGGTCAAAAAGTCAACTCTGGTCAACTCTGGTCAACACTGAGTCAACCCTGGGTCAACCCTAGGTCAAACAAGTCAAATGTTGACTAACAGTTTATTTTCAGTCAACTGGTCAACTCTGGTTTGGTTTTGGTCAATTCTAAGTCAAGTGTTGACTTGAAGTTGACTTTCGGTCAAAAAGTCAACTCTTGGTCAACGGGGGTCAAGACTAGCCTAAACTACCCTCATCTAGTCATTACCTACCAAGACAACCTATTTCTAATTCCATCTTAACAATTAAATCCCTTTCTTAGACTTTACCCCAAAATCCTATTTTTACCCTCTAAGATACTGATTTGTATCTTAGGATACTCACTCATCTATATCCTAACTTATACCTCTAATATAAGATACTAACCAACTCTAACATATAACTTCTAACCATCTATTCTAACTTTTAAACCTAACACAACTAACATATGTCATCTCTAACTAACAATAACATAGACTAACACAACTAATTATCTAACTTATACAAGCTATCACTATCTAACTTCGAATATATCTCTAACCTCTACATAGATTCTAACATAACCACTAACATATTAACATATCCATACATACAACATTTAAATTTCTCTCCACTCCAATACTAACACACACCCAAACACATATACCAAATCCACCACCCTTCTCTTCTAATACACCTACATACATCTATATACAAACACACTACCACTCAACCAAAACACAAATTACTCAACAAACTACACTAGCCTCAAGTCAAATAGGATGGCATTATCCTTCCAACTCTCTCACCTTCACAACCCACATACACTACACTACACTACCATCTATACAACATCAAATACACACTAACACACATATCCTCTATCAATCTCACTTCTCTCCACTAACCACACACATCCTTATCTCATTCAAACACACACACTATACTAACATATATTACATAACAATAATATATATATATATATATATATATATATATATATATATATATATATATATATATATATATATATATATATACACTCTTCTACTTAAAAACCAATACTGTACCAATTGGGCCTTCACAAAATCCTAGGATTAAAGTATATTATAGTTCTTCGTGTTAGCTTTCCGAAACTTCAAACGGATCATATTTTCGTGTCCGGAAGCTCCCGGAATCGCGAAAACACCGAAACGCGTTCATCTTTCGTACAGCTGACACTCAAACAATTCTACAGAAAGTTATAGAACAAATTTTGCTTATTAAAATATATATATTTGGAAAGCTAACTTCGATACGCTTCTTTTAGAAAAAAGGTAAGGTTAATTGGATTTATGAGTTAAAAGTTATGACATTTCTAAGTTGCTTTAGCTACTAAAAATGTGGATAAAAATTATGACGAATTTGGGTTGTTTGGACAAAAAACACATGTAGGCCAAAATACTTGGATACCAACATAGCTATCTAAATAAAACATATTCTAACCATCCTAAATAAGATCAATCCACTCTCTAACCATCTAACCACACGCACAAATAAATATATATATGCACAAACCACACACACCTATATATATATATATATATATATATATATATATATATATATATATATATATATATATTTTATATATATATATATATATATATATATATATATATATATATAAAGAGACACATCAATCTAAATATAAAATGAATATGATACAATATGATACTATAAAGAACACATTAGGAACAACTCTCTAAAAATATAAATCTGAGATTAAAACACTAATTAATCATTCCTATAATATATATATGCATACAAGTGTCCAAAATAGGAGTTTTTCCCACTAGGACACAACCACAACACAAAGGACACTCCTATGACCTCTAAATAGACACGAAATGGACACAAATGGAGATACAACCATGGGGGTCATTCCTATGGGTTCAAAATATTCCTTTATGCATGTAGGGATGGATTAGAGGAGAGATTATACCTTCCGGGAGAGAGATTCAAAGGAAAATTCTTCCGACACGACACCGACACGTAGAGATTCCAAAAGGACACGAACGACCTCCGAATCCTCCCAAACTTGGCTAGCACCCTCTAACCATGGAGTAGAAGAGAAATGAAGAAGATTAGGTGGAAGAAATGGTAGATTTGGAGATGAAATCAATGGAGTTGTTCTCTAGAAATTTGGTGAAGAACAAGAGAGAGAAAATGGATGGATAAAATGAAATGGAAGAGATGGTGACCCACCCCTTATCCCCCCCCCCATAGGTGGCTGCCCAAAAAGGGTGAGGTGTTCCCATTTTGAATGTCGAAAATGCCCTTCACTAATCCATTTGATTTAAATTAGGAATGGATTAAAGGTTGAGGTCAATTTAGTCTAGTTTTAAGTCTCTAATTAAACTAAACCTATCCATAAATAATTAGTCTAACTACTAACTAAAATTAATATCATGTGGACTAAAATTAATATCATGTGGGCCATGTCTAACTAGTGTGTGGGTCCCACTAGAGTCAAACTACCCCATGGGTCCCCGTTTCAAGTCGGATTGAGTTAAAATTCGAACTCGACTCAAATAACCCCAAAACAATATCATAAATAATAAAATAAATTTCAACCCCAAAATAATATCATAAATAATAAAATAAATTTTAAAAATATTCAAAAATGCAAAATAATAAAAATACCCCTATTTCTGAAAACTGGGGGTGACAAATCTATCCACCTTAAAAAAATTTCGTCCTCGAAATTAAAACCAAGCAATCACCAATGCAAAATATCAAAATAAATCAAAGAGGTCCAATGACCAAAATACCCTTGGGCTATAAATAACACTGAAAGTATCCTAATCACATGGTTAGGCTCCAGGTCAAACAGTCCCTAGGGTTTCACTAGTAAAACATCAAAATCACAAGTCATGGCTTAAAAATTTAAAATGATTAAAATCTCCAAAATCAAAGCATGAATTAAATGACATAATTAAATGACTAAAATTATAGCATTTTAAAATTATACTCAAATAAAAACTAGGTGCTACAAGTCTATCCACCTTAAAGGAATCATCCACAAAAATTAAAACAAAGTAACCACAGAAAAAATCATGCAATTCGATAATCGTATGCGTCTGTCCAAAATCATGATACTCAGAATCTCCGTCATGCCAGTGAGCAAGGCTACGATAATCACAGAGTCCTTGACTATGGTACATACCTCTAGAATTATGGTATTTAAAATTTTCGCATTGCCGTATGCTTGGCAGCGAAAACCTTAAATTTCTACACCCGAGAAATACGACCATAATCCGACTATATGTCCTCACTATGCCTACTAGCATGACCCTAGAGGATTCTAAAATCTCATAATCAAGACGACCTACCCCATACGACTTATCTCAGAAGAATATCACATCACAAGAACAAAATTTCATCCAACGATCAAGGAACAGATGGAATTGAATTTTAAGACAGTTTATAAGAAAGCAAATGCGGAAATGAGATCGAAAGATTAGAACCTGCTATCTGCTCTGCTACTGCCTGAAAACAAGTCACTGTCACCCTGTAGACGAATTGAACCCAAGAGATCAATATGGCACAAGATAAGATATTATCAAAGAAGGACAATTGAATTCAAATACAAGAAGAGTTGTCATGGTAATCAAAAGATCAGAATTTTCCTAAAATGTGATTGAGTAACTCCTTTCATATCCTATATCCTAGTCACAGGCTCGTAATTAGTACTCTAAGTCGAGCACCATTACGAGATCGCACTAATTGCGACTCTGACCTGCATGGGCCACCACAAAAATGTGTCACGACCCGCACCCTGATTAGGGGCACGAGTACGTGGTTACGTCCAGCCTACGCCGCAGCATCGGCGGTAGAACGCTGTCTAGGTCATCTATAAATACTACAACTAAATAGATAAATGTACCTGTACAGTATATACACTCCGAATGGAGGTGACATAGCAATACAGTCTCAATCACAAATGTAAAACTAAGGTAGATAGTATGAAAAGAAAAATACGAATGATGAGAACAGAAAATAAGTCCAAGATCCACACAAGTCTAGAGCTATACACAAACAATCCAGAGAATCACATAATATATAAAAACTACTACAGTCTAAAAAGTACTAGCTGGCTCGTAGGCCAGCCAAACCTAACTAAGCTACACTACTCAGGGTGAGCAAAGTCTAGTGGCTCTACTAACAAACCACAGCCCGGGTCTACTCCATCAGACTCGACCCCATAATAGGTCGGACAATCTGCCTCAGAATCATCTGTAATATGTCAACGGTATCCTGTCAGGAAAATGAGCAAGTACAAACACCAACAGCAGTTCCATATGAATTGACAAATACTATAAGAGACAGTATAATGAAATACAAGACAAAGATATAGGCGACTTGGGAACCATTTGAAAGCCGAGTTACAACGCTTGAACCAAACAAGGATAGAGGTTGTAACCCTTCTTTCAAACAGAACTTAGTCTCAAATCATGGTACTGTATAAAAGTAGGTAGAGCATGTGAGTAATGGAATCATAGCATGGTGAGAAGTACAGAAAGTAAAGCTGAACTGGAATATAAGACACGATAATAAATGTAAAATATGATTTGAATTATTAGAACGATATGTGATCGGCTAGGGAGTCATGGTGGGGTTATCCACTTGGCCCGGCAATCCGCGGTAACCTCAACGGAGAGTTATGCCGGCCAACCTGGATAAGCTGGCATGGGGTATCTGCTACACCCTACATGAGGTAAGGGTGGCGCTAGCAAAATAGTGACAGGGAGGCTTTGATCACATAACCCCTAATAATTCCCCTATCCCCGAATAGTATCATGGATCCGGATATGGCACATCATGACACGGATTCGAAAGCAGGTGATCAGCCTACTCCCAAATCGATGTCTATATAAGTACATGAACATAGATATCACATACCAACATAACAAGGAAAATTCAGGAATAACATCTCATGACAGGATCCAACGTATACTAGTCCGTGAACCGTCGTGTCGGGAATCATGTAAGACACTACAACTGAATCAGATATAGTAGATATCAAGACAATGAAAACTATCAGTGAATGTACTCGCCTGCGGTCCTGAGCTGATGAGGTGAACAGACGTTCAGAGTAATCACAGACCTAAAGATGAGATACTACAAGTCAAAACAAGGTTTAATAATGAAAGAAAAGCTAATCTAGTCATGATATGCAAGTCTAAGTCAAAAACTAGGTCAAACCAAGTCACATCGAGCTAAACTAGGTCACACTAGGTTATACTGAGCCAAACTGGGTCACACTAGGATAACCAAGGTCAAACAAAGTCACATAAAGTCAATCCAAGTCAAACTAGGTCAATCTGGGTCAAAGGTTGACTTACATTTGACTTTTGGTCAAAAAGTCAACTCTGGTCAACTCTGGTTAACACTGAGTCAACCCTGGGTCAACCCTAGGTCAAAAAAGTCAAATGTTGACTAACAGTTGATTTCCAGTCAACTGGTCAACTCTGGTTTGGTTTTGGTCAATTCTAAGTCAAGTGTTGACTTGAAGTTGACTTTCGGTAAAAAAGTCAACTCTTGGTCAACGGGGGTCAAGACTAGCCGAAACTACCCTCATCTGGTCATTACCTACCAATACAACCTATTTCTAATTCCATCATAACAATCAAAACCCTTTCTTAGACTTTACCCCAAAATCCTATTTTTACCCTCTAAGATACTGATTTGTATCTTAGGATACTCACTCATCTATATCCTAACTTATACCTCTAATATAAGATACTAACCAACTCTAACATATAACTTCTAACCATCTATTCTAACTTATAAACCTAACACAACTAACATATGTCATCTCTAACTAACAATAACATAGACTAACACAACTAATTATCTAACTTATACAAGCTATCACTATCTAACTTCGAATATATCTCTAACCTCTACATAGATTCTAACATAACCACTAACATACTAACATATCCATACATACAACATTTAAATTTCTCTCCACTCCAATACTAACACACACCCAAACACATATACCAAATCCACCACCCTTCTCTTCTAACACACCTACACACATCTATATACAAACACACTACCACTCAACCAAAACACAAATCACTCAACAAACTACACTAGCCTCAAGTCAAATAGGATGGCATGATCCTTCCAACTCTCTCACCTTCACAACCCACACACACTACACTACCATCTATACAACATTAAACACACACTAACACACATATCCTCTATCAATCTCACTTCTCTCCACTAACCACACACATCCTTATCTCATTCAAACACACACACTATACTAACATATATTAATAACAATAATATATATATATATATATATATATATATATATATATATATATATATATATATACACATATATGTACTATATCATACATATTCTTGACAATCTATGATACCTACATTCACATGATATCTATACTAGGCTCATAGGTTACACAAAATGCCCACGTCGCATAGTCACTCTTCTACTTAAAAACCAATACTGTACCAATTGGGCCTTCACAAAATTCTAGGATTAAAGTATATTATAGCTCTTCGTGTTAGCTTTCCGAAACTTCAAACGGATCGCATTTTCGTGTCTGGAAGCTCCCGGAATCACGAAAACACCGAAAATCGTTTATCTTTCGTACAGCTGACACTCAAACAATTCTACAGAAAGTTATATAACGAATTTGGCTTATTAAAATATATATTTGGAAAGCTAACTTCGATACGCTTCTTTAAGAAAAAACGGGAGGTTAATTGGAGTTATGAGCTAAAAGTTATGACATTTCTAAGTTGCTCTAGCTACTAAAAACGTGGATAAAAATTATGACGAATTTGGGTTGTTTGGACAAAAAACACATGTAGGCCAAAATACTTGGATATCAACATAGCTATCTAAATAAAACATATTCTAACCATCCTAAATAAGATCAATCCACTCTCTAACCATCTAACCACACACACAAATAAATATATATATGCACAAACCACACACACCTATATATATATATATATATATATATATATATATATATATATATATATATATATATATATATATATATATATATATTTATATTTAGATTGATGTGTCTCTTTATATATATATATATATATATATATATATATATATATAAAGAGACACATCAATCTAAATATAAATATATATATATATATATATATATATATATATATATATATATATATATATATATATATATATATATATATATATATATATATAAAGAGACACATCCATCTAAATATAAAATGAATATGATACAATATGATACTATAAAGAACACATTAGGAACAACTCTCTAAAAATATAAATCTGAGATTAAAACACTAATTAATCATTCCTACAATATATATATGCATACAAGTGTCCAAAATAGGAGTTTTTTCCACTAGGACACAACCACAACACAAAGGACACTCCTATGACCTCCAAATAGACACGAAATGGACACAAATGGAGATACAACCATGGGGGTCATTCCTATGGGTTCAAAATATTTCTTTATGCATGTAGGGATGGATTAGAGGAGAGATTATACCTTCCGGGAGAGAGATTCAAAGGAAAATCCTTCCGATACGACACCGACACGTAGAGATTCCAAAAAGACACGAACGAGCTCCGAATCCTCCCAAACTTGGCTAGCACCCTCTAACCATGGAGTAGAAGAGAAATGAAGAAGATTAGGTGGAAGAAATGGTAGATTTGGAGATGAAATCAATGGAGTTGTTCTCTAGAAATTTGGGAAAGAACAAGAGAGAGAAAATGGATGGATAAAATGAAATGTAAGAGATGGTGACTCACCCCTTATCCCCCCCATAGGTGGCTGCCCAAAAAGGGTGAGGTGTTCCAATTTTGAATGTCCAAAATGCCCTCCACTAATCCATTTGATTTAAATTAGGAATGGGTTAAAGGTTGAGGTCAATTTAGTATAGTTTTAAGTCTCTAATTAAACTAAACCTATCCATAAATAATTAGTCTAACTACTAACTAAAATTAATATCATGTGGACTAAAATTAATATCATGTGGGCCATGTCTAACTAGTGTGTGGGGTCCCACTAGAGTCAAACTACCCCCGGGTTCCCGTTTCAAGTCGGATTGAGTTGAAATTCGAACCCGACTCAAATAACCCCAAAACAATATCATAAATAATAAAATAAATTTCAACCCCAAAATAATATCATAAATAATAAAATAAATTTTAAAAATATTCAAAAATACAAAATGACAAAAATACCCCTATTTCTGAATATTGGGGGTGACAGTCAGCGGAACCCCCGAGTGCGTAGCTCCGAAGATTTCGTCAGGTGGTTCAGAAAAATCTTGTGGGAAACCATCGTCTTTGGCCCATCTTGATTTCTTCTTGCATATATCCATGTTTGATCTTATTTATTGCTTGTTCTATAAGTACATGTTAGACGAACAAAGCAATATACAATGTATCAAGTTTAAGGCTTATTAGGACAATGCTTACAATAGTGATAAGTATTAGTGATACCATAATGAAAACTAGTATCACTAATATGTAAAACAATAGGCACATATCACCACATATATAAGTAGAAGTAGAAATGCTATAGTGATGGTATGAAGATTAGTGATAATGAAATGTTAAACTTAACAGATTAACCATATTCAAAAATATGATACAATCATTGGGCCAACAATCTTCCCCTTTTTTATTATGGCAAATATGTTAAGTTTATTATGAACACAATAGGTGTATGTATCACTAATATATCACATACATAAGCATATATCACTAAAAGCATACTACTTAGACTACTTCTAACCCAATTAAACTTACGTCTCCCCCTTTGACATGATCAAAAATACGCTCCCCCGTACTAAGAGATAAGAAATCAATCTTAAGTACATAAATCAGAGCATGAGGAAGGCATAGACAATCATGATCAAGATATACTAATTGAGGAACAATAGAAGAAGTGTGTAAAGACAAGTGTATAAAACTACATACCAAATGTAGAGTACTAATAGAAAATTGCTTGTCAAAACACAATATGGTTGGTAAAACTAAAAGTATTTGAAAAACAAGAAATAAGTAGTTTACCAACTTGAAATCCAAGGAATAAATCCAAAACACAATAGGATATGAAATATTGCTCTAGTTTTGGAACAGAACTATGAAATAAAGGATTTCAAACAAAAGCCATGAGGAATAGATAATTGTAACTAATAGATACCAATTGAGATATGAAATTAAATAAACTTGATACCAATTGAAAAGATGTAAACTTGAAACATTGATCAAAGAAACCATTAATAATCATAATTGTCCACAAATAAATAGTGGAACAAACTAAAAGAATGATCAATGTAAAATATTGCAATTGACATAAAGTAATCTCATTATTTGCAAAATCTATATATTTATCCAAGTTCATGCATTTGAACTCAATTACCTTATCATGCTATATGAATACCCTTTAGATAAACATGAAGGTAAATGAGAAAAATACTTGAGAAAGAGAAATTCAGTCGACTTGAATGCTCCCTCTCAAAGTAATACCAAAGTTGATAAAAAATCATGAATTTTGGATAAGTCCTCAATAAGGAAAGCCAAATCAATTAAGCATGAAAGAAAAGCCAAATCAATGAAAGCATAATATTCATCAAGATAAGATCTGAAAGTTAATATTTGCAAGATGACATATTTAACCCATATGAAAGAGAGAGATAAGATAATAAGGACAATCACATACACTCTCATAAACCCTTCAAAATAAAAATACCATGACCTCAATTAATAAGATATGAAAATAAAGAAAATATGGGTCCATGATAAACTATGTATACGAAATATTAGAGGGTATAGATGAATTAAAATAATTTATTTGCTCCCCCTCAAAATATGCGTAACTAGTTTCAAAGCACTTATAGCATCAAAATCTAGGGGTAAATCAACTATAGATTTCTCCCCCTTGCTCAATGCATATAAGGCTATAAAATTGTCATAAAATGAATAATGTCATCTTTAGTCAAGAAGAGATATCCAATTAATACTTACTAAAGATGAGAAATCAAAAGAATATTCCAATTTAGCACATGTAATCAAAAGATGACGTACACTAACCTATGTAGAAGTAACTCATATTTAAATATGACAGATTAATGTATGTTACCTTTTTGAGAAAGGTGTCATCATAAAAAAATAACAGTTAAATCAATCATGATGAGAGTTAAAATATCGCTCAAAAATAAAACAAAAATAAACCTCAAATATCATATCCGTGATATCTAATCAAGAAAGAATCAACCAATTTATTACTTTGCATGGACTAGGTATGTTGTACCACATATTTATCCAACAACGGATAAATCCAAACCTTGCTAATGGTAAATTAATAACCCATAAAGTTCAAATAGCAAAGGTCATATGTGATAAACCGTGAGTAGTCAAAGTAGAGTAATAAATTAACTTGATAATCTCATAACTAGATAATTTAAGACTACTTAATCATTAGGATCATTCATAAAGTAAACAAATGAATAAACATGATCCAATGATAAATCTCATCAAGAGAAAATTCAAAATCCATATTTATAAAAAATCTTACAGATCAATGAAAAATATGAAAACGAGTCAATCTCAAAATAATCACACATTCAATCTAAAGAGATGTAATGATAATACGATAAAATTATGACTCAAAAAGTGAGGGAAACTTGTCACGACCCGCACCCGCTTTTCGGATACGAGACGTGTCCAAGCCCAGCCTACGCCGCGGTATCGGCGGTAGTACGCTGTCTAGCTCGCAATAAATAAAGTGCTCATAAATACTAACTGCTCATTCACAACAACTAAATCAACTTTACAAAATATAGAAGTTTTACATTTGAAGAAGAATATAAGCTTTTACAATTATAGAAAACTATCACACATCTAACTAGTCTTCTATGGTTTGGCCTTTGAGTCTCTATCTCCTCCACGTATGGTCCATAGCGCAAAAGTAGACACGTCATCCTCACCTATAACAACGATCCAGTCAGGAAAGGAGCAGAGTACAACCATATTACAATTAATTTTGTTAGTCCAAAATAAGTTAGAACAAGCTAGAAACAATGATGACAAAGAGTATATAGAAAACTAGCAAGAGATGAACTAGCAGGATATGAACTAGCAAGATATAAACTAGTAAGATATGATCTAGCAGGACAGGAACAAAATAAAGGAACAATGAAAACAACTATGTGTGTGTGAAATACCTTTTAATATGTGAACGGCTGGGCTAATACGGCACATCATACGATGGCTATCATTCAGTAATTGGTACGGCTAACTCATACGTGAGTGTATGACTTAGCTATCATTCGGTAATGGTAATTGGATTTGTTCACGTATTTATCGAGTATTTTCTCTCCCGACTCTCTAACAATAAAAAACGGTCAATGATACGCTAAGAAGGATATGAAAACTACCGTGTCACAATGGTGTCTCAATTGAATATCAAGCAATGACTCAACGGGATATCAAACGAGAAATCTATAGAGTAAACATTATAATGAACTAAAACATAAATGTAATACTGTACTTGCCTGAATCCTTGCACAAACCGTAGTCACAAGCGAAGGATGAGAGGATGCCGATCTATAAGCTGTCATCCTATAACACACATCGTACCACGAACCGTGCACGAAAACCATAAATCAATTCTAATGTTATAGTTCTAAATTCATAGAATAGTGGCTAATTGGGTTACTAATATAATAATAATTAATTCTGGAATAATTTACTTAAGAACCTAATTTAACCTAATAATAATCTGAATATAATCTAAACATGCAAGTTTGGCCATCGAAAGTCGTGTTTCTCAATTTTGGAAACCATGACACGCAAATCGAGATGTACCGTTGACTTTTTAGTCAAACGCTATGAACTCTAGATTTTGAAAGTGCACCTTGGTAGATTTTAGCGCTAAAAGTGCGCTGGAATCGACCGTGCCACAAAATCACGCTTTGGTCAAAAGATATCGCCTTTATGGCTAATCGTGACCAAAACGGGGATCAACCGATCAGTTCTGAGTTCACAGAATAAATAAAATACTAGATGAACGAAATAATTTCTGGAAAATATATATGTCGTAGAGCTCTGTGTTAGCTTTCCGAAACTTCAAACGGTTCATGATTTCGATTTCTGGTTCTCCCGAAATCTCGAAAACACCAAAACGTGTCAAGTTTCGGACAACCGACACTCTACGAATTTTTCAGAAATTTAGGTTCAGAAATTACGAAAATAAATTATATATTCAAAAACTATACCTCAATATGCTTCCAACAAAAAAAACGGCACGCGAAAATGAGGTCCGAGTTGACGGCAATCGCCTCGAAAAGTCGGAGAATCACCAGGATCAAACTCCAAAAGGAGGAGACTATAATTAATTAGGGTTTGTAAACATACAATGCATATATATAGGAGAGAGAGGCAGTTACTGTAGCAGCACCGACAGGTGGGCCCCCCAGGGTGGATTTTTGGGTAATTATTTATTTAATTCAGAAAATTATTTAAAAATCATTTTAAGTCCAAATAAATCAAAATAAATTGCAGAAAAATCCAGAAAAATTCTAGAAAATTCTAGAAAATATTTCTAAGTGTCTAGAATCTAAATAAAATATTTTTAACACAAAATATCATCATGTGACCTTACAGTAAATTCTCAAAGCCTATAAAATATAAATTCTATAGGTTTTAATTATATAAAAATTCCCAAAAATTCTAGAAAATCCAAAAAAATTCTAAAATATTCTAAAAAATATTTTTAGTCATTTAGAGCCCAAATAAAAATATTTGGTCCCGAAATACCCCCGTATGACCTTATAATAAATCCTGAAATTCCTTAAAAATAATAAAACCTTAAATATTAAATACCTACAAATATCCAAAAATTGTAGAAAAATATAAAATAGCTAAATAATACATATATAAGCTATCTAGAGGTCATATGACCTTAATATGGTCATAGCCCACCTACAAGCTTTGGCATGACTCACAATGGCTATAAAATTAATCACAAACAAAAAAATTTAAAAAAATTGGGAAGTGGACTTACAAATCTACCCACCTTAGAAAAATTTCGTCCTCAAAATTTTAAAAGATACAAATAGGCACAACCAAGAATATCATCAAAATATGACATAACCAATCGATATGAATAAGCACGACAAAGAATATAATCAAGAAAATAATGTGATGAATGATCAAAATTAATCAGGCATATAGAATCAAAATCTAAATATGTTTTAGAAATATAGTGGAAGGAAATAAAAATAGGTTTAAAAGATGACGATTCAAAAATAGAAAAATATGAGAGAAATAAAGAACTACTAGTTGTAGAGAAGGTGGTAACAAGAAATAAGACATCAAATAATTTTGAAAGAAAAAAAATTTAATAGTCGTATGCCAATAAAAGATATAGTTGCTATGATATTCGAGAATCATAAGTATATCCGAAGTCATTTAAACGAGAATCCATGCCTCGCCAGTGTACATCTGGCTGCCGTGAACCCTTGGTTTCATGACTCAAGTATAATATGTTATCGAACACTTTATCAACTCTACCCAATATTGACATAATAAATCAAAAGATCAATAATACAACTAGGATATAGTTTTAGTAATATTTGACAACCTACGCATACTTGAAATTATTTCAACTTAGGGATCATGCCACGCCAGTGCGCTTCTGACTGCAGTGAACCCGCAGTCTCCATAATTCAAATAAATGGGGACAGTGCGCATCTGCCTTACCATTGTAAGTCATCAAAAATTATTTCAACTATATCCATAAGAATTTCAAAGGAACTTCAATAAATTCAAATAAGTCGATCATGATAAGAAAATATAAGTATCTGGCCTTGAGTAAAAGTATCAGTTTTGAAAACAAAACAATCACAAAATGAACGAAGACAACTTGAATTAATATATAGATAATTGAACCAATATTAGGAATTAAAAATGAAATGATCGTAAAATAGTTTTAAAAATAAAACGAGGTTTAGAGAAGGCAGAAGATAAAATGGCACAAAATGATCAAAATTAGGAATTGAATTCTATGAAGTCCTAACTTACCAAACGTATATTCTACCCACCTTGGATCCTACCAACATGTAAAAACAAAATAACATATTCTCTTAGAAAAAAAAACCTTCGACTTATCCATGCCTAGACTTCAATAAATCATTGGCTAAATCACGTGGCCTATTTAACAATCTTAACTATCCAAGGGTCAAATTGAATAAGGGACTCCTAGTCCTAGTCATTCTCTAAAATTAAATTAGTCCTAGTTGTGAATGAGCATTCTAGTCGCAGGCTTGCAGTAGTATGACTAACTTAAGTACTACCACAAGTTCGCAATCTTTTGTAAAAACAGACCTGCATGGGCCACCATAAAACTTGTCACGACCCGCACCCGCTTTTCGGATACGAGATGTGTCCAAGCCCAGCCTACGCCGCGGTATCGGTGGTAGTACGTTGTCTAGCCCGTAATAAATAAAGTGCTCATAAATACTAACTACTCATTCACAACAACTAAATCAACTTTACAAAATATAGAAGTTTTACATTTGAAGAAGAATGTAAGCTTTTACAATTATAGAAAACTATCACACATCTAACTAGTCTTCTATGGTTTGGCCTTTGAGTCTCTATCTCCTCCACGTATGGTCCATAGCGCAAAAGTAGACACGTCATCCTCACCTATAACAACGATCCAGTCAGAAAAGGAGCAGAGTACAACCATATTGCAATTAATGTTGTTAGTCCAAAATAAGTTAGAACAAGCTAGAAATAATGATGACAAAGAGCATATAGAAAACTAGCAAGAGATGAACTAGCAGGATATGAACTAGCAAGATATAAACTAGTAAGATATGATCTAGCAGGACATGAACAAAATAAAGAAACAATGGAAACAACTATGTGTGTGTGGAATACCTTTTAATACGTGAACGGCCGGGCTAATACGGCACATCATACGATGGCTATCATTCAGTAATTGCTACGGCTAACTCATACGTGAGTGTGTATGACTTAGCTATCATTCGGTAACGGTAATTGGGTTTGTCCACGTATTTATCGAGTATTTTCCCTTCCGACTCTCTAACATTCAAAAATGCTCAATAATACGCTAAGAAGGATACGATAACTACCGTGTCACAATGGTGTCTCAATTGAATATCAAGCAATGACTCAACGGGATATCAAACGAGAAATCAATAGAGTAAACATTATAATGAACTAAAACATAAATGCAATACTGTACTTGCCTGAATCCTTGCACAAACCATAGTCACAAGCGAAGGATGAGAGGATGCCGATCTATAAGCTGTCAACCTATAACACACATCGCACCACGAACCGTGCACGAAAACCATAAATCAATTCTAATGTTCTAGTTCTAAATTCATAGAATAGTGGCTAATTGGGTTACTAATATAATAATAATTAATTCTAGAATAATTTACTTAAGAACCTAATTTAACCTAATAATAATCTGAATATAATCTAAACATGCAAGTTTGGCCATTGAAAGTCGTATTTCTCAAGTGTTGACTTTTTAGTCAAATGCTATGAACTCTAGATTTTGAAAGTGTACCTTGGTAGATTTCAGTGCCAAAAGTGTGCTGGAATCGACCGTGCCGCAAAATCACGCTTTGGTCAAAAGATATCGCCGTTATGGCTAATCGTGACCAAAACGGGGATCAACCGATCAGTTCTGAGTTCACAGAATAAATAAAATACTAGATGAACGAAATAATTTCTAAAAAATATATATGTCGTAGAGCTCTGTGTTATCTTTCCGAAACTTCAAACGGTTCATGATTTCGATTTCTGGTTCTCCCGGAATCTCGAAAACACCAAAATGTGTCAAGTTTCGGACAACAGACACTCTACGAATTTTCCAGAAATTTAGGTTCAGAAATTACAAAAATAAATTATATATTCAAAAAATATACCTCAATACGCTTTCAACAAAAAAAAGGCACACGAAAATGAGGTCCGAGTTGACGGAAATCGCCTCGGGAAGTCGGGGAATCACCAGGATCAAACTCCAAAAGGAGGAGACTATAATTAATTAGGGTTTGTAAACATACAATGCATATATATAGGAGAGAGAGGCGGTTACTGTAGCAGCACCGACAGGTGGGCCCCCCAGGGTGGATTTTTGGGTAATTATTTATTTAATTCAAAAAATTATTTAAAAATTATTTTAAGTCCAAATAAATCAAAATAAATTACAGAAAAATCCAGAAAAATTCTAGAAAATTCTAGAAAATATTTCTAAGTGTCTAGAATCTAAATAAAATATTTTTAACACAAAATATCATCATGTGACCTTACAGTAAATTCCTAAAGCCAATAAAATATAAATTCTATAGGTTTTAATTATATAAAAATTCCCAAAAATTCTAGAAAATCCAGAAAAATTCTAAAATATTCTAAAAAATATTTTTAGTCATTTAGAGCCCAAATACAAATATTTGGTCCCGAAATACCCCCGTATTACCTTACAATAAATCCTGAAAGTCCTTAAAAATAATAAAACCTTAAATATTAAATACCTACAAATATCCAAAAAATTGTAGAAAAATATAAAATAGCTAAATAATACATATATAAGATATCTAGAGGTCATATGACCTTAATATGGTCATAGCCCACCTACAAGCTTTGGCATGACTCACAATGGCCATAAAATTAATCACAAACAAAAAAATTTAAAAAAATTGGGAAGTGGGCTTACAAAATTTAAGAGAGACTTGCTAATGAGTAGTATGGAAGAAAGTTAAAACAAGGAATCACAAACCTCTAAGAGAAAACAAGATCTAATAAAGAATTTGTAAAACCAGTTTTAGAGATCAAACATATCACAAATCTTGTTTTTTGTAAACTAGCATATCATATATAGATTGAAGTATAGGAATATAGTTAGATGTGTGAAAGTGAGCCAAAATTATATAGCTTAATAATATATCACAAATAAGCAAACTATATAATCCAAATAAGATTAATGAGGGAAGCCATTAACAAGATAAATGTGCTCATTAAATCTTAAGTCACTAACACTAAAAATACTTGCTTAAGCAAAGAGTTCTCAATAAGTATAATACATTTTGAATGATCAAAATAATTTGTATACTCTTTATTAAGCAAGGATAAGAGTATAAGATAACAAAATAAAAAGAATTAGACTCTTATCAAGTATAGGCCAAAAGAGATATTCATGTAAACACAAATAAAATAAATCTCTTTGCCAAGTAAATAGATTAATCCAAGATAATGAAATAATAGATCGATCTAGAGAATGCAAAATATTATAGCCATTATGAAATAAGAGTATTCTCTAGAAATGGGAGATCTCTAACCAAAAGCTCAAACCATAGTAGCTAAGGACATAAGACATATGATGTATCAATTACATGGATTCTCATGTATCATTGGGAAACAATAATTCCAAAGAAGCATAAATCCAAGGAATGAGCAAGGAAAGAACATTAAAAATAAGAAAGCTGATCGGATTATCCGTCGGATTTCAGCGGAAGTCCGGCGGATTATCCGAACTTAGTGCTCACAAAGCTGCTGGAATTGATCGGATTATCCGTCGAATTTTCGCGGATATCCGTCGGATGATCCGAACTATTGCTCACAAACTTGTTGTTTGCAGTCGGATGATCCGTCGGATTATACCAAAAATCCGTCGAATTTTCTGTCTCTCTATAAAATCAAATTTTCAAAGGGCTTTCATAGTGCACCAAAGAAAAGTGAAAAGATATAGACTAGAAAATGTGCACTAATTAAAGAGGTAAAATCAACATACAAGGTAAGGCACAAAAATATGTGATCCTTAAAAGAACTTTCATAAATAGTCATGAACAAGACACTAATAAAGATTTCTCTCAACATCCCAACTTAAAGGTATAAAATAAATACATATGAAAAGTTAGGAATCACATAGTTAAAACTATATATATAAATAGGCATACATGAGAAGATTCAAGAATCAAGAGACCATAAAGTCAACTAAAAAGCTAAAAAGACATCATTAAAAGAAAGCTTTAAGAAAGAAGCTTATTGATTCAAAAAGAGATACACAAATTTGATCAAAAGAATCAATAGCTAGAGTATGAGTTAAGCACAAGTTTGAAAGTAACAAGTATGAATAAATACTCTTCAAGTTAATATAAAACTTTAGCTTAACTCATATGCCTACATAAAGGTATTTATACAAAAATAGATATCAATATAAGAGATACAAGAACTATATGTAGATGGAAATTTAATGTATATAGTCATGTATCCTTAATAAATATTTGAAAAACCATTACAAATTCAAAACATATATAAATAAACTTCATAAATTAATGAGAAATCGGTTAGAAGTAACTATCCTCAAAAACTTTAGAGACGGAGAGTTAAAATCATATAAACTCAAATCAAAATCAAGCTCCTATAGACTAGAGTGATATGCATGCTTCATAATATAGAGATTAAGAAAAACAAGCATGCATAAATCAAATGTGTCACACTTAATAGAAAATGAGTGATAAACTACATAGTGTGAACTAATCATTTAAGCCGAGTAACTAGTCATGCTAGATAAAAGAATTAATAAAAAAATTAACTAAGCATGCTAGTATTGTATCTCACATTGATTTATATAGAAGGCAACTGAAGAATATCAATGTGAGCTAGTAGCAAGACATCAAGAGAAACATGTTAGATTCTACAAATATAAACAATTTAAAGAAAAACGATTAGCATGTTACCAAAGTGGCTCTAGTGGCCACACTTGTGTTGGTACAATTGCTTAGAAGATGACCTTTGAGCTTTGCAACCACCAACACGCTCCTCGGTGCTATGTCCCGATATAAGAAGCTCCACCTACAATATTAGGCGAAGACTTTGGTATCCAAATAAACTTGGATCCACATTTGTTAGCTTTAGGGACCCATATAGCACTTACTCTAGCATTGGTAGTAAAGGTCCTACGAATAGGGCATGTAAAGCTCATGTGTCCAATGCGAGACCAATAAAAGCACCTAATGCTAGTGTGTGCACATGTATCAGAATAAGCATGGTTATGAACATGTGACATACTAGAATATTGAATATCTCTAGAGTGAGCATGAGAAGATTTGGTTTTAAGAATATTATGTTCTAATAACAAATCATCATGCATGCAAGTAAGAGAATCAAATTTAGCATTTAAAATATCATTCTCTTTTTCAAATAAAGTAATTCTAGAGATAAAAGCATTATTTTGTTTCTTTAAATCATCAATAGAAGAATCATGCAAATAAGATAACTCATGTGATTGAGTCTTGAGATCTTCTATTGATGAGGAAAGAGATTTAATTTTCAAAATTAAAGCCTCATTCAAACTCTTTAAAGAAACACAAGATGAGTTTTGAGAATCAAGTCTAGATAAAAAAATTATTGTTTTCATTTCTCAAAAACTCATTAGATTCTTCTAAATGAATAACCTTTTCTGAAAGTTCTTTATTTGTAGAATGAAGGTCATCAAGAATCTCTAAGGATTGGTTAGTCATGGCTTTCCACTTAGAGCATTTCTTGCATTTAGAAGAACCATGATTGTCTATGCTACTAGAAATAAAACCCTCTTTATCGGAGGATGAGGAATAGGTTGCCATAGAAAAATAACAAGGATCTACTCTAAGGATGTTAAGCCTAACAATAGAGTCCTTGCTCTGATACCAATTGTAGGAACCCTAGAGGGGGGTGAATAGGGTCAAGCTAGCTAATCAAGCACTTAACACAAGCTAATGGGCAATTTAAAAATATAAGTACAAGAGAAGAAGCAATAACAATACCGACACACGATATATCCTGGTATCCTCCCAAGAGACACTCCAGTCCCAGAACTCTCTCCGGCTTTAATCCACTATTTGAGTAAATAGTTACACACGAGTTTGGATCCGAAGAACTCGCCAACTTCTTACACGAGAGCTTTAATCCGAAGGCCTCTCCGACTTCAACCGAGAGTTTGGATACGAAGACTCTCCAACTTCAACCGAGAGTTTGGATACGAAGACTCACCAACTTCAACCTTTCACAATAGGTTTTGATCTCCTTATACAATAAGATGAAGATCTTATTTTTTAACTCAATAACTCTAACACAATTTGTGGATGACAAATGAAAGCTTTGTAGAGTTGTTTGTGGATAGGCTTTGGTGGTTTAGAAATTTTTAGACTCAAAGCATCAACCTTGAATGAAGGGGTTCAAGGCTATTTATAACCAAAGCAAAGGAAAGTGCAATAATACAACTTTTACAGGCTGACGGATCATCTGTCGGATTTCTACGAAAATCTGTCGGATCATCCGCCTGTATAGTCCAACGGCTATAAATAGAGCCGTTGGGATCAATCATTCGTAAAATCCGACCGTTGGAATGCAAACGATCATATGACGGAAAATCTGTCGGAATTCTACGGTTTTCTGCCGGATAATTTGAACACTTACAGAAGGTATTCTGTGAGACCATTTGGATCTTTCGTCGGATTTCTGCGAAGATCTGCCAGATTATCCGCCAGGATTTCGAAGATTGTCCTGGGTTATTTTCTATCCTAGCTTTCGATTTTATCATCTATTTCTTGTGTTTACAATGATTCCTAAGACGTATTACAGACTCCAAATATACTGTAGTAGGAGTAGGCTTCTGTAGAGTCTTGAAATGATGATGGTTTGGCTTTGCTTCTTTCCTTGATAGATGTTGGCTTCTTCCTTGACGGCAGTTTTTTCCTTGACGATCAGCGGAACCCCCGAGTGCGTGGCTCCGGAGATTTCGTCAGGTGGTTCAGAAAAATCTTGTAGGAGACCATCGTCTTTAGCCCATCTTAATTTTTTCTTGCATATGTCCATATTTAATCTTGTTTATTGCTTTTTCTGCAAGTATATGTTAGACGAACAAAGCAATATACAATGTATCAAGTTTAAGGCATATTAGGACAATGCTTACAATAGTGATAGCATAAGTATTAGTGATACCATAATGAAAACTAGTATCACTAATATGTAAAACAATAGGTACATATCACCACATATATAAGTAGAAGTAGAAATGCTATAGTGATGGTATGAAGATTAGTGATAATGAAATGTTAAACTTAACAGATTAACCATATTTAAAAATATGATACAATCATTGGGCCAACAGAATTGTGTATGGCGAGCCAGTACGATAGACAGTTACGCCGCCGAATGTACTTGTTCAAGGAGAAGTGGGAGGGGAGGGGAGGGAGCTGGCATACATTTCTTACATCGAAGAGACATGGCTTAAACCGCACAAAGAACAATTCATCTTAGCATGGATGAATGTGGTGAAGCATTACGGTACGACAACTACCAACCGTGTCGAAGGAGCACACTCAGTATTAAAAAGGCATTTAAAGTCATCCCAAGGCAACTTTGTTTCGGTTTGGCAAGCGATACATCTATCAATAGATCGGACGGTGAACGAAATTAAGATATCATTTGAGATGAGCTTAAATATTGTCAAGCATGAGCATAGAAAGGAAGTCCTCTTGGATTCTTTAATGCGTGCCATTTCTCACAAGGCGTTGGATTTCATATTTGAAGAGATTGATAGGTCAAAGTTTGTCGGCTTGATCCTTAGGGTTGCGGGTGTGTACATCGACATATAATGGGCCTCCATTGTGCCCATGAGATTAATTCATATCATCGTCAGTCCATTCCTATTCCAGTAGTTATTGTCGATGAACGTTGGAGGCAGTTGCCTATAATACCCGTGGTGAAGACAGACGGTGATTTCTTCTCTTTGCCATAAGTGAAACTTCTCCACGTACGGTGGTGTGCCTCATTAGGAGCAGAGCGGGAGTGCATTGAGGTTAAAATCCAAGAACTTGTATGTCCGGTGACTACTAGAATGCATGAGCCGTCCGTTATTTCCAATCCTAAGGACAGGCCTCAAACAAGAATGAGTAGTTCACAAAAGAGAAGGCTTGAGTCAACTAAGAGAGATCCATCATCCTTTGAGCATATTGAACGAAGCTTAGAGCAAGTTCCGCCTGCACGGAAGAGCAAGCTTATCATTCGCCAAAAAAGGAGAAAACAGATATTGCAAACGAAGATACTGTAGAAAAACAAACGTTGCATTTGTATATCCATAATTTTTATCCTGAGATTCGCAGTTACATCTGGTCTATTGTTGATGTCCCGGGGGATGGCCATTGCGGATTTCATGTGCTTGTAATACATCTCGGTTATTCTGACAAAGACGGATGGAGGCAAGTGAGGCAGGAGCTGTAAGAGGAATTAGAGAGTCGTCTTCCATTATACTCCCGCATCCTAAGCGAAGAAACAGTTGCAAGTTTGTTGACAAGTATTCCTTGCACTGACAGTGTTACCGGGCCAGACCACTACATGTCCGTCCCGTCTGCCTTGTATTTATTTGCTAATCGGTACCGGATCCCTGTTGTACTTTATTCGGCAGGGATTCGTAATACTTTTTTTCCCCATGTGCGCTCCTCCGACAGAGCACAAACAAACTAATCTATGTACTATAGGTCAAATCAAAGATCACTTTGTCATGCTAAGGATGATCGGTCATTCTCCGATTCCTCCACCTATAACAGTTTGGTACAAACTAGCACCGACAGAAGCGAAGTCCTGGACCGAACCTTTTGATCATCAAATCAATCATTGTAGGAAACTGTTGAAGATGGAGGAGCCAAGAGACTTACCGGTTGGCCACTACGACGTCGAAATCGACTGAATTAAGTTTTCACATTGTATATGGATGACCCATTTTGTATATGTAAACATTAAAGTATATCATTTTGAAATGTGAAGTCAAATATATGTTTTTTGTTTTTTACTTTTTCCTGTCCGCTATACGTGTGAAGTCAAATTTCATATGCTTGCATTATGTGTGCCATATGGACTTGTGTAAAATATCCTACTTGTGTCCATTGGCAGTGAGTTTTCACACACAGTGAGTTATGAACTCACACACAGTGAGTTTTGATCAGGACTGCCAGACCACTGGCAGTCCTGATTCACATAAGGACTGCCAATGGTCTGGCAGTCCTATTTTACA
Source organism: Iris pallida (assembly GCA_029216955.1). Classification (NCBI taxonomy): domain Eukaryota; kingdom Viridiplantae; phylum Streptophyta; class Magnoliopsida; order Asparagales; family Iridaceae; genus Iris; species Iris pallida. The sequence continues at coordinate 22,136,616 of JANAVB010026199.1, read as the reverse complement.
CTAGGACTGCCAGTGGCCTGGCAGTCCTGACCGAAACTCACTGTGTATGAGTTTTAAACTCACACACAGTGAGTTTTGATCAGGACTGCCAGACCACTGGCAGTCCTGATTCACATAAGGACTGTCAGTGCTCTGGCAGTCCTGATCAAAACTCACTGTGTGTGAGTTTGATCAGGACTGCCAGAACACTGGCAGTCCTATTTCACACTAGGACTGCCAGTGGTCTGGCAGTCCTATTTCACACTAGGACTGCCAGTGGTCTGGCAGTCCTGACCATAACTCACTGTGTGTGAGTTTTGAACTCACATAGTGAGTTTTGATCAGGACTGCCAGACCACTGGCAGTCCTGATTCACATAAGGACTGCTAGTGGTCTGGCAATCCTGATCAAAACTCACCGTGTGTAAGTTTGATCAGGACTGCCAGACCACTGGCAGTCCTGTTTCATACTCAAACTCACACACAGTGAGTTTTGATTAGGACTGTCAGACCACTGGCAGTCCTGATTCACATAAGGACTGCCAATGGTCTGGCAGTCCTGACCAAAACTCACTGTGAGTAAGTTTTTAACTTACACACAATGAATGTACATCCATGCTAAACACCACAACTTAAACATCACAATTTAAACATCACTATTTAAACATCACTATTTAAACAGAGAATATACACATACAAATTAAACATGATAATTGATCCAACATCACAATTTGCCAACAAGTTAAACATCCAGGTTAATCATCACAAGTTAAACATCACAATTTCCATAATGTATCCAACATACAATTTTCATAATGTATCCAACAAGTTAAACATCAACAATTTCCATAGTGTATCCAACATCACAATTTCTAAAATACAATTTTCATAATAGATCGAAAACTTAATCAAATCAGTGATCATGCTGGGCCTTCATACGTGCCTCCCGATTTTGCATGAAAGAAAATTCGACAGTGTCGTCGATATGCTCCAACTGGTCCGCGATATTGACACATTCATTGTTCTGGTAGCCCGATCGGAGGGATTTCGCCAAAGCCTTCATCCGAGTAGCCTGTCAATGGTAACTAAACGTCAATTAAGATAGTTAAATTTGAAAGTATTTACAAACTATAATTTATAAACTTACCATCTTGACCAATGAAGAATACAAGACATTTTTTGAAGACAGAGGTCCTAGAGCTCCAACGGCAACGGGTCCTGGATTTCTAGGGTTCGACAACTTAGGATGTCCGACTGCCAAGTAGTACGGCATGTAGTCGTCGCTGCAGTCGTGCATCTCCTCCACCGGTTGTCGTTCTTCTTCCAGCAAATGTCGTTGCCACTCGGCGTAGCAGTCGGTCACCCAGTCGAAATAGGGCGGTTTGTAGTTCAAAGGTTGGATCCTGCACGGAGGCTCCAATAACCTTAATGTGTGCTGCGACACAGTTTGTACGAGGCCAAACTGACGCAGTACTCTATCAGGCATGTAAGGCTCCGTAATATCATAGCATGTGATCATACCATGAAATAGAGATACTGGTTGCAGATGGCGATTTTGTTGCCGGAGATCCCGGTATGGGTGCCAAACTATCTATAGGACAAAAGTAAAAAAAAATAGTCAACAAATAAACATACCAAATAAATAGTCTACGCTATCTACGCGCTATCTACTAACCTCTTCTGGCACCAAATTATCCAGAGCATCACGAATGGAAACCAGCGTTTCATGATTTTTAGTTTCCAGCTGAGTTGGCTTCCATTGACACACTCTAGAAAGGTACTCCTGATAGCGTAGGTTCGGCTCACCCCGCTTGAGCATCGAAAAGTGCTCGTATATCCATGCCTATACAATTTGTAAATGAATAGTCAGTAAATTAACAACAAAATCTAGCTAGTATATTAGTTTAAAATATTAGAAATTTTCTTACATGGAGTAGAGCCGGCATCCCGTCATGTTCTTGGTTCCGACACGGGATGCTATACCAAGCTCGCGGTAAAGGTTAGCAAGTATACCGCTGCCCCAAGATATGGCTCCTACGTCGTCTATAACAGATAGGTTCGCGAGATACCTAGCATGTATAGAGGTTCCCGACTTGTCTGGAATGGCGACCGATCCAAGTATAAAGAGCATGTATGCCCGGGCCACCCTCTCAATGGTTTCATCATCCGCCTCATGCAGGCCTTTGAAATTCTCCACCAACCATGACAGAGGAATTCCGTAGGACTTCTTGAAGCCCGGCAGGGTTGTAAAGGTAGTGGCCTCCACCCCAAGGTTCTCTTCTACAAAATCAACTATACGTTCGTACCACTCGAGATCCTTCTCAGTACATAAATATTCATTTGTCATGGCGCATCCCTCCACCGGCAACTCCAGTATCTGATAGACGTCGTCCAGGGTAATGGTTAACTCCCCCGCTGGGAGATGAAATGTGTTGGTCTTCGGATGCCATCTCTCCACAAAGGCCGATATGAGAGCACTGTCCTGCGTCTTGTAGGCATATCTAGCCAAATTTTGTAGACCGGTAGGAAATATTTTGGTCTGGACGTCCTCGGGTAAATGGTTAAGAGACCAGGCAACATACTTCCTCCCGTGGCTCACGGCCCTAAGAATATGACAGCTCTCCTGTATGTCGTACAAGATAATAAAAATACGATTACGGAATATATATATATAGACGGAAACTTACAAACATAATATACATACCGGATTCTTCCATATTTCATAAGCAATATGGTTGTCGAACGACAACAACATTGAGCAACCCGGCGGACGGACATCCTCCTCCTCGTCAGAAGGATCGACATCGGCCGAACGAACAGGATCCTCAGAAGGACCGACACCGGGCGTACGGACAGGATCCTCAAAAGGACCGGCACCAGATCCACCTCGTCCTAGAATTTGGCTGATAGGTACGTCGTCGTCGTCATCGGAAGAAGACGGAGGACTAGGAGGACCTCGTTGCTTCGAACGAGAATGGGGGTGTGGTTGTTCCCCTTGTTGCTGCGGTTCTGAAATTCTGATTGGTCTCTCAAGAGGACGAGGCCGCTCACTACGTTCCCTGCGCAAGGATGCGGTGGGGGGTCGCTTTCTTTTGGGAGCGACCACATGACTATAGGATAACATAGGGTTAGTATTATAGGGTTAGAGTCATTAAATAATGGATGCAAATAAAATTATAAAGTTGGCCTTCAGGACTGCCATGCTCCTGGCAGTCCATCATTCTATCAGGACTGCCAGAGAGATGACAATCATGTTTTATAACAGGTCTGCCAGGCTTCCTGCAGTCCTGTTTTATAACAGGACTGCCTAATGCATGGCAGTCCACTTTGGCAGTAGGACTGCCCGTTCTTCTGCAGTCCTTAGGGATGACGACCAGCCGAACAGCAGTTTCGTGTTCTAGGTTACGTTTAAACGAAAAAAGGAGATTTTCGATTTCGAAATGTACTTTGAATTGTTCTAACCTAATTTATAATAACATTTAAGAGATTTCTCAAAGATTCGAAATGTACTTTGAAATGTAAAATAAATTATACAATAATTAGGAAACATACCTAGCTTGTGTTGACGGTTTCTTCTTCGATGCCATTGATGATCTTGGAAGAGTAGGGTTTTGGAGAGTAGGATTATGGAGAGAGGGTTTTGAAGAGTAGGGTTTTGGAGAGTAGAGGGTTTTGGAGAGAGGATTTTGAAGAGAGAGAATTGAGAGGGTTTGGGGGGTGGGTGGGTGGGTGGGATAGCCCCAAGTAATTTTCGGGATACCCCCAGTAAAAGTTTCTCAAACTTGGGCTGTCCCCTAGTAAGTGATAGCCCCTAGCAATTTGTGTGGTGCCCTTAGAAAAAGCCATTCTTATTAGTAGATGATGATAATGAATCTACTATCTACAAGAGCATCAATCAAAATTTTATCATGAGGTCGGACATTTTGAAAAGAGTTAATTGTCCAAAGGTGTCTGAAGAATGTAGTCGTTGCCGTTTGGTGATTGAACTTTTTTGGTTAATTTGGCACCTAAACTTTATAGTTTGGTTTAAGAAGTGTCTGAACTAAATTTCGTCAGTACTTTTGGATAAAATTTTTAAGAAGTGTCTGAACTAAATTTCATGGTCTAGTCACATGACTTATTTTCCAGGGTTATTTTCGTTATAACACCCTAATCCAACCCTCTTTACCTTTTCCACTACCACATTTTTTCAGAAGACAGAAAGAAAAGTATGTCTTTTTATGAAGTTTTGTAGGGTTTTTAATTGGGTTTGATTGGATTGTCTGTGAAGATTCAATTTGATCTGCAAAAGAAGCATGGATTCTCCTGTTGGTGATGGCTACTACTGTAGGTATCGAGATTCTGGTGACCCATCAGTTTATGATGTCGGTGAGTATTTAATTTTAGGGTTTATTATGTCTTTTAGTGCTTTAATGTTTTAGAGGATTTTTTTGATGCCAAGATGTCTACTATTCTACGTATTTGATTTTAGGGTTTATTACCTGGATTCTCCTGTTGGTGATGGCTACTATTCAATTCACATGGTGGTCCCTTTGAACTTTTAGGGGGCGTTTGGTACGCGGTATTTTTTTTATTCCCGAAAAAATTTAAGATAGGAATCTATTACCACGTTTGTTTGGCTTATAAAAAATTTATTTCCGGGAATTATAAATACCCGGGTAAATACTTTACCCACAAAACATGAGAATTCTATCCCTTAAGAATAGGTGGGTATTTTTTTTGCCCGGACAAAAAAAATTGTCGAATTTTTTTTTCTTTTTTTTTTTTTATTTTTTTGATCAATTTTTATTAGTTTTGAACATTTTTTCTTTTTGTCGTTTTTATCGCTTTTTTGTCATTTTTTGTCGTTTTTACTAATTTTTTGTAGTTTTAAGCGAATTTTTGTTGTTTTTACCCATTTTTTGTCTTTTTTTGTCACTTTTTGATTTTTTTTTTGTCGTTTTTATCGCTTTTTTGTCATTTTTTTGTCGTTTTTTACCAAATTTTTTTCGTTTTAAGCGATTTTTTGGTCTTTTTTTACCCATTTTTTGTCACTTTTTGATTATTTTTTGTCGTTTTTATCGCTTTTTTGTCATTTTTGTCGTTTTAAACCAATTTTTTGTCGCTTTAAGCGATTTTATGTCGTTTTACCCATTTTTTGTCTTTTTTGTCACTTTTGATTATTTTTGTCGTTTTTACCCAACTTTGTCCTTTTTGTCGCTTTTTGTCAATTTTTGTCGTTTTAAGCGATTTTTTTGTCGTTTTGTCGTTTTTTTGTTATTTTTACCGATTTTTAGTCGTTCTTTGTCTTTTTTGTCATTTTTACTGATTTTTTGTCGTTTTTGTCATTTTTGTCGCTTTTACCGATTTTTTTCGTTTTTGTCGCTTTTTGGTTATTTTTTGTCGTTTTAACCGATTTTTTGTCCTTTTTTGTCGTTTTTATCGATTATTTTCTTTTTTTGTCGCTTTTTGGTTTTTTTTTTTTTTTTCGTTCTAACTAATTTTTTGTTGTTTTTAACCGATATTTTGTCGTTTTTAACTGATTTTTTGTTATTTTTGGTCGTTTTAACGGAATTTTTTGTTGTTTTTGTCGTTTTTGCCGTATTTTGGTTTTTTTGTCGTTTTTACCGATTTTATGTCGTTTTGTCGTGTTTGGTTTTTTGTCTGTTTTTACCCTTTTTTGTTATTTTTTGTCGTTTATACATTTTTTTCGCTTTTTGGTCATTTTTGTCGTTTTAAATCGATTTTTTGTCGTTTTTCATTATTTTTTTGTTATTTGGCCGATTTTTTGTCGTTTTTTACCATTTTTTTTCGTTTTTAACGATTTTTTGTCGTTTTATACGGTTTTTTATATTTGTTCATTTTTTTTCGTTATTATTATTTTTATTTTTTTCGGGAATATTTATATTGTCACCAAACATGGTGTCACTCCCCGTTCCCAGAATGCGTATTTTTATACATGTGCAATTCATGTATATTTATTTAGTATTTATCATGTATTATCTTGTATTTAAATTCCTTTAATTTCATGATTAATTAATTGTCTGCATTTTATTTCCTGCAATTTTATTCCTGCAATTTATTTCTGAATTTTATTTCCTGCTTTTAACTTCTCTGCTTTAGTCTTATTTTGGTTCGGCTTAGGTTGGTCTTCTCGGGTTCATGGTGGTTCTCATGAACCGAACCCACAAACCCCACCTACCACCCTTCCCTATTTAAGCTCCCATCTCCTTCTCTCTCCTCATAACTCTCATTCTTCACCATTACTTCTTCTTCTTCCTCTCATCACTTCTCCACCTACCAGCAGTAGCAGTAGCAGTAGGCAAGTACATCTTGCTTCTTGCTTCCACTTGGAGAACCATTTTTATGGTTCAATTTCTCTTCCTCTCATGATCCTGAGAGAGTTTAGTACTTAGCATTTTTGATTTCTGTGGCTTGTTTCTTCTATATCTAAGTTGTTGTATTCGGTTGACCATGGGTTTGATCTCCCAACTTGGCGTGTATTCTCGGTTGTCCATGGGTTCTGAACCATGGGAACTTCATTTCTGGCTTGGGACGAAGGTTCCTTAGTCACGCACACGTTCTTACGTGTCTGCGTGTATTTTTAGTCACGCACACGTTCTTACGTGTCCGCGTGTATTTTCAGTCATGCACACGTTCTTACGTGCCAGCGTGAGTTTTTAGTCACGCACACGTCTTTACGTGTCTGCTGAATTTTAGTCACGCTCACGTTATTACGTGTCTGCGTGAATTTTAGTCACGCTCACGTTATTACGTGTCTGCGTGAATTTTGAGTCACGCTCACGTTATTACGTGTCTGCGTGAATTTTGAGTCACGCACACGTTCTTACGTGCGTGCGTGAATTCTTAGTCACGCACACGTTCTTGCGTGTCAGCGTGAATTTTTAGTCACGATCACACCTTTACGTGCCAGCGTGACATTTGAGTTACGCACCATCTTTGCATGCATGCGTGAATTTCTTATCACTTTTCACGCTCCCTTTTCACGCTCACGTTATGAGTGCGTGAATTTCCCTTCACGCTCACACTGTGCGTGCCAACGTAAATTTCTTACCACTTTTCACGCTCACTCCTACTAGACTTGGCGTGACTTGTTGGCCTTAGCATAGACTTGTTGGCGTGACTTTCTAACCTGGGTGTTTTTATTTGTTCTATAACTTATTCATTTAATGGTGGCATGATAATTCTGCTATTATATCCTTACGCCTTTTGGCCTGAACTTGATAAAATCATGATATGTTAATATTGTTAATACAGATTGTTATATGGAATGTGTCATGTGTCTTGATTGATCCATGGATACCCAGTATGACTAGAACTTAACTCTGAGGAGTTATAGGCTCGACCCCATGTAATACTAATTGACTTTCATGCCTTGTCACCATTGATAATGATTGTGACATTGACTAATAATTGATCATGCATTCCTAGTTGGAACTAAGAGACTGGCTAGTCGTCTTATTGAATTGATTGAATGAGACACGTTCATGTAATGAACTATTACAATCGATTAGCCGATCCCGAATATTGGCATACAGGCACATGCAGGTTTCAAATTATTTATTTATTTATTTAGTTATTTATTTATCTTACAAAAATAGCATGTGTACTTTATGGTCAAGGCATGATTACTCCGTGGTTAGATTTGATTGTTGTATTACGCTATGTAAGACCTACAACATAGCTGCACAGATATCGTTGTAGAGTTGCGCATATCGTACCCCGTACAAAAGTACTCATTTGAATGACCATGATCCACGGCATGGGATTTCGCTTAACATAGAGGCTTTAAGTTAAATAAAATAATGATTGCATGAAGAGAATGGATTCCCGAGTTCTTACATGGCAGCCCTCTTGGGACTAGTAGTGTCCGACAGGCCGGCTGGTTCCCACAGATACTGTAAATCTGTCACACGGGCAGGGAACGGTATCTGCTTATATTATTAAATTGTACATGCTATATTAACGGCGGGCGTCCCGCTGGGACTCGTCTAATTACATGATTGGCGCAATTGATTGACTGGATAGACTAGCCTTGCTCGCACATAGTAAGAACTGAGGAATCCCTATTTGCATAATTCCAGGATAACTTGGGACTCACAATAGCAAGCCGTAGTAGTTGATTGGCCGTTTAAGATGGTTGTTTGTGTACTGTACCTACTCTGTTGCCTCACCGAGAAGATCAGAATGTCAGGACATGACGGGCCAACTTCTGTCCTTGTTTGGTTGGGAGGTTGGTTCGAAGTGTCGTGATGTTATGTGAATCCTAGCGAAAAGCAGAGATCTATTATTATATTCTCTTACTTACTGGTTTAATCCTTCATATCGTCCTTCCTTGTGGTACTTGCTATTAGAGGTCTGACCTCTCTGGTTTTGCATGGCCAGATTTAGAGCCGGTCCCCGAAGATCCAGCTTACTTCTACCTCCAAGATGGTCAATACTAGGGGAATGATCGTAGGAGGACTCGAGTGGGTTCCTTACCTCACCACTCGTTTTGTTATTTACTTCATACTTAGCCGTTTGGCACCGACATGTTAGTCGTATTGTCTTGCACTTACTTTTACATAATTGTAATTAAGTCAGACTGCAGCTGATAACAATTGTGTATATGTTACTATACCATCTGGCTATGTTTTGTAAAGCCAGATCTCAAGAACATTTTGACTGAGCGTTTAGGACGCCTTACTGCTTTATCTTACATGTTCTCTATTTTTGCTTCTTGTTTGAATGATTGAGACAATAGATGTGAAGTGACCATAGTAAGACTTTCATGTAGTATGCACCCCCTCGTCTGGTTAGACAGCATTGATTGTATTATACGGTATTCATCTACCCGTAATATGTAGCTGGCTGAGTCATTCCCCCGCTCTCCAGTATTCTGGTTCTGGGGCGTGACAAGGTTTTAGTGGTGGCCCATGCAGGTCTAATTTCAAACTTGTGGGGTGTTTTGATTTATAGGATGTCTCAATCACACGTGTTCCCTCCTTGATCTCATGATTCGTTATTCTCAACCCTTGCTTGACATTCCGGTATCCTTTGACTTTATTGATCCTTCATGTCCGGTTGTTTGATTGTTCTCTTGTCCCTTTTCTTAGGGGTACTTCGTCCGCATCGGTCAGAGCTGGACAACAGCAGGGGCAACATGGGCAACCTGACCCTGTTGGTCAGCAACAAGGGCCAGTCTCACCTCAGAAGGCTACCCAAGAAGAAGTGATAGTAGAAGCAGCGGCTGGATCGCAGTATCCGGATGTTCCACCACCACCAACAGTTCCACCTACCCAAGTGGACACACCAGCCCTTCTGGAGATCATGAGAGAAATGATGGCTACTCAGCAACATCAGATGTTGGCCCAGCAGCGCATGCACACTCAGCTACAAGAGCAGAATGTGTTGCTCAACCAAGGATTGCAGACGGCTTTGGAAAGAGGAGTGAGGACTGATTCAGGAGCATCAGCCAGGTTTTGCAAGTACAACCCCTGCCGTTTCGAGGGCACGGAGGATGCCATCTCAGCAGATGTATGGCTTAAGGATATTGAGGCTATTCTGACAGCAGCTAAGGTACCGACAGAAGAACGTGTGGATCTAGTGAAGTTGTTACTTCAGGATCTCGCACGCGATTGGTGGAAATCAGAGGAAGTGGGCATCAGACGTCCTGTGGCTTGGGATGATTTACTGTAAGATTCAAGACCAAGTACTATGGAGTTGTGGCGCAGTTTGAGCTACAATAGAAGTTTATCAACCTCAGGCAGGCCGGCAAGACTGTAGATGCTTATGCAGCGGAGTTCTGCAGATTGAGTAGATTCGCCCCAGAGATGGTAGCAACAGAGAGCCAGAGGGCCATGAGGTTTCAGCAAGGGTTTCATCTTGAACTCTTGCAATTGATATAGGGGCACAATTACCAAACTTTTGACAAAGTATTGACGGCAACTCGAAGGCATGAGATCACCATTCAGAGGCTTGCGGCAAGGACTGGGGGTCAGAAGAGATCCCACAGTCAGATTGAAGGAGGAGGGGGAGCAGCGCCCCGAACAACAGTACCATCCACTGGCATTCGTATCCACGATGTGGCGATACGAGGACCAGCACCACCACCCAGGCAGCAGCAACAGCAACAGAGGAAGAACCAGCAACCCCCGGCGGGCTGTACTTATTGTGGAAAGATGGAGCACACTAGGGATGTGTGTCGGACATTGAATGGACTGTGTCTGATATGTGGAGATCCAGACCATCGGGTTACCACATGTCCTATGAATTTGAGGTCAAGAGGACCAGGGCAGTAGTTTCCTGCTCTGCCAGCACCAGGGGCAGGCCAGTATCGAGGACCGGCGGTGGCAGAAAGGCCGTTGGCACAGCGTCCGTTTATACCGCAGGCTCAGATGTTTCGGCAGCAGGGGCCGCCGATGCAACAACACCAGCATAGACCACCCCAGCATCATCAAGGAAGGGGCCAGCAGCAGCATCAGGCTATGCCGTAGCATGGAAACCAGCAAGGAGGTCGAGGGCAAGCATTCACTCTGTCCTTGGAGGAGGCATTGGCATCGGGAGATGTTGTGGCAGGTAACATTCTCGTCGCCTCATATCCCGCAGTAGCATTGTTTGATTCGGGAGCATCCTATTCATTTATATCTGTACAATTTGCAACACGACTAGGAATGGAGTTCGAGGCATTGCCAGGGAGGTTGAATATACTCACTGGTAATGGGCTCGTAGGAGTTAGTAGAGTTATTTTAGCATATAGCATTGTAGTTTGCGGGCATTCCTTACCCGTCCGGTTGATAGAATTTCCTGTCGAAAATTTTGACGTTATCTTAGGCATGGACTGGCTGAAAGACAGTCATGCGAAAATAGATTGTCGTAGAGGGAGTGTATCTTTTGATATTCTAGGCATGAAGAGATTCACCTTAGTGAGATCAGAGGCAACTCAACCAGAGGAGGGAGTAGTAACGACAATGGAAGAAGTTCAGATTCCGAAGGTAGTTGAAGAATTTCTAGACGTATTTCCTGAAGAACTTCCAGGTCTACCACCGGTGAGAGATATTGAGTTCAGTATAGAATTGGCACCAGGAACTAGACCAATATCAGATCGAGTTTACAGAATGGCGGATTCAGAGCAGGCCAAGGTATATCAGCACATAGAGGAACTGAAGGAGAAAAAGTTCATCCAAGCTAGCGTGTCACCATGGGCAGCACCAGTGGTACTTGTGGAGAAGAATGATGGGTCATCCAGATTGTGCATTGATTACAGGAAGCTTAACGCGACAACAGTGAAGAACAAATACCCATTACCCAGGATCGACGACTTATTTGATCAGTTGAGCAAAGCTAGAGTTTTCTCCAAGATAGATCTTCGTTCAGGGTACCATCAGGTGAGGGTTCGGAAGGAAGATATTCCCAAGACAGCATTCAGGTCGAAGTATGGACATTATGAATTCTTAGTAATGCCGTTTGGTTTGACCAATGCTCCAGCAATATTCATGGATTTGATGAATCGCATCTTTATGCCATACTTAGACCAGTTTGTCGTTGTGTTTCTCGACGACATTCTCGTATACTCTGCTAGTAAAGAGGAGCATGAAGACCACCTCAGGAAAGTGTTACAGGTTCTGAGAGAGAACCAGTTGTATGCCAAGCTCAGCAAGCGTGAATTTTGGTCGGATCATATTTCATTTTTGGGTCATATCATATCAGGAGCTGGAGTAGCAGTAGATCCCAAGAAGATAGAAGCAGTAGAAAGTTGGCCAGTACCCAAGACCGTAGCAGATGTGCGGAGTTTCTTGGGATTGGCAGGATATTACAGAAGGTTTGTGTCAGACTTTGCAAGGCTTTCAGCACCCATGACCCGCTTGACCCGGAAGGATATACCATTCGTTTGGTCGGCAGAATGTCAGGCATCATTTGAGACTTTGAAGCAGAAGTTGATATCAGCACCTATTCTTACATTGCTAGTTGGACCCGGAGGTTTTACAGTATATTGTGATGCGTCAGGTAAAGGACTTAGATGTGTCCTTATGCAGCATGGGAAGGTGATAGCATATGCATCTAGGCAGCTTCGGGACCACGAGAAGAATTACCCAACTCATGATTTGGAGTTAGCGGCAGTAGTATTTGCTTTGAAGCTATAGAGGCATTACTTATATGGTGATCGAGTGGATATGTACACGGACCATAAAAGTCTGAAGTACATCTTTACTCAGAAGGAGCTGAACATGAGGCAGAGAAGATGGTTGGAGTTGATTAAGGATTATGACGTGGAGCTTCAGTATCATCCAGGCAAGACTAATGTAGTAGCAGACGCTCTCAGCAGGAGAGGCGGCGCATTTATGTTGACAACACAGAGGCATATCTTAGAAGACCTTCAGGAGATGGGCATCGAGGTTATACTTCCTAGTGATGTAGGAGTTCTAACAAGTCTACAAGTTCAATCCGACTTGGTAGGCAGGATCAAGGCAGCTCAGGCACAAGACCCAAGGATTCAGAAGCTTAGGGTAGAATGTGAATCAGGACTCAGGAAGGAGATGAGAATTCATGAAGATGGTACACTTAGGTTTGGATCACGTCTATGTGTGCCTAGTGGAGATATCAGACATGAGGTTATGGCAGAAGCTCACAGTTCTCAGTCTTCTATTCATCCTGGAGGGACCAAGATGTACCAAGATATCAAGCAGCATTTCTGGTGGAACGGGATGAAGAGGGAGATAGCTAGATTTGTTTCCCGTTGCTTGGTATGTCAGCAAGTGAAGGCAGAACAGCAGAGGCCAGCTGGGTTATTGCAACCGCTTCCTATTCCGGAATAGAAATAGGAGCATATTACAATGGACTTTGTGACCGGTTTACCGAGATCACCAAGTGGTAAGGACGCTATTTGGGTAATAGTGGACCGACTTACGAAGGTAGCACACTTTCTTTCTTTCAGAGTAGGACAATCTACAGAAAAGTTGGCAGAGTTGTATATGCAACAGATAGTCAGGCAGTATGGAGTCCCTGTCAGTATTGTGTCGGATCGAGATACCCACTTTACCTCACATTTCTGGAAGAGCTTACATCATAGTCTGGGTACCAAGTTAAGGTTTAGCACGGCCTACCATCCGCAGACGGATGGGCAATCAGAAAGAATGATTCAGACTTTGGAAGACATGTTGCGAGCTTGCACTCTAGATTTTGGAGGGTCTTGGGAGAGTCACCTGCACTTAGTCGAGTTCTCATACAACAATAGTTATCAAGCCAGTATCCAGATGGCGCCATTCGAAGCACTATATGGTAAGAAGTGCAGGTCGCCGCTTGCATGGGATGATATCGGAGAGAGGAAGATGTTAGGCCCAGAAATGATTGTTCAGACGGTTGAAGTGATTGAGGGAATTAGAGAGCGACTTCGAGTTGCGCAGGACCAGCATCGTCATTGGGCGGACCAGCATCGTAGGCTGTTAGAGTTCTCTGTTGGGGACCACGTATTCTTGCGGATCTTACCTACTCGTGGGGTCATTAGATTTGGCGTTCGTGGGAAATTGAGTCCGCGGTACGTGGGCCCATTTGTTATCCTTGATCGGATAGGCGATGTTGCTTATCGTTTATCCCTTCCGCCTTCGTTACGAGAGGTGCATGACGTGTTTCATGTATCTCAATTACGTAGGTATGTATCGGACCCAAGTCATATCCTCGATCATTCTGAGCTGGTTGTTGGTACCAACCTGTCTTACGAGGAACAGCATGTGTCCATTTTGGACCGAAGAGAGAAGATACTCAAGAACCGAACAATTAGTCTTGTCCGTGTTGCTTGGGGTCATCACTCCTTGGGAGAGTCAACGTGGGAACGTGAGGATGATATCCGATCACGGTATCCACACCTGTTTGACTCACAAGGTATATCTCTTTCTGTATACCTTGATTGTCCTGATTCTTCATGCTTGTCACCTTATGGGTAGAGCTACTTGATATCATGGATTGACGAATTTACATATATAGTACTTGCTTTTGATATGGTAAAATGATTGCTTGCTCACTAGAATTGCTTGTATTAGTTTAGCTCCGATATTTCTACCTGCTTGGATTTGAAATTCCGAGGACGGAATTTTTCTAAGGTGGGTAGAGATGTCACTCCCCGTTCCCAGAATGCGTATTTTTATACATGTGCAATTCATGTATATTTATTTAGTATTTATCATGTATTATCCTGTATTTAAATTCCTTTAATTTTATGATTAATTAATTGTCTGTATTTTATTTCCTGTAATTTTATTCCTGCAATTTATTTCTGCATTTTATTTCCTGCTTTTAACTTCTCTGCTTTAGTCTTATTTTTGGTTCGGCTTAGGTTGGTCTTCTCGGGTTCATGGTGGTTCTCATGAACCGAACCCACAAACCCCACCTACCACCCTTTCCTATTTAAGCTCCCATCTCCTTCTCTCTCCTCATAACTCTCATTCTTCACCATTACTTCTTCTTCTTCCTCTCATCACTTCTCCACCTACCAGCAGTAGCAGTAGGCAAGTACATCTTGCTTCTTGCTTCCACTTGGAGAACCATTTTTATGGTTCATTTCTCTTCCTCTCATGATCCTGAGAGAGTTTAGAACTTAGCATTTTTGATTTCTGTGGCTTGTTTCTTCTAGATCTAAGTTGTTGTATTCGGTTGACCATAGGTTTGATCTCCCAACTTGGCGTGTATTCTCGGTTGTCCATGGGTTCTGAACCATGGGAACTTCATTTTTGGCTTGGGACGAAGGTTCCTTAGTCACGCACACGTTCTTACGTGTCTGCGTGTATTTTTAGTCACGCACACGTTCTTACGTGTCTGCGTGTATTTTCAGTCACGCACACGTTCTTACGTGCCAGCGTGAGTTTTTAGTCACGCACACGTCTTTACGTGTCTGCGTGAATTTTAGTCACGCTCACGTTATTACGTGTCTGCGTGAATTTTAGTCGCGCTCACGTTATTACGTGTCTGCGTGAATTTTGAGTCACGCACACATTCTTACGTGCGTGCGTGAATTCTTAGTCACGCACACGTTCTTGCGTGTCAGCGTGAATTTTTAGTCACGATCACACATTTACGTGCCAGCGTGACATTTGAGTTACGCACCATCTTTGCATGCGTACGTGAATTTCTTATCACTTTTCACGCTCCCTTTTCACGCTCACGTTATGAGTGCGTGAATTTTCCTTCACGCTCACACTGTGCGTTGCCAACGTGAATTTCTTACCACTTTTCACGCTCACTCCTACTAGACTTGGCGTGACTTATTGGCCTTAGCATAGACTTGTTGGCGTGACTTTCTAACCTGGGTGTTTTTATTTGTTCTATAACTTATTCATTTAATGGTGGCATGATAATTCTTCTATTATATCCTTACGCCTTTTGGCCTGAACTTGATAAAATCATGATATGTTAATATTGTTAATACAGATTGTTATATGGAATGTGTCATGTGACTTGATTGATCTATGGATACCCAGTATGACTAGAACTTAACTCTGAGGAGTTATAGGCTCGACCCCATGTAATACTAATTGACTTTCATGCCTTGTCACCATTGATAATGATTGTGACATTGACTAATAATTGATCATGCGTTCCTAGTTGGAACTAAGAGACTGGCTAGTCGTCTTATTGAATTGATTGAATGAGACACGTTCATGTAATGAACTATTGCAATCGATTAGCCGATCCCGAATATTGGCATACATGCACATGCAGGTTTCAAATTATTTATTTATTTATTTAGTTATTTATTTATCTTACAAAAACAGCATGTGTACTTTATGGTCAAGGCATGATTACTCCGTGGTTAGATTTGATTGTTGCATTACGCTATGTAAGACCTACAACATAGCCGCACGGGTATCGTTGTAGAGTTGCGCATATCGTACCCCGTACAAAAGTACTCATTTGAATGACCATGATCCACGGCATGGGATTTCGCTTAACATAGAGGCTTTAAGTTAAATAAAATAATGATTGCATGGAGAGAATGGATTCCCGAGTTCTTACATGGCAGCCCTCTTGGGACTAGTAGTGCCCGACAGGCCGGCTGGTTCCCACAGATACTGTAAATCTGTCACACGGGCAGGGAACGGTATCTGCTTATATTATTAAATTGTACATGCTATATTAACGGCGGGCGTCCCGCTGGGACTCGTCTAATTACATGATTGGCGCAATTGATTGACTGGATAGACTAGCCTTGCTCGTACATAGTAAGAACTGAGGAATCCCTATTTGCATAATTCCAGGATAACTTGGGACTCACAATAGCAAGCCGTAGTAGTTGATTGGCCGTTCAAGATGATTGTTTGTGTACTGTACCTACTCTGTTGCCTCACTGAGATGATCAGAATGTTAGGACATGACGGGCCAACTTCTGTCCTTGTTTGGTTGGGAGGTTGGTTCGAAGTGTCGTGATGTTATGTGAATCCTAGCGGAAAGCAGAGATCTATTATTATATTCTCTTACTTACTGGTTTAATCCTTCATATCGTCCTTCTTTGTGGTACTTGCTATTAGAGGTCTAACCTCTCTGGTTTTGCATGGCCAGATTTAGAGCCGGTCCCCGAGGATCTAGCTTACTTCCACCTCCAAGATGGTCAATACTAGGGGAATGATCGCAGGAGGACTCGAGTGGGTTCCTTACCTTACCACTCGTTTGTTTTATTCATACTTACTTAGCCCGTTTGGCACCGACATGTTAGTCGGATTGTCTTGCACTTACTTTTACATAATTATAATTAAGTCAGACTGCAGCTGATAACAATTGTGTATATGTTACTATACCATCTGGCTATGTTTTGTAAAGCCAGATCTCAAGAACATTTTGACTGAACGTTTGGGACGCCTTACTGCTTTATCTTACATGTTCTCTATTTTTGCTTCTTGTTTGAATGATTGAGACAATAGATGTGAAGTGACCATAGTAAGACTTTTCATGTAGTATGCACCCCCTCGTCTGGTTAGACAGCATTGATCGTATTATACGGTATTCATCTACCCGTAATACGTAGCTGGCTGAGTCATTCCCCCTCTCTCTAGTATTCTGGTTCTGGGGCGTGACACATGGGAATGTAATTTTTCAGGGAATTTAATTCCTTGGAATTTGATTCCCGGGAATATAGAATTCCCGGCTATATAGTATTCCGCATACCAAACGCCCCCTTGGCGTTTGGTACGCGTATTTTTTTTATTCCTGGGAAAATTTAAGATGAGAATCTATTACCACGTTTGTTTGGCTTATAAAAATTTATTCCCGGAAATTATAAATACCCAGGCAAATAATTTACCCACAAAATGAGAATTCTATCCATTTTTTCTTCTTTTTTCATCAATTTTGATTAGTTTTGTACAATTTTTCTTTATTTGTCGTTTTCATCGCTTTTTTGTCATTTTTTGTTGTTTTTACCAATTTTTTGTCGTTTTAAGCGATTTTTTGTCGTTTTACAACCCAATTTTTGTCACTTTTGATTATATTTTGTCGTTTCTAGCCAATTTGTCCTTTTGTCGTTTTTTTCAATTTTTGTCGTTTTAAGCGATTTTTTGTCATTTTTGTAGCTTTTTTGTTGTTTTTTATTATCCGATTTTTAGTCGTTTTTGTCGCTTTTTTGGTCATTTTACTGATTTTATGTCGTTTTATGTCATTTTTGTCGCTTTTACCGATTTTCGTCGGTTTTGTCGCTTTTTTGTTATTTTTTGTCGTTTTAACCGATTTTTTGTTATTTTTAACCGATTTTTTGTCGTTTTTTGTTGTTTTTACCGATTTTTAGTCGTTTTGTCGTTTTTGTTGCTTTTTGGTCATTTTTACTAATTTTATGTCGTTTTTTCATTTTTGTCGTTTTTTTTGTCGCTTTTATCGATTTTTTTCGTTTTTGTCATTTTTTGGTTATTTTTTGTCGTTTTAACCGATTTTTTGTCCTTTTTTGTCGTTTTTATCGATTATTTTTTGTTTGTGTCATTTTTGGTTATTTTTTGTCGTTTTAACCGATTTTTTATTGTTTTTAACTGATTTTTTGTGTCGTTTTAACCGAATTTTTTGTCATTTTTTGTCGTTTTAATCGATTTTTTGTTTTTTTTGTCGTTTTTTTTTGCCGCATTTTGGTTTTTTGTCGTTTTTACCCTTTTTTGTTATTTTTTGTCGTTTATACATTTTTGTCGCTTTTTGGTCATTTTTTTCGTTTTAACCGATTTTTTGTCGTTTTTCATCGTTTTTATCGTTTTTTGTTATTTTGTCGTTTTTACCGATTTTTTGTCGTTTTTACCATTTTTTTTGTTTTTACCGATTTTTTGTCGTTTTTACCTGTTTTTTTATATTTGTTCATTTTTTTCGTTATTATTATTTTTTATTGTTTTTCCCGAAAATATTTATATTGTCACCAAACATGGGAATGTAATTTTCCAGGGAATTTAATTCCTTGGAATTTGATTCCCGGGAATATAGAATTCTCGGCTATATAGTATTCCGCATACCAAACGTCCGTTTGGTACGCGGAAAAAAAAATTATGCCCGGAAAAATTTGGAATGGGAAAACAATTCCCATGTTTGGTTTGCCCTATTCAAATTTATGCCTAGGAATTAAGAATGCCAGGGTAAATTGTTTACCCATGAAATGTAGAAAATCTATTCCCAAGCAAATAGGTGGGTATATTTTTTTTCACCTTGAAATAAAATCAGCCAAAACTTAACCTATTTACCAGTTTGCCACTGATTTTTTTTTTTTAAAGCCCGATCATTTCTCTCTCTCTCTCTCGAGACACTCTTTCTCTCTCTCTCGACTCTCCTCTCTCTCTCTCGGAACTCTGGAGAAAGAGAGCGCACGCTCTCTCTCTCTCTCGCTCGGATCTCTCTCCTCGCTCGGATCTCTCTCTCTCTCGCTCGGATCTCTCTCCCTCTCTCTCTCACGCTCTCATCTAGGTATGGATTTCTATTTATTCAATTTTTTTGGTTTTTTTTAGGTTTTTGGGTTAAATTTCTGTTAATTTTTTATGATGTTTTGGTTGCTTAGGTTTTGATTTGGTGATTAGGTTTTGATTTGAGATTTGGGTATTTTTTTTTAGGGATTCGGGAGAGAAATTTTGGAGAATTTATTTTGGGTATTTTTTGATATGGATAATCTGTGGAAGGAATTTCTGTAAATATGGATAATTTGTTAGGAGCAAATCTCTGTTAATTTATCATACGTAAATATGGATAATTTGTTAGGAGCAAATCTCTGTTAATTTGTCATACGTAAATATGGATAATTTGTTAGGAGCAAATCTCTGTTAATTTGTGTAAATATGGATAATTTTGGAGAATTTATTTTGGGTATTTTTTGATATGGATAATCTGTGGAAGGAATTTGTGTAAATATGGATAATTTGTTAGGAGCAAATCTCTGTTAATTTATCATACGTAAATATGGATAATTTGTTAGGAGCAAATCTCTGTTAATTTATCATACATAAATATGGATAATTTGTTAGGAGCAAATCTCTGTTAATTTGTGTAAATATGGATAATTTTGAATATGATCTCAACAATTATGCTGTGAAATGCGAATGCTGTGAAATGATTGTAGCTTTATCAATTTTGGATATTAATCTCTGTGAGATACTTGAAATTATGATACTTGATGAGTGCTAAAGATACTTGAAATTATGATAGCTAATGTGGCATGATTTGAACAGAATCTGAAAAATCTGGGTGTCATTGAATAAATTATGCCTGAGAATTATTTATTGAGACTCTTTCCATGAGAATGTAGTTTCCAGGAACTATGAACTCTCCCATGATCAGCATCCGAGTTATCAAATAGATGAGAAATTATGACTAATGAACTAATGAACTCTCCCATGATCAACATCTATTTATTATATATATTTGTTTGTTTAGGAACTATGAACTCTCCCATACCAAATGCTCAGATTTGATACCTGTTGATTGATAATGTTTGCCATTTTGTTTTTTTCTGTAAATTCAGATATCATCTATATTCAGATATATTATTCTTTCCTGTAAAAGCTATCATCTATATTCCCCACTGCAGTAGAAAGGAGCTATTTTTGGAATTTTAACTTAGTTTCTGAGTGAAGAGTGGTGAAAAGGTGCTATTTTTGGAAATTTTGACATAGTTTCTGAGTGAAAAGTAGTGAAGAAGAAGGTATTTGTTCTTTAGGAACTACATGAAGCTGTTGGTTTCAACATGTCTTGGTTTTTATTGATTTAGTTTTTTATTGTTTATAAAAAAACTCTTTAGGACACTCTTGCAGAGTAATATCAGATTTGATACTTTGAATCCATTGTTTGGTCTTGAACTTCTGTTCTTATTTTTGGGGCCTTGAACTTCTGTTCTTATTTTTTGGTCTTGCGTCCATTCTTTGGTCTTGAGTTCAGGTATGTATCAGAACAGGTTTGCTTTGTGAGTCAATTGGCCATGGTCATGGTCATGGTCATTGGTTTTGGAGGGATTAGCTTCAGTTAATGGTTAATCTGCAGATGAACCTGGGACTATTTCTAGTTGATATACATGTTTCATCTGTTTTAGTTATATGAATTTCTTTCCATTATCTAGCTCCTTGCCACCTGCAGGATTGTGTGTATTGGTACTTGGTCCATTTCTTGCTGAAAGTACTGGGCTAGTCCCTGTTAGATGAACATTCATGCATAATATAATTTGGATTGATAGGCTACTTCCATGCTCAATCAAATTGATGTTGATCTGAGAAATTATGTGTTGTCTTTATTACTTCATTGTTACCTTCTTTAGTAGATTTCCTTCTTCTGCAGCTTTGCTTTCAAACCAACCATGTAGGCTCAGTTCAAGAACAATCTGAACAACAAAATTACTAGTTTATTGTGTGTTTCAATGTGAGATTGATACTCTACCTGTAACTTTGTAGACAGGTAACTTTGTTCTTATATGATCTGTTTTTTCTTATTTGATCTGTTTCAATGTGAGATTGATACTCTACCTGTAATTTTGTATTTGCTATAGATTAAATTATGCTTTACTTGATGAGTTCTTTTCTTCATGAGTAGACATAGCAAATATGTTAATTTCCAGCAGTTAGTTTTCATAGCCATTCAAATGCTTTCAGCAGTTATTTTTTTGAATACCTCTCTCTCCCTTGATTCCTGCAGTTAATTTCCAGCAGTTAATGTTCTTTTAGCTGCTTCACAATGTTTACATGAATTTAACTTGAGTCTAGCATATGAAAAAAAATGGCTTTCAAGACCCATGAATGGACTCCTGCCAGGGGTCCTCCTCCATTGTAGATGTGATTTAAAAAAAAAAGAGAGCCTGTGGAGACTTTAGAATTAGTGTTGGGATATAAAGAGCTGGTGGCTCTGTGAAGTGGAGAAACAAATCCTTCTGAATAAACTATAGGACCTGCTCTTTTTGTTGCTCTTTTGGTTTTTGGACTTGCTCTGGCTTGTACCAGTTTTCTTCCTTGGTTTATATCAAAAATGGGAATGCCACCTTCTCTTTTTCCTTCTTTACTGAGAAATGCCTGTGCTGCCCTTGATAGCATACTTGGGAACCTATTGTATGATCTTGGTTTATAGTTCCAATTTACTCAATATAGTTAATTAATCCTCATTATATGCATATTGTCTTTTTAATGTTTTGCAGAGCCATCCTACTGCGAAGGGTTTGAGGAACAAGCCATTTCCATACTATGATGATTTGGGTGCTATATTTGGTAAGGATAGGGCAAGGGTGAAGCAGCTGAGGGCCCGACCGATGCTATTGAAGCAATGGAGGAGGAGGAGGCAACAAATGAGGTGGTTCATGGTTTGGATGACATCCAGGAAAATGCGGATATTGATAAGAATATGAGGCATATAAAAGTATGCTTCTAGTAGTGCATACTTTGGAACAATAGCTGCACTTGATTGTTTGTTTGCTACCATCCAGTATTAGCTATTTATTGGCCTTTGGAACAATAGCTGTTGTACTTTGAAAATATTTTGAGTATGTGTTTTAATTTATTAGACTTTGACAATTTTACCTGCAATATTTTTTTTTTTTATTGGGTAGATACGAAAAAGATGGTCACCGCTATAACATTTTTTTATATTTAAATATCTTTCCATGTGAGTTTGAGGAATAATATATTCCTAGGAATTTATTTATGGTACCAAACGCATGTATTATATATACCCGGGAATAAATTATATATACCCGGGAATATTATATTATGTGCCAAACGTGGTAATAAAGAATATCCGGGAATATGATGCCTTGGAATAAAATTCCTTGGAATATAGAATTCCTGGGTATTTAGTATTCCGCGTACCAAACGGCTCCTAAGAGGCTAAAGCTTGTTCACAAGTGTACAAGGAAGGTTAAGATTAGGTATGCTACATCTGCATGGCTGGCAAGGAAGTATGCTTCTATTCTACAAGCAGATCCAAATTGATCAAAGGAAGCATTCGAAGCACCTGTGAGGAAAGACTATCACATTCATGTGACTGATAACCAAATTTATAAAGTAATAGCAATGGCCAAGAAGATGAACAAAGGTTCTTATGCTGATCGGTACAACAACTTGTATGCTTATGCTCTTATGTTGAAGAAAACCAACCCTGGTACTACTGTTATTATCAAAACTGAGCTAGAAGGGGATGTAAGGAGGTTCAAACAGATTTACATTGCCTTTGATGCTTGCAAGAAAGAGTGGAAGGAGGGTTGTAGACCTGTCATAGGGTTGGATGGATGTCATATCAAATTACAGATTAAAGGGCAGATTCTGACTGCAGTGGAAATTGATGCCAATAATGGCATTTTCCCCATAGCTTATGAAGTAGTGAAGATTGGAAACAAAGAAACTTGGACATTGGCACGATCCGCTCCCGAATAATCGGATACGAGTCGGACACGTCCAGCCTTCACAAAATTCCCCACTCTTCCAAACCCATTCTTAACATTCTATTTCCTCTCTCGGTTCATTAGCAGCCGCCCAAGCTTCTCTCTCATAACCTTCTTCTTCCTCACTTCTAATCTCAGCCAACAAATAAAATCCCACCCCTTGACCTCTTCTTCCTCCCCAATCCTTACAGCCGAACCCTAACTCTAAACTCTCTCTCAACCTCTCAAGAACCTTAGAATAATGAAGAAAGGGAAGAGCAGATCGGGGCGGAGACTCACCGAGTGGCGTGGCTGATGAACCTGGTCCGGTCGTCGGATGAGCGACAGGAGGAGGTGGATGGTTGGAGCTCGGAACGAGGTGACGGCGTACGAAGATCGAGGCGGGCACGATACTCGGGCGAGGCGCACGGCTCAAGAAGCCCTCTGATCGAGGAGCACTGCTTGTGTCCGAGATGGTGGACACCGGCGGCCTGCCGTCGTTGCGACGCTCGCACTCCACACTACCAAAATACAGTCATTAGCGACGAAATGTTAGCGCGGATATTTTCGTCGGCGTTAGCGACGGATTTGGGCAAATAGCCGACGGAGTACCGACGACATGCCGATACATTTTTATTTTATTTTAAGGGGAGAAAAGGTCGCTCACCGTCGCTAGGGCGTGGAGATATAGCGACGGATTGCGCAGCCGTCGCTATGCAGTCGATTATTTGGCAAAAATTGTTGGGAGAAGTGGCGGACAATTCTTTGACTACGTAGCGACGGATAGTCCGTCGGCAATTATCAAATAGAGCGACGGATTAGCGACGGATAAAATTCGACGCTAGTCCGTCGCTAAATTACGTTCCAGACTTAAATTGAAACTTTTCATTCCCCAAATTTCACTCTCTCTCTCTCTCTTCTCCCGCGGCGGTCGGCGGACCTCCTCTCCTCTCTCTCTCTCCCTCGACGGTGATCGACGACCTCTCATCTCTTTCTTCCAAAGGTAATCCCCTCTCTCTCCTCTCTCTCTCTCTCTCGCGGTGGTCGTGGGTGCAGCGGCCGGGGGTCGGGGGCTGCGGGGGCGGCGGAGACTGCGGGGGGACGAGGTGCGTCGGGGGCTGGGGGGCGGGGGGGTGGCGGGCGCGGCGGCGGCGTGGGAGGGGTACGTGGCGTGCGGGGCGTGGGCGCGCTCCGGGCGCGGGGCGGTGGGTGGCGGGAGTGCGCGCGCGGGGCTGGGGAGGGGCGGCGGGGGGTGGAGGGTACGCTGCGGTTTGTAAGTGTAAGTAGTAGTAATTATCCTAGTTTAAGAAATAGGATGAGAAAGTTTATTTTATATATATATAATATATATATATATATATATATATATATATATATAAAGAAAATGCAATATGACAAACCCTAGTTTAAGAAATAGGATGAGAAAGTCTATTGCTTTATATATATATATATATATATATATATATTATATATATATATAGATATATATATATATATAGGTTCAAAGTAGTATCGGTATCGGACTTTTCCTATGAGTATTGGTATCGGCGATATCGTAGTATCGGCAGTTTCGAATCGAGTATCGGATTTTTTGGTATTGAAAAACAAATAATTATCGGTAGTATCGGATTCTTTTACATGCTTTTATAACCTTATTATGCTTCAACCTAGGTTCACAATATCGGTATCGGAATCGGTATCGGACTATTCCTATGCTGTTTAATTTTCTTTGCCGAATTGACCGGAACAAAGACCCCCAATGTCGGCATCGGTCAATATTTGGTATCAGTCGGTATCGGATCGGAACATGCCAAACCGTATTGGTACGGCCGTATCAGATCGGTATCGGCCGATACTTTAAACCATGATAAATATATATTAATATATATATATATAATTATATATATATATATTATATATATATATATATATATAATGAACTCGTCAAGTTGAACCGTGTATAACATGCTCGACTCTTAAGAGGAATCATTTGGACTTAGTGGTATCGGTATCGAACTATCGATATCGGTATCGAACTATCGGTATCGGTATCGAACTATCGGTATCGCTAGCGGACTATCGACTATCGGTATCGGTACGAACTATCGGTATCGGTATCGAACTATCGGTATCGCACTATCGGTATCGGTATCGCACTATCGGTATCGGACTATCGGTATCGGTATCGCACTATCGGTATCAGTATCGAACTATCGGTATCGGTATCGGTATCCGTATGTAATTAGTATCGATCGTAGCAGATTAGTATCGGTATATCGGTTTGGTGTTGGTCGTATCGGATGGTATTGACCTTAGCGAATTGGTATCATCCTATCCGATATGTATCAGCCGTATAGCTAGGATTCGTACCGGCCTTTTATAATGCGGATCGTTACAAGCCAGTCAGGGAAAAAAGGAAAGTCAACTAGAAAACGACGTCCTTACAAGTATATGCATTACTTGTCGATCACGAAGCGCTTGCAGAGGATGTATATGTTGCTGGCACATCGATTTTGATCATTGTTCACAATAACCCTTGTACGTCTTTAGTTTGTTCTTTTCACAGGTAAGAATAGAAGAAAGGAATCTCCATTCCATGACGCTTATCAAAGACCTTGGAGCTCTGCAATTCTTCTATATCAAGATGATGTTATACAACAACAAAGAGAAATGCCAAAGACTATGAAGCAGTCCATGCAAAAAGATCCAGCTTGGAGACTACATAGAAGACGGTTCTTATCCTTGTTCTTTTCCTGAGTCTGTAAATTTCTAGGAAATTTTTGTATGTACTTTGTTAGGATGACAATGTTAAAGAAAGAAATGGTGGAATAGTCATTCAAAGGAGGCGGAAAATTTGCCGGATTTCCAGACAAATCTGCCGGATAATCCGATCACTCACAGCAAGTTAGTGAGCCAATGATCGGATAATCCGACGGACATCCGCAAAAATCTGCCGGATAATCCGATCTCTCACAGCAAGTCAGTGAGCCAATGTTCGGATAATCCGACGGACATCCGCCGGATAATCCGATCTCTCACAGCAAGTTAGTGAGCCAAATGTTCGGATAATCCGACGGACATCCGCGGAAGTCCGACGGATAATCCGAGCCTCTCACAGCAAGTCTGTAAGCTATTGTTCGGATCATCCGTCGAATTTTTGCTGAAATCCGACGGATAATCCGCTTGACTTATTTGCAACTTTTGAATTCAAATCCAACGGCATCTGGCAAGTGCATTTAATGCATCTAACGGCTCTTTTTATGACCGTTACTGTTGACCGGATAATCCGACGGATTTCCGCTGAAATTCGACGGATAATCCGGTTGACGGCTGAATTGCCTTTATGACTTTGGATTTGTATAAAAGGAGCTTTAGTCCCTCATCTTAAAGGCTATCTCTTACAAGCTTTAAATTTTCTCAACCACAAAAGAGCTTCACCATTAATACTCCACCAAGCTTTCAAATTGTCATCCTCTTCCAAAGTGCTAGAGTATTTTCGAGTTGTAATCTTCGATCTTCACGTGTTAGAAGATCAACAAGTTCTCTTCTCATTTGTTTGAAGTTGGCGAGCCTTCGTGAGAAAACTCGTGTGTTGAAGTTGGCGAGTCTTCGGATCCAAACTCGTGTTGAAGTTGGCGAGTTCTTCGGATCCAAACTCGTGTGTACTATTTGATTAAATAGTGGATTTAAACCGGAGAGAGTTCCGGGACTGGATTGCCTCAAGCGAGGATACCAGGATACATCTTGTATTTGATCTTTCTACTCTTTACTTTTATTTGTTATATATTGCTTCTGTTGCTCTAGTTAATTTTATTTCCCTATTCACCCCCCTCTAGGGTTCTACAATTGGTATCAGAGCTTTGTTCTCTTGATTTGGATTTACACCCTTTGAGTGATCCATGGCCTCTAACCCTAGTATCAACACCTTCCACAATGAAGGACACTCCACAAATATGCCTCCCCTATTTGATGGAACCAACTATAACTACTGGAAGATTATGATGAGCATTTATCTGAAGTCCATAGATTTTGATTTATGGGATTGTGTGATAAATGGTCTTCCTACTCCTTCCAGAGTTATTGAGGATATTGCTTCTGACACCCTTAGGGACACACTCACTGAAAACACCAAGAAGCTTGCGAGTCGAGATGCCAAGGCAATGAACGCTCTTTATTGTGCTCTCGACAGTAGTGAATTCAACCGAATCTCTACTTGCAAGACTTCCAATGAGATTTAGAAGTTACTTGAAGTCACACACGAGGGTACTTCACAAGTGAAGGAATCCAAGATTAGTAGACTCATGCAAGAATATGAGTCCTTTAAGATGATGCATGATGAATCTATTACTTGCATGTTTACTCGTTTTGGTGATATTATTAATCCTCTCTCTTCTCTTGGTAAGGAATATCCTGCTCATGAAAAGATCAGAAAAATTCTTAGAGGACTGACGAAAGTTTGGAGTCCTAAAGCTATCGCAGTCATTGAGGGGAATGACCTGACAGTCATGAACCTTGAGACTCTCATGGGTAAGCTAATGACTCATGAACTCGATATGAAGGATCAAGAGGAATCCTCCATACAAGAGAAGGAGAAGGAGAATACCAAAGAGAAGGAGAAATCTCTTGCTCTCAAAGCTACAAAGTCCTACTCCAAGGATAGCTCCGACGACAATGAGTCAGACGACGATGAAGAAATAGCTCTTACAGCTAAGCACTTTCGGAAGTTCCTTAAATTCAACAAAGCCAACCGCTTCAGACGGGACAATGAAGAAGATCCGGCGTGCTATCAATGCAGAAGACCCGGACACATCAAGAGGGACTGTCCGATGATAAGAAAAGACACAAGCAAGTACGAGAAGCCTAGCAAGGGAAGCTCGTCCTCCAGGAAATTCACCAACACAAGCATTTGGTGTGAGAGTGACGCAAGCGACTCCGACAACGACAAAGTGTGCAAACACAATGCCAACGTTTGTCTCATGGCAACCGATGAGGTACTTGATGATCTCTCCCTAAATACTCTTACTTATGATGATTTGGAGAAAGCTATCCTTGAATTGCATGAAGAGCACAAAGGTGTTAGGAATAAATATAAGAAATCTCTAAAAGAGATTGATGCTCTTCAACTAGAAGTAGAAAGACTCTCAAGCATCATTATTGATGTAAAGGGAAAATCTTCTGCTTCTGACACGGATAAAATAGAGTCTTTGCGACTCAAGTTTCAAGAATCTCTTGACACCATCAAGAAAAAGGATGATGAGATTCAATCCATGAGAAGCTCTTATGAATTTGCTATGCACAAAGTTCAAGATGCTAATAGGAGAGAATATGACACTTCTATTAAGTATAATGATCTTCTTTTACAGAGTAAGAAATTAGGTAATAAGAACACTACTCACATGCATGCTCCGAGACACCTCCACACTCATCACAATGCTAGGCATACTTCTTACATGAACACTACACACAAATCCTTTTCTAACACAAGGAAAGAACCTTTTGTTAAGAAAAACACTTCGCATTATGCTTTTTATTATCATCATCATAATACTAATGCTAGAGCTCCTCGCACTAGAGATTAACATATACATGATTCTCATATATCTTCTTCTAAATTCTCTATGATTTGCAATTACTGTGGCTTGCATGGACATACAACCAATTATTGTCATACAAGGAAACTTGTTGACAAGAAAGTTTTTATGTGGGTTCCTAAGACTAACACTCATGGACCTATAAGATCATGGGTACCAAAATGTTCATCTTCAACTTATGTTGTAGGTGAGGAGTCCTTCTCATGCTAGAAGCAAGTGGATTCTCGATAGCGGTTGTTCACGACACATGACCGGGGATGCTTCATTATTTACAACGCTATCGATGAAGAAGGAAGGACACGTCTCTTTTGGTAACAATCTTAAAGGTCACATTATAGGAAATGGTAATATAGGTTCCCCTCCTTATCCTTGTATTAAGAATGTGTGTCTTGTTACTAATCTTAAGCACAATCTTCTTAGTATTAGTCATCTTACCGATAATGGTTATGATATCAAGTTTGTTAAGCTCAAATGCTTCATTACCGATAGCTCTAATGGATCTATTGTTTATGAAGGAATTAGAGAAAACAATATCTATGTTTTATATCTTGTTGAAGATACTAACAATGACAGGTGCTTAGTTGCTAAAAACGATGAGAGTTGGCTTTGGCACATAAGGCTCGGACACGCCAACATGGATACCATCTCTCGTCTTGCTACCAAGAAGCTCGTAAGAGGACTCCCAAGTATCCCGTTCAAAAAGGATATGGTGTGTGAAGAATGAGAGAAGAGTAAGTTAACAAAGTCATCCTTCAAATCAATCAACTCTGTGAGTACTTCTAGACCTCTTCAACTTATCCATATGGATCTTTTTGGTCCTAGTAGAGTTGCTAGCCTTGGAGGCAAGCTTTATGCTTTTGTTTTAATTGATGATTTTTCGAGATTTACTTGGGTTATTTTTCTTGCTTGCAAAAGTGATACTTTTCGTGAATTTGGTGCCTTTTGTAAACGTGTTCAAAATGAGAAATGTTTTTCTATTAACAAAATTAGAAGTGATCATGGAGGAGAATTTGATAATGCCGATTTCAAAAGATTTTGTGAAAAGAATGGTTTTGGACATGATTTTGCTTGTCCACGAACTCCTCAACAAAATGGTGTTGTGGAGAGAAAGAATAGAACCCTTGGCGATATGGCCCGGGTTATGTTAAACCAATATAAGCTCCCCCAATATTTTTGGGCGGAAGCCGTTAATACGACATGTCATGTTATAAATAGGGTCTTGATTAAACCTATTTCTAAGAAGACTACTTATGAGCTTTGATTTGACAAAATTCTCTCTATTGAATATTTTAAAGTTTTTGGTTGTAATTGTTTTATTTTGAATACCAAGGATAACCTAGGCAAATTTGAAGAAAAAGCCTATGAAGGAATATTCCTTGGATACTCTACTCATAGTAAAGGTTTTCGTATTTTTAATAAAAGAAGTCTTGTTGTCGAAGAGTTAATCAATGTCTCTTTTAATGAACTTAACTCTTCTACATTCTCCTCTTCCGAGGATATTGATGACATCTCGTTTGGGTTGGAGAACTCCTCTATTGAAGATCGTCTTTCTTCATCTAACAATGAAGTTGCGACTCCATCAAAAGAGTCTCCTCCTCTCGAGCCTCCTCAAAAGGATCTCCCAAAAGAATGGAGATTTGTCACCAATCATCCTAAGGAGCTTATCATTGGGGATCCTTCCTCCAGTGTTAGCACTAGATCCGCCACTCGTGATCTTTGTGCTAACGTGGCTTTTATCTCTCAAATAGAGCCTAAAAATGTTAATGATGTTTTTTTTGATGAATTTTGGATAATAGCTATGCAAGAGGAGTTAAATCAATTTGAGCGAAACAAGGTTTGGGAACTTGTCCCAAAACCTAGCAATCACCCCATTATTGGAACAAAATGGGTGTTTCGTAACAAACTTAATGAAGATGGGTTAGTGACTCGTAACAAGGCCCGATTGGTTGCTCAAGGCTATAACCAAGAGGAAGGCATTGACTACGACGAAACCTATGCTCCGGTTGCACGTTTTGAATCCATTCGTATGCTTTGTGCTTTTGCTTGTTTTAATGACTTTAAGCTTTTTCAAATGGATGTTAAGAGTGCTTTTCTGAATGGTATTATTAAAGAGGAAGTTTATGTTAAACAACCTCCCGGCTTTGAAGATTTTCAATTTCCTAATCACGTGTTCAAACTTCACAAAGCCCTTTATGGCCTCAAACAAGCTCCCCGTGCTTGGTATGAGTGGCTTAGCTCCTTTCTTATTTCTCACAATTTTTCAAAGGAAAAAGTCGACACCACACTTTTTATCAAATCCTATGATGGGACTCTTTTATTGGTTCAAATTTATGTCGATGACATTATCTTTAGTTTTACTAACAATACACTTTGCGTAGAATTTGCTAAAGTTATGCAGAAAAAATTTGAAATGAGCATGATGGGTGAACTTTCATTCTTTTTGGGCTTACAAATCAAACAAGGACCCAAAGGGACCTTCATCAATCAAGCAAAATACACAAAGGATCTCCTCAAGCGTTTTGAACTTGACTCATCCAAATCAATGAGGACTCCTATGGCAACAACGACAAAGCTTGACAATGATGAAGATGGTACATCCGTCGACATTCGTAAGTATCGAGGTATGATCGGTCATTTACTTTATCTTACTGTTAGCCGTCCCGACATTATGTTTAGTGTATGTCTTTGTGCTCGATATCAAGCAAATCCCAAAGAATCTCACTTATGTGCCGTAAAACATATTTTTCGGTATCTCAAGGGCACCATTAACTTGGGGCTATGGTATCCAAAATCCTCATCCTTTGAGCTTCGCGGTTTCTCGGATACGGATTTTGCCGGATGCAAACTTGACCGAAAAAGCACTAGCGGCACATGTCACTTCTTGGGTAAATCCTTGAATCATGGTTTAGCAAGAAACAAAACTCCGTCGCTCTTTCTACCACCGAAGCTGAATACATAGCGGCAGGGTGTTGTTGTGCACAAATCCTTTGGATGACACAGACACTAGTAGATTATGGTTTTTCTTCTTCATGCATCCTTATTAAATGTGATAATACTAGCTCCATTAATCTCACGAAAACCCGATTTGTCACTCTCGCACAAAATACATTGAAATAAGACATCACTTTCTACGGGATCATCAACTGAAGGGTGATATTTGTCTTGAATTTATTGACACCACTCATCAACATGCTGATATTTTTACCAAACCTCTCTCTGAAGATCGATTCACTTTTATTTGTCGAGAAATTGGCCTCCTCGATATCTCTATTTGACATCTTTCTGTCTTCCACGGATTTTTCGGAGGATTTCCGCAATCATCCGCCGGATTTTCCGTTCAATTCCAGCAGCTTTCTGACTAACAAGTTCGGAAAATCCGCCGGATTACCGCTGAACTCCGATGGATTATCCGCATTTATTGATCTCCGCCAAACCCGGCCGCGAACGTCTATCACATTAATTAGATGTGACCCACCACCTACCCGCATTTAATTCAATCTTATCTTCTTTCGGATATTCCGCCGGATTTCCGTATAAATCTGCCGGATTTTTCGTTTTCGCGGTACAGGCACAGAAACCGAAGCGTCGGCTGCCTTCCAATCCGTTCCCTTCCTCTCTATCCGTTCCCAACCATTATAACCCCTCATTAACACCTCTTCACCCACTATAAACTTCTTCCCCTCTCCTTCCATCCTTCCAATCTTCCCCAAATCCCTCTCACTCTCTCTTCCTCCATGGCTTCTCATACCAAGCGTCAACGCCATGACGGGACCTCCTCCTCCGCTCAGCCTCCTTCCCTTGCTGTGTTTGTTCCTCCTCCCATGCAAGGCTACAATCCACTCATCTTCAAGTCGGCTTCCCATTCCCGGGAATGGTTCTCCTTCTACCATAAAGCTCCAGTCTGCTCCGGGAAACCCATCTCATGGATCAACTTCAAAGACCATCGAGATTACTTCCGCTTTTCCCGCATCGATGCCCTCCTCGAGCGTCAGGTTGACTACTATCCACATGCCATCCGCATGTTCTACTGCAATCTTGTTCCCGCCAAGGAAGGTCCTGAGTTCGAGACTAAGGTTGGTGGCGTGAAGATCACCGTCACTGCCGCATCCTTGGCCACCATCCTTGGTCTTGATGAATGCAAGGTACATCGTTCCCTTCCGGGCACCATCGACCACATCTGCTTCTCTCCTGACATGTCTATTGAGGAGTTCCTTTTCAACATCTGCGGGGGCTCTCTTGTTCAGCGCCCGGAGGACAAGGATCTTAGTCCATTTTTCCATGACATGCATCTCATCCTCTGCCACACTCTGACCCCGAAGTCTGGGAATATGGACAGCATGACTGCTGAAGAACTCATCTGCATGTACTATCTGGTTGCCAGACAACCCTTCTCACTGGCCAAATCCATTATCTACACCATGATGCTCATCAGGGAATCTCCTCATCATTCCCTACTCTTTGGCATGTACATCACCATGATCCTTGAAGCAAATGGTGTTGACCTCACTCACTGCCCGATTGGTGATCCTCGTCCCTCCCCTCTTGCCAAATCGAAGGGACGTGCTCGTGCGGGTCCTGCTGTTGCCCCTACTACTGCTCCTGCTGCTGTTGCCGGTGGACCTGCATCTCCTCCGGCGACTCTTCTCACTCATGACGTTCGTCGCTACATTGATCGCAAGTTTGCCAATCTCTCTCTTTCTACCCATGAGCGTATTCAGGCCAATACTCGGGGACTCGGCACTCTTATCCACCATGGCTTTATGGACCAGGCCTACTATATTCAGCGCATGTTTGAGGAGCACACTCCCTTTCTCAATCCTAACACTCCTCATCCTGATTTTCCGGGCCTCGCTTCACTGATCCTAACGTCTATGGTTTCATGTACCCGGATGGCGTCGACCCTTATGGTGCCTTCACCACTGCTCCCGGGGATGATGAAGATCAGGAGGCCGGCCTATCTCATGCGCCTGACAGTTGATGATGCCTTATTTAGTCTTTTTTGTGTGGTCCTTCGGGGACTTTTCGTATGTGTTCTCTGCTGTCCTACGGGACTTTTAAAATCTGCTTTTAGTTGTGTGTTTTATTGGGCTTTCATAGCCTCGTTATTGTACCCTTACTTTTATTAAATGAAAGTTATATTTTGCTTTTCTGTTTAGTATATTTTCTATCTTTTTCTCACCATCTTTGATTAACTGACAAAGGGGGAGAAATCGTGTTGAGGGGGAGATCCTTAATTACGGGGGGAGCTACTTTCTTTATTCTTATTGTTTGTCAATTATCAAAATGGGAGAGTTTGTTGGCACATCGATTTTGATCATTGTTCACAATAACCCTTGTACGTCTTTAGTTTGTTCTTTTCACATACAAGAATAGAAGAAAGGAATCTCCATTCCATGACGCTTATCAAAGACCTTGGAGCTCTGCAATTCTCCTATATCAAGATGATGTTATACAACAACAAAGAGAAATGCCAAAGACTATGAAGTAGACCATGCAAAAAGATCCAGCTTGGAGACTACATAGAAGACGGTTCTTATCCTTATTCTTTTCCTGAGTCTGTAAATGTCTAGGAAATCTTTGTACGTACTTTGTTAGGATGACAATGTTAAAGAAAGAAATGGTGGAATAGTCATTCAAAGGAGGCGGAAAATCCGCCGGATTTCCGGGCAAATCCGTCGGATAATCCGATCACTCACAGCAAGTTAGTGAGCCAATGATCGGATCATCCGACGGACATCCGCGAAAATCCGCCGGATAATCCGATCGCTCATAACAAGTCAGTGAGCCAATGTTCGGATAATCCGACGGACATCCGCATAAATTCGCCGGATAATCCGATCGCTCACAACAAGTCAGTGAGCCAATGTTCGGATAATCCGACGGACATCCGCATAAATCCGCCGGATAATCCGATCGCTCACAGCAAGTTAGTGAGCCATATGTTCGGATAATCCGACGGACATCCGCGAAAGTCCGATGGATAATTCGAGCCTCTCACAGCAAGTCTGTAAGCTATTGTTCGGATCATCCGCCGGATTTTTGCTGAAATTCGACGGATAATCCGCTTGACTTATTTGCAACTTTTGAATTCAAATCCAACGACAGCTGGCAAGTGCATTTAATGCATCTAACGGCTCTTTTTATGACCGTTACTGTTGACCGGATAATCCGACGGATTTTCGCTGAAATCTGGCGGATAATCCGGTTGACGGCTGAATTGCCTTTATGACTTTGGATT
Organism: Iris pallida; assembly: GCA_029216955.1. Classification (NCBI taxonomy): domain Eukaryota; kingdom Viridiplantae; phylum Streptophyta; class Magnoliopsida; order Asparagales; family Iridaceae; genus Iris; species Iris pallida. The sequence goes on along the minus strand of JANAVB010026199.1, from coordinate 22,101,999 downwards.
TGTATAAAAGGAGCTTTAGTCCCTCATCTTAAAGGCTATCTCTTACAAGCTTTAAATTTTCTCAACCACAAAAGAGCTTCACCATTAATACCCCACCAAGCTTTCAAATTATCATCCTCTCCCAAAGTGCTAGAGTATTTGCGAGTTGTAATCTTCGATCTTCACGTGTTAGAAGATCAACAAGTTCTCTTCTCATTTGTTTGAAGTTGGCGAGCCTTCGTAAGAAAACTCGTGTGTTGAAGTTGGCGAGTCTTCGGATCCAAACTCGTGTTGAAGTTGGCGAGTTCTTCGGATCCAAACTCGTGTGTACTATTTGATTAAATAGTAGATTTAAGCCGGAGAGAGTTCCGGGACTGGATTGCCTCAAGCGAGGATACCAGGATACATCTTGTGTTTGATCTTCCTACTCTTTACTTTTATTTGTCATATATTGCTTCTGTTGCTCTAGTTAATTTTATTTTCCTATTTACCCCCCCTCTAGGGTTCTACATATGTCTCAGAATACAGCAGAACACATGACGTAGCACAACGAAGAACGCACAAAGGATGATGGAGAATTGTCACATCCTTTGGATGGAGAGGCGTGGAAATATTTCGATTTTCGTCATCCAGATTTTGCTGCAGAGCCTAGAAATGTACGCATGGGGCTATGTTTTGATGGCTTCGCCCCTTTCGGGCAGTCGGGATCTCAATAGTCCTGCTGGCCGATCATTCTGACCCCTTACAATCTGCCGCCATGGATGTGTATGAAGACACCTTATATGTTCTTGACAGCTATCATATCGGGTTCTAAAAATCCGACGAAGAATATCGATATATATTTACAGCCGTTGGTGGATGAGCTGAAACAGCTGTGGGAGATCGGCATCGCGACCTATGATATTTCCAGGAAACAGAACTTTCAGATGAGAGCTTCACTGATGTGGACAATCAATGATTTTCCCGCATACGGTATGCTGTCGGGATGGAGTACTCACGGCACCATGTCTTGTCCGATATGCATGCAAAATAGTAAGGCGTTCCGCCTTAAGCATGGAGGAAAAACTTCTTTCTTTGATTGTCATCGTCAATTTCTGCCCGCGAGTCATCCTTGGAGAAAGAACAAGGACGCGTTCAGAGCTGAAAAACAAGAATTTTCTCATCCGCCTGCTAGATTGCCGGGATACGATATTTGGGAAGATGTAAAGGACTTGCCCACTGTAATGGAAGATCCATCGAGCAATCGTGTCGATGGGTTCGGATAAACCCATAACTGGACCAAACAGAGTATCTTCTGGGACTTGCCTTATTGGAAAGATAATCTAATAAGGCATAATCTTTATGTTATGCATATCGAAAAGAATGTGTTCGATAATGTCTTCAATACCGTCATGGATATTAAAGGAAAGACGAATGACAATCCAAAAGCAAGACAAGACATTGCCGAGATATGCAAGCGTCTTTATCTGAACTTGATGCAAAGAGGAGCTGATGGACAAATAACAAAGCCGATAGCACAATACACATTGAGCAAGGAAGATAGATTAATAATCTGCAAGTGGGTATCTGCTTTAAGATTTCCCGACGACTATGTGTCGAATTTGTTTAGATGCGTTGATCTCAATAAACGCAAGCTAACGGGAATGAAGAGTCATGACTGCCACGTGTTTATGGAAAGATTACTGTCCATTTCCCCAGAGTACCCCCATACTCGATTCCATCCGGTTACTGGGGAGTACATGTGCGGACCCGCGGATCCTCCGACGGCACCAGAGAGGCCGAGAGGCGAGTTCCGACGAGAGGTATGGCCCGTAGGGACCTCGTAAGTAAATTTAAGATAATTTATTAATTTTTTTTCATTTATTCAAGTTAATAATCCAGTCGTTTCTTCTTTGTAGGTTTTTTCCGTTTAATGTTGCCAGGGCTCTTGGAGAAATTATCAGGGCTAACTTCCATAGTCCCTACTCAACTTTTCGTTGGTGCCCCCAAACTTGAAGTACGTCTGGCTCGACGAGTTGAGGGTATATATCTATATCTTCTAGTTAATTATTAGTTACTCTTTAATCAACCATTTTTTAAATTACGTGATAATTGAATTTGTATGTTAGACGACGTACTGGTGGCCCCCCCATCGCGAGGACGCGATCCGCAGGACCTACAGAAGCGCTGCCTCGAAGAAGATACGAGATATGATTCATGACCTAAAAATGGGGCAGACGAGACCGAATTGGATCCGACATGACTATTATAAGGACCTCTTAGATATGATGAATACTCCTGCGTACAAGGAGAAATCGGAGAAGGCGAAGGCGAACCGACGGGCCACGGGGCTTCATACGGGGGATCAAGGCCCCACGCAGCGACGCATGCAGATCTGGTGAGATACCGTAAATTTATTTCACTATCGAATTAGGTATTATTAATATACGGAGTTAATTAAGTTCTACGAAAATTTCGTATGCAGACCCAATGGACGGTGAAGAAGGGAAGGGCGCCAGAATCGGTCACCATGCACGATGTGTTCCAGCATACGCACAAGAGACGGAAGGACGGGAGCTTCGTCGACGAGAGGGCCAAGGAGACTGATGTAAGTACTTATATTTATGAGATTTACGTTAGAATTAAAAGTATTCGGACTGTAACTTAGGTAAACTTAGGATTCACACTTAGCTTAGTGAAACATAGGATTTAGATTACAACTTAGGTAAATCTTATAATAAAAACACATTCATTTGATAGGCTGCGTATCGTGAGGCCCTTAGTCGGGTTCAGTTAACTGACACCGAGGATGTCAGTGAAACGACGCCCGTCCGGACGCCCTCTTCTTTGGCCGCTCGAAACGACTTGTTCGTAGATACCGTCGGCAGCTTTAAAAAAGGGCTCCTGTACGGAGTCGGCTCCCTAGGGCCGTTGCACATGGCGACTTAGAGATTTTCACCGACACCGTCTCCTCCCGCGGCCCCGGCAGACGATGATGTTAGGTCGCAGCTTACGCAGCTGCACGAGACGGTATCGTCCTTGCGGGAGCAAATTGCCACATACTTTCCGCCTCCGTCTGCTGCTGCCGGTTCGTCTGCTGCTGGTGTCAGTCCGTCTTCTACTGGTGCTGGTCCGTCGACTGCTGTTCCCGGTCCTTCTTCCGTCGGTCATCTTTCTTTCGACCCTGCTGCCCCTCTGGTACCGCCTCCGATTGTGACGGCACTCCTTGATCTCATGTCGCCAGAGCAGCTGCGTCGAATTCCGAGCACTGTCTTCGAAGGCTTGTCGCCGTACCTGGTGGAGCAGTATATTCGTCGGGCGCAGGAGGGATTACCACCACCGGACAATCGAACTCCTCCTCCTCCTTGTAGTATTGTATAAGAAAATTTGAAATATTTGTGTGAATTTTGGAATATTTGTGGGAATTTCGGATTATAACGACGGATATTAGTTTATGATTTCAGAATATTTGTGATAATTTTATATTGGTTTGGTTTGGTCTATGTGATTTTTGGATAATTGGTGTGCATTAAATTCGTATTTGCATATTTGGTCTAAGTGATTCTTGGATAATTGGTGTGCATTATATATTTGGTCTATGTGATTGTTGGGTAATTGGTGTGCGTTATATATTGGTTTGGTTTATGCATATTTGTGTGAACAGGGAAAGCTCTGCATTTTTTTCAAAAAAATCTCAGTTAGCGACGGACTAGTGACCGCTTAGCGACGGATGTTTTCAGTTTCCGACTACTTTTCGACAGAATATTCGTCGCTACCTGGAGAATTGAAACTGTTTCCAGTTAGCGACGGGTGGTCCACGGATTCGCGTCGGACAATCCGTCGCCAAGGTTCTGGAAATACCTAGTTCGACGGAATAGCGACGGAACATCCGTCGCCAAGGTTCTGAAAATGTATGATATTTTCAGAACCATGGCGACGGATTATCCGCCACAAGTCAGTCGCTACGTCGACGGATGAGCGACGGACTCGCGACGACATATCCGTCGCCATGGTTCTGGAAATGTTAAGCATTTCCAGAACATGATCGACGGATTATCCGTTAGGATTCCGTCGCTAATCCGTCCTTTGTTAGCGACGGCGATCGACGGAATAGCGACGGAATGATACACTCTGATATGCTGTTACGACGGTTTACCGACGGACCATTCCGTCGCTAGTGTCTACACAGTTCAGTATTTAATACTTGAAATCGGTGAAAGACCGTCGAAAAGTCGTCGCTAATGCATCGTATTGTGACGACGAAAAGTCGTCGCTAATGCATCGTATTGTGACGACGAAAAGTCGTCGCTATTCCGTTGCTTGACGACTACTTAGCGACGGAGCTTTATTAGCGACGAGCTGATTGCCGACGGATTATTTTGACCAAGATCCGTCAGTAATCGATCGCTAATACTGATTGCCGACGGATGGGCGACGGATCTGGCCGTCGCTAAATCGACATACTTTGGTAGTGCCAGCTAGGCGGCGAGATCTCAGGCGACGGCAGCGATGGTCAGATCCAGATCTAAAGAGAACGACACTCGGCGGGTCTGATGGCGAGTCACGGCAGCAGCACAGTCGCGGTGGCTCGGCTGAGTGTCGGTGGAGTTCGATCCGACAGAGATGATCGACTAGATCTAGGTCGATCCGGCGGCGCTGGAGGTCGATTTGGATGCGGCTCCATGTCGTTGGCTGGAAATGGTCTTGGCACGACGAGATCGGCCGGACAAAGCAGTCGCCGAGGAAATCACCGGCGCGGCATGGCGGTGGTCCGGCAGGTGAGTCGAGGCTCAGATCCGCGGCAGAAACTTCGAGGAGGCGGTGGCATGGTTGTCCCGAGATCCAATGGCGTCTGGCTCCGGCGGTGGGTCGGCAGATCGGTTGTGCCCCGTGTCTGACTTCATGCTCGGCAAGATGAGGACCGGTGGCTGGTTCGGGAGAACTCCGACGAGTTTGCGACGGTTGACGGTGATGCGCGGCCGGGGTCGGTCGAGAACGGCAGTGATAGTGGGGGTGATGGGAAAATGTGTCAGTGGTAGTGATGGGACTGTGCTGTCAGAACTTTGTAATTCGTGTAATTATTTATAATAAAATATTGGGTGTTCTCCAAGAATAGTACAGTGGCAGTGTGGTAATAAGGAGTAGATCTGGGGGGATAGAACTAGTCCAATAACAGAATTGAAACTGACTAACAGAATTAGTTAGACAATAACTAATTAAATAATAGAAATTAGTCCTAATTGATTAATAGCTAATCAACTAAATCCATCTGTTATTTCTCCAAAAGTACTATAATTAAAATTTATTAACAAATAATCAATCAATATATAATTAAAATTAAAATACTCATGAACATAACATTTTTAATAAAATATTGACCAAGTCTTTAGCTAAAGTAAAGATTAAATAATCAAAAATAATTGCGAGGCAATCAATAAAATTAGAACTAAGAATAAAGCCACAAAAAAAACTTATCAGCCATCTCCTACTCAGTAAACAGAAGCAAAAACCTTTGAATGGATAACCACTCTTATCAATTAAAGAATCAAAATAACAATTTAAGTAAAACCAGTAATAATAAAATTTTAGTAAACAAAGTTGAAATTAATTTATTTTCAAACATGAACCTATTATCCGAGAAAATATATTACATTAAAATAGAAAATTCAGGAATTGAATTAAAAATACACATGAATAGATTTAGGGAGTTACAGACATGATTTCTAGAGCTGCTAATAGAAGATTTAATGATGGAGAGGGGTAGTTGCTATGTGTTCATATCAGATAAGTAGAAAGAGATAGAACATACCCTTAAGGACCCGATTCCAGATGCAGAACACAGACACTGTGTTCGACACTTGTACAACAATTTTAATAGGTCATACTCAGGTTTGACATTGAAGAATATGTTGTGGGCAGCTGCCAGGGCAACATCAGTGCCATGGTTTAATTTGAAGATGGAAGAGCTGGAGCATGAGAATGGTAAAGCACATGGTAGGCTGAAGGCTAAACCAGCACAACATTGGAGCATATCACACTTCAGCCTAAATCCAAAGTGTGATATATTGCTGAACAATTTGTGTAAAGTTTTCAATGCTTCACTTGTGAAGTCAAGGCATAAACCAATTCTAACCATGTTAGAAATGATAAGGATGAATGTCATGATTAGAATAGCAAATAGACAGATATCTGTGACTAAATGGAAGAGTGTGGTTGGACCAAGGATACAAAAGATTCTAGAAAAGAATGGTGTGTGGGCAATGGATTACATTGTCAATGTGGCAGGGGACATGCTTTTCCAAGTTGATTCCCCAAACAGTAACTTTGCAGTTGATTTAGCAAGACAAACTTGGTCATGTAGAAGATGGCTATTATCTAGACTACCTTATGCACATAGCTTCTTGTCACAAGTTGGGGCATGATCCAACCATGTATGTGCACAGATTTTATAAAAAGGAGTCATATGTAGCTGCATATGCTCATCCAATACATCCAGTTCCAAGTCCTGACCAATGGGATGTTGAGAGGGATTATCCCATTACATTGCCTTTAGAGAAGGTTCAACCTGGACGACCAAAGAAAAAAGGCTCAGAGAACCCGGTGAAGGACTGGAACCACCTGCCCCAAATGCAACATCCATTCCAAGAAATTATCACATCAGGCCTGGGAGGTGCTCCATATGTTTAACTGCCGGCCACAACAACAAAAAACTGCTCATTGAAGCAAACTGAGGTATGTATGCTAGTTATGTACATTAACTGGTGTTTGTATGCTTATGGTAGTGTGGTTTAATTGTATTTTTGCTTTTAAAGGTTTACCTAAATTGAGAGGCATGCCAGAACATGGATGATATTGGTGCGCATAATGTGATTAATATGGTGAACAACAATGTGCAACTAACCCAACGAGCTAGGCCAAAATATAAGGTGAGTAATTTGCCCTCTTTGGTTTTATGTTTTTTGGTACCTTGCATTGTTAAAGGTTATGCAATTTGAGTGTTTAATGTTTGTGGCTTTAGGTACGGAGAAGGGTTCAACCAACTGAACCCCACTAATGCCAACTCAGCAAACCCAACCCTCACACTCAATCCAGACACCTCTACCACAGTCATCTCAGCCGTCCCAACCGATCCAAGCAATTCCACCAGTGACATCTCAACCATTCCAGGCACCAAGGAGAACTAGTTTTAGATAGAAGTCTCGGCCAAAGGGGGACCGAAACAAAGGTTCAATGCAACGAGGAAAGGCTTATAGGTCAAAAACATATGACAAATAGAAGGTCACATTCATTTGGATGAAGTGATCATTTTTTTTTTGGGCGTTGACAGATACTTTTGTTTCATATATTTTGTGTTGAAAGATAGGGGCTTAGAGATACTTTTGTTTAATATGTTTTGGGGTTGACAGATTTGGCTGAAGTGTAGTATTTTATTTTGAAGTCGATTTATGCTTATGTTAATGTATTAAGTCAAAAAAAAAAAAAAATGTATTAAGTCATTGGAAACAAGATCATTTGATGCTTCAGTTAATGTAAGCTTTTTCTTTCAAAATAGGGTTCATAAACATGACTTTAAATGTCATGTCTGTTAATGCAGTGTGTTCATTCAAAACATGTCTTTACAATGTAAATGTGCATCGGTCACTCAAAACATGTCATTCAAAAGTTTTTCACAAAGTCATAAGAATTTTTTTTCAAAACCCACAGCATTAGAAGCAACATACATGCTGCTATAGCAACCTGCCCAAGTGAAAATCCTACCTTTAGTAAAAAAAAAAACTTCATGAAAAGACATATTTACTTTTGTTTTTGTCTTCTAAAAGAATGTGGCAGCGGGAAAGGACAAAGAGGGTTGGATTAGGGTGTTATGACAAAAATAATCCTGAGAAATAAGTCATGTGACTACAACATGTCTATTTCTAACGGTTTTCATCCAAAAGTACTAACGAAATTTAGTTTAGGCGCCTTTTAAACCAAACTACAAAGTTTAGGTATCAAATTAACCCAAAAAAGGTTTGATCACCAAAATGGCAAACACTACATTCTTCGGACATTATTTGGGTAATTAACTCTTTTGAAAAAAAGTAAATATAGAAAGGGTTGTGTTTGTATGAGAATAATAGAAAATGATAAAATAAGATTTGGTTGCAAAGATTGTGTGATAAAAAATTAATGTGGAAAAAGTAATAATTGTTTGAAGGGATATTAGATATCGTAGAATAGTATTTTTCTTCACTTCATTTCATCATATGGCAAGGGCCATATATATAGGGATAAGGGGCAACCCAAGGGTCACGAGTTACATGATCCCAAGGGTCATGTGTAACTCATGACATAATGGTGAATAGTAAGGGTTTCACAACACTCTCCCTTATTCATCCATTTCCTTGGATCCACTTATGAAATACTTCATGATTCAATAAGCTAATGGGGATGGATACTGCTGGATCCAGAGTAAACTTGGTTTGCCTCATTAAAACCTTGGCTGTGAAAAACCCAGTGGGAAAAAACCATCAGTCCTAAGGAAAAAGAGTACAATCCTATAGTTTTGCTCCTCCTGATCTATACAAGCTTCAGGCTTGCAGGTCTTTTAGTTGCCTCATCCCTATTCCTCTTACAAGTTTTACAAAAGTACATCGTGGCAGTGTTTTGGTAAACAAATCTGCTAAGTTATTACAAGATTGAATTTGTTGTATTTTGACTTGTTCCTTCTCTTGAAGGTCGTGCGTCCAGAAGAATTTGGGAGATATGTGCTTCGTCTTGTCATTCTTTATGTATCCTTTCTGAAGTTGAGCTACACATGCTGCATTATCTTCAAAAAGGGTAGTAGGCTCAAGTTCACCAGTCTTCAGGCCAGTAGATGCCAAAATGTGCTGAATGACGGGGCGAAGCCAAACACACTCCTTGCTTGTTTTATGGATTGCCAGGAGTTCAGAATGGTTGGATGAGATAGCCACACTGGTCTGTTTGACGGACCTCCAGGAGATAGCCGTACCACCGAAAGTAAACACAAATTCAGTTTGTGATTTCTCTGTGTGGGGATCTGATCTATAACCTGCATCTGAATAACCAAGTAAAGTAGAAGACCCACTATTTGGATAATATAGTCCTAGGTCTATAGACCCTTGGAGGTAGCGCAGAAGATGCTTCACTCCATTCTAGTGGCGCTTTGTGGGCGCTGCACTATATCTGGCTAATAAGTTAACTGAAAACGCTATATCAGGACGCGTACAGTTAGCTATATAGAGTAGTGCCCCAATGGCACTTAGGTAAGGTACTTTAGGACCTAATAATTCCTTCCCCTCTTCCTGTGGACAGAAAGGGTCCTTCTTTACGTCCAATGATCGAACGACCATTGGTGTACTAAGGGGATGGCATTTATCCATGTGGAATTGTTTAAGTAATCTACGTGTATATGTAGATTGGTGTAACAGGATACCACCCTTTAGGTGTTCGATCTGTAAGCCAAGACAATACTTTGTTTTTCCTAGGTCTTTCATTTCAAAAGTTGTCTTAAGGCTTTCAGATATCTCAGTGATCTCTGCAGGAGATCCAATAAGATTTAAATCGTCGACATAAACGGCGACTATAACAAATCCTGTTACCGATCTTTTTATAAAGATACACGGACAGACTTTATCATTAGTAAATCCTTGCGTAGCAAGAATCTCACTTAGTCTGTTATACCACATTTTTTCTGATTGTTTAAGACCGTACAATGATCTTTGTAACCTTACAGAATAGGTGTCCCGAGGTCTATATGTTTTCTCTGGTGAAATTTTATATCCTTCAGGGAGTTTCATGTAGATATCTTTATCTATATTGCCATAAAGATATGCAGTCACAACGTCCATGAGCTGCATTTCTAGGCTTTTCAGAGAAGAGAGGCTGATCAGGAATCTGAAGGTATTCCCATCCATGACCGGAGAATATGTTTCTTCATAATCTATTCCCGGTTTCTGGGAGAAACCTTGTGCTACAAGGCGTGCTTTGTAGCGCACAACTATGTTGTGTTCATTTCTTTTTCTTGTGAAGATCCATTTATATCCCACAGGTTTTACACCTTCAGGTGTTTGGACTACTGGTCCAAAGACTTCGCGTTTCAAGAGCGAGTCCAGCTCTACTCCTATCGCTTCGTTCCACTTTGGCCAATCGCCTCTGCGTTTACATTCCGCTAGAGACCGTGGATCGATGTCATCGTCATTTTCAGTGACGTGAACGGCAATATTGAACGAAAAATTATCGTCATCGACTGTGCTTTTTCTGTTCAGTACCTCTCCAGTGCGTACATAATTTAATGATATTTCTCCTGTTTGTTCCTCTTCAGGGGAAACTAGGAGGGAAGAGGTAGCTGATCTGAGCTCAGCATCCTGTGTTGGGATCTTCTTAATTTCTCCAGGGTTTTTTCTTTTACGAGGGACTTTGTCTCTCGAACCTGGTGGGCGTCCTCTTTTTAATTGAGGTATTGCTATTTCTGCTGCCGGCGGATTGCATCCATCTTTGGGGATGTCAATCCTAGCTGGCGTGTTGGCAGCAGGGACGTGTGATTTAACAATTTTCTGGTTGTCAGTAAATGTATCCGGAAGTAGATTTACAGTGTTCTGAAGATGTAATATCTTCAGGATCTCATCTTCATATTGACTTGTACGCGGATCAAAATGAGACAAAGTTTTTGTGTCCCAAGAAATTGTCTTAGAAGCTTCTGGCTTCTTAGACTGTGTGCCCAGTTTAGGAAATAATCCTTCATCAAACTCACAATCATCAAGACGTGCCTTAAATACGTCACCCGTCAGGAGTTCTAGGTATCTAATTATAGAGGGTGAGTCAAACCCAACATAGATACCTAATCGACGTTGTGGACCCATTTTGGTCCTCTATGGGGGAGCAATGGGGACGTAAACAGCACAACCAAAAACTCTCAAATGAGAGATATTTGGAGGTGAACCATAAGCGAGCTGCATCGGAGATAGAATATGACCTCCAGAAGGCCGTATTCTAATAAGTGATGTGGCATGCAATATAGCATGACCCCAAGCTTCCACAGTCAACTGTGACTACATCAACAATGGACGAGCAATCCATTATAATCTCTTAATAAGAGATTCTGCTAACCCGTTCTGGGTGTGAACATGAGCTACAGGATGTTCAACTTCGATGCCAGTTGCTTGGCAATAGTCTTGAAAGTCCTGTGAAGTAAATTCACCCGCATTATCAAGTCTTAATTTTTTGATATGGTTATCGGGGAAATGAGCCCGTAACTTAATTATTTGTGCCAATAGCTTAGAAAAAGCTAAGTTGCGGGTGGACAAAAGGCACACATAAGACCATTTAGTAGATGCATCGATATGTACCATAAAGTACCTAAATGGACCACTTGCGGGGTGAATAGGTCCACAAATGTCTCCATGAATTCTCTCTAAGAAGCTAGGAGACTCTAGTCCCACTTTCAAAAGGGATGGTCACGTTATAATTTTGTCTTGAAAATAAGGTAGACACGAGTAATCATACTTCTGAAGAATCTTCAGGTTCTGCAGGTTGTGTCCACTGCATTGGCTTATAATTCGTTTCATCATAGCTGATCCTTGGTGACCCTGTATATTATGCCAAAGTTTAAATTTTGGCGATGAATGACACTTCTGGTGCACAATCATGTTAGCTTCCGTTGATTGAATATGAGTATGATAGAGACCCGACGGGAGTCCCTTGAATCGTTCTAAGATAGTTTTTGAACCATCTTTTAGACGAGTAACATACAAATATTCTGCCTCATTTATTTCATTTGTTTCTAAGTGATATCCGTTTAAACGAATGTCCTTGAAACTTATGAGGTTCCTACTTGATTTACGAGAGAATAGTGCATCTTTTATTATTAGTCTTGTTTTATTTGGGAGCAATATAATTGCTTCACCAGATCCTTCTATTATGTTTGATAGTCCTGATATCGTAATAACGGGACCGTCATAATCATATAAGCTATAAAAATAGCTTTTTTCTCGAAGGATTGTGTGCGTCGAGGCGCTGTCCAAAAGGCATTCACACTTCATCTATAGATCTATAAAAAAATAACAACAAACCATCGTAATTAAAACAACGGTTTTGAAATACAATTTTTGTTTAAAAAAATTCTCTTATATCGATCGATGGGCCGATATAGAGAGGTCAATAAGTTGCTTGCAAAAATGCATAATTTATAAATACAATTTGAGCAAAAAATAATATTCGGTCATATCCTTTCGGTAGCTCTACGTGAATATGACCAGGCGGAAAAATGAGGGAGCAAGGTCACCGGGGACCAATTAAATACCAAGCCTCAAGTTCTTTCTGACATTCTATCCAAATAGGTGAGCCTATTCGGAGAGACTTCGTAAAATTTTCTTTGTCAAATGTAAGAATAAATATCATTTTTCAAGAAACTTAAAAGAGAAGCATAATATGAAAATGCGGCAACAAGTTTTTAAAAACATAAAATAAGATAGTGGCTCTAGTCGAGTAGGTCGTCGTTCTCGAAGTCTTCCACCGAGAACTGAGTAGACGGCTGCTTTTCTACCAGATTTGTTTCAACTTGAGACTTCTGGCTCGCTTGATACAGATTTTGTAGATGTCGCGGGGTACGACAGTTTCTGGACCAGTGTCCAGTCATGCCACATTTGTGGCATTTGTCCTCCCAATTTTTCTTGGGAATGGACATCAGTTCTGTGGTCTTCTTCCACTTCTTCTTTGCCCCCACTTTTGCTGCTCTGGGGATGAAAGTTGTCTGGGGTGGACTTCTGGCCGGTCTTTTATGGACATTCTCCATGTTAGATCTGTCCTTATTTTTCTTCTGCTTCTTGGAAGAAAAATGAGCTTCTGGGAGAGGAGCTGAGCCTGCAGGGCGTAGGTTTTGAGTGGCCAAGAGAAGTTCTCTGTTTTCCTCTGCCATCATCAGGGTGGAGTGCAATTCAGAGTACTTTTTGAACTTTCGTTCACGGTACTGTTGCATGAGGATTCCTTCCTTCTCGTGGAAGGATGTATAAGTTTTTTCCAACATGCGATACTCCGAGACTTCTTCACCACACAACTTCAGGCGTGAGGTGATATTATGGAGAGCTGAGTTATACTCAGCTACGGACTTAAAGTCCTGAAGTCGAAGGTTTTCCCACTCATACCTTGCACGTGGGAGGATTACATCTTTTTGATGTTTATAGCGGTCCTCCAGTGCAGTCCACAATTCCTTTGGGTCTTCTACAGTGAGGTATTCGGCCTTCAGGGTCCGATCAATGTGTCTCCTGATGTAGATAATGGCTTTCGCCTTATCTATATCAGAGACGTTCGCTGTAGAAACAACCACAGCAGTGTCTGCTGTATTTTTCGTACCAGTGGCCGGAGCCGATGGAAGAGGAGTTAAAATTGTGGCTAATAAGCCCTGGGTACGTAAGTGGAACTTCAGGTCCACGTGCCAGCTCAAATAATTTTTTCCAGCAGCATCTAGTACTTCGAAATCGACACACTCGCTATTTTGGCCATTTTATCTATCATGTAAAAAACATGCATAAATTAAAATTAAATATTTATGCATAATCATAAATGTTACCGAGTTCATAAAAATACCACGGTGTCCAAAAGCTGCTGACGCTTTTTGAAAAACATTAGCAAAATCCAAACAAGGCCTACACTGCTAACGTACATCTAATATTAAAGATAACTTCTTCCGTTGTATTCTAACAATTAAATGCTCCCAGTTGTGAACTAGTGGGCATGCCAAGATTCTTATTGATGTTCAGAAACCATTCATCTATATTTGTATAGTGTTATCTATACCAGTAGCTAATATGTTTAGTTATAGATAAGTATCTATGTTGATGGAGATGGCAGGACAACATTTTTCGTGTCAGTGCAACATGGGTTTTAGTTTCTTTTATCCTTACTTTATTTGATGCTCGTGCTTTGATTGAAGAAACTATCTTCATCGAGCTCTACGAACCAAAGCAAAATGGATGTTTCATCCAATGATAAAACTATAGGTAAGGAGACTTACTGTAAGTTGCAGCGTCAATTAGCAATATAAAGAATATCACTCTTAGATTGATAGATATATATATTGCTAATTTTCATTCAAACAATTAATTTGTAAATTTTTTTTAAAGAAGTGTTACCAGCCTCTGGTCGGATCGACTAGGAAAAAAAAAAGGAAGGATGACGTCGAGATCTGGACGTCGATTCTCCTTGCTTCAGCAATCGTGCTGATAACGTGTTTGAAGGGATACTAGATATCGTAGAATAGTATTTTTCTTCACTTCATTTCATCATATGGCAAGGGCCATATATATAGGGATAAGGGTCAACCCAAGGGTCATGAGTTACATAACCCAAGGGTCATGAGTTACATGATCCCAAGGGTCATGTGTAACTCATGTCATAATGGTGAATAGTAAGGGTTTCACAACAATAATATAGATCTAGAATTGGGCTTCAAATTGAGACTTATTATTCTACAATATGATTTCCTACCTTCTGAATCTAGAAATTCTCAGGCCCACCCTATAGCTCATGTGGTTGGGTTGGACCTGAAAATCTAGAAATTAAAACCTAGGATAGGTTTTACTATTTTACAAATGAGCTCCTACATTCTAAATATAGAATCTAGAAAATGGGTTGGGTCTTACTAATGATGCTCTAAAAAGTAGGTTTCACCATAAACTTATTTCTGCCAAGAATATTTTTATCTATGTTTAGTAATAAAAATTGTTCATCTATACTATCTATACTACTATATAATGTGAAAAAATAAGTTTCACCGTGAAAATTTTTGTTCCAAAAATACCATCATCTATATTTACTAATTAAAACTGTTCATTAAATTTAATATGTCTAGTTATGTAATTACATATAGAAGAAGAGAAAAAAAAGGAGAAAAAATTAAGGAGACTTTTATTTGTTCTTCCCAACTATTATGAAATACGTGCAAGGCACGCGCATATATACTAATAATAAGGAAAAGTTCAAATGGACCGAGGAGGGAGACCGATGCTTAAACCGAGCTGCCACATGTCACCCTCCTATTGCCGGAGCAAAACAAATGACGCCAGCTCCCACTAACGTAGGCAAATAAAATTCGGGCAATCAGGACCGGACACATGGGGCTCGGTTTCAAAGTGAACCGCGGTCTGTGTATAATAATAATAATAATAATAAAATAATAAAATAATAAAATAATAATAATTATTATTATAGTGATATAAATTATATATTTATGAATAACTGTAACTAAGTGCCTTTATCTAGTTACAAAAGATCTCGTGCCAATAGGGTGAGCTTAATTTAGTTCGGTTTGAAAAAAAATTCGGTTCAGTTTTGGTTTTGAAAATGCTAAAATTCCTTATTTGGTTTCAGTTTTGGATTTTAATTTTGGTCCAAATCCGAAAACTGAATAATACTTATGCGATTATATAAATATCCTTAATTATATGCATATTCTATGACTAAAAATGTGTATATTTTAAAAAACAATAATTATTACATCCATGACTTTGTTGAAAAGTACATTAAAAAAATTAGTCCTCAACATGTGGTTCAAGTAGTGACGGACAACACATAAAATAATATGGTGGAGGCGGATTGTAGGATCATTGAGAACCTCTAGAGCGGGGTGAATAGAGTGTGTGTGTGTGTGTGTGTGTGTAGTGGAATAAATATCATAATTTAAAAACTATTTAATATGGCTAATCAAATTCAGGTAAGAGCAGATGAATATCAGTATATGAATTTGTCACTACCACTTTTCCGGATTAGGGTTATTTTTGACCAAATTCGACCAAATTAAAATTTTTCTATTTGTGGGCCACTAGCATGACAATTAACTCAAATTCTTAAATTAGAAATTTCTATTTAAGGTGGACCCTAGTCAAGGTTATTTATGGTGCAAGCATTAATTAGAGCCATACCACTTAGTTCCCTTTAAAACCTTCATAATGCTAATTGTCATGAAGAGTTTAGGGCTTAGCTAAACCCTATTTAAACCCCACAAAATCTTACATGGCAGCCACCATCTCAACCTAGGTTTCCTACTCATTTCTTTCATTCCACACTCTCCTAAACCTTCTTCCCACTTTTTCCTTTGGTGTGCTAAGGACTTGTGGAGCTCAAGGAGGCTTGGTGGAGGCATTAGCAAGGTTTTAGGATCTACTTCTTCCTCCTCCTTCCTCAAATTTGTGGGTCCTTGTGAAGGCTCCATTTTACATAGGTATAACACTCTAATCTCTCGTCCATAGTCAAATTTCATGTATGCATGTAGGAGACCCCTTTAATGGCTAGATCCAACCTTCTAGGTGGTGAAATAGGTGTTAGAGGACTCATTCCTAATGGTTCTATGGGTTATAATGGTGTCATTTGGGTAGTTACGGGATTGTGACCACCAAGTGTTTGATACAAGTCCTCAAAGAGATTTTGTATCATGTTTTGATGTAGAAATTGGTCCATATGTCCTAACTATAGTATCGAAGGTTATGTCATGACATGGAAAGATACGCTTGAATAAATGGACAAATCTCTACATGCAATGTATCTTCAAATGTGCTCAATACCATAATATTGGCCATTAACACATTGAAGTAGGGCTTTGAGGATAGTGAGTGTACCCACGTGTCATGGAGTCCTTTGTATCATAGTTGTGTTATGTGTATCATGTGCATATATTCATATTTTGGTTATATATATATTGCTTATATATAGATAAGGCTGTTTGTGCATTGAACTTCCTGTTTGGTGCATTTCACGTGTGTACTTGCCTTTGACATAGGTAGATGTGGGTTTTGGAAGACTGTCTTGGTTATGTATAGACATTTAGATTTGTAATAGGATCAATGGTAGATATATATGCACGTATCTACCTATATAGGGGAATGCAAGTATTTGGAAGGACTGTTGTGTGGGGTTCCTGAGTGTATCAGTGAGGGGACATAGTGTGTTCCCTATTTAACGGCAGGGGCTTACTGTCAGTAGGCAGGGGAGTGAGATATAGGTAAGTCCCTACAGGTTAGCAGTCCTATATGAGTGCAGTACCTGTCCAGAGTGAGTGCAGTGCTAGGCAATAGGTTTCTGAGTATAATGTTCAGGTGTTAGTAAACATGGAGCCTTTGGAGTGTGCTGCCAAGCATGTAGGCAGTTGTTATACATTCTTGTGTATCAGTGTCATTAGGTAAACTGATACCATAGCACAATAAGTATGTGTGTGTCCCTGTATCAGTTATAGAGGTGTGAGAGTGCCTATTATGACGTTCCTACCTACATTGCATACCATCTTCACATGTGAGTATCAGTGTTCATTTAGGTGTTAGGACAGGTGGTGCAGTGTGGGTATCAGTTGTACGTTCCTACCTACATTGCATACCATCTTCACATGTGTGCCTTTGGAGAGTATTGTGCAGGATTGCCCTGCCTATGAGGGAATTAGTAGGTGTGTATACATAGGTCGGGGGTATAGGCAGTAAGCTAACCACCTTTCCTGTGTATCCAGACTTGGACTGTATAGGAGAGGGTGTGAAATTGGTGAATGATGGGAATAAGATCTCAGCTTTGACAGTCTATTGGTTCAGTAAAGTGTGTGTGTGTGGGGGGGGGGAGGGAGGGGTCGAGGTCCTATGTATCAGGACAGAGGTTTAGGTGCCTAACCTGTGAGTGACCCATAGGATTTGAGAGAGAATATTTAGGGTAGATCAACCTACGGGAATTCCTATATGACCTATGTGCGTGTTCTCCAGGTAATGGATGAGAACTGGTCACTAGGTATCAGTCGGGTTGTAGCACCCAGTTTTCCAAATGAGGGTAATTTTGAAATTTTGTATTTATAATTATTTTAATAATAATATTTAATTCATGATATGATTTTTGGTGATTTTAAATTATTTTAAAATTATTTAAATCAATGACTTGTGGTTTTGACGTTTTGCTAGTGAAACCCTAGAGACTGTTTGACCTAGAGCCTAACCATGTGATTATGATATTTTAATATCATTTCTGACCTAAGGATATTTTTGTATTTGACCTCTTTAAATTATTTTGATATTATTTTATTATTTATGATATTGTTTTGGGATTATTTGAGTCGGGTTCGAATTTCATCTCAATCCGACTTGTAACGGGGACCCGGGGTAACTTAGACTCTAGTTGGACCCATGCATTAGTTAGCCATGGCCCATATTTTAATTAGTCATGTTAGAAAGATTAGTCATAATCCTAATTATTAGGTTAACCATTTAGAGTTTTTATTTTGACCCTTTTACCCCCAAACCCTAACCAAAATTGTTTTAAACACTTGTAACTAAGGGAGGGGCAAACTTGTAATATTCAATGAGAGGGGGGATAACCATTGTGGCCGGCCCTAATAGGACTCCCATCTCATTTCCTTTCTTTGAGAAGTCTTCTTCCCCAAGTGCTCTCAAGCTCTCCCAAGGAAGAAGCCTTTCTCCTTGGATTTTCTCTCCTTTAGGTAATATTTTCTTCTCTTTTATTTCTCCATTTTGCATTTAGGAAAGTTTTAACCATAGGAATGACCCCCATTGTTGTGTCCCTATTTTGTGTCCTCTTGTGTCCATTATGTGTCCTTTAGAGATTTCTATTGTATTATTGTTGTGTCTTGTGTTCATGGGGAAAACCCCCAAACTTGGACACACTTTATATTTAAAATATTGATTAAATGAATTAATTCATATTAAATCTCAGATTTGAATATGTAGAGATGTGTTCTTGAGTACTTTACATTTCATTCATGTATCTCTTATAGATGTGTTCATGTTACATATATAGATTTGTGTATATATATATATATATATATATATATATATATATATATATATATATATATATATATATATATTGTAATGAGAGTGTATCTATATTTATATATGTAATAAATGGTTCATGATGATTATATAATCAAGTTTGTGAGTGTGGTTCCTCATATTATTATTGTCATTATTGTTGTGGATAATTAGGATATATATTGTGTATTCTTTTGGCTCAAACTATCTAAATCCGTCATGATTTTTATCCACATTTTTAATTTCAGCCCAAATTTAGAAATGTCATAACTTCTAGCTCAAAGCTCGGTTTAATCTCCCGTTTTTTTAAAAGAAGCGTATTGAAGTTAGCTTTCCAAAAACATGTATTAATAGATGGTTAATAGGAAGATAATAGTTTGAGCATACATATAGCCTATGATCAGTTCCTTTTTATCCTTAGTTAAGACCACTTTAAAATAGGTCAAGTCCCTTGGATATAGGTTCCAGTCCATATTTTATTGAAGTTCCATTACCGCCGTACAACAGAGCAGTGTTGGAGGTATTCCTAGATTGACACTATTTAGATGTCCGTTTATTATTCCAGTGTTAGGAAGTGTTACCTTAGATATTGGGTAGGTTAGAGGCTCTAGAAGGAGTACTATCGATCTTAAATTTCGAGGACGAAATTTTTTTAAGGTGGGTAGAGTTGTAGCACCCAGTTTTCCAAATGAGGGTAATTTTGAAATTTTGTATTTATAATTATTTTAATAATAATATTTAATTCATGATATGATTTTTGATGATTTTAAATTATTTTAAAATTATTTAAATCAATGACTTGTGGTTTTGACGTTTTGCTAGTGAAAGCCTAGAGATTGTTTGACCTAGAGCCTAACCATGTGATTATGATATTTTAATATCATTTCTGGCCTAAGGATATTTTTGTATTTGATCTCTTTGAATTATTTTGATATTATTTTATTATTTATGATATTGTTTTGGGATTATTTGAGTCGGGTTCGAATTTTATCTCAATCCGACTTGTAACGGGGACCCGGGGTAACTTAGACTCTAGTTGGACCCATGCATTAGTTAGCCATGGCCCACATTTTAATTAGTCATGTTAGAAAGATTAGTCATAATCCTAATTATTAGGTTAACCATTTAGAGTTTTTATTTTGACCCTTTTACCCCCAAACCCTAACCAAAATTGTTTTAAACACTTGTAACTAAGGGAGGGACAAACTTGTAATATTCAATGAGGGAGGATAACCATTGTGGCCGGCCCTAATAGGACTCCCATCTCATTTCCTTTCTTTGAGAAGTCTTCTTCCCCAAGTGCTCTCAAGCTCTCCCAAGGAAGAAGCCTTTCTCCTTGGATTTTCTCTCCTTTAGGTAATATTTCCTTCTCTTTTATTTCTCCATTTTGCATTTAGGAAAGTTTTAACCATAGGAATGACCCCCATTGTTGTGTCCCTATTTTGTGTCCTCTTGTGTCCATTATGTGTCCTTTAGGGATTTCTATTGTATTATTGTTGTGTCTTGTGTTCATAGGAAAAACTCCCAAACTTGGACACACTTTATATTTAAAATATTGATTAAATGAATTAATTCATATTAAATCTCAGATTTGAATATGTAGAGATGTGTTCTTGAGTACTTTACATTTCATTCATGTATCTCTTATAGATGTGTTCATGTTACATATATAGATTTGTGTATGTATATATGTATATATATATATATATATATATATATATATATATATATATATATATATTTTATGTATATATATATTTATATATATATATATATATATATATATATATATATATATATATTGTAATGAGAGTGTATCTATATTTATATATGTAATAAATGGTTCATGATGATTATATAATCAAGTTTGTGAGTGTGGTTCCTCATATTATTATTGTCATTATTGTTGTGGATAATTAGGATATATATTATGTATTCTTTTGGCTCAAACTATCTAAATCCGTCATGATTTTTATCCACGTTTTTAATTTCAGCCCTAACTTAGAAATGTCATAACTTCTAGCTCAAAGCTCGCACTACTAAAATCTGTCAATTCAGCGACGCGCCAAGACGTCGCTAAAAAGGGCAAATACGTCACTAATTTCTATTAGCGACGTATTTAGCGATGTTTTCAAGTAGTCGCGATTAAGCTAGTCGCTAAACAAGAAAACGTCGCCAAACGTCGCTATTGCGACGATCTTTAGCGACGTTCCTACGTCGCTAATTTAGCGACTGGCAGCGACATAAAACGTCATAATTTACCGACGTAACCTAGCGACGTTGAGCGACTTGAAATGCATCGATGTTGACCTGGCTTTAGAGCCAAATGGCGACGTTCTGCGACTTTATAACGTCACTATATTACCGACATAAAGCGACGTTTAGCGACGTCCATGTAGCGACGTTTAGTGACGATTAGCGACGGTAATCATTAATATTAGCGACGTACTTAGCGACGTTTATATCGTCGCTGTATGTCGCTGATAGTCGCTGAACGTCGCTAATCTTAAAAAAAAATTAAAAAAAATTACAGCAATTGCAGCATTTGCAGAATTTGCAGCACCATTTGACAACAACGACTGTGTATCACGAACACAGTATCAAACAACACATACACACAATCACGAACACGTTTGAAACACAATGTGTCCACAATCAACACAGATTTATGAAAATTTGTAACAATGTCAAACATAATGTGTCCACATAAGAATAAAGTATGTAAAACCACATAAAAGACCCAACAATGGGCCATCACACAACAATATATATGCCGACTACGACTGATCAGGAGGAGCATCACCGCTCCTATCACCGCTCCTGGAAAGAAGGTAAGCATACTGCTCCGGTATAAGAACCACCGACGACGATGAAGGAGGAGGCAATGCAACCGCTGGAGAAGGAGGCAGTGTAACCGCTGGAGATGGGTGTGTCCGCGTCTCCTCTAGGGCTCGGAGTCTGGTGCTGCATTGCTCCATGCAAGTCGCTATCCTGGTAACGGTGTCGTGAATGGACTCCTGTGTCCCCTGTACTTGCTGCACGGTGCGCTCGAGCTCGTCAAAGCGTGCGGTGATCGACGCAACGTCCTCTTGCTCCTGAGGCCCTTGCTGCTCAGCAATCCTCCTCAGCATATCTTCGTACAGCTCAGCAATCTGGCGGACAATGGTCTTCTCGACTCGGGACGACTCGGCCTGTGACGGCTGTGAATGCGCACTGGAAGAGGGAGCCCTGGATGCCTGCGTCGCAACAAATGTGCCGTAGGACCCCGTACCGTAGTACGTACCCCTCTGAAGACCACCAACAGCGGTCTTCCAGAGCTCGTCCTCCGACTGGGACGGAGAGGGTTGCGATGTACCAACCCCTCCCTCTGCCTGTGCACTAGCACTCGCACGCTCATCACGTAGCCTAACATACTCTTCCTAGAAATTATTGTGCATCTCTATACATCAGTACTTACCTAAATTAGCCTAATAAATGTCTAAAATATTTAATTATTATTAAGTATATGGTTATCTGTATATTCTTCAAGTTGTGTTAAAAATTAACGAAATCTAAATTAGTACTTACATAGCTCTGAGTAGCCCGGTCGTCGATGAGCTTCCCGTCCTTTCGATGGGTGGCCAGGAAGACGGTCACCATGTTTGCGTCCTCACCCCTCTTCACCTGCGTGTTTGTTATATTTTATTCTTTAGTAAAATAGAAAATTATATACTCCTACTATCAATAAATTCTTATATTTGATAATAAATTACATACCAGACGACGAAAATGCTCCGTCATAGGAATCGATCCACCACACCACTTTCCGGCCATCGTCCTAGCCGCCTTCGCCTTCTCCGACCGCTCTTTGTACTCGGGCTCCTCAAATCGAGCCCTCATCGTGGCCCACTGGTCAGGTGTGATCCAACCAGCAATCGGCTTTCCGGAGCGGTGACGTTTTTTCTGATCGTCAATAGCATCACGGGAAATGAAGTCTCATTTCTTCTTCTACTTCTTCATCTGCAATGTATGGTCTACTTGACCTCACCTCATCATTAAATTTGCTAAAAACCAATAAATATCGATCGGGATATACTCGTTAAATTATAATAACGGAATCAACAAATAGATGACTTGAATGTTGAAGATTTTCACTTACCACTCTAGCTTTTCCACTTCATCCTCCTCGCAGTTGAGTAATATATATAATTGGGCCGCCTTTAGTTCCTCATCATTTAAATATCTCTTTTTCAGTTTTCCTGAAGGCTTTCCAAGAGCATTGAAGACTTTCAATAATGCATCATTATATTCTATATCTCCATCGTCGTTCCTCGGAGCTCTTGTTCTATTTGTAGCAATATGAGGCTTGAAATACATTGAACAGAAGTTTGTAATCTCCTCAAGGACATATGCTTCACAAATAGAACCCTCGACCCGTGCCTTATTTTTTACCTTCCTCTTCAGGTGGTTTAGATGGCGCTCGAACGGGTACATCCACCGATAACCGACGGGCCCACCAACATGTGCCTCATATGAAAGATAAATTGACAAATGCTCCATAGAGTCGAAGAATCCAGGAGGGAACACCCTCTCAAGCTTACACAATGTTACTGCAATGTCCTTCTCCTGCTTTTCAAGCCGATCGACGAGCAACTTAGTAGAACAAAGATCTCTGAAGAATATGCTAAGCTCTGTCAGTGGATCCCAAACGACATGAGGTAAGAATTCCCGAAATGCAATCGGGATTAACCTCTCCATAAAAACGTGACAGTTGTGGCTCTTCATACCCTGGAGTTTGTTCTCCTTCGGGTCAACACATCTTCTCAAATTCGATACGTACCCGTCTGGAAATTTTAGGCCCTGGATCCACCTACAAAGTTTACCTTTGTCCTCCTTGTCCAGTAAGAAAATGGCCCTGGGCTGCTTATACTTTCCACTGCCTTCCTTTATCAAATGTAACTCTGGACGTCTGTATATTTCTTCTAAGTCTAACCTGGCCTTGGGATTGTCTTTCGTCTTCCCCTTTACGTCCATCACAGTATTTATTATATTGTCAAATACATTCTTCTCGATATGCATGACATCCAGGTTATGTCTGAGCAGATGGTCACTCCAATATGGTAGGTCCCAGAATATACTCCTCTTCGTCCAGTTGTGAGCGCGGCCAAATCCATCACACTTGTACCCCGCTGTAGGCTCTTCAATAGCACTTGACAATTCTTTAACTTTTTTCTATATCGTGTCTCCAGACCACCGTGGCGGTGGACTGGACTTCTCCACCACGCCAGCACGAAAAGCATTCCTGTTCCTCCGGTACGGATGATCCTTTGGCAGGAACTGTCGATGACAATCAAAGAAGCACGGTTTTCCTCCGTGTTTCAAACGGAAAGCCTTAGTGCGATCCATGCATTACGGACATGCGAGACGACCATGGTGCTCCAACCCGATAACATTTTATAGACCGGGAAATCATTGATGGTCCACATTAGTGCGGCCCTCATCTGAAAGTTCTGCTTTCTGGAAACATCATATGTGGTTGCACCTACTTCCCACAACTGATTCAGCTCATCTACCAAGGGCTGTAAGTACACATCGATGTTCCTCTTCGGATTCTTCGGACCTGGAATAATAACAGTTAGGAACATGTAAGGAGTCTTCATACACATCCAAGGCGGCAAGTTGTACGGAGTAACAATCACTGGCCAACAGGAATATTGTGAGCCCGAAAGTCCAAATGGGGTAAAACCGTCGGAGGAAAGCCCCAATCTGACATTACGCGGCTCCGAAGCAAAATCAGGATACACTCGATCAAAGTGCTTCCATGCTTCCCCGTCGGAGGGATGATCCAGTACTCCATCTATTTGTTCCTGCTTGTGCCAACTCATATTATCAGCTGTCTCCTTTGCCATAAACAACCTCTGCAACCGCGGCGTCAAAGGCAAATAGTGCATCGAATCTGTTGGCTTGCGTGCACCAGAAGTCCTTGTTGTACTAGTTGCCTTGAAGCGATCGGCACCACAAAATCTGCAGGCATCTTCATCCTTGTCGTCCTTATAGTACAACATGCATCCGTTGTGACATGCATCAATTTTTTCATACCCCATCCAGAGCGATCTCACCATTCTCTTGGATCGGTAGAAGTCTTTAGGTAACTTGCCACCCTCCGGCAATATATCTATAATTAACTCCAGGATTCGGTTGTAGCATTCTTGAGGCATGTTAAAATCTGATTTTATGATCAACAATCTTGTAACCACCTCCAACGGTGAATGGTCATCACAACCAGGATATAAAGGAGTCCTTGCATTCTCCAGCAACTCCATGAACTTTGCAGCATTAGCATTCGGTGCCTCCTCAGCTGCATATTGATTGTTCGGATCGAAACTAGGCCCCGCAGCATCGAAAACCATGTTCATCCACCCTTGGTCGTAATCAGCATGCTCGTGGACATCTACATAAGGCTCCACATAAGGCTCCGGCTCGGAGGCTAAAGACACAAGTTCTCCGTGTGCGGTCCACTAATAATAATTTGGCATGAAACCCCTCGAATACAAATGATATGTCACATCCACTTCCGAATGATATTTCAAGTTGCGACATCTCATACATGGACACTTAATTTTTGTACGGTCCATGTACTGAGGGAACGCCTTGGCAAACTGCAGGAACTGTTGCACACCCTGTATAAATTCATCCCGCACACCGCACATGTCATCAGGATGACGATTGTACATCCACAAACGGTTCCGCAGATAGTAATTCATATCCATTTTAAGATAATTCTGCAAAGATTGACACAGATAATAATTCATCAGGATGACTCCTGTATATCCACAAACGGTTCTGCATAATTGCCAAGTGTGGGGACGAATGGCTCAGAACACAACCCAAAATACATTCTAGCATACATTAGTTTGAATCATCTATGTTCTGTACATATTGTGTAGTATATGTTCTTATCGAATCTAGTATCTGAAGGATGTAACAGAATCAAGATGAACCCACATAATGTAATACTAAGACATTATCTACTACTAAAAGATGTAGTGATAGGTTGTCGTATCATCATTGCCGAGGGATGGGGGTAGGAGGACAGTCAACTTTATCTACGGCTACATAGTTTATGTCTCGCCAGTCGAATGGCTGCAGGGACTATGTCCTGATCACGATGTCGTACTATAGATTATCTACTACTAATTAAGACTTTCAACTAAGCAGTCAAAGGGTACTGAACAGAAAGTCTAATTATAAGACTTTCAACTAAGCAGCGTTGTAGGATTTAAAATATGGTATTCAGGATTAGTATCCATCCTTCGTGACATAGCTGACTTTGCCAAAACCTGACCAACATATCCTACACTAATCATTCCATATTTCAGTAATGTCAGTGAGCTAAATCATTTTCAACTGTCGAGAATACTTAGGAGAAAACTCATTCACAGGATTAGTATCCATCCTTCGTGACACAGCTGAAATTTTATAGAGCTCGATAATAATTATTAGACAATTTATTCATCATTTCAAAATCCTGAAAAAGCCCAAAAATAACTCCCAGTATCACACTGTGAGTCTCGTGTCCACACAGTGGGACACGACGTGTCCAAACCAACAAAATAGGTGTCATACGAACTAGAAGTGAGTCCACTGTGAGTCTCGTGTCCACACAGTGGGACACGACGTGTCCAAACCAACAAAATAGGTGTCACACGAACTAGAAGCGAGTCCATTGTGAGTCTCGTGTCCACACAGTGGGACACGACGTGTCCAAACCAAAAAAATAGGTGTCACACGAACTAGAAGCGAGTCCACTGTGAGTCTCGTGTCCACACAGTGGGACACGACGTGTCCAAACCAAAAAAATAGGTGTCACACGAACTAGAAGCGATTCCACTGTGAGTCTCGTGTCCCCGGCAGCGAGTCCACGCTCTCGTGGACACGAACTACAAGCGAGAGAGAGAGCTAGAAGTTGAGGAGAAACTGGGAAGCGGGGGGGGGGGGGGAAAGAGTTACCTGATCCGGAGCTACCTGAGGAAGGAGGAGGAGGAGAAGGAGGAGGGAGATCGTCGGAGAAGCGCCGCGGAGGAGGAGGCCGGAGGAGGGAAATCGCAGGAGGGGCGTCGTGCGTCGCGGAGGGAAATTTTAGGGAAATCGCCGGAGGGAACGAAATATTTGGGGGGAAATTTTGTGAAAGATCGAAAAGCGAAACCCTTGCTATATGAAAATATTAGCGACGTAATTCTAGAACATCGCTAAATGTCGCTGGTATTTATGAAACGGCGACGCTACTTAAATTGCGTCGCTACACGTCGCTGATTCAGCGACGTATACCGACGAACTTGCGACGCCTATTCTCATTTAATAAATTGCAGCCGCTAGACGTCGCTATTAGTCGCTGTCAGCGACTAACAGCGACGTCATACATAAACGTCGCTAAAACCCCAAAAAATAGCGACGTTTTTGTATGGAGTCGCTAAATACGTCGCTGATATGACTTATTTTGGTAGTGTCGGTTTAATCTCCCATTTTTTTTAAAAGAAGCGTATTGAAGTTAGCTTTCCAAAAACATGTATTAATAGGCCTAATTCTTTATGTAACTTTCTGGAGAATTATTTGAGTGTCAGCTGTACGAAAGACAAACGCATTCTCGGTGTTTTCGCGATTCCGGGAGTTTCCGAAAACGAAAACGCGATCCGTTTGAAGTTTCGGAAAGCTAACACATAGATCTATAACATACTTTAATCCTAGATTTTAATTCATGCTGAGATGGTACAATATTGATTATTAGTAGGAGTTACTATTCGGCATATGCATTTTGTGTACCCTTGTGTGTAATATAATGTTCTATTTGATTTTAACCCATGTTAATGTATATACATTATGTAATTAAATAGAGAATGCAAGCATAAGTAAATGTTTAGATAAATGATGTATGAGGTGTAAGTATCCTATCTAATGTAAGCATGTATAAGTATGGCTTGTAATGAATATGTAGGTTCCATAGTATGTAATGTATGGTACATATAGTAGTACAAGAGAATAAATAAATGATGAATGAATGCAAGCATGAATGTAACGTAATAATAGATATAATATATGCAATATACAAGTTAATGAGATGTAATGTTCTATGTTAACACAAATCCTATATTTCCTCATGTATCCCTTACACTATGTTGACACTATCACACTTGACACTTTGTTCACTTACACTTTGACACACTTTGATATGTATACACTATGTATGCCTATTTAACCCTCACTTGCCCCTTTGCCATGTTCACATACACACACATAGCCTCTTAAATAAGTATTTATGAATATAGTTAACTTAGCTATGTATGTATATTATATATATGTTAGCATATTGTGTTGTAATATATAAGTTTATATAACCATTTGAAATGCCATAATTATAGACCTAATATTGAATACCAATATATGCATGTGTATATATGTGTAGACATATATAGCTTAAAGTAATAGATTACCTAGTGTATATCCAATGTGAATTCTTGCCTATTTGAGTATTGAATAATTGCATGCTATATAGAGTTGGGTGTATGTTGGCTTGTATAGCCTTGTATTGATGTGTGCTTGCTAGGATAGTCTTGGTTAGGCCTAGTAAGACTTGCTGGATTAGGACATGACATAGTTTGACTAGTGCAGTTGACCAGAGTTGACCAAGGGTTGACTTTGGCCTAGTTTGACCTAGATTCATGTATAATGCATTGTAGTGCTTTATATTACCCTTCTGGACCTGTTGTGACTTGTGCTGTTCTAATTAGGAGCCAGACACCTCTCCTCGGACAGTATCTTTACCTTGGACATTCAGATATCATGCAAGTATATTCTCTGATCATTTCATATCCTGTTTAGAATTATTTTCCTGCTTTAAATTACTTTACTTGATACTGTCACCTTGGTCATACGGATTGGTACTATATGGATCTTTTCATGAGATGTTATCCCCCTCGGGAGCATCGAATACTGCATGTTTTATGCATTTCACGAATCATCACGTATCTCTATGCTTCCTCTGATTCACGAATCGCTTGTGACACATGTACTCTCATGTTCACAGAGCCATCATGAATCACCTTCACGTATCACTCATTTTATGAGCCATGTGAAGTTTCAAGAATCTTAACATAACTTGAACAGATCCTTGTGTATTGATTGGGGATAGGGGAGTAGAAATAGACATGTGAATATTATCCAAGTAGCTGTAGTCATGAATCACTCTCTTAGCTGTAGTCATGAATCTCCTATGCGATTCACATGTTTATATTTAACTCTGACTCACTAGTCACTGTTAGTTCTCTATGTATAGTAGATATTTCTATTACAGTTTTCTTTCTCTGTTTACATATTGTATTTCCTTCAGATCTTGTATCTTACTTTACTGCATGATTATATTTTCTAACCTGCTATGATCTGTTGAGATGTACTGTGCTCGCTCCAGTCCTGACTGGACCTGTTGATAAATTTTACAAATAGCCTGGAGGTTGTCTGCTAGCCTAGAGGAGACAGTAGAGGTTGTATAGATAGCTAGGGTTTTGCTTATAGTTTATTCTCAGTTGTCTTGAGATGTATTTATGGATTACTGTATTTGAGTTTTGAGATGTATTCTGAGTTTATGTATCTTAGACACTTAGACTTCTATCTGTTGTATCTCTTGGATTTCATGTTTTATCTATCTTCCACTATGCTCTACCTTAGATGTGATTGAGTTACATTCTGCTATGTCACCCCTATTCGGGGAGTATAAACTGTTTAGTCTTATACTGTTAGATGCATTGAGACCTAGGACAACGTTCTACCGCCGACACTGCGGCGTAGGCTGGGCGTTGTTACGTTCTCGTGCCCTAACTCTAGGGTACGGGTCGTGACACTATCCTGTCACGACCCGCACCCTAGAGTTAGGACACGAGACGTGGGTACGTCCAGCCTACGCCGCAGTGTCGGCGGTAGAACGCTGTCCTAGGTCACAACATCTAGCAATATAAAGCTTAAACAAATTATACTCCCTGAATGGGGGTGACATGATAAAAGTAGACTCAATCACAACTATGGAAGAAGAAGCACGATATGATATAAAACTCAAGGAAAAACAGATGATAACATAGCTGATAGATAGATAAATGAAACTGCTGAAATGAAAGGAAATCCCAAGTACATCAGAAAGTCTAAGTGTCTAAGATAATACAAATCCCAGATCCCAAGTATCAATAAGTACAATCATCCATAAAATACTGAAATGAAAGCATCCTAGTATAAGGGTGTGTCATCCACAGCTAGTGGGGCCTGCTGATGGTCCAGGTCCAACATCTCATCTAAGGTGGCACCATAATAGGTATCCACACCAGCCTCCTCCTCGTCATCTGTAATATTTACAACAGGTCCAATCAGGACAGGAGCGAGCACAATACATCTCAACAGATCATAGCAGGTTAGAAAATATAGACATGCAGTAGAGTAAGATACAGGAAACTGAAAGAAGCATGGAATGTAAACAGAGGAAACTGTAATGGAAATATATATACTGTAATTAGAGAGCTAACTGTGGCTAGTGAGTCAGAGTACAATATAAACATGTGAATAGCATAGGAGATTCTGGGAACTATACTATGGAGTGATTCTGGAAACTACACTACTTGGATATTATTCACATGTTTACTTCTACTCCCCCGTACCCCCAATCAATACACAAGGATCCAGCCAGGTTATGTTATGATTCCACGCAAAGGCCCACAAAGGGTGATACATGGATAGCCCATAAATGGGTGATTCTGGGAATGCCCACAATAGGGTGATTCTGGGAATGCCCATAAATGGGGTGATTCTGGGAAGACTCTGTGATCATGAGAGTACATGTCACAAGTGATCGAAGAATCGTGAAGCATAGTGATACACCATGTAAGTGAAACGCACAGAACATATAGTATACGATGCTCCCTGAGGGGATAACATCTCAAGAATGGATCCATATAGTACTAATCCGTGTTACCAACGTGACAGCATCAAGTAAAGTAATCTAAAGCAGGAAAATAATTCTAACAGGATATGAAATGATCAGAGAATGTACTCGCCTGGTATCTGAGTGTCCAACTGAAAAGTACTGTCCGAGGAGTGGTGTCTGGCTCCTATTCAGAACAGTACAAGTCACAACAAGTCCAGAATAGAGAAATAGACTGCTACAATGCATCTACATGATGTCTAGATCAATTCTAGACTAAAGTCAACCCTGGTCAACTTCAGTCAACTATCTAGTCAAAGCTAGGTCAACTTGGTCAACCTAGACTCAATCAAGTCTCACTAGGCCTAACCAGTCTACTCTAGCTAAACACACCTCATAACTAGGCTATACAAGCCACAACCACACAACACTTCTATGAACAAGTATGCATATAGGTACTTATGTGTATAGGTACATATACAAGGGTTAAACCAGGCTTGTATAGGCTATTGGCCTATACTTGCATGGTCCTTAGAATACATCCATAGGAAAGTGCTCATAATATCATGTGAACATAGATAGAGGTATAGAGAGGGGCATGTTTATAGGCACATGTAAATGTGTGTGTGAAAGAGTGAATATAGGTAGTGGGTGTGTTAGAATAGTATACAGATGTCCATGAATTAGAAGTGTACATGTGTGTGTGCATTTGGTTATAGGCATGTGAAAGGCTGTCATATTTGTGTGTATTAGTGAATGATAGGAGTATGTGACAGGAAAAATCAAGTTAAGGAATGTGTGTGTGTGGGTGAAGTTTGTGACAAGAATTCAGAGAGTGGCATGTGTGTGTTTAGGATATATAGACAGTGATATAAACTCAGTTTCCAGTTTTGCATTTCAATTCCCATACTCAGTTTTTCCATTACAAACTAAATCTCAGGTTTGTTTACACAGGGAAATTCTCAGGTTTCAGAACATTACTGTCAAACTATCAAGTTCATAACTCATATTTCAGTTTCTATACTATCCTAAAATCAGATTTCACATTTCAATCTCAGTTTTTATGTAACCAGTTCATTCCTATTATCAGTCATGTAAAATCATTTAAACCTATCTACCAGATTCATGAACTCAGTTGAAAAGGAAAAAGGAAACAAAGTATTTAACCTACACTAAATCTCAGGTTACACACCACAACTAAATCTCAGTTTTCTAGTTTTATTCAAAAAGTGAAATGGGAAAAATGTTCTCAGGAAATCTCAGTTTATTGATTTACAGTAATCAATCCAACGTTCACATATGCATGTCATTTAATATTTAAAACATTGAATCTCATTTCAGTTTTAAAAACTCAACTGAACTAACATGTATATATAAACTGAATTCGACTGAAACATGAACTGTTTCCCATTCTAAACCAAAATCAAACCACAAGATTCAACAAACAGACATGCATACATATACATAAAGCTTCTAACTAATTAACATTAAATCTCAGATAAAGGTTTTAACCTGACAGTTCAACAAGAAAAATCCAACTGATATTGAACACTGATACATGAATTTTATCCATTCGAAAACCCAATCTAACCATTTAAATTCACAAACAGGTGTACCAGTGTGTTCTTCATATGTTCCTGGGTCTAGGGGGGTCATTCTTGTGTCTCAAAATGTGTCCAACTGTGTCAAATTAACCAACACCAATGTATCAGTAAAACAATGTGAAATAATCATCGTGCTGCCATGCCATTCAATTTAGGACACGACACAAAGCACTAGGCTCCACGTGCTCATGCACAGAGGTCAAGGGGGACTAGGGCTAGGGTTTCAACTCCCTGACACGAGTCCACGTGGTGTCTACACTTGACACGACACGCGTATCAGTGGCCAGACACACACTGTGCACAGTGCAGTGTATTCCCTGTGTACAGTCGATTACTCCCTAACCCGACCATGAAATCTCGTGAAACTTGGGGAACGTGATGACAGAAGGTGCCCCAAGCTCCCCACGAAGTTTCGTGTCAAACAAAATCGTGTCGTGTCCTGTAGGGACCCTGATAGGCAGGGGATCCTCCAGGCCGTGCGCGCGCGTGTGCACCCCATGTACACGCGTGTCCAAGCGACACGACACGTACACGAAATCAACTCAGAAGATCAAAATCGTGTAAGCAACATCAAAATGCAATTTTCCATTCAAAAATATTTCAAAAATAACACAATCGATTCCACAGTGGCATTTTCACAAACACGTTGAACAGTGCACTGATACGTCTCCTGTTTGGACACGAAAGGACATGAAAACTTTAGGGTTTCCTATTCCTACTGTTAGGTTAGGTCTAGGGCTCCCTAATGATGCAAAAATCTCAGGATTCTATGGTGTGGATAGAGAGTTACCTAAGAGTACCCAAAGCCTCAAAAAGCTCCACAAAGAGGTGGTCATCTTGATGGCCAAACTCCTCCAAATTGATAGAAAACTGAGAACAACCAATTCCAACAGCAAGAAAACAATAATTAGAACCTATTGCAATTTGTTTAGATTAAAAAGGAGGAAAAATGGATTTTCTAGGGATTTTTGAACATGGAGACTCACCTCTTTCTTCTCTTGAAATAAATTCCTAAAGAAGAGGCTGGCCCTAGATTTTAGGAGAGATTATATAGTGGGGGAATCCCTAGGTTGGCTGGACAAAAATGTTAGGGTTAGGGTTTGGGCACTTGACTAATGGGCTTTGGGCCTATTTGGCTAACTATTGATTTATTGGTTAATCACAAGTCATGGCTTATGACTTAAAACTCTATTTAAGTCAAATAACCATACTATTAGTCAACTCTAGTCTAACTAGGGTGGCATGACCTAATCAAGACCAAACTCAACTAGGGTTAGCTCCTAGGTTAGTCTACCATGGTCATTGCTAGTCAAAGTCAACCTAGTCAACCCTCATCCAAATAATTCCAAAATAAATTCTAAAAATTCCCATAAATTCTAATAAATTTAAATAACCCCAAAAATGACAAAATTACCCTCAAACTAGAAATGTGGTAGTGAAAAATTTACCCTCCTTAAAATAATTTTGTCCTCGAAATTAAAGGCGAAACTAAACTGCTGAGAAGGATAGAAAAGTATACCTCAAGGTCCAAAAAGATAGGGGTACCGCTCGCGCATCTCATCCTCCCGCTCCCAGGTATACTCTCCTGGAGAATGATGCCTCCATGCGACGCGTACCAAGGGTATCACCTGGTTCCTTAGAACCTTCTTCCGTCGATCCAGAATCTCCACTGGCTGCTCTGGATAGCTGAGAGAAGGCCCAACCTCTATCTCTGAATGATCGAGCACATGGCTAGGGTCAGCCACGTACCATCTCAACTGTGATACATAAAATACGTTGCGGACCCCCACTAGCACAGGCAGCAAGTCTAGCCTGTATGCAACGTCACCGACTCTCCCGCTGATAACGAAAGGGCCGATGAAGCGCAGGCTAAGCTTCCCGCCTCCACCAAAACGTATCGTACCACGAATCGGAGATATCCTTAAGAAAACCTGGTCTCCGACCTAATCACAAGCAAGGTCTCAATTAAATATAATAAGCAAATATGGTTAATAAAACACAAACAATCAAACCTAAACTAATCCTACTCTAATCTGTACCTCAAACTCCAAGGGCCTCTGGTGGCTATCGGCCCAGTGCCGATGTCAGTCCTGCGCCACGCGAAGTTTGTCCCTGATGAGCTTCACCTTTTTGGCTGCATCAACAACCATCTCTGGCCCCAGTAAAGCTCGCTCACCAACATCATTCCAAGATAAGGGTGTACGGCACCTACGCCCGTACAAAGCCTCAAAAGGTGACATCTCAATGCTGGCCTGGAAACTGTTATTGTAAGCAAACTCCACCAAATGAAGATAATCCTCCCAGGAACCTCCAAAGTCCAGGATGCACATCCGTAGCATATCCTCAAGTGTCTGGATAGTCCGCTCCGACTGTTCGTCCGTCTGGGGGTCGTATGCGGTACTAAACTTGAGCTGAGTGCCCAAGCTAGTCTGCAGACTCCTCCAGAAATGGAAAGTAAAGCGACTATCCCGATCTGAGACGATGCTGACCGGAACTCCGTAAATCCTGACTATCTGTCGCATATACATCTCCGCAAGCCTCTCTGTAGACGTACCCACCTTGAATGGCAAGAAGTGGGCCGATTTGGTCAACCTGTCAACGATGACCCAAATCGCATCTTGAAAGCGGTCTTGGGAATATCCTCCCTCTTCACCTTCATCTGGTGATATCCCGACCTCAGATCAATCTTGGAAAATACCCGAGCTCTGCTCAACTGGTCAAAAAGATCGTCGATCTACGAAAATGGGTATTTGTTCTTGATCGTGAGGTTGTTGAGTGCCCTATAGTCAATACACATCCGTACTGACCCATCCTTCTTCGGCACAAACAACACTGGTGCACCCCATGGCGACGAACTCGAGCGGATGAAGCCCTTGTCCTGTAGCTCATCCACCTGCTTCTTCAGCTCCACCAGCTCGCTGTTGTTCACCCGATAGACATGCTGAGAGATGGGTTCCACTCCTGGAACCAAGTCTATCGAGAACTCTATGTCTCTATCTGGTGGAAATTCCGACAACTCCTCTGGGAAAACATCTATATACTCTGCTATCAAGGGGTGTGGAATCATCTGCTCCTCGACCGAGACTCCACAGAAGACTCTGCTGCTCTGTTCTGCCTGACGTCTGGAGTACTCGAACTCTGGCTCCCCCGACGCTCTGAAAAGAACTCTACCCCCTCTGCAATCAATGCTGGCGTGGTGCCTGCTCAACCAATCCATGTCGAGTACTATATCGTAGTTCGGCAATGGCATCACGAGCAGGCTCACCTCCAACTCACGGCCTCCCAAAATAACTCTCCGACCCTTACAAACATCACGTACGAGGATAATGCCACCCCCGGTCGTGATCTTGTAAGTCCTAGGCAACGATTCAGCTATGATACCGTGTCTAATCGCAAAAGATACTGATATGAAGCTATGCGAAGCACCGGAATCGAATAATGCAAAAGATGGACTGGAGTCGAGGAGAATCAAACCTGCAATCAGCTCTCCGATCACCTCTGCATCCTCAGCCGCCATGGAGAAAGCTCGCCCCGGCTGGCCTTCCCTGTCCTGCTGCTGGTGCTGAACAAATCTCTGCTGCTGGGTCGGCAGGGCTGGTCCCCTCTGCTGGCCTGCTACTGTCCTGGCTCCTCCTTCCTGAGCTGCTCGTCCCGTGGTCAAGGTACACTCCCTCATCTGGTGATCTCCTGAGCCATATACCAGGCACTTGCCCAGCCTCTTCCTACACTCGTTCCACCCGTGCCCTGGCTTCTTGCAATAAGCACAGGTGGTGGCCTGCTACCTCGGTGCCTGCTGCTGCATCCTCTGCTGCTGATGCTGTACTGGTTGGTGCCTCGGCTGCTGAAACTGCTGCGGCTGGAACCTCTGCTGCTGGTGGTGGTGCTGCTGAAAGTACGGCCTCTTGGTCGGTCCTCCGCTACTGCTGCCTTCCTGGGAGTTTCGCCCCCTCTTGAGCCTAAGCTCAAGATCATCCTCTGTAGCTAGTACATCCACCAGGATCTCCTCAAATGTAGCACTGCGGGCGTTCTTGGTGTAGGACTTGACCTCCTTTACCAAGCCCTTCCGGAACCTCCGGGCCTTCGTCGTCTCGGACAAGTCCTTCATAAATCTGCTCAGGCAGTAGAACTCTCCTGCGTACTCCTCCACGGACTGGCTCCCCTGGACTAGGGCCTCGAACTGGGTCTCGAGGGCTCCCAGTGCTGCGTCTGGAAAGAACTTCTCCTTGAACAGCTTCTTGAATGCTGCCCAAGTCTGTCCTGCTGTGCCAAGCCTCGGGTTAGTCTGGTACCATGTACGGGCCAGATCCTACATCATACTGGCCGCTGCCACTATCTGGAGCCTCGTCAGAATCTCAGCCAGCCTGAAGATCTCCTCTATATGCTCGATCCACTCATCGGCATACAGGATCCCCTCTGTCCCTCGGAAGTCTCTCGGGTGCAGCTTCTGGAAGTCCTGGATGCCTTTCTCCCGTGGCTGGTGCGGCTGTTGGACTGCTGCTGGCTGAGCCACGACTCTCTCCACTGCCGTCACTGCCAGCTCAATGCCTCTGCTGAGCTCTGCCGTGTGCCTCTGCTGCTGGGTCTGCTGACCCTCCATGTACTGCCGAAAGAAGGCTAGCAGCTGCACTGCGTCCACTATCCCTGCAGGTGGCTGCTGGAAGGGATCCTCTGGGATGACTGGGTCCTACCTCTGAGCCGGTGGAAACATACCCCCTACTGCTGCTGCCTGGGTCTCAATACGAGCAGAGGTGGCAGGAGCTGCAGTCCCCTGGCCCCGCTGTACTGGCTGGGCGGTAGCAGTCCCCTCCATAGCATCCTCATGAATGGTACACTGCGATCGAGTCTCTACCATCCTGAAGATAGACAAACAAGAGTATCAATTTCTGAGAAAGAAGCGATATAACAAAGGCGGACAATTAAAATTCAAAAGGATCAGCTGAAAATAAGGATTTAGATGGCAATAAAAGAATTTTTTTCCTAATGTGATCGAGTACCTTAAAATTAATGTCCTATTTCCTACGGCAGGCTGTAGTGATACTCTAATTCGAATACCATTACACTTCTATTTCTTGGCCTGTATGGGCCACCACTAAAAACGTGTCACGACCCGCACCCTAGAGTTAGGGCACGAGACGTGGGTACGTCCAGCCTACGCCGCAGTGTCGGCGGTAGAACGCTGTCCTAGGTCACAACATCTAGCAATATAAAGCTTAAACAAATTATACTCCCCGAATGGGGGTGACATGATAAAAGTAGACTCAATCACAACTAAGGAAGAAGAAGCACGATATGATATAAAACTCAAGGAAAAATAGATGATAACATAGCTGATAGATAGATAAATGAAACTGCTGAAATGAAAGGAAATCCCAAGTACATCAGAAAGTCTAAGTGTCTAAGATAATACAAATCCCAGATCCCAAGTATCAATAAGTACAATCATCCATGAAATACTGAAATAAAAGCATCCTAGTCTAAGGGTGTGTCATCCACAGCTAGTGGGGCCTGCTGATGGTCCAGGTCCAACATCTCATCTAAGGTGGCACCGTAATAGGTATCCACACCAGCCTCCTCCTCGTCATCTGTAATATTTTCAACAGGTCCAATCAGGACATGAGCGAGCACAATACATCTCAACAGATCATAGCAGTTTAGAAAATATAGACATGCAGTAGAGTAAGATACAGGAAACTGAAAGAAGCATGGAATGTAAACAGAGGAAACTGTAATGGAAATATATATACTGTAATTAGAGAGCTAACTGTGGCTAGTGACTCAGAGTACAATATAAACATGTGAATGGAATAGGAGATTCTGGGAACTATACTATGGAGTGATTCTGGGAACTACACTACTTAGATATTATTCACATGTTTACTTCTACTCCCCCGTACCCCCAATCAATACACAAGGATCCAGCCAGGTTATGTTATGATTCCACGCAAAGGCCCACAAGGGGTGATACATGGATAGCCCATAAATGGGTGATTCTGGGAATGCCCACAATGGGGTGATTCTGGGAATGCCCATAAATGGGGTGATTCTGGGAAGACTATGTGATCATGAGAGTACATGTCACAAGTGATCGAAGAATCGTGAAGCATAGTGATACACCATGTAAGTGAAATGCACAAAACATGTAGTATACGATGCTCCCTGAGGGGATAACATCTCAAGAATGGATCCATATAGTACTAATCCGTGTTACCAACGTGACAGCATCAAGTAAAGTAATCTAAAGCAGGAAAATAATTCTAACAGGATATGAAATGATCAGAGAATATACTCGCCTGGTATCTGAGTGTCCAACTGAAAAGTACTGTCCGAGGAGTGGTGTCTGGCTCCTATTCAGAACAGCACAAGTCACACCTAGTCCAGAATAGAGAAATAGACTGCTACAATGCATCTACATGATGTCTAGGTCAATTCTAGACTAAAGTCAACCCTGGTCAACTTCAGTCAACTATCTAGTCAAAGCTAGGTCAACTTGGTCAACCTAGACTCAATCAAGTCTCACTAGGCCTAACCAGTCTACCCTAGCTAAACACACCTCATAACTAGGCTATACAAGCCACAGCCACACAACACTTCTATGAACAAGTATGCATATAGCTACTTATGTGTATAGGTACATATACAAGGGTTAAACCAGGCTTGTATAGGCTATTGGCCTATACTTGCATGGTCCTTAGAATACATCCATAGGAAAGTGCTCATAATATCATGTGAACATAGATAGAGGTATAGAGAGGGGCATGTATATAGGCACATGTAAATGTGTGTGTGAAAGAATGAATATAGGTAGTGGGTGTGTTAGAATAGTATACAAGTGTCCATGAATTAGAAGTGTACATGTGTGTGTGCATTTGGTTATAGGCATGTGAAATGCTGTCATATTTGTGTGTATTAGTGAATGATAGGAGTGTATGTGACAGGAAAAATCAAGTTAAGGAATGTGTGTGTGTGGGTAAAGTCTGTGACAGGAATTCAGAGAGTGGCATGTGTGTGTTTAGGATATGTAGACAGTGATATAAACTCAGTTTCCAGTTTTGCATTTCAATTCCTATACTCAATTTTTCCATTACAAACTAAATCTCAGGTTTGTTTACACAGAGAAATTCTCTGGTTTCAGAACATTACTGTCAAACTATCAAGTTCATAACTCATATTTCAGTTTCTATACTATCCTAAAATCAGATTTCACATTTCAATCTCAGTTTTCATGTAGCCGGTTTATTCCTATTATCAGTCATGTAAAATCATTTAAACCTATTTACCAGATTTATGAACTCAGTTGAAAGGGAAAAGGGAAACAAAGTATTTAACCTACACTAAATCTCAGGTTACACACCACAATTAAATCTCAGTTTTCCAGTTTTATTCAAACAGTGAAATGGGAAAAATGTTCTCAGGAAATCTCAGTTTATTGATTTACAGTAATCAATCCAACATTCACATATGCATGTCATTTAATATTTAAAACATTGAATCTCATTTCAGTTTTAAAAACTCAACTGAACTAACATGTATATATAAACTGAATTCGACTGATACATGAACTATTTCCCATTCTAAACCAAAATCAAACCACATGATTCAACAAACAAATATGCATACATATACATAAAGCTTATAACTCATTAACATTAAATCTCAGGTAAAGGTTTTAACCTGACAGTTCAACAAGAAAAATCCAACTGATATTGAACACTGATACATGAATTTTATCCATTCGAAAACCCAATCTAACCATTTAAATTCACAAACA
Organism: Iris pallida; assembly: GCA_029216955.1. NCBI lineage: Eukaryota > Viridiplantae > Streptophyta > Magnoliopsida > Asparagales > Iridaceae > Iris > Iris pallida. Next base: position 22,061,943 of record JANAVB010026199.1, on the reverse strand, counting down.
GGTGTACTAGTGTGTTCTCAATATGTTCCTGGGTCTAGGGGGGTCATTCTCGTGTCTCAAAACGTGTCCAACTGTGTCAAATTAACCAACACCAATGTATCAGTAAAACAGTGTGAAATAATCATCGTGCTGCCATGCCATTCAATTTAGGACACGACACAAAGCACTAGGCTCCACGTGCTCAAGCACAGAGGTCAAGGGGGACCAGGGCTAGGGTTTCAACTTCCTTACACGAGTCCACATGGTGTCTACACTCGACACGACACGCGTATCAGTGGCCAGACACACACTGTGCACAGTGCAGTGCATTCCCTGTGCACAATCGATTACTCCCTAACCCGACCATAAAATCTCGTGAAACTTGGGGAGCGTGATGACAGAAGGTGCCCCAAGCTCCCCACGAAGTTTCGTGTCAAACAAAATCGTGTCGTGTCCTATAGGGACCCCGATCGACAGGGGATCCGCCAGGCCGCACGTGCGCGTGTGCACCCCATGTGCACGCGTGTCCAAGGGACACGACACGTGCACGAAATCAACTCAGAAGATCAAAATCGTGTAAGCAACATCAAAACGCAATTTTCCATTCAAAAATATTTCGAAAATAACACAATCGATTCCACAGTGGCATTTTCACAAACACGTTGAACAGTGCACTGATACGTGTCCTGTTTAGACACGAAAGGACACGAAAACTTAGGGTTTCCTATTCCTACTGTTAGATTAGGTCTAGGGCTCCCTAATGATGCAAAAATCTCAGGATTCTATGGTGTGGATAGAGAGTTACCTAAGAGTACCCAAAGCCTCAAAAAGCTCCACAAAGAGGTGCTCCTCTTGATGGCCAAACTCCTCCAAATTGATAGGAAAATGAGAACAACCAATTCCAACAGCAAGAAAACAATAATTAGAACCTATTGCAATTTGTTTGGATTAAAAAGGAGGAAAAATGGATTTTCTAGGGATTTTTGAACATGGAGACTCACCTCTTTCTTCTCTTAAAATAAATTCCTAAAGAAGAGGCTAGCCCTAGATTTTAGGAGAGATTATATAGTGGGGGAATCCTTAGGTTGGCTGGACAAAAATGTTAGGGTTAGGGTTTGGGCACTTGACTAATAGGCTTTGGGCCTATTTGGCTAACTATTGATTTATTGGTTAATCACAAGTCATGGCTTATGACTTAAAACTCTACTTAAGTCAAATAACCATACTATTAGTCAACTCTAGTCTAACTAGGGTGGCATGACCTAATCAAGACCAAACTCAACTAGGGTCAGCTCCTAGGTTAGTCTACCATGGTTATTGCTAGTCAAAGTCAACCTAGTCAACCCTCATCCAAACAATTCCAAGATAAATTCTAAAAATTCCCATAAATTCAAATAAATTCTAATAAATTTAAATAACCCCAAAAATGACAAAATTACCTTCAGACTAGAAATGTGGTAGTGACATGTCCACAGAACATGTAGCAAAATTCTGAAAAAGATAAAAACAAAGTTCAATATACTTTATTTATTTGGATAAAATCTATTGTAAGTTTAACTTATCCGTGTTCGTATCCTGAGTCCGTATCGTGGCCTTATGGATGTTGATTGATAACGATGAATTGGTAGAAACAAAGGAGAAAACCTCACCTGGATTGTGCTGTCCAAATAGAACCTGGACAATTGCCAATCCGCCTGCCTCTCCAGGATACCCAGCCCACTAGATCGCCCCGATGGTCCGATCATCCTTCGTGAAGCTGACATCCACCGGACGTAGGTGCCACAGTTCACGTCCACTCCTGAAGAGAAAAAAAATCCAAGGTTCTTGAAGCTCGACTAGAATTTAAATCAATCAAAGGATTATGAAACTCTCGATCAAATGACAGTCATATTTATTGTGCATTTGATAGACTCGAGTCGAACCGATTCAGCAATTTGTGTCGAGACTAACACTAATAATAGAGATGAAACAAAAATGACTTTGAGTCAGAATGAATCTTAAAGAAGAGTCACAACCAAAATATATGGAATATACGAATCTGAACAAGATTTTACCGGAAGTGCCTGTGGAGGGGGGACGAGCTCATTTGGGGCCGCCGGGGGATGGCATTGGCCGGGGTCAAGTAGGAGAAGGGGCGGGCAGTGTCGATCTCGAGAGCCTTAATGGGGTCCCTGTGGTAATCCGTGGAGGCTCTCGCTCTGCCTCAGCTGGTGTTGCTGCTGATACTGCAGTGGTGGTTGTCGAATGAGGCTCTGGAGGCAATCCAGCGTTCGAGCCACCGCGGCAGCTCGACCTCCTCTCCCACTTCCTCATTTTCGTCTTCGTGGACTGGTCGAGAGAGGTTCCTATCGGACCTCCATATCTATCACATTCGTAGTTCGTTGGTGTTTACTAGAACGTAGGAAATTAAATGTGAGAACAAAAAGTAAACCGAGCTTAAAAAAACTGATGTGAGAAAGCAAAGGAGAGAGCCCTCTCTGTTTCAGTGAAGCTTCTTTCCTTGTGTGTACCATTGCTTGGATCTCCTCGATCGCGAGTGGGCGATCGTCCCAATCATCGAACGGAACCTCATTCTTACATCCATATAAGTTTATATATATATAATATTAATATATATATTATATATATATTATATATATATATATATATATTATAATATATATATTATATGAACACCATATTATCATCTATAAGCCCAAAAAATTAAAATGATCACATCACACAAAACAAAATAAATACCAAAATAGGAGCAGTCATTTGATGATTCCACATCAAACTCAAGATTCATGAACGACAGGTAAATATGATCATGGCACTCGTTTGAGTTTATTACAGTTATCGTATGTCAGACTGAAGAATCTATGAACTAATACTGGCCAAGTGGCATTACCATGATGCAGTTGGTACTTAGCATATGTTATCGACTCTTGAGTAATCTAAGAAGGTTTTTGCAGCTCTCTTTTAAAGGTCCAAAACACTACATAAACATAATTCACACTGATTTGTAACTAAACACCAACAATAAGCATGATTATGAATGAAAAAGCGGTATCAAAATGCCTCCTTTAGTTACCTCAGTCATCGAATCCAACAGAATGCATCACCATAACACCATTTCCTCCCGATTCCACCAAACAACCGGCCACTCACTCCCCTCTTAGCGAATAGATCTGTATTTGCTCCATCCTTCTCGCGCGAGCTCATGCATCCCCGTGTGCTTCAACTCGTCGACAACCATTTCGAAGCTCTGCCCCCTAGGTGCCAGCCCCATCTCCGTTATCTCCACCATATAGTTCGCCGCGTCCATGAACCTCCCTCCCTTCACGCACATCTTCACCAGCATCGAGTATACCGGCTTGTTCGGCGGTGCCCCTTCGCCTTCATATCCCCGAAAAAGCTGAATGCGTCCCTGAACCTCCCCGACTTGCACATCGCCTTGACGATCCTCGCGTACAGGCTTGGGAACGACTTATGCCCGTCCTCCATCGTGCTGTAAAGCAGCCTGAACACCTCGTCGATCATCCCGGCCTTGGAGATCGCTAGATCATGTGATTGTTTGTGGATATATTGGGACACAGCCCGAGCCCGACCGCATCGTCGAGCAGCGTAACGCAGAACTCGACCTCTCTGGCCCTGGCCAGCTCCTCGAGAAGCGAGTTAAGGGTACGAACGTCGGGCAGGACGCCTTCTTTGACCATGCGACGGACGAGGGACTTGGCGAACTCGAGGTAGTCGGCGTCCACGAGGCTGTCGATGAGCAGGTCGCGGCCGCGGTAGGGCGGGGCGAAGCCGTTGTCGCTCATCTCCTGCAGGAACTGCTCGGCCTCGCGGAGCTCATCTACTGCAGGAACTGCTCATCTCGTTGTCGCGTTGTAGATCGCCACGAACATCGTGTAGCCCAGCATCACGTGCGACACCATGCCGAAGAGGAACGTCACGAACCCGCTCCCTATTTTTTGTCGAAAGGAAGAAATTAAAAACCTTAGCCCTAATTTTGAAGAGAACGGGCTCTAGGGTTAGGGTTTTGGAGTTGGGAAAAAAAGGAGAAGAAGAGGGAGAGAAGGGTGTTGCTGAACTAGAGTTAGGGTTTTGGATCTATCCTTAGGATTTTGGAGTTGGGGGGAGGAGGAGGAAAGGAGGAAAAGGAGAAGACCGACCAGAATTGGGGGAGAAAATTTTTTGTTGAAGCGCGCACGGGGTGTAGAAGGATTTTGCCAAAAAATAAACTTAAAAATATTACAAGTTTGCCACAACTTTAAAATATTAATGACGTTTTGTTTTATAAACGTTATAAAAGTCCAAAATTAGCCCAAACTGTCATAGAAAAAGGTATTTCGAACTTTGATAACGCTTAGGTATCATGCGTCATCAATACATCTTGTCGAGCGTTATTAATAGACCTTTTTGTTGTAGTGGAGGGATGTTGGATGTTTGTGTGTGTAGATTCAAGCGAGTATTAACCGGCCCAAAGGAAGGTTAATACTTTACCGAATTGCACACATACTTGTGGTGATAAATGTGTGACAATTATACGGTTTACATGTGAATAATAACCCGATCCAAAGATAGGCCTATTATTTGACATGACTTATTGTCAACGTTTAATCACTACACCAAGAGTACCACTTGCAGTTAATATCACTTTCCAAAGACTTGATATTAATGATGTACTAGGTATCTTGAGATAGGGTTCACCATTATTTGAATTTGTTTGACTATATTTTATTATTTAGTTATTAAATAGAGCATGTCTGTTTTGTTGCTTTGTTCTCTTTACAATTAATGTTGTTAAAATATCTGCCAATAAGATTTTAATTTTCATGTTTAATAGGATAACTTTAAGGGCAAAAATAAAATGAATACAGTAGCTGCTAAGGGTCCAGCTCAAAAGAAAAAAAATAATATAAAACTAAGGATTGTTCTTTTGTGATAAGGCAGGACACATAAGGAAGAAATTTACGAAGTACCACGTATGGCGTATAAAGAAAAGTACATTTCTAAATTTGATCTGTTCTGGGTTAATATAGATTTAGTACCTAGAAATACATGGTGGTTAGATTCTGGTGCTACTACCCATATTAGTGTTTATAGACAAGGTTGTCTGAGCTACCGAAAGCCAATTGATAGTGAAAGATACATCTATGTGGGTGACGGCAAATCGGTAGAAATGGAAGCAATAGTATATTTTAGGTTATTATTAGAAATCAATTATTATTTGGATTTGATAGACACTTTTATTATACCGTCTTTTAGACGAAATTCAGTTTTGGTTTCATTATTGGACAAATCTGGTTATCATTGTTCATTTGGAAACAATAGGTTTAGTCTATCTTCAAATTCAAATATTATTGGTAACGGTTCCCTTAATGTTTATGATAACCTATATTCACTTGAAACTATTGCATCTTATAATGAAATCTTGCAAGTGAAGTCATATGGTACTAAACGCAAAATTAACAATATTTTTTTAGCCTCATTATGACATAAGCATTAGGTCACTTCTCCAGAAATAGAGTTGAACGATTTGTGTCTGACGAGATGTGGATTCCATTAACTTTATAGACTTTAATGTTTATATTGAATGTGTAATGGGAAGACAGACCAAAGTTAAATTATAAGTAGCTACTTTATTAGTTATGCTAAGATCAAGGGGTTGATAATTATACACTCCCATACTAAGAAAAAAATTGAGACGAGAAGTATAATCTATTTTGAGGATGTTGAGTTAGGGAGAGAAATAAAGTCAGGATCATTGTCTTTGAGAAGGAATCAATTACGATTCCTACTATCACTTTTTGACGATGTACAGGATTCTTTACCTGTCATAATCAAGAAGTGAATTCGAAGCCTCAATAATACAATGTCGAATTTCCTCTATAAGTCGTTGTTGAGATACCTTAACAATGACAACGTAGCAGCACCCCCATTCAAGATAAGGTAATTATTCCTAAGGAACAAACTCAACAACCGGTAATATTAAGATGGTCTACCAGAGAAGAAAAAATATAATTTCAGATAATATTTGTCATATTTCTCTAAGAACGTGAGGAACTGTGGATACTGGAAGATGTGTCACTACCACATTTCTAGTGTGAGGGTATTTTTGTCATTTTGGGGTATTTTTTTTGAATTTATTAGAATTAATTAGAATTTTTGGGAATTTATTGAAAAATTGTTTGACTAGGTTGACTTTTGACTAAGTGTTGACTAGTAGACCTACCTAGAAACTAACCCTAGTTAGTGGGCCATGGTTAAGGTCAAGTGACTCTAGTCAAACCTATCCTAAGACTTGGTTTAGTCAAATTAGCAATAGGTTAGAAAGTCATGAGCCATGACTTATGGTTTAGAACATTGATTAGGTTCAACCTTAACTAATTGTAACTTAGCTCAAGCCTTATACTTGGACTCAACCCTATCCTAATGCCAAGTGGCCGGCCACCTTATCCATATAGGGACTTCCCCATTATAAATATCCTCCTAGTTTTAGGGCTAGCCTCCCTCTCTTGGAAGAATAGCTCAAGTTTGGTAAGAGGTGAGTTCTTGCATAGAAAAAAAATCCATATTAATTCCAATATAGGTCCTAAAATCCTAGAATCTGTTGCAATAGTTTCTAATGATGGTTTTCTTGCTGCTATGAATGTTTGATTCAGTTTGGAGTTAATTTGGAGGATTTGGGACATCAAGAGAAGAGCTATTGAAAGAGGATTTTCTTGGAAAGTTCAAGCATAGGTAACTTTCTCCATACTCCATGAAATTTCGATTTGTCTTCATGATTAGGAAGCCCTAGGAGTCCCCTAAGTGTCTGTATAGGTGTCGTGTCGGGTTTCATAAGTTTCGTGTCCTTTTGGACACGTATCAGAGGGGGGTACCTAGGTGTTTGTCGAAATGCCACAAAGGGCATTTCGATCTCATTTGTTCAATGTTTTTAAATAGGAAATATAGATTATCATGGTTTATTGGTCCCTAATCTTCTGTGATGCTTATTGTGTCGTTTTGTATCGGATTCATTGTCTGGACACGCGCCGCACTAGCCCGCGCGGCTACAGTATTTTCCCCTGCATTTCGGGGGCCACTGTGGACACGACACGGCTCTTCTGGACACCATCTTTTGGGAGGATGTTGGGGCATCCACTGACACCATCCTCCCCAATTTTCATTGGATTTTGTGCTCTGGTTTGGGAGTTTTGTGTTGTGCACTGATTTGACACTGGGTCTGTGCACTGTATTATTTGCCACTGACACGGCTTGATTTCTTTGGACACGACACGTTTTGTCTTGGTGCAGACACTTGGACACGAGGCCACACTGTAGGTGAACCTACCTTGGTGACCACGAGTCCTCTATTGCGTCGTGTCGGGTGCACGACACGCGTGCACCCCAGCACGAGACTGTCCAAGTCTCAGTGCACTGCTTGTGTATCCTTCTTCTGGACACGTCTGTGTCCACAAATGTGGACACAAATCACTTGTGGGACACTTGTGCATTGTGTTTTTATGTTACAAATCATTGTTATGTATTTAAAACCAATTTTGATTATCATTTTCCTCTTTTCCTATTTTCTGAACAAATGTTCTTCACTGTTATATTCCAGTTTCAGACTTTTGGTGAATATGAACTTTGGCAATCATTTTACCTCATTAAAACACTGTTGTTGCATGATATTAAGCCCCTAACATATTTATCTATGTGTTGGCTAAGGCCATGTCAATTTTGGTGTGAAATGGAGTTGTGTAGGGACTGTTTGGACTGTTTTGAATATAGGTGGATTGTTTTGGTGGAAAACTAAATGAAAACTGAGTTTAAAATGGTTGTGAATGTATGTTAATACCAACACTGTGAACTTGATAGCATGAATTGATTTCCTACCCTTCTTTAAAACTGAGATTGAAGTTTGGTTAACTGTTTAGTTAAATGTCAATCTGAGTTTTGAATGTTGATAACTGTTGATATAAAAAAAACTGAGATTTTACCTATGTTGAAAACCTATATCAAACCTGAGTTTTGTTATGAAGCTATGAATTGATTCCTTCCTTGATGTTCCTGTCAATTTGCTAAGGTAGGATTTATAACCTGAGATTGTTGTAACCTGGGAATGGGTTTTTTTGGGACTGAACATTGGTTCAGTTTGAGTTGTTCTTGTATTTCCTGCATTTTGAGATACACACAGCCTCATGTTTTATTCCCTGCATCTTACATTGTAGCAGTCCACACAGCCCTACTTACCTGTCTTTTGTTCCCCCACATACTCATGCACACACATGGTTTCCTGTTTCCAGTTCTTCACTGTTTTTGTTATGCACTGTCATTCCTTGCTTTATTTCCTGCACATTGCCTGCTCACTGTCCACACTTTTGAGACACACACACACATGTTTCTCTCTAGTTTATATATCATGTATATACATTATGTAGGAACCCATGCATGATACATGAGTTATGTGTGTGGTGTACCTATTGATAGCTATATATATATATACATATATTATGTGTTGCCATGTGTAGGCCTAGATGCCATATAGGTTGTGTGATGATTGTTGACTTGTGTTATATAAGTTGTAAGGACTTGGTATGTTAGCATAGGCTAGTTTAGCATTGTTAGACTAATATGGACTAGTTAGGCCTAGTTTAGACTCAACTAGACTTGATTGACCTAGTTTGACTTCTAGGGTTGACCAAAGTTGACCAAGAGTTGACTTTGGCCTAAATTGACCTAGAATCATGTAGAATGCATAGTAGGACTCCTTGTTACTATTCTGGACTTGTTGTGACTTGTGCTGTTCTGTTTAGGAGCCAGACACCACTCCTTGGACAGTACGTTTCATACCGGACACTCAGTTACAGGCGAGTACATTCTCTGATCATTTCATATCTTGCTTAGAATTATTTCTGCAGTAGATTACTTTACTTGTACTGTCACGATGGTCACACGGATTGGTACTATATGGATCCTTTCTCGAGATGTTATCCTTAGGGAGCATCCGGTACTACATGTTCTGTGCGTTTCACTTACATGACGTATCATATGCTTCATTGGTTCTTTGATCACTTACGACATATACTCTTATGATCGTAGAGTCTTCCTAGAATCCTTATCCCATTTATGGGACTACTATGTATCACCTTCGGGGTTCATCACCTTCGGGGTCTATCACCTTCGGGGTCTGTTACATAGCATCATATAACATAACCTGGCCGGATCCTTGTGTATCGATTGGGGGTACGGGGGAGTATAAATGGACATGTGAATAATATCCAAGTAGTGTAGTATCAGAATCTTTTCCATAGTGTAGCATCAGAATCTCCTATGCCATTTACATGTTCACATTGTACTCTGATTCACTAGTCACTGCTAGCTCTCTATGTATAGTAGATATTTCTATTACAGTTCTCTCTCTGTTTACATACTGCACTTCTTCAGTACCCGTATCTTACTTTACTGCATGTCTTTATTTTCTAACCTGCTATGATCTGTTGAGATGTACTGTGCTCGCTCCTGTCCTGACTGGACCTGTTGAAAATATTACAGAGGACGAGAGGAGGCTTGCCTGGACACCTACTACGGGGCAGCCCTAGACGACACTTGTGAGCTGGACCCTCTGGAGGATCCAGTAGTAGCTGAGGACCTTCCCCCGACTGTTTAGACTAGTCTAGATAGTTTATTATCTTTGTAGTCTGGAGACTTGTTCTAGTTAGACTTTTATGTGGAGATCAGTTCTGTATATATTCTTTTATCTGAGACTTGTACTGCTGGGATTATCTTAGACTACTGTTTTATCTATTTCATTTCCTTGAGTTCTGTTCATATCGTGCTATATCTTCCTTAGTTGTGATTGAGTTTCTATTGTTTTGTTACCCCCATTCGGGGAGTATAAACTGTTTAGATATTACATTGCTAGATGTGTGACCTAGGACAGCGTTCTACCGCCGACGCTGCGGCGTAGGCTGGACGTACCCACGTCTCGTGCCCTTACTCTAGGGTGCGGGTCGTGACACGTTTTTAGTGGTGGCCCATGCAGGTCCAGACTAGAAGTGTAGTGGTGCTCGAACTAGAGTATCACTGCAGCCTGCTATAGGATATAGGACATTAATTTTAAGATACTCAATCACCTTAGGAAAATTTCCTTTTATTGCCATCTAAATTCTTTGTCTGCTAATCCTTTGAATTATGATTGTCCGCCTTTGTTATTTCGCTTCCTTCTCAGAAAATTGATACTCTTGTTTGTCTATCTTCAGGATGGTAGAGACTCGTTCACAGCGTGCGTCCATGAGGATGCTATAGAGGGGACTGCTACCTCTCAGCCAGCACGGCGAGGCCAGGGGACTGCAGCTCTTGTCACCTCAGCTCGTGTTGAGACCTCGGCAGCCGCAGCAGGGGATATGCATCCACCGACTGGGAGGCAGGACCCGGTCTATCCAGAGGATCCTTTCCATCCACCACCGCCTCCAGGACATGTGGACGCCGCTCAGATGTTCGCTTATTTTCAGCAGTTCATGGACCGCCAGCAGGCTCGGCAGGACCGAGGCATGGAGTTGGCTGTCACGACAGCCGCAGCTCGACCGGTGATGCAGCAGCAGAGGACACCGGGGATCGAGCAGTTCCAGAAGATGAGTCCCAGGGATTTCATGGGGACTGAGGGGATCATATATGCCGATGAGTGGATCGAGCATATGGAGGAGATTTTTCGCTTGGCCAGGATTCCGGCAGACCTTCAGATCGAGGCCGCAGCTAGCCGGATGCGAGATCTTGCTCGCACCTGGTATCAGTCGGACCCCAGGGTGGGAGTACCAGGGCAGACTTGGGAGCAGTTCAGGGGCTTCTTCAGGAAGAAGTTCTTCCCAGACTCGGCAGTCAGAGCCTTGGAGACACAGTTTGAGAGCTTGGTCCAAGGGAGCCTCTCAGTTGAGGAGTATGCGGGGAGTTTGGCCGTCTCGGCAGGTTTGTTGAGGGTCTGAGCGAGACGGCGAGGGCCCAGAGGTTCCGAAAGGGTCTGGTCAAGGAGGTCAAGTCCCTGACCAAGGGGAACAGAGATGCTACTTTTGAGGAGATCTTGACGGCGCGCTGCTAGCAGAGGATGATCTTGAGCTTAGGCTCAAGAGAGGGAGAGACCCAGTTGGGGGCAGTAGCAGCAGCGGGGGCCAGGCCAAGAGGCCCCACTTTCAGTCTCAGCACCAGCAGCAGCCGAGGCAGTTCCAGCCTCAGCCGATCCAGCAGAGGCCAGCTCAGCACCAGCAGCAGCCGAGGCAGCACCAGCAGGGCCAGAGGCAGGTTACCACTTGTGGATACTGTAAGAGGTCTGGGCACGTCTTCAATGAGTGCCGGAAGAGGCTGGGCCTGTGCCTAGTGTGGCTCAGCAGATCACCAGATGAGGGAGTGCCGTATGGGACGAGCAGCTCAGGGAGGTGGAGCCAGAGCACCAGTGGGCCAGCAGCGGGGACCAGCCCTGCCGACGCAGCAGCAGAGGTTCGTCCAGCACCAGCAGCAGGCCAGGGGAGGCCAGCAGGGACGAGCTTTCGCCATGGCAGCTGGAGATGCAGAGGTGACTGTAGAGCTGATTGCAGGTGCGATTCTTCTCGACTCCAGCCCAGCATTTGCATTGTTTGATTCCGGTGCATCGTATAGCTTCATTTCAGTATCTTTTGCGATTAGACACGGTATCATAGCTGAATCGTTGCCTAGGACTTACAAGATCACGACCGGGGGTGGTATTATCCTCGTGAGTGATGTTTGTAAGGGTCGGAGAGTAGTTTTGGGAGGCCGTGAGTTGGAGGTGAGCCTGCTCGTAATGCCATTGCCGAACTACGATATAGTACTAGGCATGGATTGGTTGAGCAGGCACCACGCCAGCATCGATTGCAGAGGGGGTAGAGTTCTCTTCAGAGCACCGGGGGAGCCAGAGTTCGAGTACTCCAGACGTCAGGCAGAGCAGAGCAGCGGAGTCTTCTGTGGAGTCTCGGTCGAGGAGCAGATGATTCCACACCCCTTGATAGCAGAGTATATGGATGTTTTCCCGGAGGAGTTGCCGGGACTGCCACCAGACAGGGACATAGAGTTCTCGATAGACTTGGTTCCAGGAGCGGAGCCTATTTCTCAGCATGTCTATCGGGTGAACAACAGCGAGCTGGTGGAGCTGAAGAAGCAAGTGGATGAGCTACAGGACAAGGGCTTCATCCGCTCGAGTTCGTCGCCATGGGGTGCACCAGTGTTGTTCGTGCCGAAGAAGGATGGGTCAGTACGCATGTGTATTGACTATAGGGCACTCAACAACCTCACGATCAAGAACAAATACCCACTGCCGCGGATCGACGATCTGTTTGACCAGTTGAGCGGAGCCCGGGTATTTTCCAAGATTGATCTGAGGTCGGGATATCACCAGGTGAAGGTGAAGGGGGAGGATATCCCCAAGACCGCTTTCAGGACGCGGTATGGACAGTTCGAGTTTTTGGTTATGCCATTTGGGCTAACCAATGCACCCGCAGTATTTATGAACCTGATGAACAAGGTGTTCCATCAGTATCTGGATCAGTTTGTAGTAGTGTTTATCGATGATATCCTGATATATTCCAAGACTGAGGAGGAGCATGAGGAGCATCTGCGGATAGTGCTGGAGATTCTCAGGAAGGAGCAGCTTTATGGAAAACTCTCCAAGTGTGAGTTTTTCTTGGACCGGGTGGATTTCTTGGGGCACGTTGTGACTGGAGATGGTATCTCAGTTGACCCCAAGAAGATTGTAGCAGTCGAGGCATGGGCAGCGCCGACATCAGTTGCAGAGATCAGGAGCTTCCTGGGGCTGGCAGGATATTACCGGAGATTTGTGCAGGACTTCTCCCGGGTTGCAGAGCCGTTGACACGGTTGACCCGGAAGGATACTGAGTATGTATGGTCAGAGGAGTGTCAGGCGGCTTTTGATGAGTTGAAGAAGCGGCTGACGACAGCTCCGATTCTGACGTTGCCTTCAGGATCAGGTGGATTCACTATTTATAGTGATGCTTCAGGAAAGGGGCTGGGTTGTGTGTTGCAGCAGCACGGGAAGGTAATTGCCTATGCTTCCAGGCAGTTACGTCCCCATGAAAGAATTACCCTACCCACGACCTGGAGCTGGCAGCTGTGATTTTTGCTTTGAAGCTGTGGAAGCATTATCTGTATGGTGAGCGGGTAGAGATCTTCACAGATCACAAGAGCCTAAAGTATGTGTTCACTCAGAAGGAGTTGAACATGAGACAGCGCAGATGGTTGGAGTTGATGAAGGACTTCGACATTGCACTGCAGTATCATCCCGGGAAGGCCAACGTGGTTGCCGATGCCTTGAGTAGGTATCCGACGGCCATGTGTTTGACCATGGATCGGCATTTGCTTGCCGACTTGGAGAGCCTAGGGATTGAGGTGATCGTGCCTGGGGTACAGATGCAGCTATGGGGGATGCAGATTCAGTCAGACTTGATGGATAGGATCAAGGCGGCCCAGTTTCAGGATGTGGCTTTTCAGAGTATCAGAGAGCAGATCAGTATAGGAGTGGGGGATCCTGAGTTTTCACTTGCAGAGGATGGTGCCCTGAGGCACGGTGCCAGATTATGTGTGCCTAGCGGGGAGCTCAGAGAGCAGATTATGCAGGAGGCCCACAGATCTCAGTACTCTATACACCCTGGTGCCAATAAGATGTACCGAGATCTGCGGGAGCATGTATGGTGGTCAGGAATGAAGCGGGAGGTGTCCCAGTTTGTAGCTAGATGCTTGGTCTGTCAGCAGGTCAAGGCAGAGAGACAGAGGCCCGGTGGATTGTTGCAGCCGCTGCCCATTCCCGAGTGGAAATGGGAGCATATTACGATGGACTTCGTTTCAGGATTGCCGCGTACTCCAGGAGGGAAAGACGCGATTTGGGTCATCGTGGACAGGTTGACCAAATCAGCCCACTTCTTGCCATTCAAGGTGGGCACGTCTACAGAGAGACTGGCAGAGTTATATATGCGGCAGATAGTCAGGATCCACGGAGTTCCGGTCAGCATCGTCTCAGATCGGGATAGCCGTTTTACTTCCCATTTCTGGAGGAGTCTGCAGACCAGCTTGGGCACTCAGCTCAAGTTCAGTACTGTACCACCCCCAGACGGACGGACAGTCGGAGCGGACTATTCAGACCCTTGAGGATATGCTGCGGACGTGCGTCCTGGACTTTGGAGGTTCCTGGGAGGATCATCTTTATTTGGTGGAGTTTGCCTATAACAATAGTTTTCAGGCCAGCATCGAGATGTCACCTTTCGAGGCTCTGTACGGGCGTAGGTGCCGTACACCCTTATCCTGGGATGATGTTGGTGAGCGAGCTTTGCTGGGGCCAGAGTTGATTGTGGATGCGGCCGAGAAGGTGAAGCTTATCAGGGACAGACTTCACGTGGCGCAGGACAGACATCGGCACTGGGCCGATAGCCACCGGAGGCCCTTGGAGTTTGAGGTACAGATTAGAGTAGGATTAGATTTAGGTTGTTGTTTTGAATTTTTGATCATGTTGTTATTTATTAATTGAGACCTTGCTTGTGATTAGGTCGGAGACCAGTTTTCTTGAGGATATCTCCGACTCGTGGTACGATACGTTTTGGTGGAGGCGGGAAGCTTAGCCCGCGTTTCATCGGCCCTTTCGTTATCAGCGGGAGAGTCGGTGACGTGGCTTACAGGCTAGACTTGCCGCCTGCACTTGTGGGGGTCCACAACGTATTCCATGTATCACAGTTGAGACGGTATGTGGCTGACCCTAGCCATGTGCTCGATCATTCGGAGATAGAGGTTGGGCCTTCTCTCAGCTATCCAGCAGCCCGTGGAGATTCTGGATCGACGGGAGAAGGTACTGAGGAACCAGGTGATACCCTTGGTATGCGTCGCATGGAGGCATCATTCTCCAGGAGAGTCTACCTGGGAGCGGGAGGATGAGATGCGCGAGCGGTACCCTTATCTTTTTGGACCTTGAGGTATGCTTTCTATCCTTCTCATCAGTTGCATTCGCCTTTCAATTTCGAGGACGAAATTCTTTTAAGGAGGATAGATTTGTCACTACCACATTTCTAGTGTGAGGGTATTTTTGTCATTTTGGGGTATTTTTTTGAATTTATTAGAATTAATTAGAATTTTTGGGAATTTATTGAAAAATTGTTTGACTAGGTTGACTTTTGACTAAGTGTTGACTAGTAGACCTACCTAGAAACTAACCCTAGTTAGTGGGCCATGGTTAAGGTCAAGTGACTCTAGTCAAACCTATCCTAAGACTTGGTTTAGTCAAATTAGCAATAGGTTAGAAAGTCATGAGCCATGACTTATGGTTTAGAACATTGATTAGGTTCAACCTTAACTAATTGTAACTTAGCTCAAGCCTTATACTTGGACTCAACCCTATCCTAATGCCAAGTGGCCGGCCACCTTATCCATATAGGGACTTCCCCATTATAAATATCCTCCTAGTTTTAGGGCTAGCCTCCCTCTCTTGGAAGAATAGCTCAAGTTTGGTAAGAGGTGAGTTCTTGCATAGAAAAAAAATCCATATTAATTCCAATATAGGTCCTAAAATCCTAGAATCTGTTGCAATAGTTTCTAATGATGGTTTTCTTGCTGCTATGAATGTTTGATTCAGTTTGGAGTTAATTTGGAGGATTTGGGACATCAAGAGAGAGCTATTGAAAGAGGATTTTCTTGGAAAGTTCAAGCATAGGTAACTTTCTCCATACTCCATGAAATTTCGATTTGTCTTCATGATTAGGAAGCCCTAGGAGTCCCCTAAGTGTCTGTATAGGTGTCGTGTCGGGTTTCATAAGTTTCGTGTCCTTTTGGACACGTATCAGAGGGGGGTACCTAGGTGTTTGTCGAAATGCCACAAAGGGCATTTCGATCTCATTTGTTCAATGTTTTTAAATAGGAAATATAGATTTATCATGGTTTATTGGTCCCTAATCTTCTGTGATGCTTATTGTGTCATTTTGTATCGGATTCATTGTCTGGACACGCGCCGCACTAGCCCGCGCGCGGCTACAGTGTTTTCCCCTGCATTTCGGGGGCCACTGTGGACACGACACGGCTCTTCTGGACACCATCTTTTGGGAGGATGTTGGGGCATCCACTGACACCATCCTCCCCAATTTTCATTGGATTTTGTGCTCTGGTTTGGGAGTTTTGTGTTGTGCACTGATTTGACACTGGGTCTGTGCACTGTATTATTTGCCACTGACACGGCTTGATTTCTTTGGACACGACACGTTTTGTCTTGGTGCAGACACTTGGACACGAGGCCACACTGTAGGTGAACCTACCTTGGTGACCACGAGTCCTCTATTGCGTCGTGTCGGGTGCACGACACGCGTGCACCCCAGCACGAGACTGTCCAAGTCTCAGTGCACTGCTTGTGTATCCTTCTTCTGGACACGTCTGTGTCCACAAATGTGGACACAAATCACTTGTGGGACACTTGTGCATTGTGTTTTTATGTTACAAATCATTGTTATGTATTTAAAACCAATTTTGATTATCATTTTCCTCTTTTCCTATTTTCTGAACAAATGTTCTTCACTGTTATATTCCAGTTTCAGACTTTTGGTGAATATGAACTTTGGCAATCATTTTACCTCATTAAAACACTGTTGTTGCATGATATTAAGCCCCTAACATATTTATCTATGTGTTGGCTAAGGCCATGTCAATTTTGGTGTGAAATGGAGTTGTGTAGGGACTGTTTGGACTGTTTTGAATATAGGTGGATTGTTTTGGTGGAAAACTAAATGAAAACTGAGTTTAAAATGGTTGTGAATGTATGTTAATACCAACACTGTGAACTTGATAGCATGAATTGATTTCCTACCCTTCTTTAAAACTGAGATTGAAGTTTGGTTAACTGTTTAGTTAAATGTCAATCTGAGTTTTGAATGTTGATAACTGTTGATATAAAAAAAACTGAGATTTTACCTATGTTGAAAACCTATATCAAACCTGAGTTTTGTTATGAAGCTATGAATTGATTCCTTCCTTGATGTTCCTGTCAATTTGCTAAGGTAGGATTTATAACCTGAGATTGTTGTGAACCTGGGAATGGGTTTTTTTGGGACTGAACATTGGTTCAGTTTGAGTTGTTCTTGTATTTCCTGCATTTTGAGATACACACAGCCTCATGTTTTATTCCCTGCATCTTACATTGTAGCAGTCCACACAGCCCTACTTACCTGTCTTTTGTTCCCCCACATACTCATGCACACACATGGTTTCCTGTTTCCAGTTCTTCACTGTTTTTGTTATGCACTGTCATTCCTTGCTTTATTTCCTGCACATTGCCTGCTCACTGTCCACACTTTTGAGACACACACACACATGTTTCTCTCTATGTTTATATCATGTATATACATTATATGTAGGAACCCATGCATGATACATGAGTTATGTGTGTGGTGTACCTATTGATAGCTATATATATATATACATATTATGTGTTGCCATGTGTAGGCCTAGATGCCATATAGGTTGTGTGATGATTGTTGACTTGTGTTATATAAGTTGTAAGGACTTGGTATGTTAGCATAGGCTAGTTTAGCATTGTTAGACTAATATGGACTAGTTAGGCCTAGTTTAGACTCAACTAGACTTGATTGACCTAGTTTGACTTCTAGGGTTGACCAAAGTTGACCAAGAGTTGACTTTGGCCTAAATTGACCTAGAATCATGTAGAATGCATAGTAGGACTCCTTGTTACTATTCTGGACTTGTTGTGACTTGTGCTGTTCTGTTTAGGAGCCAGACACCACTCCTTGGACAGTACGTTTCATACCGGACACTCAGTTACAGGCGAGTACATTCTCTGATCATTTCATATCTTGCTTAGAATTATTTCCTGCAGTAGATTACTTTACTTGTACTGTCACGATGGTCACACGGATTGGTACTATATGGATCCTTTCTCGAGATGTTATCCTTAGGGAGCATCCGGTACTACATGTTCTGTGCGTTTCACTTATGACGTATCATATGCTTCATTGGTTCTTTGATCACTTACGACATATACTCTTATGATCGTAGAGTCTTCCTAGAATCCTTATCCCATTTATGGGACTACTATGTATCACCTTCGGGGTTCATCACCTTCGGGGTCTATCACCTTCGGGGTCTGTTACATAGCATCATATAACATAACCTGGCCGGATCCTTGTGTATCGATTGGGGGTACGGGGGAGTATAAATGGACATGTGAATAATATCCAAGTAGTGTAGTATCAGAATCTTTTCCATAGTGTAGCATCAGAATCTCCTATGCCATTTACATGTTCACATTGTACTCTGATTCACTAGTCACTGCTAGCTCTCTATGTATAGTAGATATTTCTATTACAGTTCTCTCTCTGTTTACATACTGCACTTCTTCAGTACCCGTATCTTACTTTACTGCATGTCTTTATTTTCTAACCTGCTATGATCTGTTGAGATGTACTGTGCTCGCTCCTGTCCTGACTGGACCTGTTGAAAATATTACAGAGGACGAGGAGGAGGCTTGCCTGGACACCTACTACGGGGCAGCCCTAGACGACACTTATGAGCTGGACCCTCTGGAGGATCCAGTAGTAGCTGAGGACCTTCCCCCGACTGTTTAGACTAGTCTAGATAGTTTATTATCTTTGTAGTCTGGAGACTTGTTCTAGTTAGACTTTTATGTGGAGATCAGTTCTGTATATATTCTTTTATCTGAGACTTGTACTGCTGGGATTATCTTAGACTACTGTTTTATCTATTTCATTTCCTTGAGTTCTGTTCATATCGTGCTATATCTTCCTTAGTTGTGATTGAGTTTCTATTGTTTTGTTACCCCCATTCGGGAGTATAAACTGTTTAGATATTACATTGCTAGATGTTGTGACCTAGGACAGCGTTCTACACCGCCGACGCTGCGGCGTAGGCTGGACGTACCCACGTCTCGTGCCCTTACTCTAGGGTGCGGGTCGTGACAAGATGATCTAATCAACTTTCGTTAGGCCATGGAAAGTTCCAGTTCTCAAAGTGGATAGATACAATAAATAAGGTATAAGTCCATGCTAGGCAATAAAGTTTAAGAACTTGTCCCATTACCAAAAGGTATGAAGTCCATTGGTTGCAAATGGAGATTTAGAACCAAGAAGGATTCTAAGGGTCATGTGGAGAGGTATAAATACATCTTGTAGCTAGTGACTTTACTCAAAATTTTGGGATTAATTTTAAAGAGTTTTTCTCTTCGGTATCTTTGAAAAACTCTTTTAAAACAATCATAGCACGTGTTGCACATTTTGATCTTGAATTACATTAAATGGATGTCAAAACGACATTTCTCAATGATAACATTGACGAAACGGTTTATATGGTACAACCAGAAAACTGTGTCGAAAGACCCAAAGAATATGGTTTGCAACTTAAAAAAAATCTATTTATGAACTCAAGCAAGCTTCTCATCAAAGGTACTTCAAGTGATTATCTTGTTTGGTTTTGAGATGAATACTGTTGAAGATTGTGTTATCACAAGTTCAGTGGGAGTAGAATAATTTTCTGGTTTTGTATATTGATTAAAGTATTCAATGCAACTAGGTGACACCTCTCGTTAAAGGAGACAAATTCAGTCTCAATCAAGTGTCATAAGGTTAGCCTTAAAATTATGAAAATACAATAGATTTTTCCTTCATGATCAGTTATAGGGAGTCTAATGTATGCTTAAGTATGTACGCGTCAGGATATTGCATACAAATTATGATATTAGGCAGATATTTAAGCAAATATGGACGAATCATTGGGTAGCAGCCAAACTACTTAAGTAATTAATAGAGAACAAGAATTATATGCTCTTTGTAGGAGATTGGATAATTCTGGAGATCATAAGGTATTCTGACTCCGATTTTATTGGATGCCAACACAGTAGGAGATCCACATCAGGTTATGCTGACTAATAGAGATATATTTTGGATGAGTGTCAAACACATGCACTCATAATTTCTTCCACCATGGCAGCAAAGTTTATTACATATTGTGGGGCATCTATTCAGGGAATATGGTTACGAAATTTTGTCACAAGACTACGCCTACAGTATGGTGTTGAAAGACCACATAAATTATGGTGTGACAATAAATCAGCAGTACTGTATTCTAATAACAACAAGAACTAGTATAAGTCAAAGGATGTTGACATAAAAATTTTAGTTGTGAAAGAAAGAATTCAGAATGGTAAAGTGTCCATATAGCACATTAGGACAAACTTCATGTTAGCGGATCCGCTCATAAAAGCATTATCACCCAGGGTCTTTTATGAGCACACTGCTCATATGGGTGTTATCTTAATTAAGATATGGCAATACAATAGGAGTTTGTATTTTATGTTTTGGGTACTATTTGGTTTTGGACACATTTATGTAGTAAGTATTTTGCATATTTATCTGGTCAGATATATGGAAAATTCAGTTCATTATGTTTTCATTATGTTAAGTTTTTATCTCACTAAAGTTAAGAGGACCAGTTAGAAATAGACATGTATTGATCATATGCGTATAATTTTCATGCTACGCATCCATGATTGATCTATGGTTTAGCTATATTAGTATATGTGACCATTGATGGTTAGTTACGCTATATGTGACGAATGCCGCATTGATCCTATGTTGATATGGTTAATGGACGGATTTCCGGATGTACCCTAAGGATTAAGATAGCAATTTATGAGCTCACTAAGGTTAACACATTATAAGTTTAAATATGTGGCCCGTGGGAATGTTAGAATTATTCAATAATATGGGCCACACATGTAAAATTAGTTGTGTTTGGCTATATAAATAATTAAGCCAAATTAAAGTGGTCTATTTGGAAAATTAGCTTAAGGATATAATTGTCATGGAATTAATGTGTAGATACTGGAGATAAATCTAATTTGATGAGGGCCAAATTAGAAATATCAAAACATATAAATATATGTATTCATTAAGGTCATGGTCCCCACTTATACGGCCACCAAAGAGAGGTTTTCTCTTTTTCTCTTCTGCATCCCCATCAACAGAAAGAGAGAGACAAAGTATCAAATTCTTCTTTGTCATTAAGGTCGTAGCAAGTTGGAAGATCGAACCCCATAAAAGGACGACCACTTCAAGATCTATCAAGCCTAGCAACGGATTCAGGTACGCTTTCGCCTTTAATTTTGTTCTTCCTCATGAATCAACAGACATAATTTATAATATTGCTCTTTTAATTGGAGTTCTTTTCCTCTAAGAGCGTCAAATTCATGGCGTCATATGCTCAGTCACCACTAGCTCCAAGCCCAGGAGGACGAAATCCTATCAATTTGGTATCAGAGCGCCTCGACACCGTAGCTGAGTCAAGTCAGGAGCGGAGTTCGAGCGATCCTCTCTCACAGCAGGATTCTCAGGGGCAAAGGCAGATCCAAGTAGACGATGACAGAATTCTATCTGGAAGGTACTGTTCTGAACTTGAATATTAAGTTTGATCAATTGTTATAAGAGTTGGCACGAACTCGACGAGAGAAAAACATTCCCAAATCCAAAAATTTCTTAAATTGGGAACCATCAGAGGCCCTACCGACCACCAAACACTCCTTCACCACATCACTCACCACCACTAATGGGAAACCCTACTATGGGATTTAATCCTGCTCCTCCATAGTTTGAGTTACCACCTCCCATTCATCCATAATTTGTTCCACCATAACCACACCAATGACCCAAAATGCCAAATCATCTAGGACTAACACCGGGTGTACACCATAACTCCATACCAGCAATGTCCACTCCCACACAAAATATGCCTCAGTTTGGAGCCCACACATGAGGTATAATTGGGGGCAGCATACTCTTA
>JANAVB010026199.1:21923384-22040126 GCA_029216955.1 Iris pallida | reverse complement strand
AACATTGAATCTCATTTCAGTTTTAAAAACTCAACTGAACTAACATGTATATATAAACTGAATTCGACTGAAACATGAACTGTTTCCCATTCTAAACCAAAATCAAACCACAAGATTCAACAAACAGACATGCATACATATACATAAAGCTTCTAACTAATTAACATTAAATCTCAGATAAAGGTTTTAACCTGACAGTTCAACAAGAAAAATCCAACTGATATTGAACACTGATACATGAATTTTATCCATTCGAAAACCCAATCTAACCATTTAAATTCACAAACAGGTGTACCAGTGTGTTCTTCATATGTTCCTGGGTCTAGGGGGGTCATTCTTGTGTCTCAAAATGTGTCCAACTGTGTCAAATTAACCAACACCAATGTATCAGTAAAACAATGTGAAATAATCATCGTGCTGCCATGCCATTCAATTTAGGACACGACACAAAGCACTAGGCTCCACGTGCTCATGCACAGAGGTCAAGGGGGACTAGGGCTAGGGTTTCAACTCCCTGACACGAGTCCACGTGGTGTCTACACTTGACACGACACGCGTATCAGTGGCCAGACACACACTGTGCACAGTGCAGTGTATTCCCTGTGTACAGTCGATTACTCCCTAACCCGACCATGAAATCTCGTGAAACTTGGGGAACGTGATGACAGAAGGTGCCCCAAGCTCCCCACGAAGTTTCGTGTCAAACAAAATCGTGTCGTGTCCTGTAGGGACCCTGATAGGCAGGGGATCCTCCAGGCCGTGCGCGCGCGTGTGCACCCCATGTACACGCGTGTCCAAGCGACACGACACGTACACGAAATCAACTCAGAAGATCAAAATCGTGTAAGCAACATCAAAATGCAATTTTCCATTCAAAAATATTTCAAAAATAACACAATCGATTCCACAGTGGCATTTTCACAAACACGTTGAACAGTGCACTGATACGTCTCCTGTTTGGACACGAAAGGACATGAAAACTTTAGGGTTTCCTATTCCTACTGTTAGGTTAGGTCTAGGGCTCCCTAATGATGCAAAAATCTCAGGATTCTATGGTGTGGATAGAGAGTTACCTAAGAGTACCCAAAGCCTCAAAAAGCTCCACAAAGAGGTGGTCATCTTGATGGCCAAACTCCTCCAAATTGATAGAAAACTGAGAACAACCAATTCCAACAGCAAGAAAACAATAATTAGAACCTATTGCAATTTGTTTAGATTAAAAAGGAGGAAAAATGGATTTTCTAGGGATTTTTGAACATGGAGACTCACCTCTTTCTTCTCTTGAAATAAATTCCTAAAGAAGAGGCTGGCCCTAGATTTTAGGAGAGATTATATAGTGGGGGAATCCCTAGGTTGGCTGGACAAAAATGTTAGGGTTAGGGTTTGGGCACTTGACTAATGGGCTTTGGGCCTATTTGGCTAACTATTGATTTATTGGTTAATCACAAGTCATGGCTTATGACTTAAAACTCTATTTAAGTCAAATAACCATACTATTAGTCAACTCTAGTCTAACTAGGGTGGCATGACCTAATCAAGACCAAACTCAACTAGGGTTAGCTCCTAGGTTAGTCTACCATGGTCATTGCTAGTCAAAGTCAACCTAGTCAACCCTCATCCAAATAATTCCAAAATAAATTCTAAAAATTCCCATAAATTCTAATAAATTTAAATAACCCCAAAAATGACAAAATTACCCTCAAACTAGAAATGTGGTAGTGAAAAATTTACCCTCCTTAAAATAATTTTGTCCTCGAAATTAAAGGCGAAACTAAACTGCTGAGAAGGATAGAAAAGTATACCTCAAGGTCCAAAAAGATAGGGGTACCGCTCGCGCATCTCATCCTCCCGCTCCCAGGTATACTCTCCTGGAGAATGATGCCTCCATGCGACGCGTACCAAGGGTATCACCTGGTTCCTTAGAACCTTCTTCCGTCGATCCAGAATCTCCACTGGCTGCTCTGGATAGCTGAGAGAAGGCCCAACCTCTATCTCTGAATGATCGAGCACATGGCTAGGGTCAGCCACGTACCATCTCAACTGTGATACATAAAATACGTTGCGGACCCCCACTAGCACAGGCAGCAAGTCTAGCCTGTATGCAACGTCACCGACTCTCCCGCTGATAACGAAAGGGCCGATGAAGCGCAGGCTAAGCTTCCCGCCTCCACCAAAACGTATCGTACCACGAATCGGAGATATCCTTAAGAAAACCTGGTCTCCGACCTAATCACAAGCAAGGTCTCAATTAAATATAATAAGCAAATATGGTTAATAAAACACAAACAATCAAACCTAAACTAATCCTACTCTAATCTGTACCTCAAACTCCAAGGGCCTCTGGTGGCTATCGGCCCAGTGCCGATGTCAGTCCTGCGCCACGCGAAGTTTGTCCCTGATGAGCTTCACCTTTTTGGCTGCATCAACAACCATCTCTGGCCCCAGTAAAGCTCGCTCACCAACATCATTCCAAGATAAGGGTGTACGGCACCTACGCCCGTACAAAGCCTCAAAAGGTGACATCTCAATGCTGGCCTGGAAACTGTTATTGTAAGCAAACTCCACCAAATGAAGATAATCCTCCCAGGAACCTCCAAAGTCCAGGATGCACATCCGTAGCATATCCTCAAGTGTCTGGATAGTCCGCTCCGACTGTTCGTCCGTCTGGGGGTCGTATGCGGTACTAAACTTGAGCTGAGTGCCCAAGCTAGTCTGCAGACTCCTCCAGAAATGGAAAGTAAAGCGACTATCCCGATCTGAGACGATGCTGACCGGAACTCCGTAAATCCTGACTATCTGTCGCATATACATCTCCGCAAGCCTCTCTGTAGACGTACCCACCTTGAATGGCAAGAAGTGGGCCGATTTGGTCAACCTGTCAACGATGACCCAAATCGCATCTTGAAAGCGGTCTTGGGAATATCCTCCCTCTTCACCTTCATCTGGTGATATCCCGACCTCAGATCAATCTTGGAAAATACCCGAGCTCTGCTCAACTGGTCAAAAAGATCGTCGATCTACGAAAATGGGTATTTGTTCTTGATCGTGAGGTTGTTGAGTGCCCTATAGTCAATACACATCCGTACTGACCCATCCTTCTTCGGCACAAACAACACTGGTGCACCCCATGGCGACGAACTCGAGCGGATGAAGCCCTTGTCCTGTAGCTCATCCACCTGCTTCTTCAGCTCCACCAGCTCGCTGTTGTTCACCCGATAGACATGCTGAGAGATGGGTTCCACTCCTGGAACCAAGTCTATCGAGAACTCTATGTCTCTATCTGGTGGAAATTCCGACAACTCCTCTGGGAAAACATCTATATACTCTGCTATCAAGGGGTGTGGAATCATCTGCTCCTCGACCGAGACTCCACAGAAGACTCTGCTGCTCTGTTCTGCCTGACGTCTGGAGTACTCGAACTCTGGCTCCCCCGACGCTCTGAAAAGAACTCTACCCCCTCTGCAATCAATGCTGGCGTGGTGCCTGCTCAACCAATCCATGTCGAGTACTATATCGTAGTTCGGCAATGGCATCACGAGCAGGCTCACCTCCAACTCACGGCCTCCCAAAATAACTCTCCGACCCTTACAAACATCACGTACGAGGATAATGCCACCCCCGGTCGTGATCTTGTAAGTCCTAGGCAACGATTCAGCTATGATACCGTGTCTAATCGCAAAAGATACTGATATGAAGCTATGCGAAGCACCGGAATCGAATAATGCAAAAGATGGACTGGAGTCGAGGAGAATCAAACCTGCAATCAGCTCTCCGATCACCTCTGCATCCTCAGCCGCCATGGAGAAAGCTCGCCCCGGCTGGCCTTCCCTGTCCTGCTGCTGGTGCTGAACAAATCTCTGCTGCTGGGTCGGCAGGGCTGGTCCCCTCTGCTGGCCTGCTACTGTCCTGGCTCCTCCTTCCTGAGCTGCTCGTCCCGTGGTCAAGGTACACTCCCTCATCTGGTGATCTCCTGAGCCATATACCAGGCACTTGCCCAGCCTCTTCCTACACTCGTTCCACCCGTGCCCTGGCTTCTTGCAATAAGCACAGGTGGTGGCCTGCTACCTCGGTGCCTGCTGCTGCATCCTCTGCTGCTGATGCTGTACTGGTTGGTGCCTCGGCTGCTGAAACTGCTGCGGCTGGAACCTCTGCTGCTGGTGGTGGTGCTGCTGAAAGTACGGCCTCTTGGTCGGTCCTCCGCTACTGCTGCCTTCCTGGGAGTTTCGCCCCCTCTTGAGCCTAAGCTCAAGATCATCCTCTGTAGCTAGTACATCCACCAGGATCTCCTCAAATGTAGCACTGCGGGCGTTCTTGGTGTAGGACTTGACCTCCTTTACCAAGCCCTTCCGGAACCTCCGGGCCTTCGTCGTCTCGGACAAGTCCTTCATAAATCTGCTCAGGCAGTAGAACTCTCCTGCGTACTCCTCCACGGACTGGCTCCCCTGGACTAGGGCCTCGAACTGGGTCTCGAGGGCTCCCAGTGCTGCGTCTGGAAAGAACTTCTCCTTGAACAGCTTCTTGAATGCTGCCCAAGTCTGTCCTGCTGTGCCAAGCCTCGGGTTAGTCTGGTACCATGTACGGGCCAGATCCTACATCATACTGGCCGCTGCCACTATCTGGAGCCTCGTCAGAATCTCAGCCAGCCTGAAGATCTCCTCTATATGCTCGATCCACTCATCGGCATACAGGATCCCCTCTGTCCCTCGGAAGTCTCTCGGGTGCAGCTTCTGGAAGTCCTGGATGCCTTTCTCCCGTGGCTGGTGCGGCTGTTGGACTGCTGCTGGCTGAGCCACGACTCTCTCCACTGCCGTCACTGCCAGCTCAATGCCTCTGCTGAGCTCTGCCGTGTGCCTCTGCTGCTGGGTCTGCTGACCCTCCATGTACTGCCGAAAGAAGGCTAGCAGCTGCACTGCGTCCACTATCCCTGCAGGTGGCTGCTGGAAGGGATCCTCTGGGATGACTGGGTCCTACCTCTGAGCCGGTGGAAACATACCCCCTACTGCTGCTGCCTGGGTCTCAATACGAGCAGAGGTGGCAGGAGCTGCAGTCCCCTGGCCCCGCTGTACTGGCTGGGCGGTAGCAGTCCCCTCCATAGCATCCTCATGAATGGTACACTGCGATCGAGTCTCTACCATCCTGAAGATAGACAAACAAGAGTATCAATTTCTGAGAAAGAAGCGATATAACAAAGGCGGACAATTAAAATTCAAAAGGATCAGCTGAAAATAAGGATTTAGATGGCAATAAAAGAATTTTTTTCCTAATGTGATCGAGTACCTTAAAATTAATGTCCTATTTCCTACGGCAGGCTGTAGTGATACTCTAATTCGAATACCATTACACTTCTATTTCTTGGCCTGTATGGGCCACCACTAAAAACGTGTCACGACCCGCACCCTAGAGTTAGGGCACGAGACGTGGGTACGTCCAGCCTACGCCGCAGTGTCGGCGGTAGAACGCTGTCCTAGGTCACAACATCTAGCAATATAAAGCTTAAACAAATTATACTCCCCGAATGGGGGTGACATGATAAAAGTAGACTCAATCACAACTAAGGAAGAAGAAGCACGATATGATATAAAACTCAAGGAAAAATAGATGATAACATAGCTGATAGATAGATAAATGAAACTGCTGAAATGAAAGGAAATCCCAAGTACATCAGAAAGTCTAAGTGTCTAAGATAATACAAATCCCAGATCCCAAGTATCAATAAGTACAATCATCCATGAAATACTGAAATAAAAGCATCCTAGTCTAAGGGTGTGTCATCCACAGCTAGTGGGGCCTGCTGATGGTCCAGGTCCAACATCTCATCTAAGGTGGCACCGTAATAGGTATCCACACCAGCCTCCTCCTCGTCATCTGTAATATTTTCAACAGGTCCAATCAGGACATGAGCGAGCACAATACATCTCAACAGATCATAGCAGTTTAGAAAATATAGACATGCAGTAGAGTAAGATACAGGAAACTGAAAGAAGCATGGAATGTAAACAGAGGAAACTGTAATGGAAATATATATACTGTAATTAGAGAGCTAACTGTGGCTAGTGACTCAGAGTACAATATAAACATGTGAATGGAATAGGAGATTCTGGGAACTATACTATGGAGTGATTCTGGGAACTACACTACTTAGATATTATTCACATGTTTACTTCTACTCCCCCGTACCCCCAATCAATACACAAGGATCCAGCCAGGTTATGTTATGATTCCACGCAAAGGCCCACAAGGGGTGATACATGGATAGCCCATAAATGGGTGATTCTGGGAATGCCCACAATGGGGTGATTCTGGGAATGCCCATAAATGGGGTGATTCTGGGAAGACTATGTGATCATGAGAGTACATGTCACAAGTGATCGAAGAATCGTGAAGCATAGTGATACACCATGTAAGTGAAATGCACAAAACATGTAGTATACGATGCTCCCTGAGGGGATAACATCTCAAGAATGGATCCATATAGTACTAATCCGTGTTACCAACGTGACAGCATCAAGTAAAGTAATCTAAAGCAGGAAAATAATTCTAACAGGATATGAAATGATCAGAGAATATACTCGCCTGGTATCTGAGTGTCCAACTGAAAAGTACTGTCCGAGGAGTGGTGTCTGGCTCCTATTCAGAACAGCACAAGTCACACCTAGTCCAGAATAGAGAAATAGACTGCTACAATGCATCTACATGATGTCTAGGTCAATTCTAGACTAAAGTCAACCCTGGTCAACTTCAGTCAACTATCTAGTCAAAGCTAGGTCAACTTGGTCAACCTAGACTCAATCAAGTCTCACTAGGCCTAACCAGTCTACCCTAGCTAAACACACCTCATAACTAGGCTATACAAGCCACAGCCACACAACACTTCTATGAACAAGTATGCATATAGCTACTTATGTGTATAGGTACATATACAAGGGTTAAACCAGGCTTGTATAGGCTATTGGCCTATACTTGCATGGTCCTTAGAATACATCCATAGGAAAGTGCTCATAATATCATGTGAACATAGATAGAGGTATAGAGAGGGGCATGTATATAGGCACATGTAAATGTGTGTGTGAAAGAATGAATATAGGTAGTGGGTGTGTTAGAATAGTATACAAGTGTCCATGAATTAGAAGTGTACATGTGTGTGTGCATTTGGTTATAGGCATGTGAAATGCTGTCATATTTGTGTGTATTAGTGAATGATAGGAGTGTATGTGACAGGAAAAATCAAGTTAAGGAATGTGTGTGTGTGGGTAAAGTCTGTGACAGGAATTCAGAGAGTGGCATGTGTGTGTTTAGGATATGTAGACAGTGATATAAACTCAGTTTCCAGTTTTGCATTTCAATTCCTATACTCAATTTTTCCATTACAAACTAAATCTCAGGTTTGTTTACACAGAGAAATTCTCTGGTTTCAGAACATTACTGTCAAACTATCAAGTTCATAACTCATATTTCAGTTTCTATACTATCCTAAAATCAGATTTCACATTTCAATCTCAGTTTTCATGTAGCCGGTTTATTCCTATTATCAGTCATGTAAAATCATTTAAACCTATTTACCAGATTTATGAACTCAGTTGAAAGGGAAAAGGGAAACAAAGTATTTAACCTACACTAAATCTCAGGTTACACACCACAATTAAATCTCAGTTTTCCAGTTTTATTCAAACAGTGAAATGGGAAAAATGTTCTCAGGAAATCTCAGTTTATTGATTTACAGTAATCAATCCAACATTCACATATGCATGTCATTTAATATTTAAAACATTGAATCTCATTTCAGTTTTAAAAACTCAACTGAACTAACATGTATATATAAACTGAATTCGACTGATACATGAACTATTTCCCATTCTAAACCAAAATCAAACCACATGATTCAACAAACAAATATGCATACATATACATAAAGCTTATAACTCATTAACATTAAATCTCAGGTAAAGGTTTTAACCTGACAGTTCAACAAGAAAAATCCAACTGATATTGAACACTGATACATGAATTTTATCCATTCGAAAACCCAATCTAACCATTTAAATTCACAAACAGGTGTACTAGTGTGTTCTCAATATGTTCCTGGGTCTAGGGGGGTCATTCTCGTGTCTCAAAACGTGTCCAACTGTGTCAAATTAACCAACACCAATGTATCAGTAAAACAGTGTGAAATAATCATCGTGCTGCCATGCCATTCAATTTAGGACACGACACAAAGCACTAGGCTCCACGTGCTCAAGCACAGAGGTCAAGGGGGACCAGGGCTAGGGTTTCAACTTCCTTACACGAGTCCACATGGTGTCTACACTCGACACGACACGCGTATCAGTGGCCAGACACACACTGTGCACAGTGCAGTGCATTCCCTGTGCACAATCGATTACTCCCTAACCCGACCATAAAATCTCGTGAAACTTGGGGAGCGTGATGACAGAAGGTGCCCCAAGCTCCCCACGAAGTTTCGTGTCAAACAAAATCGTGTCGTGTCCTATAGGGACCCCGATCGACAGGGGATCCGCCAGGCCGCACGTGCGCGTGTGCACCCCATGTGCACGCGTGTCCAAGGGACACGACACGTGCACGAAATCAACTCAGAAGATCAAAATCGTGTAAGCAACATCAAAACGCAATTTTCCATTCAAAAATATTTCGAAAATAACACAATCGATTCCACAGTGGCATTTTCACAAACACGTTGAACAGTGCACTGATACGTGTCCTGTTTAGACACGAAAGGACACGAAAACTTAGGGTTTCCTATTCCTACTGTTAGATTAGGTCTAGGGCTCCCTAATGATGCAAAAATCTCAGGATTCTATGGTGTGGATAGAGAGTTACCTAAGAGTACCCAAAGCCTCAAAAAGCTCCACAAAGAGGTGCTCCTCTTGATGGCCAAACTCCTCCAAATTGATAGGAAAATGAGAACAACCAATTCCAACAGCAAGAAAACAATAATTAGAACCTATTGCAATTTGTTTGGATTAAAAAGGAGGAAAAATGGATTTTCTAGGGATTTTTGAACATGGAGACTCACCTCTTTCTTCTCTTAAAATAAATTCCTAAAGAAGAGGCTAGCCCTAGATTTTAGGAGAGATTATATAGTGGGGGAATCCTTAGGTTGGCTGGACAAAAATGTTAGGGTTAGGGTTTGGGCACTTGACTAATAGGCTTTGGGCCTATTTGGCTAACTATTGATTTATTGGTTAATCACAAGTCATGGCTTATGACTTAAAACTCTACTTAAGTCAAATAACCATACTATTAGTCAACTCTAGTCTAACTAGGGTGGCATGACCTAATCAAGACCAAACTCAACTAGGGTCAGCTCCTAGGTTAGTCTACCATGGTTATTGCTAGTCAAAGTCAACCTAGTCAACCCTCATCCAAACAATTCCAAGATAAATTCTAAAAATTCCCATAAATTCAAATAAATTCTAATAAATTTAAATAACCCCAAAAATGACAAAATTACCTTCAGACTAGAAATGTGGTAGTGACATGTCCACAGAACATGTAGCAAAATTCTGAAAAAGATAAAAACAAAGTTCAATATACTTTATTTATTTGGATAAAATCTATTGTAAGTTTAACTTATCCGTGTTCGTATCCTGAGTCCGTATCGTGGCCTTATGGATGTTGATTGATAACGATGAATTGGTAGAAATAAAGGAGAAAACCTCACCTGGATTGTGCTGTCCAAATAGAACCTGGACAATTGCCAATCCGCCTGCCTCTCCAGGATACCCAGCCCACTAGATCGCCCCGATGGTCCGATCATCCTTCGTGAAGCTGACATCCACCGGACGTAGGTGCCACAGTTCACGTCCACTCCTGAAGAGAAAAAAAATCCAAGGTTCTTGAAGCTCGACTAGAATTTAAATCAATCAAAGGATTATGAAACTCTCGATCAAATGACAGTCATATTTATTGTGCATTTGATAGACTCGAGTCGAACCGATTCAGCAATTTGTGTCGAGACTAACACTAATAATAGAGATGAAACAAAAATGACTTTGAGTCAGAATGAATCTTAAAGAAGAGTCACAACCAAAATATATGGAATATACGAATCTGAACAAGATTTTACCGGAAGTGCCTGTGGAGGGGGGACGAGCTCATTTGGGGCCGCCGGGGGATGGCATTGGCCGGGGTCAAGTAGGAGAAGGGGCGGGCAGTGTCGATCTCGAGAGCCTTAATGGGGTCCCTGTGGTAATCCGTGGAGGCTCTCGCTCTGCCTCAGCTGGTGTTGCTGCTGATACTGCAGTGGTGGTTGTCGAATGAGGCTCTGGAGGCAATCCAGCGTTCGAGCCACCGCGGCAGCTCGACCTCCTCTCCCACTTCCTCATTTTCGTCTTCGTGGACTGGTCGAGAGAGGTTCCTATCGGACCTCCATATCTATCACATTCGTAGTTCGTTGGTGTTTACTAGAACGTAGGAAATTAAATGTGAGAACAAAAAGTAAACCGAGCTTAAAAAACTGATGTGAGAAAGCAAAGGAGAGAGCCCTCTCTTGTTTCAGTGAAGCTTCTTTCCTTGTGTGTACCATTGCTTGGATCTCCTCGATCGCGAGTGGGCGATCGTCCCAATCATCGAACGGAACCTCATTCTTACATCCATATAAGTTTATATATATATATATATATATATATATATATTATATATATATATATATATATATATATATATATATATATATATATATATTATATGAACACCATATTATCATCTATAAGCCCAAAAAATTAAAATGATCACATCACACAAAACAAAATAAATACCAAAATAGGAGCAGTCATTTGATGATTCCACATCAAACTCAAGATTCATGAACGACAGGTAAATATGATCATGGCACTCGTTTGAGTTTATTACAGTTATCGTATGTCAGACTGAAGAATCTATGAACTAATACTGGCCAAGTGGCATTACCATGATGCAGTTGGTACTTAGCATATGTTATCGACTCTTGAGTAATCTAAGAAGGTTTTTGCAGCTCTCTTTTAAAGGTCCAAAACACTACATAAACATAATTCACACTGATTTGTAACTAAACACCAACAATAAGCATGATTATGAATGAAAAAGCGGTATCAAAATGCCTCCTTTAGTTACCTCAGTCATCGAATCCAACAGAATGCATCACCATAACACCATTTCCTCCCGATTCCACCAAACAACCGGCCACTCACTCCCCTCTTAGCGAATAGATCTGTATTTGCTCCATCCTTCTCGCGAGCTCATGCATCCCCGTGTGCTTCAACTCGTCGACAACCATTTCGAAGCTCTGCCCCCTAGGTGCCAGCCCCATCTCCGTTATCTCCACCATATAGTTCGCCGCGTCCATGAACCTCCCTCCCTTCACGCACATCTTCACCAGCATCGAGTATACCGGCTTGTTCGGCGGGTGCCCCTTCGCCTTCATATCCCCGAAAAAGCTGAATGCGTCCCTGAACCTCCCCGACTTGCACATCGCCTTGACGATCCTCGCGTACAGGCTTGGGAACGACTTATGCCCGTCCTCCATCGTGCTGTAAAGCAGCCTGAACACCTCGTCGATCATCCCGGCCTTGGAGATCGCTAGGATCATGTGATTGTTTGTGGATATATTGGGACACAGCCCGAGCCCGACCGCATCGTCGAGCAGCGTAACGCAGAACTCGACCTCTCTGGCCCTGGCCAGCTCCTCGAGAAGCGAGTTAAGGGTACGAACGTCGGGCAGGACGCCTTCTTTGACCATGCGACGGACGAGGGACTTGGCGAACTCGAGGTAGTCGGCGTCCACGAGGCTGTCGATGAGCAGGTCGCGGCCGCGGTAGGGCGGGGCGAAGCCGTTGTCGCTCATCTCCTGCAGGAACTGCTCGGCCTCGCGGAGCTCATCTACTGCAGGAACTGCTCATCTCGTTGTCGCGTTGTAGATCGCCACGAACATCGTGTAGCCCAGCATCACGTGCGACACCATGCCGAAGAGGAACGTCACGAACCCGCTCCCTATTTTTTGTCGAAAGGAAGAAATTAAAAACCTTAGCCCTAATTTTGAAGAGAACGGGCTCTAGGGTTAGGGTTTTGGAGTTGGGAAAAAAAAGGAGAAGAAGAGGAGGAGAGAAGGGTGTTGCTGAACTAGAGTTAGGGTTTTGGATCTATCCTTAGGATTTTGGAGTTGGGGGAGAGGAGGGAGGAGAAAGGAGGAAAAGGAGAAGACCGACCAGAATTGGGGGAGAGAAAATTTTTTGTTGAAGCGCGCACGGGGTGTAGAAGGATTTTGCCAAAAAATAAACTTAAAAAATATTACAAGTTTGCCACAACTTTAAAATATTAATGACGTTTTGTTTTATAAACGTTATAAAAGTCCAAAATTAGCCCAAACTGTCATAGAAAAAAGGTATTTCGAACTTTGATAACGCTTAGGTATCATGCGTCATCAATACATCTTGTCGAGCGTTATTAATAGACCTTTTTGTTGTAGTGGAGGGATGTTGGATGTTTGTGTGTGTAGATTCAAGCGAGTATTAACCGGCCCAAAGGAAGGTTAATACTTTACCGAATTGCACACATACTTGTGGTGATAAATGTGTGACAATTATACGGTTTACATGTGAATAATAACCCGATCCAAAGATAGGCCTATTATTTGACATGACTTATTGTCAACGTTTAATCACTACACCAAGAGTACCACTTGCAGTTAATATCACTTTCCAAAGACTTGATATTAATGATGTACTAGGTATCTTGAGATAGGGTTCACCATTATTTGAATTTGTTTGACTATATTTTATTATTTAGTTATTAAATAGAGCATGTCTGTTTTGTTGCTTTGTTCTCTTTACAATTAATGTTGTTAAAATATCTGCCAATAAGATTTTAATTTTCATGTTTAATAGGATAACTTTAAGGGCAAAAATAAAATGAATACAGTAGCTGCTAAGGGTCCAGCTCAAAAGAAAAAAAATAATATAAAACTAAGGGATTGTTCTTTTGTGATAAGGCAGGACACATAAGGAAGAAATTTACGAAGTACCACGTATGGCGTATAAAGAAAAGTACATTTCTAAATTTGATCTGTTCTGGGTTAATATAGATTTAGTACCTAGAAATACATGGTGGTTAGATTCTGGTGCTACTACCCATATTAGTGTTTATAGACAAGGTTGTCTGAGCTACCGAAAGCCAATTGATAGTGAAAGATACATCTATGTGGGTGACGGCAAATCGGTAGAAATGGAAGCAATAGTATATTTTAGGTTATTATTAGAAATCAATTATTATTTGGATTTGATAGACACTTTTATTATACCGTCTTTTAGACGAAATTCAGTTTTGGTTTCATTATTGGACAAATCTGGTTATCATTGTTCATTTGGAAACAATAGGTTTAGTCTATCTTCAAATTCAAATATTATTGGTAACGGTTCCCTTAATGTTTATGATAACCTATATTCACTTGAAACTATTGCATCTTATAATGAAATCTTGCAAGTGAAGTCATATGGTACTAAACGCAAAATTAACAATATTTTTTTAGCCTCATTATGACATAAGCATTAGGTCACTTCTCCAGAAATAGAGTTGAACGATTTGTGTCTGACGAGATGTGGATTCCATTAACTTTATAGACTTTAATGTTTATATTGAATGTGTAATGGGAAGACAGACCAAAGTTAAATTATAAGTAGCTACTTTATTAGTTATGCTAAGATCAAGGGGTTGATAATTATACACTCCCATACTAAGAAAAAAAATTGAGACGAGAAGTATAATCTATTTTGAGGATGTTGAGTTAGGGAGAGAAATAAAGTCAGGATCATTGTCTTTGAGAAGGAATCAATTACGATTCCTACTATCACTTTTTGACGATGTACAGGATTCTTTACCTGTCATAATCAAGAAGTGAATTCGAAGCCTCAATAATACAATGTCGAATTTCCTCTATAAGTCGTTGTTGAGATACCTTAACAATGACAACGTAGCAGCACCCCCATTCAAGATAAGGTAATTATTCCTAAGGAACAAACTCAACAACCGGTAATATTAAGATGGTCTACCAGAGAAAGAAAAAATATAATTTCAGATAATATTTGTCATATTTCTCTAAGAACGTGAGGAAGACTGTGGATACTGGAAGATGTGTCACTACCACATTTCTAGTGTGAGGGTATTTTTGTCATTTTGGGGTATTTTTTTTGAATTTATTAGAATTAATTAGAATTTTTGGGAATTTATTGAAAAATTGTTTGACTAGGTTGACTTTTGACTAAGTGTTGACTAGTAGACCTACCTAGAAACTAACCCTAGTTAGTGGGCCATGGTTAAGGTCAAGTGACTCTAGTCAAACCTATCCTAAGACTTGGTTTAGTCAAATTAGCAATAGGTTAGAAAGTCATGAGCCATGACTTATGGTTTAGAACATTGATTAGGTTCAACCTTAACTAATTGTAACTTAGCTCAAGCCTTATACTTGGACTCAACCCTATCCTAATGCCAAGTGGCCGGCCACCTTATCCATATAGGGACTTCCCCATTATAAATATCCTCCTAGTTTTAGGGCTAGCCTCCCTCTCTTGGAAGAATAGCTCAAGTTTGGTAAGAGGTGAGTTCTTGCATAGAAAAAAAATCCATATTAATTCCAATATAGGTCCTAAAATCCTAGAATCTGTTGCAATAGTTTCTAATGATGGTTTTCTTGCTGCTATGAATGTTTGATTCAGTTTGGAGTTAATTTGGAGGATTTGGGACATCAAGAGAAGAGCTATTGAAAGAGGATTTTCTTGGAAAG
Source organism: Iris pallida (assembly GCA_029216955.1). Lineage (NCBI taxonomy): Eukaryota > Viridiplantae > Streptophyta > Magnoliopsida > Asparagales > Iridaceae > Iris > Iris pallida. The sequence continues at coordinate 22,025,356 of JANAVB010026199.1, read as the reverse complement.
TTCAAGCATAGGTAACTTTCTCCATACTCCATGAAATTTCGATTTGTCTTCATGATTAGGAAGCCCTAGGAGTCCCCTAAGTGTCTGTATAGGTGTCGTGTCGGGTTTCATAAGTTTCGTGTCCTTTTGGACACGTATCAGAGGGGGGTACCTAGGTGTTTGTCGAAATGCCACAAAGGGCATTTCGATCTCATTTGTTCAATGTTTTTAAATAGGAAATATAGATTTATCATGGTTTATTGGTCCCTAATCTTCTGTGATGCTTATTGTGTCGTTTTGTATCGGATTCATTGTCTGGACACGCGCCGCACTAGCCCGCGCGCGGCTACAGTATTTTCCCCTGCATTTCGGGGGCCACTGTGGACACGACACGGCTCTTCTGGACACCATCTTTTGGGAGGATGTTGGGGCATCCACTGACACCATCCTCCCCAATTTTCATTGGATTTTGTGCTCTGGTTTGGGAGTTTTGTGTTGTGCACTGATTTGACACTGGGTCTGTGCACTGTATTATTTGCCACTGACACGGCTTGATTTCTTTGGACACGACACGTTTTGTCTTGGTGCAGACACTTGGACACGAGGCCACACTGTAGGTGAACCTACCTTGGTGACCACGAGTCCTCTATTGCGTCGTGTCGGGTGCACGACACGCGTGCACCCCAGCACGAGACTGTCCAAGTCTCAGTGCACTGCTTGTGTATCCTTCTTCTGGACACGTCTGTGTCCACAAATGTGGACACAAATCACTTGTGGGACACTTGTGCATTGTGTTTTTATGTTACAAATCATTGTTATGTATTTAAAACCAATTTTGATTATCATTTTCCTCTTTTCCTATTTTCTGAACAAATGTTCTTCACTGTTATATTCCAGTTTCAGACTTTTGGTGAATATGAACTTTGGCAATCATTTTACCTCATTAAAACACTGTTGTTGCATGATATTAAGCCCCTAACATATTTATCTATGTGTTGGCTAAGGCCATGTCAATTTTGGTGTGAAATGGAGTTGTGTAGGGACTGTTTGGACTGTTTTGAATATAGGTGGATTGTTTTGGTGGAAAACTAAATGAAAACTGAGTTTAAAATGGTTGTGAATGTATGTTAATACCAACACTGTGAACTTGATAGCATGAATTGATTTCCTACCCTTCTTTAAAACTGAGATTGAAGTTTGGTTAACTGTTTAGTTAAATGTCAATCTGAGTTTTGAATGTTGATAACTGTTGATATAAAAAAAAACTGAGATTTTACCTATGTTGAAAACCTATATCAAACCTGAGTTTTGTTATGAAGCTATGAATTGATTCCTTCCTTGATGTTCCTGTCAATTTGCTAAGGTAGGATTTATAACCTGAGATTGTTGTAAACCTGGGAATGGGTTTTTTTGGGACTGAACATTGGTTCAGTTTGAGTTGTTCTTGTATTTCCTGCATTTTGAGATACACACAGCCTCATGTTTTATTCCCTGCATCTTACATTGTAGCAGTCCACACAGCCCTACTTACCTGTCTTTTGTTCCCCCACATACTCATGCACACACATGGTTTCCTGTTTCCAGTTCTTCACTGTTTTTGTTATGCACTGTCATTCCTTGCTTTATTTCCTGCACATTGCCTGCTCACTGTCCACACTTTTGAGACACACACACACATGTTTCTCTCTATGTTTATATCATGTATATACATTATATGTAGGAACCCATGCATGATACATGAGTTATGTGTGTGGTGTACCTATTGATAGCTATATATATATATATACATATATTATGTGTTGCCATGTGTAGGCCTAGATGCCATATAGGTTGTGTGATGATTGTTGACTTGTGTTATATAAGTTGTAAGGACTTGGTATGTTAGCATAGGCTAGTTTAGCATTGTTAGACTAATATGGACTAGTTAGGCCTAGTTTAGACTCAACTAGACTTGATTGACCTAGTTTGACTTCTAGGGTTGACCAAAGTTGACCAAGAGTTGACTTTGGCCTAAATTGACCTAGAATCATGTAGAATGCATAGTAGGACTCCTTGTTACTATTCTGGACTTGTTGTGACTTGTGCTGTTCTGTTTAGGAGCCAGACACCACTCCTTGGACAGTACGTTTCATACCGGACACTCAGTTACAGGCGAGTACATTCTCTGATCATTTCATATCTTGCTTAGAATTATTTTCTGCAGTAGATTACTTTACTTGTACTGTCACGATGGTCACACGGATTGGTACTATATGGATCCTTTCTCGAGATGTTATCCTTAGGGAGCATCCGGTACTACATGTTCTGTGCGTTTCACTTACATGACGTATCATATGCTTCATTGGTTCTTTGATCACTTACGACATATACTCTTATGATCGTAGAGTCTTCCTAGAATCCTTATCCCATTTATGGGACTACTATGTATCACCTTCGGGGTTCATCACCTTCGGGGTCTATCACCTTCGGGGTCTGTTACATAGCATCATATAACATAACCTGGCCGGATCCTTGTGTATCGATTGGGGGTACGGGGGAGTATAAATGGACATGTGAATAATATCCAAGTAGTGTAGTATCAGAATCTTTTCCATAGTGTAGCATCAGAATCTCCTATGCCATTTACATGTTCACATTGTACTCTGATTCACTAGTCACTGCTAGCTCTCTATGTATAGTAGATATTTCTATTACAGTTCTCTCTCTGTTTACATACTGCACTTCTTCAGTACCCGTATCTTACTTTACTGCATGTCTTTATTTTCTAACCTGCTATGATCTGTTGAGATGTACTGTGCTCGCTCCTGTCCTGACTGGACCTGTTGAAAATATTACAGAGGACGAGGAGGAGGCTTGCCTGGACACCTACTACGGGGCAGCCCTAGACGACACTTGTGAGCTGGACCCTCTGGAGGATCCAGTAGTAGCTGAGGACCTTCCCCCGACTGTTTAGACTAGTCTAGATAGTTTATTATCTTTGTAGTCTGGAGACTTGTTCTAGTTAGACTTTTATGTGGAGATCAGTTCTGTATATATTCTTTTATCTGAGACTTGTACTGCTGGGATTATCTTAGACTACTGTTTTATCTATTTCATTTCCTTGAGTTCTGTTCATATCGTGCTATATCTTCCTTAGTTGTGATTGAGTTTCTATTGTTTTGTTACCCCCATTCGGGGAGTATAAACTGTTTAGATATTACATTGCTAGATGTTGTGACCTAGGACAGCGTTCTACCGCCGACGCTGCGGCGTAGGCTGGACGTACCCACGTCTCGTGCCCTTACTCTAGGGTGCGGGTCGTGACACGTTTTTAGTGGTGGCCCATGCAGGTCCAGACTAGAAGTGTAGTGGTGCTCGAACTAGAGTATCACTGCAGCCTGCTATAGGATATAGGACATTAATTTTAAGATACTCAATCACCTTAGGAAAATTTCCTTTTATTGCCATCTAAATTCTTTTGTCTGCTAATCCTTTGAATTATGATTGTCCGCCTTTGTTATTTCGCTTCCTTCTCAGAAAATTGATACTCTTGTTTGTCTATCTTCAGGATGGTAGAGACTCGTTCACAGCGTGTCGTCCATGAGGATGCTATAGAGGGGACTGCTACCTCTCAGCCAGCACGGCGAGGCCAGGGGACTGCAGCTCTTGTCACCTCAGCTCGTGTTGAGACCTCGGCAGCCGCAGCAGGGGATATGCATCCACCGACTGGGAGGCAGGACCCGGTCTATCCAGAGGATCCTTTCCATCCACCACCGCCTCCAGGACATGTGGACGCCGCTCAGATGTTCGCTTATTTTCAGCAGTTCATGGACCGCCAGCAGGCTCGGCAGGACCGAGGCATGGAGTTGGCTGTCACGACAGCCGCAGCTCGACCGGTGATGCAGCAGCAGAGGACACCGGGGATCGAGCAGTTCCAGAAGATGAGTCCCAGGGATTTCATGGGGACTGAGGGGATCATATATGCCGATGAGTGGATCGAGCATATGGAGGAGATTTTTCGCTTGGCCAGGATTCCGGCAGACCTTCAGATCGAGGCCGCAGCTAGCCGGATGCGAGATCTTGCTCGCACCTGGTATCAGTCGGACCCCAGGGTGGGAGTACCAGGGCAGACTTGGGAGCAGTTCAGGGGCTTCTTCAGGAAGAAGTTCTTCCCAGACTCGGCAGTCAGAGCCTTGGAGACACAGTTTGAGAGCTTGGTCCAAGGGAGCCTCTCAGTTGAGGAGTATGCGGGGGAGTTTGGCCGTCTCGGCAGGTTTGTTGAGGGTCTGAGCGAGACGGCGAGGGCCCAGAGGTTCCGAAAGGGTCTGGTCAAGGAGGTCAAGTCCCTGACCAAGGGGAACAGAGATGCTACTTTTGAGGAGATCTTGACGGGCGCGCTGCTAGCAGAGGATGATCTTGAGCTTAGGCTCAAGAGAGGGAGAGACCCAGTTGGGGGCAGTAGCAGCAGCGGGGGCCAGGCCAAGAGGCCCCACTTTCAGTCTCAGCACCAGCAGCAGCCGAGGCAGTTCCAGCCTCAGCCGATCCAGCAGAGGCCAGCTCAGCACCAGCAGCAGCCGAGGCAGCACCAGCAGGGCCAGAGGCAGGTTACCACTTGTGGATACTGTAAGAGGTCTGGGCACGTCTTCAATGAGTGCCGGAAGAGGCTGGGCCTGTGCCTAGTGTGTGGCTCAGCAGATCACCAGATGAGGGAGTGCCGTATGGGACGAGCAGCTCAGGGAGGTGGAGCCAGAGCACCAGTGGGCCAGCAGCGGGGACCAGCCCTGCCGACGCAGCAGCAGAGGTTCGTCCAGCACCAGCAGCAGGCCAGGGGAGGCCAGCAGGGACGAGCTTTCGCCATGGCAGCTGGAGATGCAGAGGTGACTGTAGAGCTGATTGCAGGTGCGATTCTTCTCGACTCCAGCCCAGCATTTGCATTGTTTGATTCCGGTGCATCGTATAGCTTCATTTCAGTATCTTTTGCGATTAGACACGGTATCATAGCTGAATCGTTGCCTAGGACTTACAAGATCACGACCGGGGGTGGTATTATCCTCGTGAGTGATGTTTGTAAGGGTCGGAGAGTAGTTTTGGGAGGCCGTGAGTTGGAGGTGAGCCTGCTCGTAATGCCATTGCCGAACTACGATATAGTACTAGGCATGGATTGGTTGAGCAGGCACCACGCCAGCATCGATTGCAGAGGGGGTAGAGTTCTCTTCAGAGCACCGGGGGAGCCAGAGTTCGAGTACTCCAGACGTCAGGCAGAGCAGAGCAGCGGAGTCTTCTGTGGAGTCTCGGTCGAGGAGCAGATGATTCCACACCCCTTGATAGCAGAGTATATGGATGTTTTCCCGGAGGAGTTGCCGGGACTGCCACCAGACAGGGACATAGAGTTCTCGATAGACTTGGTTCCAGGAGCGGAGCCTATTTCTCAGCATGTCTATCGGGTGAACAACAGCGAGCTGGTGGAGCTGAAGAAGCAAGTGGATGAGCTACAGGACAAGGGCTTCATCCGCTCGAGTTCGTCGCCATGGGGTGCACCAGTGTTGTTCGTGCCGAAGAAGGATGGGTCAGTACGCATGTGTATTGACTATAGGGCACTCAACAACCTCACGATCAAGAACAAATACCCACTGCCGCGGATCGACGATCTGTTTGACCAGTTGAGCGGAGCCCGGGTATTTTCCAAGATTGATCTGAGGTCGGGATATCACCAGGTGAAGGTGAAGGGGGAGGATATCCCCAAGACCGCTTTCAGGACGCGGTATGGACAGTTCGAGTTTTTGGTTATGCCATTTGGGCTAACCAATGCACCCGCAGTATTTATGAACCTGATGAACAAGGTGTTCCATCAGTATCTGGATCAGTTTGTAGTAGTGTTTATCGATGATATCCTGATATATTCCAAGACTGAGGAGGAGCATGAGGAGCATCTGCGGATAGTGCTGGAGATTCTCAGGAAGGAGCAGCTTTATGGAAAACTCTCCAAGTGTGAGTTTTTCTTGGACCGGGTGGATTTCTTGGGGCACGTTGTGACTGGAGATGGTATCTCAGTTGACCCCAAGAAGATTGTAGCAGTCGAGGCATGGGCAGCGCCGACATCAGTTGCAGAGATCAGGAGCTTCCTGGGGCTGGCAGGATATTACCGGAGATTTGTGCAGGACTTCTCCCGGGTTGCAGAGCCGTTGACACGGTTGACCCGGAAGGATACTGAGTATGTATGGTCAGAGGAGTGTCAGGCGGCTTTTGATGAGTTGAAGAAGCGGCTGACGACAGCTCCGATTCTGACGTTGCCTTCAGGATCAGGTGGATTCACTATTTATAGTGATGCTTCAGGAAAGGGGCTGGGTTGTGTGTTGCAGCAGCACGGGAAGGTAATTGCCTATGCTTCCAGGCAGTTACGTCCCCATGAAAAGAATTACCCTACCCACGACCTGGAGCTGGCAGCTGTGATTTTTGCTTTGAAGCTGTGGAAGCATTATCTGTATGGTGAGCGGGTAGAGATCTTCACAGATCACAAGAGCCTAAAGTATGTGTTCACTCAGAAGGAGTTGAACATGAGACAGCGCAGATGGTTGGAGTTGATGAAGGACTTCGACATTGCACTGCAGTATCATCCCGGGAAGGCCAACGTGGTTGCCGATGCCTTGAGTAGGTATCCGACGGCCATGTGTTTGACCATGGATCGGCATTTGCTTGCCGACTTGGAGAGCCTAGGGATTGAGGTGATCGTGCCTGGGGTACAGATGCAGCTATGGGGGATGCAGATTCAGTCAGACTTGATGGATAGGATCAAGGCGGCCCAGTTTCAGGATGTGGCTTTTCAGAGTATCAGAGAGCAGATCAGTATAGGAGTGGGGGATCCTGAGTTTTCACTTGCAGAGGATGGTGCCCTGAGGCACGGTGCCAGATTATGTGTGCCTAGCGGGGAGCTCAGAGAGCAGATTATGCAGGAGGCCCACAGATCTCAGTACTCTATACACCCTGGTGCCAATAAGATGTACCGAGATCTGCGGGAGCATGTATGGTGGTCAGGAATGAAGCGGGAGGTGTCCCAGTTTGTAGCTAGATGCTTGGTCTGTCAGCAGGTCAAGGCAGAGAGACAGAGGCCCGGTGGATTGTTGCAGCCGCTGCCCATTCCCGAGTGGAAATGGGAGCATATTACGATGGACTTCGTTTCAGGATTGCCGCGTACTCCAGGAGGGAAAGACGCGATTTGGGTCATCGTGGACAGGTTGACCAAATCAGCCCACTTCTTGCCATTCAAGGTGGGCACGTCTACAGAGAGACTGGCAGAGTTATATATGCGGCAGATAGTCAGGATCCACGGAGTTCCGGTCAGCATCGTCTCAGATCGGGATAGCCGTTTTACTTCCCATTTCTGGAGGAGTCTGCAGACCAGCTTGGGCACTCAGCTCAAGTTCAGTACTGTGTACCACCCCCAGACGGACGGACAGTCGGAGCGGACTATTCAGACCCTTGAGGATATGCTGCGGACGTGCGTCCTGGACTTTGGAGGTTCCTGGGAGGATCATCTTTATTTGGTGGAGTTTGCCTATAACAATAGTTTTCAGGCCAGCATCGAGATGTCACCTTTCGAGGCTCTGTACGGGCGTAGGTGCCGTACACCCTTATCCTGGGATGATGTTGGTGAGCGAGCTTTGCTGGGGCCAGAGTTGATTGTGGATGCGGCCGAGAAGGTGAAGCTTATCAGGGACAGACTTCACGTGGCGCAGGACAGACATCGGCACTGGGCCGATAGCCACCGGAGGCCCTTGGAGTTTGAGGTACAGATTAGAGTAGGATTAGATTTAGGTTGTTGTTTTGAATTTTTGATCATGTTGTTATTTATTAATTGAGACCTTGCTTGTGATTAGGTCGGAGACCAAGTTTTCTTGAGGATATCTCCGACTCGTGGTACGATACGTTTTGGTGGAGGCGGGAAGCTTAGCCCGCGTTTCATCGGCCCTTTCGTTATCAGCGGGAGAGTCGGTGACGTGGCTTACAGGCTAGACTTGCCGCCTGCACTTGTGGGGGTCCACAACGTATTCCATGTATCACAGTTGAGACGGTATGTGGCTGACCCTAGCCATGTGCTCGATCATTCGGAGATAGAGGTTGGGCCTTCTCTCAGCTATCCAGAGCAGCCCGTGGAGATTCTGGATCGACGGGAGAAGGTACTGAGGAACCAGGTGATACCCTTGGTATGCGTCGCATGGAGGCATCATTCTCCAGGAGAGTCTACCTGGGAGCGGGAGGATGAGATGCGCGAGCGGTACCCTTATCTTTTTGGACCTTGAGGTATGCTTTCTATCCTTCTCATCAGTTGCATTCGCCTTTCAATTTCGAGGACGAAATTCTTTTAAGGAGGATAGATTTGTCACTACCACATTTCTAGTGTGAGGGTATTTTTGTCATTTTGGGGTATTTTTTTTGAATTTATTAGAATTAATTAGAATTTTTGGGAATTTATTGAAAAATTGTTTGACTAGGTTGACTTTTGACTAAGTGTTGACTAGTAGACCTACCTAGAAACTAACCCTAGTTAGTGGGCCATGGTTAAGGTCAAGTGACTCTAGTCAAACCTATCCTAAGACTTGGTTTAGTCAAATTAGCAATAGGTTAGAAAGTCATGAGCCATGACTTATGGTTTAGAACATTGATTAGGTTCAACCTTAACTAATTGTAACTTAGCTCAAGCCTTATACTTGGACTCAACCCTATCCTAATGCCAAGTGGCCGGCCACCTTATCCATATAGGGACTTCCCCATTATAAATATCCTCCTAGTTTTAGGGCTAGCCTCCCTCTCTTGGAAGAATAGCTCAAGTTTGGTAAGAGGTGAGTTCTTGCATAGAAAAAAAAATCCATATTAATTCCAATATAGGTCCTAAAATCCTAGAATCTGTTGCAATAGTTTCTAATGATGGTTTTCTTGCTGCTATGAATGTTTGATTCAGTTTGGAGTTAATTTGGAGGATTTGGGACATCAAGAGAAGAGCTATTGAAAGAGGATTTTCTTGGAAAGTTCAAGCATAGGTAACTTTCTCCATACTCCATGAAATTTCGATTTGTCTTCATGATTAGGAAGCCCTAGGAGTCCCCTAAGTGTCTGTATAGGTGTCGTGTCGGGTTTCATAAGTTTCGTGTCCTTTTGGACACGTATCAGAGGGGGGTACCTAGGTGTTTGTCGAAATGCCACAAAGGGCATTTCGATCTCATTTGTTCAATGTTTTTAAATAGGAAATATAGATTTATCATGGTTTATTGGTCCCTAATCTTCTGTGATGCTTATTGTGTCATTTTGTATCGGATTCATTGTCTGGACACGCGCCGCACTAGCCCGCGCGCGGCTACAGTGTTTTCCCCTGCATTTCGGGGGCCACTGTGGACACGACACGGCTCTTCTGGACACCATCTTTTGGGAGGATGTTGGGGCATCCACTGACACCATCCTCCCCAATTTTCATTGGATTTTGTGCTCTGGTTTGGGAGTTTTGTGTTGTGCACTGATTTGACACTGGGTCTGTGCACTGTATTATTTGCCACTGACACGGCTTGATTTCTTTGGACACGACACGTTTTGTCTTGGTGCAGACACTTGGACACGAGGCCACACTGTAGGTGAACCTACCTTGGTGACCACGAGTCCTCTATTGCGTCGTGTCGGGTGCACGACACGCGTGCACCCCAGCACGAGACTGTCCAAGTCTCAGTGCACTGCTTGTGTATCCTTCTTCTGGACACGTCTGTGTCCACAAATGTGGACACAAATCACTTGTGGGACACTTGTGCATTGTGTTTTTATGTTACAAATCATTGTTATGTATTTAAAACCAATTTTGATTATCATTTTCCTCTTTTCCTATTTTCTGAACAAATGTTCTTCACTGTTATATTCCAGTTTCAGACTTTTGGTGAATATGAACTTTGGCAATCATTTTACCTCATTAAAACACTGTTGTTGCATGATATTAAGCCCCTAACATATTTATCTATGTGTTGGCTAAGGCCATGTCAATTTTGGTGTGAAATGGAGTTGTGTAGGGACTGTTTGGACTGTTTTGAATATAGGTGGATTGTTTTGGTGGAAAACTAAATGAAAACTGAGTTTAAAATGGTTGTGAATGTATGTTAATACCAACACTGTGAACTTGATAGCATGAATTGATTTCCTACCCTTCTTTAAAACTGAGATTGAAGTTTGGTTAACTGTTTAGTTAAATGTCAATCTGAGTTTTGAATGTTGATAACTGTTGATATAAAAAAAAACTGAGATTTTACCTATGTTGAAAACCTATATCAAACCTGAGTTTTGTTATGAAGCTATGAATTGATTCCTTCCTTGATGTTCCTGTCAATTTGCTAAGGTAGGATTTATAACCTGAGATTGTTGTGAACCTGGGAATAGGTTTTTTTGGGACTGAACATTGGTTCAGTTTGAGTTGTTCTTGTATTTCCTGCATTTTGAGATACACACAGCCTCATGTTTTATTCCCTGCATCTTACATTGTAGCAGTCCACACAGCCCTACTTACCTGTCTTTTGTTCCCCCACATACTCATGCACACACATGGTTTCCTGTTTCCAGTTCTTCACTGTTTTTGTTATGCACTGTCATTCCTTGCTTTATTTCCTGCACATTGCCTGCTCACTGTCCACACTTTTGAGACACACACACACATGTTTCTCTCTATGTTTATATCATGTATATACATTATATGTAGGAACCCATGCATGATACATGAGTTATGTGTGTGGTGTACCTATTGATAGCTATATATATATATACATATATTATGTGTTGCCATGTGTAGGCCTAGATGCCATATAGGTTGTGTGATGATTGTTGACTTGTGTTATATAAGTTGTAAGGACTTGGTATGTTAGCATAGGCTAGTTTAGCATTGTTAGACTAATATGGACTAGTTAGGCCTAGTTTAGACTCAACTAGACTTGATTGACCTAGTTTGACTTCTAGGGTTGACCAAAGTTGACCAAGAGTTGACTTTGGCCTAAATTGACCTAGAATCATGTAGAATGCATAGTAGGACTCCTTGTTACTATTCTGGACTTGTTGTGACTTGTGCTGTTCTGTTTAGGAGCCAGACACCACTCCTTGGACAGTACATTTCATACCGGACACTCAGTTACAGGCGAGTACATTCTCTGATCATTTCATATCTTGCTTAGAATTATTTCCTGCAGTAGATTACTTTACTTGTACTGTCACGATGGTCACACGGATTGGTACTATATGGATCCTTTCTCGAGATGTTATCCTTAGGGAGCATCCGGTACTACATGTTCTGTGCGTTTCACTTATATGACGTATCATATGCTTCATTGGTTCTTTGATCACTTACGACATATACTCTTATGATCGTAGAGTCTTCCTAGAATCCTTATCCCATTTATGGGACTACTATGTATCACCTTCGGGGTTCATCACCTTCGGGGTCTATCACCTTCGGGGTCTGTTACATAGCATCATATAACATAACCTGGCCGGATCCTTGTGTATCGATTGGGGGTACGGGGGAGTATAAATGGACATGTGAATAATATCCAAGTAGTGTAGTATCAGAATCTTTTCCATAGTGTAGCATCAGAATCTCCTATGCCATTTACATGTTCACATTGTACTCTGATTCACTAGTCACTGCTAGCTCTCTATGTATAGTAGATATTTCTATTACAGTTCTCTCTCTGTTTACATACTGCACTTCTTCAGTACCCGTATCTTACTTTACTGCATGTCTTTATTTTCTAACCTGCTATGATCTGTTGAGATGTACTGTGCTCGCTCCTGTCCTGACTGGACCTGTTGAAAATATTACAGAGGACGAGGAGGAGGCTTGCCTGGACACCTACTACGGGGCAGCCCTAGACGACACTTATGAGCTGGACCCTCTGGAGGATCCAGTAGTAGCTGAGGACCTTCCCCCGACTGTTTAGACTAGTCTAGATAGTTTATTATCTTTGTAGTCTGGAGACTTGTTCTAGTTAGACTTTTATGTGGAGATCAGTTCTGTATATATTCTTTTATCTGAGACTTGTACTGCTGGGATTATCTTAGACTACTGTTTTATCTATTTCATTTCCTTGAGTTCTGTTCATATCGTGCTATATCTTCCTTAGTTGTGATTGAGTTTCTATTGTTTTGTTACCCCCATTCGGGGAGTATAAACTGTTTAGATATTACATTGCTAGATGTTGTGACCTAGGACAGCGTTCTACCGCCGACGCTGCGGCGTAGGCTGGACGTACCCACGTCTCGTGCCCTTACTCTAGGGTGCGGGTCGTGACAAGATGATCTAATCAACTTTCGTTAGGCCATGGAAAGTTCCAGTTCTCAAAGTGGATAGATACAATAAATAAGGAGTATAAGTCCATGCTAGGCAATAAAGTTTAAGAACTTGTCCCATTACCAAAAGGTATGAAGTCCATTGGTTGCAAATGGAGATTTAGAACCAAGAAGGATTCTAAGGGTCATGTGGAGAGGTATAAAGTACATCTTGTAGCTAGTGACTTTACTCAAAATTTTGGGATTAATTTTAAAGAGTTTTTTCTCTTCGGTATCTTTGAAAAACTCTTTTAAAACAATCATAGCACGTGTTGCACATTTTGATCTTGAATTACATTAAATGGATGTCAAAACGACATTTCTCAATGATAACATTGACGAAACGGTTTATATGGTACAACCAGAAAACTGTGTCGAAAGACCCAAAGAATATGGTTTGCAACTTAAAAAAAATCTATTTATGAACTCAAGCAAGCTTCTCATCAAAGGTACTTCAAGTGATTATCTTGTTTGGTTTTGAGATGAATACTGTTGAAGATTGTGTGTATCACAAGTTCAGTGGGAGTAGGAATAATTTTCTGGTTTTGTATATTGATTAAAGTATTCAATGCAAACTAGGTGACACCTCTCGTTAAAGGAGACAAATTCAGTCTCAATCAAGTGTCATAAGGTTAGCCTTAAAATTATGAAAATACAATAGATTTTTCCTTCATGATCAGTTATAGGGAGTCTAATGTATGCTTAAGTATGTACGCGTCAGGATATTGCATACAAATTATGATATTAGGCAGATATTTAAGCAAATATGGACGAATCATTGGGTAGCAGCCAAACTACTTAAGTAATTAATAGAGAACAAGAAATTATATGCTCTTTGTAGGAGATTGGATAATTCTGGAGATCATAAGGTATTCTGACTCCGATTTTATTGGATGCCAACACAGTAGGAGATCCACATCAGGTTATGCTGACTAATAGAGATATATTTTGGATGAGTGTCAAACACATGCACTCATAATTTCTTCCACCATGGCAGCAAAGTTTATTACATATTGTGGGGCATCTATTCAGGGAATATGGTTACGAAATTTTGTCACAAGACTACGCCTACAGTATGGTGTTGAAAGACCACATAAAATTATGGTGTGACAATAAATCAGCAGTACTGTATTCTAATAACAACAAGAACTAGTATAAGTCAAAGGATGTTGACATAAAAATTTTAGTTGTGAAAGAAAGAATTCAGAATGGTAAAAGTGTCCATATAGCACATTAGGACAAACTTCATGTTAGCGGATCCGCTCATAAAAGCATTATCACCCAGGGTCTTTTATGAGCACACTGCTCATATGGGTGTTATCTTAATTAAGAATATGGCAATACAATAGGAGTTTGTATTTTATGTATTTGGGTACTATTTGGTTTTGGACACATTTATGTAGTAAAGTATTTTGCATATTTATCTGGTCAGATATATGGAAAATTCAGTTCATTATGTTTTCATTATGTTAAAGTTTTTTATCTCACTAAAGTTAAGGAGGACCAGTTAGAAATAGACATGTATTGATCATATTGCGTATAATTTTCATGCTACGCATCCATGATTGATCTATGTGGTTTAGCTATATTAGTATATGTGACCATTGATGGTTTAGTTACGCTATATGTGACGAATGCCGCATTGATCCTATGTTGATATGGTTAATGGACGAGATTGTCCGGATGTACCCTAAGGATTAAGATAGCAATTTATGAGCTCACTAAGGTTAACACAATTATAAGTTTAAATATGTGGCCCAGTGGGAGAATGTTAGAATTATTCAATAATATGGGCCACACATGTAAAATTAGTTGTGTTTGGCTATATAAATAATTAAGCCAAATTAAAGTGGTCTATTTGGAAAATTAGCTTAAGGATATAATTGTCATGGAATTAATGTGTAGATACTGGAGATAAATCTAATTTGATGAGGGGCCAAATTAGAAATATCAAAACATATAAATATATGTATTCATTAAGGTCATGGTCCCCAACTTATACGGCCACCAAAAGAGAGGTTTTCTCTTTTTCTCTTCTGCATCCCCATCAACAGAAAGAGAGAGACAAAGGATTCAAATTCTTCTTTGTCATTAAGGGTCGTAGCAAGTTGGAAGATCGAACCCCATAAAAGGACGACCACTTCAAGATCTATCAAGCCTAGCAACGGATTCAGGTACGCTTTCGCCTTTAATTTTGTTCTTCCTCATGAATCAACAGACATAATTTATAATATTGCTCTTTTAATTGGAGTTCTTTTCCTCTAAGAGCGTCAAATTCATGGCGTCATATGCTCAGTCACCACTAGCTCCAAGCCCAGGAGGACGAAATCCTATCAATTTGGTATCAGAGCGCCTCGACACCGTAGCTGAGTCAAGTCAGGAGCGGAGTTCGAGCGATCCTCTCTCACAGCAGGATTCTCAGGGGCAAAGGCAGATCCAAGTAGACGATGACAGAATTCTATCTGGAAGGTACTGTTCTGAACTTGAATATTAAGTTTGATCAATTGTTATAAGAGTTGGCACGAACTCGACGAGAGAAAAACATTCCCAAATCCAAAAAATTTCTTAAATTGGGAACCATCAGAGGCCCTACCGACCACCAAACACTCCTTCACCACATCACTCACCACCACTAATGGGAAACCCTACTATGGGATTTAATCCTGCTCCTCCATAGTTTGAGTTACCACCTCCCATTCATCCATAATTTGTTCCACCATAACCACACCAATGACCCAAAATGCCAAATCATCTAGGACTAACACCGGGTGTACACCATAACTCCATACCAGCAATGTCCACTCCCACACAAAATATGCCTCAGTTTGGAGCCCACACATGAGGTAATAATTGGGGGCAGCATACTCTTAGTCTCAAACTTCCTGATTTTGATGGAATGGTTGATGTGGAAGAATGGTTGCTTAGGGTCCATCATTTTTTCAATTATTATTGAGTGCCAGATTGGGGTCGAGTTAAAATCTGTTCAGTACAACTCAAGGGGACTGCTGCCTATTGGTTTGATTAGCTGATGCAGATCAAAGTAGGAGTATTGAGTTGGAAGGATTTTTTTCACTCTATCCGAATAGAATGTGGTCCTTCCCAATTCACAGATCATATTATTGATCTCAAACTCTCGAGACAGAAAGGTACATCATAGGAGTATTCACTACAATTCCAATAGCTATCAAAGAGGGTGAATGGCTTGCCAGAGAAATGCTTGGTTAGTCAGTACATTAGAGGTCTCAAAGATGAAGTAAGATATGAAGTACAGGTGGCTAATCCTATAAATTTGCCCTTTGTCGTGCATATAGCCAAAATGTATGAGACTAAGTTGATTGCAGTTAAGAAGAGCACGAAAACTTCCCTGTTCCCTAGTAAGGGTGTTACAGTTAACAACTGGATTTCTTGAAATGCTAGTGAAGCACTTAAGAAGACACTCAACCCTAATGTAGAGAACAAAGGGCCACCTACCACTCAACCTTAATATAGAGAACAAAGGGCCACCTACCACTAAACACCCTACCATATCTCCTACTGAGTTAGTAAGAAGAAAAAAACCTTAGCTTCTACTTCCTGTGTGATGAAAAATGGAGTAAGGGCCATAAATGTAAAGAAAAGAAGCTTTATATGCTAGTGTCTGGTGAAGAGGAGGACAACCTTGAAGACACAGATGAAGTATCAGGTGCTCTGCATGTTCCAGCAGGTAAAGGGCAGAGTTTATTTGAAATTTCCTTGCAAGCTCTATAAGAAAGTGCACACCATTCAACCATGAAGCTCGGAGGGACTGTCAAAAACAAGCCAGTTATGATTTTGGTGGACTTAGGTTCAACCCATAACTTTACTAACATTTCTTTTAGTGAAAGAATGGGACTACCTTTATCTCACAACAAACCCTTTGATGTTATGGTGGCTAATGAGGAAAGATTAAGCAACAAGGGCTTATGTCCTGAAGTTAACATTGAGTGTCAAAGAACAAAAATTATTACAAGTTTGTTGTAGTTAGCAATAACTGGGTGTCAGATTGTACTTGGAGCCAACTAGCTTAGTATATTGGGGGATATCACCTGGAACTTTAAAGTGCTTAAAATAAAGTACACATACAATGGAGTAGAGCATCAACTCTGGGGGTAAAGACTGACAAGACGTAGTTCAGTGAGCCAGAAGACAATGATTTCAAACAGAAGCCACAAATATATGTGATCCAGTTGTGTTCATGGCAAGGCTACAGTGAAGATTCAGTCCAGAATGTTGAAGAAGAGGACAAACAGGCTGGGTTGAGCTGTGACAGAGGTATAAACATCTGTTTGATGAGCCATCTGGTCTTCCCCCTTCCAGGATGTTTGACCACAGAATTCCCATATTGCCAAGATCAGTCCCAGTCTGTTCCAAACCTAACAGGCATCCTTTTCTCCATAAAAAAGGAATAAAAAGGCAAGTTAAGAAGATGTTGAACACTGGGTCATTAAACCCAGTAACAGCTCCTATTCTTCTCCTATTATTTTTGCCAAAAAGTCTGATGGCATATGGAGGATGTGCATATAGGAAACTAAACCAGAATATAGTGAAAGATAGATTTCCAATTCCTATTGTTGAAGAGCTCTTTGATGAATTAAATGGGGTAAGGTATTTTCTAAGTTGGACTTGAGATCAGGTTACCATCAAATTAGAATGGCCAAAGAAGATGTATACAAGACAGCTTTTAGAACCCATAAAGGGCTCTATGAGTTCAAGGTCGTGCCATTTGGCCTCACCAATGCTCCTTCTATATTTTAGGCCATGATGAACTCCATTTTTAAAGACCTTTTGAGAAAATTTGTACTTGTAATTTTTGATGACATCCTAGTATACAGTACCAACATTGAGGACCACTACCTATATCTAGAAACAGTTTTCAAGAGGCTAGAAGAAAATCAACTGAAGATCAAAAGAAGCAAATACAACTTTATGCAGAGGCAAGTGGGGTACTTGGGGCACATCATCTTAGGGAAAGGAGTGGAAATGGATCAGAAAAAGATCAAGATTGTCCTAGACTAGCCTATGCCTAAGACACTCAAGGAGTTAAGGGGTTTCCTTGGCCTTGCTGAATATTACATGAGGTTTATTCAGGGATATGGGGTAATAGCTGGTCCTTTAACCAACCTGCTCAAGAAGAATTCCTTTCATTTGAAACAGAAAGCTCAGAATGCATTTAAAAAATTAAAAGAAGTCTTGACACAACCACCTGTCCTAGTGATGCCAGACTTTAATAAGGAGTTTGTTCTAGAGTGTGATGCATCTGGAGAAGGCATTAGGGCTATGTTGATGCAAAAGTATAGACCCATAGCTTTCTTGAACCAAAAGCTTAAAAGGAAGGCCACTATACTCTCCACGTATAAAAAAAGAAATGTTGGCTAATCTCCTGGCAGTAAAGAAATAGAATCAATACTTGTAGGGTAGATAATTCCTAATTAAAACAAATCATAAACCCCTCAAGTACATACTTGACCAAAAAGTTTACACAGATGCACAATTCAAATGGGTATTGAAGCTGCATGGTTATCAATTCAGAGTAGAATACAAAAGGGGGGGGGGACTGAAAATCAAGTTGCAAACAGTCTGTTTAGAAGAGAAGATCCTACTGTAGTTGCTATATCTATGGTACATGCAGATTGGATTCAACAATTCAGGGAATAGATGAATGATTCGACATATTTTACTGCACTGAAGGAGAAATAAAAAATGGGCTACTGGATGATAGGAAGTACTCTATGCACAATGGGTACTATATTATAAGAAAAGGCTGATAATAGATCCTAAATCAAGTTTTGTAGATTTGATGATCAGATAGAATCATGACCTCCTACAGGCAGGACACTCTAAAGTTTTGAATACACCGCAAAGACTCAAGAAGGTGTGCTATTGGCAGGGAATGAAGAGCTCAGTCAAAAGGTATGTTAGAGAATGTGAAGTGTACCAAAAAAATAAAGGAGAGTGCATATCTCTTACAAGATTGATACAACCTACACCAATTCCTGACCAAGTCTCGAAAGAAATTTTCATGGATTTTATAGATAGGCTTCCCGCTAGCTGTCACAAGACCACAATCATGGTGGTAGTAGATAGGCTAACCAAATATGTGCACCTATTTGCCTTTACTCTGTTTGCCATGAAATATAAAAGAGCAGAACAATTATCAGAGGAATGGACTTTTACTTCACAATACAAACTCGCTTGTACAAAGAAAGCCTAGGAACGAAAACCTAGGTACAACAATCTAAGTACAATTGTTTATTTTAGATTCTGGGGGGTGACGATAGAGGCTCGGAAAAGCGACAGCCGCTCTGCCTTACTCCTTGGACGATCGGGTGCAACTTTGGCTCTGTAGAAGAACTGCTTGGCGTTGATGAAGAAATGCTCTCCTTTTGATCTCTGTATATTCTCTCTCTAGCTCTCTGGCTCTCTATGTCTATCTCTTTTTTTTTATCCGAGAATCTTCTCCTTCGCAAGGGAATGACACCTTACTATTTATAAGAGTGGGGGGCATCATTAGGGTTTGCAATGATTGCCCATTCTTAAAAGTCGGCGGCTAAGGATCACTGGATCTGGGCCGTTCATCTTGAATATACGAGATTTAAGCAATAAATATGATTGTATCAAATCTTTTGTGGGTAATTAATGATGATTGACATAAATCCTCCTGATTTGTCATGCCAACCTCGAATTTTCTGACACGTGTCATTAATTTGCTTGATTGCAAATGATCTAATTTGATCCCAATATTTTATTATGATTTGTTGAGGGATTTCGATCGATTTGATGCCACGTGTCCCGCTATCATGCCACCTGTCTTAACCGCGAGCCACTGCAAAAATCTGAGCCGCATAAAGGTTGCTCCTTATTGAGCCGCATAAGACTGGCCATGTGTTAAGGCTGCTTGAGAGTAGCCCCCTGAATATTTGAACCGCATGGTAATGATCTGAGCCGCATGAGTGTATGATGGGTGCCTTCTTTGTGAGCCGCATGAAGACAGTCCTCGTGAGCCGCATGGGGCTGCCTCTGCTTGAGTTGCATGGAATAGCTTCGGCCTGAGCCGCATGGGGTGGTCTCTACTTGAGCCGCATGCGACTGTCCACGAGTCAAGTCCTTATGAAGGTTTCTGGATTTCGGGAGATTGTGTCAGAGATTTCCTTTATTTCCCTAGGAGTCTGCCATTATGATGGAGTCATAATTGTATTTTTTATGTCAGGGCTGTCATGTGTCAGAGCTGTCAGCCGTCAAGGCATTTAATGCAGTAAAGGACAAACGAAAGAGCTATTTGCAGGCCACGCGGCTCCTCTCTGAGCCGCATGGAACTTATTTGAGCCGTATAGCCACTTGAGCCGCATGGATCCTTGAGCCGCATGAACTCTCTGAGACGCATGGGGCTCCCTGGCCGCATGGATCTTTCTTTATTCTTTTTCATGCTTCTACAAGACCCCCTTCAAAGTTTTTAATTTGTAAAATTGAAATACTTTGAATAAGAAGCATGGCCATGTATAAATTCTCCTGGTCGCATATGATGTCCTAGGATGTCTCGGCCGTATGGATGTCTCGGCCGCATGGATGTCTCGGCCGCATGGACTTTCGGGCCGCATAGGCTGTTCTGGCCGCATGAGCTCCTCGCCATGTCATCCTACCACGTGTGAAAATCTTTTACATTAAATGCTGTTGATCTGCTGTCAGTTTTAAGGCCACTTTTCGGGGCAGGATCCCAGGAGTTTTGGCCTTCATTTTAGGCGGCTCGCCTCGATAACCGAAGGGTCGGTTTTTGTGTTACATGAGAATCGAAACGCCCTGCTTTTGTTTATAAATAGGGATGAGTTCAGTCGGAGTGATTTCTTTACTTTTTCTTTCGTCCCCAGCTCTTGTTGTCTCCACTTTCTTTCCTTATCTTCCTTCTCCGACCGTCGAAAATGGCCCCCAAGTCTTCCAAGGTCGCCTCTGCTGCTGCGAAGGGCAAGAAAGTGGCTTTCTCGTCGACCGCCGTGCCCGAAGTGCACCCTGACATCCACCCGGCTTTCAAGGGTAAGGATTGGATTTGAATACTTTGAACCCTAAGGACCCATGGATCTGTTGCATAATTTATGCACAAGCCTTCATCCTTCGTCTTCATTGAACCGCCCAAGTTCGACCATGATGGAGCCGCATATATTGTATGGGCCGCATGACCCTCTTATATCCGAGATGCATAGGGCATGCCCTATGTTTGAGCCACATGAGAAAGATTTGAGCCGTAGGAGTACTTCTGGATTTGAACCACATGAAGCCTCCTTTGAGCGGGACCGCATATATTCCTGACAAACTGGACCGCATAGAATTTTGCTGAGTTGTGCCACATAAGCTTTTCTTCTAGATAGAACCACATAAGTTCAACCGAGCCGCATAAGCTATCGAATTAGTGTCACATGGAACTCCCAACTAAATTGGGCCGTATGAGGCTGTGTTGACCCAAGCCGCATAGGCTCTATTGAAGTCGTGCCGCATGAAACCCAGCTGAATTGGGCCGCATAAGGCTTCGTTGATCCGAGCCGCATAGGCTCATAGGAACTTCTTTTAAGAAACTTTAAGTGGTTTCGTTTTAACCATCTTTTAATCCTGTTTCTTTTGTCCTTTTCCAGTGAACCTCCCAACTAACCCGGCAGGAGAGCTTCTGGTGGGTTCAGCTCAATTTGCCGTGAGTGTGTGTCTCGACGGCTTAATTCGACATGTGACGGATCAGCTTTCCACCAATGAGACTTTAGAGAGGGTGGCTGCCATCAACAACTAGCCTTTCCACTTTTTTTGTACTATGATAAATTCGGGGAGACTGGACGGAGAATATCTGAAACCAGCTTTTCTCTTTGGAGATGCTTTATCCATAAAGGACTCCCGAGTGCTGGAAGTTTCTGAGAACTGGAACTTTACTGTGGACGGGTGGAGATCCATATTCCCGAGATGGTTCCCCTCTCGTGGTTTAATATGGTACCGTTGAGCCGGAAAATGGTGGGCTCCCTAACTCCAACCCAATTGGGGATGTTCGTGGGCAACATCCACTATAATATGAGTATTACGTCAGCATGTACGAGCAGGGAGTCAGTTAGTCGGAGTATGATGGGGCTGATTCCTTGTACTTTTATAAACGTGTCTGGTCCTAACTTTACTTTTACTCGAGCTGATACCTTCCTGAATCAGCTCGCTCGCAAGGGGTCTTATCCTGTGGGCAGGTTGTCACTGCTGAATTGGATAAACCCCATTCCTACGTGGGCCAATCTTACCTCATGGATCCTGAGGAACTACGAGGAATTCCGTCGGGAGATTGAACTTTACTACGCCATCCGGGACACCTGTTACGGGTTGTCCATTAACAAGCCATTGTTCATGGCCCTTTTGGAGATGTATAACCGGCGTACGGGGACTTTCTTCGCGCCCGGAGGGGAGTTGGGACTTGCTCTCCATGAAATGCATGCTGTTTCTAAGCTACCGTGGGAGGGCGAGGCCTTTGAAGTATACACCCCGACGAACGAGGAATTCGATGATCTGGATCGACGATTCCCGGGTTTCGTCGCTGTGTACCGGGAACTGCTGTGCCACCATAGCATCTGTCACCAGATTGCTATCAAGAAGAATAATAGCTCAAAAGGGAACGCCCCCCATACCACGGCCTGGGTCACGTATCTTTTCAAATTACGTCCTTCCGGCCGGGTTTTTTCTCGAGGTCCTCAAACCCAGGCGGAGGTAAAGGACCTGATGTTGAATGCCAAAAGGTCGTGGTCCACCCGCGATAGATTTGGAAGTCGCACTGACTCCTTCAGTTATTTCCACTACGGTACCCGGCAGATGTCTGAGAAAGCACTCTTGGCCGGGTTCTTGATGGTGTGGCTACGGAATTGCGTAGTCGCAGGAGGGGCAGGTTCTACTGAAAGGATCAGACGCCACTTCATTCTCCTGGCTGTGAAGCTGATCTTCAAAGTCAGACTGGCCCTTCTTCCGGTTATGGTGTGTAGCATACACCACGGCCTCCACGCTTTTTCGTCTAAAGTCATTGCTCGTGAGACGACACTGGACTTTGAGCGGATAGAGCTACCATACCATTATCTCATGGGGTGGTTATTGATGCATTACCGGTCGTTGATGAGGTCTAAAACAGAGGATGATGTTACCGCTGATGACGCCTTCTTTTTCCGATACCGTCATCAGTCTTGGGAGTACGACACCATGCCGGCCTGTCAGAGGGCGTTGGCGAGAGTTGACGGGCCCGACTTCTTTGTGTCTCTTCCTTAATTTACCCCTAGAGAAGTGAGAGAGGTACATGTTGATGGCATTAAACCTCCCCACCTCCTATCTGAGAAGATGCTTCTTTGGCTGCACAACATTCGTCCTGCGCACTTAGTATATCGTTACCGAAATAACGTATACCTGGAGCCTTATTTTCCCAGCAGGTTTTCTCGTCAATTCAGGTATAGTCAGCTGTTCCTCGACTGCCCCAGTGCTTGCCTGGGCTTTGAGGGCAGTGTCCTCGATGGTATCAGGGCTTGGCATTATTATAATACGGTCCATACTCGGGCTAGCTTCTCGGTCCCTGACGCTAAGACGTCAGGGAAGATTTTGTACATGGCGGCCCTTTATCTTGTTGCGATGAGTAAGCCTCCTGTTAACTTTGACCTGAGTACCAGCTTCATTGCTGGCACTGGCTTGGCCGAGAAGCCTGAGGGATCCAGGAAGAGAAAGAGAAGGGCGAATAGGGTTTCTGTGCCGGACTCGGAGTCCACTGTGGCAGACGAAGAGGATGATGAGCTGGACGCTGATGACTCGTCACACTCTTCGGACGAGGAGGTGGGGGACCAGCCACCTACTGTACCGAACGAAGAGGTAGAGGATCAACCACCTGCTGTGCCTGGTGCTTCGCACAAACGAGACAGGCGTATGTCCACTGACGATGGCAGGACCTACTCCATGAAGCGGGCTGCGGTAAGACGTCGCAGGCTGTTTATTGATGATGTTGACGCTGTTTCTGAGGTGATTGGAATTTCAACTACCTTTTCATTCTTTTTCTAAGTTATGGCCTAATCTTTTTTTCTTTTGCTCTTTGTACGCGTCAGAGGAGTCTGCTTCACGGGACTCGACTGTCGAGGTCGATCCAGCCTTGTCCACTTTGGTCAATGATATGTGCACCGCTATCACTTCTGCTGGGGTTCTTTCGGAGGCGGCCGGAGGGTCTCACCTTGCTGAGACCTCAACCCATGGGGGCGAGGGCTCTACTGCACCTGTTCCTGAGACAGCTAAATTTCAACAGGATGACACTGACCTGGCTGGCTCCCTTTCAGGGGTGGCTGGGGCAGAGAAACCAGTTGAATTTGACTTGGAAGCTGCGGGTAGGGAGACTATGCCAGCTGCGAACGAGCTGCAGCCTCCGTGCTCTTCCCCTGGTAAGATAAACCAACTTCTTAACTTATGAGGAAGCCTATTTGCTCTGTCATCCTATCCTTCGGGTCACGTGGATTAATGGTTGCTTTGGACGTCCAGGTCCCACCCCTTTATTGCCGGTGACGGACATTGCCGGGGCGGACTCTACCGGAGGGGATCTGATGGAGGCACGTGTGCCTCATTCTTTTCCAACCTACACTGTGGGGCCTCCAGCTGGGTCGAGTTCGGGAGCCCAAGTGATAGCACCAGCTGGGGCAAGGGACGACGCTTTCTGCGCTCTCCTCTGCGAATATGGTTTCGGGAGTTAACCTTTCCGCCCTGCCAAGTATCCAGGCTCTTCAGGCGGCGGAAGAGGAGCTAGCTGCTATTCATGCATCTTTTCGCACAAAATTCATTTCCCTGGTGGCGGGGACGGCAAGTTCTGAGGCTACTCCTTCGGTACTGCCCGCCACACTCCCTTTGACGTCGTCCTCTACAGAAGTTTTGGATGAAGTGTCCCAGGATGTGGTCGACAGCTTTCACTGCCACCAGAAGAGAGGGATTAAGGCAGCTGTGGAGGGAGGACTCCCTTTTCTATGCCCCGTTAATGCGCTGGTGGCCAAATTAATATCCTTAGAACACTTTTCGATGGGGCGGGACTAGCGGCGCTTCTGGAGCCTAAGTTGTTAGAGGCCGATCGTCTTGTGGCCCAGTTTTGCGTACTGCAACAAGCTGATCTATCAGTGGCAATAGATCAAGAGCGTACTTTTCTCACAACCGCGGTAGAGAAGGTGAGGATTACTCGGGAATCGCTCAAGCCAGCTATATTGAAGGATTGTCGGGATCTGACTCAATTGTACGATCAATGGAACCATCGCACTAAAGATTGCGCGACTCGGGAAGCGACTTCCTCCCGCGGGGTAACTGACACCCGGAAGCATATTCTCGAGCTCCAAGAAAGCTGGCCTTCCTGGAGTCCAAGCTCGAAGCTGCTCGTACTGAGAAAGGGGTTGCTATTCAGGAGGCTAACAAATTTAGTAGAGCTTCTGCCAATCTGGAACTTGCTCTGAAGAAGATGGAAAATAACTGGCAGGCATATATATACTTGAATGATGCAGAGCAGTTGTCCCAGGAGGCTGAGCACCGAGCTAGACAGCGGCTTGAGCGAGGGACTACCTTGGTGAGAAACCGCCTCTTGGAGTTGTGTAATGCCGAACTATAGTCGGCCTTTTCTTCTTTTGTTTCTGTTATCCTTTTTTTTGAGAGGGACGTGGTCCCAAAAACATGTAATACTTTTTCGACTTTCAAATAAAGAGTACTTTCCATTCTACCCTTCATTTGTATTGCTTGTTGTGCCTGTGGTATTGTGGTGATGTGTGCCCCGCATGGGGGACTTGTCTGTGGACCTGTTACCCCTGGCATACCTTGGTTTTAGGTACGGATAACAAGTTTGATTGGGGATACCTAGAACGGTTCCACGGTCATGTTGTCGTGGACGTTCCGAGTATCGGAAGAAGGAATGCCATGGAGCAGCTGGGCTTCCGGGGCATGAAGAGGAATGATGGCCCTTTGCTGAGAAATTCAGCAGAGGATATTTGTGGGCCTATTATCCTTGGCGTATCCTGGATTAGGATACGGATAATAGGATGAAGTAGAACCAACATGCTTACTCAGAGGTAATGAGGACATGGCAAGCATGAGGGTTTTCTTACCGCGGAATCTTCCTACCCAGAGGTGATGAGGACATGGCAGGAGTGGACTCAACGGAATATATTTGTGGACCTACTATCCTTGGCGTACTTCGGTTGTGGGTACAAATAATAAGTCAAAAAGGAATCAACATACTTACTCAGAGGTAATGAGGACATGACAAGCATGAGGGTTTCTTCGACAGAGCCTTTCCACTCAGAGGTAATGAGGACATGGCAGGAGTGGGCTCAATGAAGGAGGGTACATAGGATGACTCAGAGGTAATGAGGACATGAAAGTTCTATGTAGGGGGGTGATTTGTTTTTGGCAGAATTGAGACGACTCAGAGGTAACATTGACATGGTCGTTTTGGAAATTTGTGGATCTGTTACCCTTTTTGTGCACTGGGAGTGCGGGTAGTGGATCATGAGGGAGGATTTCTTTCAGGAAGAAAGTTCAGAGGTATGGTCATACATAACTTTCCCCCGAAAGAGTGGCCGAGATATAAGTTCAGGGGTACCATCGGGTACATAACTCGACAATCCATGAATTTTGGAATCAAAGTGTAAGTTCAGAGGTACCAGCGGGTACATGACTCGATAATCTGGGATTTCTGTGAATGTGAGTTCAGCGGCACCAGCGGGTACATGACTCGATGATCTAGAATATTATGAAAGTGAGTTCAGCGGCACCAGCGGGTACATGACTAGATGATCTGGAATATTGTGAAAGTGAGTTCAGCGGTACCAGCGGATACATGACTCGATGATCTGGAATATTGTGAAAGTGAGTTCAGCGGTACCTATAGGTACATGACTCGATAATCTAGAATATTGTGAAAGTGAGTTCAGCGGCACCAGCGGGTACATGACTCGATAATCTGGAAAATGTCATTTAGACATAATATTTCTTCAGGAACTTGTCATTGACGGGCAACATGAGCAAGTCTCTATTTTGTTTTGTGAGGCAGTAAGCACCGTTGGAGAATACAGCCTCGATGATAAATAGACCTTCCTATTTTGGCTCGAACTTGCCAGCGGTCTTGTGAGTCATGACCATCGGCCTTCGGACTGCCAGGACGAGATCGCCCACCTGGAATGTTCTGATTTTAACCTTCTTGTTGAAGGCTCCAGAGATGTGTGCTTGGTATAGCTCGATTCGTTGCTTAGCCAAGAGGCGCTTTTCATCTAAGGCCTCCAACTCTTGTAGCCGACAACGGTAGTTATCGTCCATCGTCAATTGGTAAGTAAGGGCGACATGGAGTGAGGGTATTTGAGTCTCTAATGGGAGGACTGCCTCACTCCTGTACACCAGGGAGAATGGTGTGTTCCCTGTGGCCGTTCGGACTGTGGTGTGGTACGCCCATAGACATTCACCAAGCTTCTCGTTCCAGTCGTGTTTGTTGGACGATACGAACTTTTTGAGAAGTTTGATAATTTTTTTGTTGAATGCTTCTGTCAACCCATTCGCTGCTGGATTGTATGGCATTGAAGCAATATTCTGGATGCGGTGCTTGTCGTAGAACCGATAGAAGGTGTGGCTTGCAAACTGTGGACCATTATCGTGGATGATCCTTCAGGGCAGTCCAAAGCGATAGATGACGTGATGCTTGAGGAAGCTAATCACGTTTGAAGTCTTTACTTCTGTAAGCGGGACAGCTTCCGCCCATTTGGAGAAGTAATCCGTGATCGCGAGTATGAAGTGATGTCCACGGGAGGACGGTGGAGTAATCGGACCGATGATGTCCATTTCCCATGCTTTAAATGGCCAGGACGCTACTGTCGGATATAGAAATTCGGATGGCTGGTAGATAAAGTCCGCGTGGTCTTGGCAGGCTTTGCACTTTCTTGCATAGTCTATCGCATCTGCTACCATCGTAGGCCAGTAGTAGCCCATTCGGCGAAGACGATCTTACAATTTAGGGCCAGGCTGATGGGCCCCACAGACACCGTCATGAGCTTCGCGTATGGCTTCTTTGGCTTCTGCGTTTGACAGACACCGAAGCAATAGCCCATCGTAGGATCGCCGATACAGCATTTTCGTCTCTGTATCGTAGAAGAATCTGAGAGAACACCTTCTGATGGAAGTGGCTTCATTTGGGTTCTCGGGCAGGATGTCGTAGACTATGAAATCTATGAATGGGTGTCTCCAGTCTGGCGCTTTGTCGATCGTCTGAACGGAATAACTTGCCACGAATTAAACGTTGTTCTTGGGACAGACCAGTTCGTGGCCTATCACATCAACCGAATGATGAGTATGATTTGGCACTGCTAGGGAAGCGGCAAGGCCTGCTAAGGCATCGGCTTCGACGTTTTGGAGTCTGGAAACGTGTTTGATGAAGAACCCTTCGAATGACGAGATGATGTTGATTGCTATTTGGTGATAGGGGATCATGTCTTCATGGCGGACTTCGTATGAACCCCGGATCTGATTGACGATTAACTGAGAATCTTCGTATGCTTCAAGATATTCTACCCCCAGCTCTCTTGCAAGTTGGAGGCCGATGACCAAAGCGTTGTACTCGACCACATTGTTAGAGCAGGGTTCCGTGAGGGAGTAAGCGCGATTGATCACTAATCCGGAAGGAGAGATCAACACCACCCCGACTCCAACGACGATGTTGCCCTTGGGTCCCGGTTGTTGGTGGAGCTACCCCTATTGTTGGTGTTGGCGTTGGGATGCCTGCCCTTGTCCTCTCCCTCTGAGATGTGCAGTCCTAGTTGGCGAGCCTTCTTCAATCGTTCTTCGGCGCTTGTGGCACTGATGATGAATGTCTTCCAGTCCTTAAATTGACTTTCGCCCATCCAGAGACTGATTGTTGGGAGCAATCTCTATTGGTAAATTTTAATCAAGGAGGAATCCGGATTTCCAGACGGCAACTTCATTGCGGTTTGGCGAAACCGCTCGATATAGTTCCTTGTCAGCTCTTTCTTCCCTTGGACGACGTCCATGAGGGTAGACATTGTGATGTCCTGCCCTACTTTGTAGAATCTCTCCAAGAATATGCGCTTGAAGTCGGCGAAGGAGTGGATACAGTTGTCTGGCAGGTTGCGATACCAGTCGAAGGCGACTCCTTCCAATGCCCCAATGAATAATCGTGTGAGGATGGCATTGTCATGGGGCAGATGGTCGGTGGTGACCTCGAAGTAAGTGATGTACCGACTTGCGGAGGTCGTGCCATCATACGGGTTGATGTTGAACGGCTTATATCTTGGTGGAAAGGGGACATCCCTCCATGCAGCAGGGTACGGTTGCCGTATTCTGAGGTCTTGAGAGTTTTCTCGAGCGTGAAACATGGCTCAGAGCTCCTGGACCTCTCTTCTCGCTTCTCGGGCCTCATCCACAGTGGTGGGGGCCGTTACTTCAGGTGGATTGTTGCCCGGATTCGGTGCCGCTGAATTCGAGTCCGTATTGACCGTGGGACTCGAGCTTGTTTGGCCAGGCGTCCCTCCTTACAGAGTTGGAAGGGCCGCTTTGATCTTGTCCACAGACTTGACTAAGGCATGTAGTATGGCCTCCAGAGTGTCGATGCGTTGGCGATCACTGTAACCACCTTGGCTGCTGTCCGTCATGAATACCGTCTTTACATGAGGGGAAATGGACGAAACGGTGGAGAAAGTACCCTCCGAATCATACCCCTGTAGCGAGAAGTCATCGGGGTATATGGGAATGTTCTCCTCTGGTTCGGACTCAGAAGGGATAGTACCCCCAGCCTCAGAGTTTGTTTCATCTTGGGAGTCGTAGACGTCCTCGGGGACGTCGGCCCTTGTTGTATCTGATGGAAGAGTTGTTTCCTCGGGCTCATCTCCTTGGAACATTGCATTATCGTAGATGTTCTGAGGAGTGCTACCCCCAGTCCCAGCAACCCCAGTGGTGTGGACGATGAATCTCCCACTGTAGCAGATTTCGTCTTTGAACGGGTACCTTAGAAAACTCCTGTGGTGGGCACCCGTTTAGACGGTAGTCTCTTAGTCATGGTGGTTGAAATCTTCAGCCTGGGAACATTGGCCTTCTTCCCTCTCCCATCGGCGGGGATTTTCTGAGCAAAGTTGCAGGAGACGACGGGATGTGCCTCATCCTTTGAACATGGTTGTTGTAGTCTTTGGAAGACGGACTGCCGGTCTTCTCGTATCGTCGCGTTGTTGCAACAATAGTTGACGACGATTTGGGTACAGTGAAGTCCGTGGGAGGACTCTTTGCACCCCGAGGCACCTTCTCTTTCTTTGCGTTTGTGGAGGATGGCCTCACGCAAGTCAGATGGGTCCGGATCGACCATGTTTGCTCTCTGGATTTTGGGAGCCTTTTGGAAACCTCTCTGTCCGTTTGCCGCCGGGGGCTGGACTCGAGTGGTTCTGTACAACTTTCCATCTGAGGCCCGCATAATAGTATGTGGGACGCTCGGATGGTCAGAGGTTGGATCAGCGGACCGAGCTTGCCAAGCTCGTGCTTCCCTAGACTTCTTCACTCTAGTGCGTGAGGGCACATAGTAGGAAGAGTCTAAGTGGTACTGGAGAGAGTCAGACATGTCTTCCTGGGAGCACAAGAGATCAGGACCATAGAAGAGACGGTCGAAGACAGAGCCGCGTGGAGTAGGCGTCATGCGGCTGGCATCAATAATCTTTATGCGGCTGGCAGGCGTAGCCGCATAGGTCTTCTCCATGCGGTTGGAAATCGTGGCCGCATGAGTGTTCTCCATGCGGCTGAAAATCATGGCCGCATGAGTATTATGTATTTGGCTAGCAGTCTCGGCCGCATGGTCATCATTCATGCGGCTGGCAATCTTGGCTGCATGAGTCTTCGTCTTGCGGCTAGTGCCCTTGTTCGATTTCTTTCTGAAGCACATAGGATCGCTCTTTGCCTCTGCAAGTCCAGCATCGTAGTGCTTTCCTCTGCTGGACTTGGGGATAGCAGAGTGCTCTATGGCTCGAAGTAGGGTCGCGCGGGAGTCGCCTTCGCCGTCTTGGGCAGCAGAGAGTACTCCGACCAGAGCATGGGGAGAAGCAAATGATTTTGGCCTCCACTCGCTGCGAGCTTTCTTTGTACGGGTCTGCTTCTGGACCGGGCCAGCGCTTCCCTCAGAGAGCATTTCTTTAAACGCCTGTTGGTCGAAGCGGACAACCATCTTCTGTTATGTGGAGCCAAGTTTGGCTGCATCCGATTGCGTCACCAACTCCTCAGCCGTAGAAAAGTTTGTCTCCAGCAGAGTCACCATCGTGTTTGCCATGAAATATAAAAGAGCAGAACAATTATCGGAGGACTGGACTTTTACTTCACAATACAAACTCGCTTGTACAAAGAAAGCCTAGGGACGAAAATCTAGGTACAGCAATCTAAGTACAATTGTTTATTTTAGATTCTGGGGGTGACGATAGAGGCTCGGGAAAGCGACAGCCGCTTTGCCTTACTCCTTGGACGATCGGGTGCAGCTTTGGCTATGTAGAAGAACTGCTTGGCGTTGATGAAAAAATGCTCTCCTTTTGATCTCTGTATATTATCTCTAGCTCTCTGGCTCTCTATGTCTCTCTCTTTTTTTATCCGAGAATCTTCTCCTTCGCAAGAAAATGGCACCTTGCTATTTATAAGAGTGGGGGGGCATCATTAGGGTTTGCAATGATTGACCATTCTTAAAAGTCGACGGCTAAGGACCACTGGATCTGGGCCGTTCATCTTGAATATACGAGATTTAAGCAATAAATATGATTGCATAAAATCTTTTGTGGGTAATTAATGATGATTGACATAAATCCTCCTGATTTGTCATGCCAATCTCGGATTTGCCGACACGTATCATTAATTTGCTTGATTGCAAATGGTCTGATTTGATCCCAATATTTTATTAGGATTTGTTGAGGGATCTCGATCGATTTGATGCTACGTGTCCCGCTATCATGCCACGTGTCTTAACCGCGAGCCACTGCAGAAATCTGAGCCGCAGGAAGGTTGCTTCTCATTGAGCCGCATAAGACTGGCCACGTATTAAGGCTGTTTGAGAGTGGCCCCCTGAACATTTGAACCGTATGGTAATGATCTGAGCCGCATGAGTGTATGATGGGTGCCTTCTTTGTGAGCCGTATGGAGACAGTCCTCGTGAGCCGTATGAGGCCGCCTCTGCTTGAGCCGTATGGGATAGCTTCGGTCTGAGCCGTATGGGACAGCTTCGGCCTGAGCCGCATGGGGTGGTCTCTACTTGAGCCGCATGCGACTGTCCACGTGTCAAGTCCTTATGAAGGTTTCTGGATTTCGGGATATTGTGTCAGAGATTTCCTTCATTTCCCTAGGAGTCTGCCATTATGACGGAGTCATAATTGTATTTTTATGTCAGGGCTGTCATGTGTCAGAGCTGTCAGCCGTCAAGGCATTTAATGCAGTAAAGGACAAACGGAAGAGCTGTTTGCAGGCCACGTGGCTCCTCTCTGAGCCGCATTGAACTTATTTGAGCCGTATAGACACTTGAGCCGCATGGATCCTTGAGCCGCATGAACTCTCTGAGCCGCATGGGGCTCCCTGGCCGTATGGATCTTTCTTTATTCTTTTTCATGCTTCTACATACTCATCCTTATACAGCAGAGGTAGTGCTCAGATCTTTGTGGAGGGGGGTTTTTGAACTTCATGGCATGCCTAAATCAATAGTATCTGACAGAGATCCAGTGCTCACAAGTAAGTTTTGGAGAGAATTCTTCAAACTCCATGGTACTACACTCAAGTATTACACAACATACCACCCCCAAACTGATGGTCAGACAGAGGTAGTTAACAGGTGTATTAAAAATTATCTAAGGTGTTTTTGTAGCCATAAACCCAGAGAGTGGAGAAAACATCTTCCCTGGGCTGAGTACTGGTACAATACTAACTGGCATACTTCAACAAAAATGACCCCTTATGAGGCAGTATATGGCAGACCTTCCCCCATATTTGCTCACTTACACTCCTGACATAGCTAAAGATTTGGACGTGGCAGCAACTCTTTCATCTAGGGATAACACCTTAAAGATTTTAAAAGATAATATAATACTGTCCCGAAAGAGAATGATGAAGTTTGTAGATGCTCATAGAACAGAGAGGGAGTTTGGAGAAGGAGATTGGGTGTATCTGAGGGTTCAACCTTACATGCAGATTTTAGTAGCTCAGAGGTGGCCACAAAAGCTTTTTCCTAAATATTATGGGCCCTATCAAGTTATATCCAGAATTGGTAAGGTTGCATACATGTTAGCATTACTAGAGGGAGCACTGATACATCCAGCATTCCATGTATCCCAACTAAAAAAGAAATCAGGGGCTAAGTCCACCTTACAGATAGATCTTCCTAGCTATATGGAGGAATTGGTTTTGGAACCCGATTGGATACTAGACAGAAGACTTGTGTAGAGGAGAAATCAGGATGCAGTCGACCTACTGGTTCAATGGAAAGGACTTGAGAGTGATGCAGTATGGATACAATATGATAAGTTCATCAAATGTTTCCCATAATTTGACCTTGAGGCAAGGTCAAAATAAAGGGAGGAATATTGATACATACCTCTCTAGTAGTATCAGAGTATCTACCTTTCATTTGTAGGACTTTAGTATCAGTAGTCGTTAGCCGATAGTGTATTCATATCCTGCATTTTCTTCAGTAGTGGTCAGTCCAGTTAGCCGCTTGCCTTTCATTCATATAGTCAGCAATTAGTTTCATTTACACCAATCAGCCAAATCAGCAGGCATGCCAATCAAACAGGTCAGCAATCAGTTAGGCAAGTCAGCAAATTAATTGTAGCAGGAATTGTTAGCTACAATCTTTCTTTAAATAGTCGGAAAGGGAAGAAAAGAGTATGAAGGAATTAATTGTTATTTTTCCTTACTTGAATTAGATGTACTCTCTTCTCCAGAAATAGCAATAAACCCTAGATTTATATTCCATTGTTCGTTTAATTGGAGTTCTTTCTCTCTGCCAGTATGAAATTCATGGCGTCATATGGTCAGTCACTACCAGCTCCAAGCCCAGTAGGACAAAATCCTATCGGTGCTCATCCGGCCTTCCCTCGAATCTAACTTTCTGCGGCTTCGATCGAAGTGCCTATGGTTCATTGCTAAGGCTCTGATGCAGTTTTTTCGATGGACCCCCAAATTCTCTTCCGCTTTCGAAACGGCCTTGGCCCCGGTGTAGATCTCATTTCCAGACCTCCCACAACATCTGTTTGCTCATGCACCGCTCTTTAGTCTGGCTCGTGCGATTTGTACTACTCCACAATTAGATATGCCCATGACTGATTGATTGCGGACCAGCCATGCTCGAGTCTTTGTGAGGTGGATACGAGCAAACCCATACAGGCACGCAATTACTTGATATTCCGTAAAATAGGAGCCGTTGGCAAGCGGTTGAGTATGACGTGGCTCCTCTGTAGAAGCATAAAAAATCTCAGCTGAAGACATCCTATCGCCACAGCGCAGAAGATGTAAAAGACTCAGGCTCAGTACTAAAAAGACAAAACAGAAGATATGGAGAAAAGTCCCTACATTGTCATGTCTACCAAAGTCTAGTACAGACACATCAAGACCTTAAATAAGGGACTAATTCTGTTCTTCTATAAAGGATTTAGTACATATTTGACAGAAGCCTAGAGGGATCTACAAATGATGCAATCTTCATCGAAGCACAGCCTTCCTTCTTCTCGATACACACGCTGGAGGATAGACCTTCACCGAAGCCTGTTCTGATATTCTAGTGGGTGCAGCCGTTCAAAAGTATATCAGTAACTCAGTACTTTGAAGAAGCCAGAGCCTTCAAGCCAGAGGCGCAGCCACTTACCTGCGCCAACCTCATAAACAAGATGGTAGTAGGGCCCTCCCCCTTTTTTTATTCCAGAAGCTGGTGTCTTCACTCCAGAGGCGCAGCTATCTGCCTGCGCCAATCTTAGACGTACAAGGGTATCACACCCTTCCCTTCGCAGCCAACGCCTTCATTGTTCAGAGGCGCAGCTACTTACCTGCGTCCGCATGAGGCGCAACATGGTGATATACTCACACCATCTCCATTCCCACAGCGCAGTTATCTGCTCCGGATCAGAAGCTTCAGTCACTTCTCTACAAGAGATTTGGGAACTCCAATCGCAACCAATGCAAGTCGACCTGTCACTCGGAAAGCACAGTAATCTTGCCAACCTGAAGCACAAGCCTACTTGTCGTCTACAGCACAGTGACTCTGTTAGCCCAAAACATAGCTTCGTAAGTTGCTCTATACGCATAGAAGTCTCATCGTTATTCGAAGCCAAGTCCACTCGTCGCCTGAAAGCACAGAGGTTTCGTCGTCTCCAGAAGCATGGTCTACTTGTCCCCACAGAAGCACATCGGCACTTAGTCCTCACCAAAGGCGCAGGAAGCATGGGGACACCCCAATTGGTTTATTTAAACTGCCTCTTGCAGAGAAAATTGGGATTAAATCAAGATTGATATCATATTAGATTGATTTAAATCTTAGATGATGATCAATTAGACTCCAAATCTAAAATAAAATCCTAAGATTTACTCGGCTGTATTCGAGCAAGCAAATCGGCTCGCATCATGTGTCACCTCCTTCGGTTATGTTTATAACCACCAGAGATTTCGTTTGAGGGAAATCTTGATGTCCGTCATGTGTCAGCACTGCAGAAGCCTTTGCCATGCAAGAACGGCATATTTTTTTATATCTCAGGAACTCCAATGCACATCGTATATGTGCTCGATTCTCTATAAATAGAAGGAGTTTTTCTTCCACCAAAGCATCGAATCGACAGAGAAAAATTGACAATTGATAATCTTCAAAGGAGCAACGATCTCCATCCACGAAGAGTCGACCACCCTCATCCACCTATCAACCAAAGAATCAACCAACCAACCATCTTCAAAGGATCTTCTCCTCCAGACAGCCTCTTGACAATCGATAATCTTCAAAGGAGCAGCGATCTCCACCGTCACACTTTCCCGGAAACCTCTTCTCCCTGTACTAAGAATATCATGTTTAGGACTTTCTTCTTTGTACACAGATACCTTATACGTTCAATAAAGCAAAAAGTTTGTTCAATCTTTTATTACATCGAACAAAATGATGACTCTGCTGAGGACTGCCTTCTCCTCCAACGAGAAGACAATGACGCAATCTGATGACAACTTACTGGGAGCTTCTCAAGACATGCTGGTCGTACGCTTCGACCAGTAGGCTTTTGAAAATCTTATCTCTGATGAAAAGTCGAAGACATCGAAGCGGTTCGTACAACCGAAGAAGACTTGATGTGTCCGGAGGACTAAGGCGGCTGCAAAGAGCAGTACGATGGCGGGAACTGCATCTCAGGATCCCCTCAACGTCAAGGCCACATAGAAGATCTCGGCTGCTACAGCCTTATCCCCTTGTCCATTTTCTATCCCGGGAAAGCATGACGAAGAAGATGGTGGTTCCATGCTTGATCTTATGAAGGAACAATGCCAAAGGAAGCGCATACCGGTCCAACCCCTTACGACGGGAGTATTGCCGACAAGGAGATTTGTCTTCGACAGAATCGCTTTCCCTTCAGGTAAACCTTCGGCGAACTCTGAATACTACTCACCCACTTGGGGTAGTAGGAAGAGATCCCAGGTGGCTCGCGCTTCGTACAATAAGCGTGCGACACCAACGGCAGACCAGAAGCCCGTGTTGACAGTAACACGCGCAGCGAATGGAAAGCTATACAAGACTGGCTCTCACGCTCGAATGCCTCAACCAGTCGAATATCCCTCCCACTGGAGTACTCCTGTACATAAGCCAAGCCAGGGGGTACATCCCACAGAGAAGGAGCTACGCGAGTGTCGTTCCCGAAGGAGCGACAGGAGGCTTCCTCGCCAGACCCGCTTTGAACGTGCTTACATTCAGGTTCCTTGCATGTACAATAGGAGTGCTACGACGGAAGATCCAAAACTCTCCCAAGCGGAAGAAAAATCTATGGCACAAGATGTGCCTAAATCAAGGCACTCTTATACCCAGATTACCATTAACTGTCGTTGTCAGCAGACGGTCGCACCGTCGCCAAGAAGGCGATCCATCTTCTAGAGACTCTACGCCGAATCCACGCCAGAGGCCTAACAGGGGGTTGGTGAGACATAGAGAAGACGAGCCCCATATCACGATATGTTACGCGGCACAGGGTTCCAGAGCTTTCAAGGAGCCCTCCTAGAATCCTTCCATATCGGTTGCTAAATCGAAGATGAGGTCAGAGAACATCAAAGCTAAGGTACCCGATATAGGTGTATTTCTTCATTGGTTGCCTTATCAAAAACAGGGGGTAGCCAGCCTCCTAACATGTATAACAACCCTGTGTTCCAATCTGACGAGGGGCAATATGACACGGATATCTCCATTGGCGCAGCCAGTCGCCAGACCGGGGGTAGCAACTATAATGAGTCCGTAGAAGATTACAATTTTATGGTATATCCTCAGGGCAGCGAGACTCAGGCATCTGAGCCAAAAAGTGAAGGATACACGGCTCCCTCGAGTCACCCTCACACTCGGTCTATCTTCGTGGCCGATGTCATTGAGGAAGACAACAACGAAGCTCTCAAGCGTATCGAAGTCCTCGAGACGAAGTTGGATACGCTGACGGACACCATGAAGACCCTATCTTCGGTCACAATCGACCTCAAGAGTAGCATGGCCACGACTGTCCATACACCTACGCGTGATATGCCAACCAATGATAAATCCAGCAGGTTGCCTACTGCCAATCAGACAGGACTATCCTCGTCTACTCCATCAGTTATAGGCTCCGCAATGCCGGCCGAGATACAGCCGGCCATCAAGGAGCTATATGCTCGTCATGATGCCAAAGAGAAGCAAGCAATGCTCCGAAAGATGGGAATCCGGCAGCCATATCCTGCCGAGTAGGACAACGTCGTCTATCCTTCCAAATACAATCCGCAGACGCTTATAACTTATGAAGGGAAGGGGTCTCCCTGACAATACTTGAGGTACTTTGCCTCAATAACGGGGCACCTGCCAAAGGATGACGCCCTCCTGTCCAACATATTCATAGGAGCCCTGCAAGGGGTAGCCTATGAGTGGTTTTGCAGTCTTCCAGACGACTGCGTCTCGTCATTTGAAGACCTAAAGACTCAATTTATGGACTGATTCTACGAAGAAGGCATGGATATGACCATGTCGACCCTCATGGAAATTGTCCAGAGGGAAAATGAACCTGTCCGCACATACATCGAGCGCTTCCGCCATGCAGCCCTCAGATTACCATCCGGCATGCTCGAGCCCATGTTTATGGACTCCTGCCGCAAGAACATGCTGCCCGCTATAAAATTATGGCACAGTGCTCCCTGTACGGAGTGGACATCTTTCATTATAGAGACAGATGCCACACAAAGGAAAGACCAGGACGCGCAGCTCCTTGGGCTACACTTTTTTGCGGAAGCAACAACTCTAAAGACGGAAAATGCAAGCAAGCCGTGACCGTCAACATCTCCAAAGGTTCAGCAGCTGCAAACCCCAAGTCTGCGAAAGCGCAGAGGCCGAGGGAGACTTACTCCTTCAATGACGAGGATACGCTGGAGCTCTTCGAGATGCTTACGAAGAGTGGCAAACTGTCCATCCCGCCACCGAGGCATCCTGATGAAGTGGAAAAGTTGAACCATCCCAAGTACTGCCATTATCATCAGTACGTCTATCACTCAATACAGGACTGCTATGTGTTGAAGGGGCAAATTCAGCACCTCATTAATGCTAACGTCATATCGTTGGATTACGAGGAGAAGACCGTCACAGCCAACATAGTTACTGTCACGACCCGGTCCCAATTTCTTGGGTCGAATCAGATCATGCCCAGCCTGCACCGTTGTTGAGACGGCGGCAGTAAGCTGTTCAGTAGCAGGTAACCATACAACAATACTATATTTGTCACAACTCAACATTCGAAAATTTAAAACGTTATTAAACTTTTACAATGAAATAAAAGATACAACTTAAACCATTTTCTACATACATCATGAATAAAAGAAAACTCTAGGAAAACAGCTCATCAGTCTCGAATTTCTCGTCTTGGGATCGCGTAACAAAGCCTCATCAGTGATACCTAAAATGTTGGGTCTCCAGTCAGGAGGGAGCAAAGTATAATTCATGCTAATTTAAAACAGTTAAAGTAAATAATAGAATTATGCAGTTTTAAACAGTTTGAAGAAAGAATAGTTTTCAGCGGTAAAACAGTGTGATTTGAACAGGCAATGAATTATGACCGGCTTGGGATGTACAGTAGTATCCTAACGATACGATATGCCTTGTCCCCGTGTGAAAAGGGGAAAGCTAATACAGTCAGTAGTTACAGTTGGCTTTGGTCATAATTATTACTCTATTCCCCCAGTCCCAATCAGTACAGTAGTCACAATCAGTACTCTCCGAGAGAGTTTCGTGTTTGCATCGTGGTTTAAACATGCAGTAAAATGATTATAGAAATAACTGTAAAACTAACACAAACTATACTTGCCTCAGGAAAATGACTGGAGAGATGAGTTGGTACCGAGAAGGAACGTCAGGTATGTCTTCGAGTTCCTACAGTTGAGAACTCGACTTAGAACCGTTGTATAACCAGACTAAGTGTGCTAGTTGCAATCTCTAGTAGCAATTCCTAGTCAGGTTTTAGTTGTTATTAAGCTACAACTAACGATTACGTCGCAACTACGTGCATTGATTAAACCGGTTAATTTGATTATTGGAAAAATAATAACAAGAACTAATTATTTTTGGAAAACTTTGTGTTTTTGTAATATATCTATAAAAATATAGTTTATAGTGATAAATCATGAACTAGTTATTCTACTAACATTTTATCCATTTATTTAATTCCTAATTAATTATAGACGAGAATAGATTACGTTCTAACTACGATTTATACGTCCAAACCAAAAACCACCCAAGATCAACATCCACCCAGAAAAGAAAGTAAAACCTACACTATGCAATACATGGGCACAGCTAATCATCCTAGAATTATGGGCTTATGCCCTGTACAATTCTTGTTACATAAAATAAGAGAAAATGTTTTAGTTCCTAAATAAAAGTGCAGTAAATAAATAATTATAATAAATAGCTTAAACATTAAATAAAATAATTTAAAATAAAAGTTGGAGTCTCAGACTCGGTCCATCATCAAATCTAGCTAATACCTCAACGCCCGGTCGGACCGGTGCGTTTGCATTTTGCTAGGGCCCACAGACCGGTACGGTCGTCGCCCGAAAAGTCGGTTTTAAATTCATTTTCCGAAACCAATTTGAAATCAAAATAAATAAAGTTTTGTAAAAATTTGGGCAGCATTTCCTCTATTTTGGGACAACCCAAAACTGGGAAATACGCCATAAAACCTGCAATTGCTCCAACCAAATAATAATCCCGAAAATATAACCACCGAAATAATTTTCCAACGACCAGAACCTTCCCGAAATACCCGGGATATCCGAAATCAACCAACAACACAAATCTCAGCAGACAATATCACAGAAAATGCTAACGTAGCTAACCGAAACTACCACGTAGCTAACCGAATTTCCGAAGGGGAAACCGGGGACCGATATCATCACAGACTACCAATGAAAAGCAACGGGATAGAGAATTATACCTCGGGTGCTCGGCTAGAGCTCTCAGATGATAAAATAGAAGAATAATCCAGCAGCGACGTTCCAAAATGATGCTGACCCAACGTCGTCGACGTCAAACATCGAAAACTCCGAAATAGGCACAGCAGAACAAATCCAGAGAACACTCGCCCAAAGAGAAATGAGCTCGGCTAGAGACAGTACCAGAAGCGCTGCCGAGAACGGAACTAGGGCACGCTGGCCAGAAGAGAGACCCCGCGAAGGGCAACGACGTCAGCAACGGATCTGGACAGCGCCGAGACAAAGGGCGCAGGGTTCCGCTGTGGACAGCGAGGAGAACCGCGCGGGACGGGTCTGGACAGCGGCGGGGTTCGCCGAGGAGGGCGTCGGAGAGTGGGGTCGCGGATCTGAACGGCTGGGAAGGCCTCGCCGTGGTCGGCCGACCGGAGGAGAAGGGCGCGGCCCGCTGGAAGTCGGCGGTGGCGCGGGAACGGGGCACGGCCCGCTGTAGGTCGTGGGAAGTCGCGCGCGAGGGCGGCACGGGCGCTGGCTCCCCCGGGTGGCGGCGCGCGGACGGCCGAAGGCGCGAGGATGTCTCGGCGGGAGGGGTGCCGAGCTTCGGGTGGCCGAAGATGGTCGGCGCGGGGGATTAAGGGGTTCCGACGAAAAGGGGTTAGGGCTCGGGCTAATTTCTCCAGAGAGATGGAGAACTCAGAGAGAGAGAGAGAGTAGTTTTGCTTTGAGGAAAGAGAGAGATGAGGTTGTGGAATATTTGAGAGAGGGGTGAGATGAGTGGTGAGATTAGTTACTCTTTTGTGGAAGAATGAGGGAATGGAAAATACGTGGAGTAAATAAAGGTGAGTAAATAGAGGGAGATGGAGAGTTGGGGAGTTGATGGGTTGGGAGTTATAAAGAGATGAAAAATGAATACTGTAGTGGTGGGAGTGATTGCTCTTGAGTGGAGGAGAGTAATAGTAGAAAGAATAGGAATGGTTTGAAAGAGTTGGGTCATACGTGAGTTGCTGGTCCTTCGGGATCAGCTCAAATAATTATTATTTTTTTTTCAACCAAGTCAATAATCAGAATTAAGAAGAAAATGAAAAGATATGGGTTTGGCTCAGGCCTGGGTCTGGGTTCGGACTCGGGTCTGGGTCTGAAATCCAAAAGTCCATGTTATTATTATTTTCAAAATCATTTGCACTCCAAAAATATTTAATAGTAATATTAATAATAATTATTTTTAGAAAATGCTAATTATAACACTAAACATTATTAAATAATAAAACACAGGATATGGGTTTCACAATCTTCCCTCCTAAGAAAATTTCGTCCTCGAAATTTAAAGGGTAGGAAAGAAAAGACAAATAGGTACGGGTACTGCGCCCGTAACTCAGGTCCAACCATAAGAATTTCCTAAGCAGTCGTGGATGAGACGGTTTAGGGACAAGTTTTATTTATGATATCATCCATGTAGAAAAATACAAAAGCGAACCAAAGTACACGAGGTTGATTAGACCATCATGCACCGGTCCTGATTAGACAATATATTAATGGGTGCACCCAATAAAATACCGTCATGATCAAGCTTGACAAAAAGATAGCTTGCAAAACTAGGCTAATTTAGCAGCATTAGTCAAGTTTAGAACGAAAAGATAGAAGTTTAAATGATGGCTCAAATTCTGATCTTCTTCTCACCTCTGACTATGCTTGCAACTGGTTTCTCTGGCACTGAAAGGTTGAGTCCAATCTTCAGCTCTGAATTATCCAATATGGGACTCGGATCCGGAATGTAGCGTCTGAGCTGTGACGTAGAAGACGTTGCACACTCTCAAGATTAGCTGGTAGAGCTAACCGGTACGCTACTTCCAACTCGTCTTAAAACTTCCAATGGCTTGATGTACCTGGCCTCAATTTTCCAGCTCCGTCAACTGATCGTTTCTCAAAACTTCACAAAAATGCTATCACCTTCTTCAAACTCCACTGATTGACGATGCTAACTTGGTAGTTGTTGTAAGAAAACTCTACCAATTTTAAATGATCTTCTCCAAGACCCTCCAATTACCAAAACACAAGATCTAACATATCTTCAAGTGTCTGGATTATCTTTTTTGATTGTCCGCCGATTTGTACTCCATAAATCCGGTAGGGGTGCCTCTCATACAATGCTGCCAACTTCTCGGTGAATAAACTAACCTTAAAGGAAATAAAGTGTGCTGACTTAGTCAGTCGGTCCACTATAATCCAATTGGTGCCCTTCCCTCCTTGGGAACAAGGCAATCCTTACTCAAAGTTCATTGTTATATGCTTCTACTTCCACTCCAAATTGTCCAGCGGCTGCAACAAACTTGTTGTTCTCTTGCTAAATTCCTCATGTTGACAAATTCACATATAATTCCATACCTGGAATTGTCCTTCTTTATTCCATAACACCAATCAATGGAGGCATATTCCGATACATCTTATTATCTCCTGAATATATGGAATACTGTGACTGGTGCATTTCTTTCATCAACTCGTTCCTCCGTTTGTCAGCCGATACGCATAGTCTCGTACCATTCTTCAGAGTTCCACTGCTAATCAATTTAGAAACCCTCAAGTGTTCCTGCCAACACTTGATCTTCAAGCCTACAAAGTGCTTCGTTTTGAAACTACGTCCTCTTGATTTTGTCCATCAGCCTCGAACTTCATCAATACTGAATCAGCATCCAGCTTCATCCTTCTATCTCCAGGTAGTATAACCTCCAGTCCAAGCTTCTCGACGTCTTCTAGTAGGTGCCATTCCTTGGTTAAGAACATCGCTACTGAGTATCGACTAAGTGTATCAGCGATCACATTAGTCCTACCCGGGTGGTATAGCGGATCGATGTTGAAATCCTTCATCTGCTTCAGCCATCTTCTTAGTCTAACATTCAGCTCTTTCTGAGTGAAGACATATTTCAGACTTTGGTAGTCCGTACATATTTTCACTCCCTTTCCATAAAATCATGCTTCCATAGCTTCAAAGTAAAGATAATTACAGCAATTCAAATTAGGTGTGGGATGATTCTTCTCATGAGTCTGTAGTTGCCTACATGTGTAAGCAATTACTTTCCCATGTTGTTGAAGAACGCAGCCCAGTCCTTTTCTAGAGGCATTACTGTAGATTGAGAAACAACCGGTTCCTGCGGGTAGCGCAAGGATTGGTGTAGTGGTAAGTCTCTTCTTCAGCTCCTCAATGCCGCCTGGCAAACTTTCGTTCAGATGAACTCTTCATTCTTCCAAGTGAGCTTCGTCATCGGCTCAGCAATCTTGGCGAAATCCTTCACGAACTTCTGATAGTAGCCAGCCAAGTTCAAAAAACTTCTGAATTGAACTTGGGGTATACCACTTTTCAACAACAGCTATCTTCCATCGAAATTTCTTCTCTTGACGACATGGCCAAAAGTCCACCTTGTCAAAAATCCACGTTCAGATAAATTACCATAAAACTTCTTTTTCTTCAAAGTTCCCAGAACTTTCCTCATGTGTTCTTCATGCTCTTCTTCAGTCTTCAAATATATCAGAATGTTATCTATGGAGAAGATAAACTGATTCAAATACTCATGAAAAATCTCTGTTCATGAGATTCATGAACACAGCAGAAGCATTTGTCAGTCTAACGTCCTGACCACAGAAAACTACACATACTTGGTGTTTGAACGCCGTCTTGAAAATGTCCTCTTTCCTGACTTTGATTTGATGGTAGTCAAATCTTAAGTCAAATTTCGAAA
This sequence comes from Iris pallida, assembly GCA_029216955.1. NCBI lineage: Eukaryota > Viridiplantae > Streptophyta > Magnoliopsida > Asparagales > Iridaceae > Iris > Iris pallida. Next base: position 21,981,647 of record JANAVB010026199.1, on the reverse strand, counting down.
CACCCTAATTCCACACAACTAGATCAAACAGATCCTCGATCCGGGCAGAGGGTACTTGTTCTTTAGTGTCTGGTAATCGATGCACATCCGTTGTTCCATCCTTCTTGGGCACAAACAAGATAGGTGTTCCCTAAGGTGAAGTTCCACCCTGAATAAATCTAAGAGCCTTCATTGATCTAGTCCTTCATCTTCTTGGCCTCCTTCTGGTTGACTCTGTAACATCCTTTAAAAAATAGGGAAAGAGCCGGGGACTGGGTCAATGGTGAATCCTAGCTCTCTAAGGACATCCTGTTACAACTTCTTATAACAATAGATAATGCTATTCAGCAGTCCTATGCACTATTCTTCATGGTTCTGGCTCTTGCATGAGCAGTCTCCAACTGCTCTATCTTCTATGAACCTCGAGTATGCATCATGTCTTATTGTAGGAGGCAAGGTCTGCTGGATAGGAAGAGAGTCCCTAGGTTGTGGCCTAACAGGTGTTGCTGGGATAGGTATTCTGGTATGATGGAAAGATAAGGGCAATCCTTTATCCAATGTTCAGCAGATCCACATGCCAAACATTGTCCCAATCTCTTGCGACAACTAACGGCCTGATGACCAGGCCTCTTGCAGTAGTCACAAGCCAATAACCTCCTACGACAAGACTGCCGGAAAGTAGAGTACTTGATGGGACCCAAATATCTTCTAGATTCAGGGGTATCCCTCCTAAGACGAGGTTCTGCTCCAACTTGGTTTAAGATAGCTAAGGCTACATCATAGTCGTTTTTCATGTCTTCTCTCGTGATATTCATCTGTTCCTGCTGGGCTTCATCTTGAGCTTTCTGGAACTCCAAGATTTCTTGAAATAGGGCAACCATTTGGGAGGTGTTTGATGGTACTGGTGGAGCAACAAGAATGGATACTCCACCAAGGAAATGCAACTCAGTTTGAGATGAGGTAGGAATCGTCAGTGTAGTGAAAACTTCACTGGATGCATTATGGGGACAGTCAATCAGCCGCGAGGGAAAAGACCCTGGACTTGGTTGAGGAGATGGGATATGATTCGGAGTTGACACCTCATCGCCAGCAAAATTGGTCTTGTCAATGGTCATTCTCTGGAAGGTTTACGACGCACACATAAGCAAGGTAGCCTACCGGTCTATAATCAAGCAAAAATATTTATTTATATATAAATCGGACCTATGTTGTGACAAATCAATGTTCTAGTGTTCTAATTGTTTCTAGGTATGTTTTCCTAAGTTGTTGTTCTGATTGACCTGCATGGGCCACCACTAAAAACATGTCACGACCCGGTCCCAATTTCTTGGGTCGAATCAGATCATGCCCAGCCTGTACCGTTGTTGAGACGACGGCAGTAAGCTGTTCAGTAGCAGGTAACCATACAACAACACTATATTTGTCACAACTCAACATTCGAAAATTTAAAACTTTATTAAACTTTTACAATGAAATGAAAGATACAACTTAAACCATTTTCTACATACATCATGAATAAAAGAAAACTCTAGGCAAACAGCTCATCAGTCTCGAATTCCTCGTCTTGGGATCGCGTAACAAAGCCTCATCAGTGATACCTAAAATGTTTGGTCTCCAGTCAGGAGGGAGCAAAGTATAATTCATGCTAATTTAAAACAGTTAAAGTAAATAATAGAATCATGCAGTTTTAAACAGTTTGAAGAAAGAATAGTTTTCAGCGGTAAAACAGTGTGATTTGAACAGGCAATGAATTATGACCGGCTTGGGATATACAGTAGTATCCTAGCGATACGATATGGCTTGTCCCCGTGTGAAGAAGGAAAAGCTAATACAGTCAGTAGTTATAGTTGGCTTTGGTCATAATCATTACTCTATTCCCCCAGTCCCAATCAGTACAGTAGTCACAATCAGTACTCTCCGAGAGAGTTTCGTGTTTGCATCGTGGTTTAAACATGCAGTAAAATGATTATAGAAATAACTGTAAAACTAACACAAACTATACTTGCCTCAGGAAAATGACTGGAGAGATGAGTTGGTACCGAGAAGGAACGTCAGGTATGTCTTCGAGTTCCTACAGTTGAGAACTCGACTTAGAACCGTTGTATAACCAGACTAAGTATGCTAGTTGCAATCTCTAGTAGCAAGTCCTAGTCAGGTTTTAGTTGTTATTAAGCTACAACTAACGATTACGTCGCAACTACGTGCGTTGATTAAACCGGTTAATTTGATTATTGGAAAAATAATAACAAGAACTAATTATTTTTGGAAAACTTTGTGTTTTTGTAATATATCTATAAAAATATAGTTTATAGTGATAAATCATGAACTAGTTATTCTACTAACATTTTATCCATTTATTTAATTCCTAATTAATTATAGACGAGAATAGATTACGTTCTAACTACGATTTATACGTCCAAACCAAAAACCACCCAAGATCAACATCCACCCAGAAAAGAAAGTAAAACCTACACTATGCAATACATGGGCACAGCTAATCATCCTAGAATTATGGGCTTATGCCCTGTACAATTCTTGTTACATAAAATAAGAGAAAATGTTTTAGTTCCTAAATAAAAGTACAGTAAATAAATAATTATAATAAATAGCTTAAACATTAAATAAAATAATTTAAAATAAAAGTTGGAGTCGCAGACTCGGTCCATCATCAAATCTAGCTAATACCTCAACGCCCGGTCGGACCGGTGCGTTTGCATTTCGCTAGGGCCCACAGACCGGTACGGTCGTCGCCCGAAAAGTCGGTTTTAAATTCATTTTCCGAAAACCAATTTGAAATCAAAATAAATAAAGTTTTATAAAAATTTGGGCAGCATTTTCTCTATTTCGGGACAACCCAAAACTGGGAAATGCGCCACAAAACCTGCAATTGCTCCAACCAAATAATAATCCCGAAAATATAACCACCGAAATAATTTTCCAACCACCAGAACCTTCCCGAAATACCTGGGATATCCGAAATCAACCAACAACACAAATCTCAGCAGACAATATCACAGAAAATGCTAACGTAGCTAACCGAAACTACCACGTAGCTAACCGAATTTTCGAAGGGGAAACCGGGGACCGATATCATCACAGACTACCAATGAAAAGCAACGGGACAGAGAATTATACCTCGGGTGCTCGGCTAGAGCTCTCAGATGATAAAATAGAAGAATAATCCAGCAGCGACGTTCCGAAATAATGCTGACCCAACGTCATCGACGTCGAACGTCGAAAACTCCGAAGTAGGCACAGCATAACAAATCCAGAGAACACTCGCCCAAAGAGAAATGAGATCGGCTAGAGACAGTACCAGAGGCGCTGCCAAAAACGGAACTAGGGCACGCTGGCCAGAAGAGAGACCCCGCGAAGGGCAACGACGTCAGCAACGGATCTGGACAGCGCCGAGACAAAGGGCACGGGGTTCCGCTGTGGACAGCGAGGAGAACCGTACGGGGCGGGTCTGGACAGCGGCGGGGTTCGCCGAGGAGGGCGCCGGAGAGTGGGGCCGCAGATCTGAACGGCGGGGAAGGCCTCGCCGTGGTCGGCCGGCCGGCGGAGAAGGGTACGGCCCGCTGGAAGTCGGCGGTGGTGCGGGAACGGGGCGCGGCCCGCTGTAGGTCGCGGGAAGTCGCGCACGTGGGCGGCGCGGGCGCTGGCTCCGCCGGGGTGGCGGCGCACGGACGGCCGAAGGCGCGAGGATGTCTCGGCGGGAGGGGCGCCGAGCTTCGGGTGGCCGGAGATGGTCGACGCGGGGGATTAAGGGGTTCCGACGAAAAGGGGTTAGGGCTCGGGCTAATTTCTCCAGAGAGATGGAGAACTCAGAGAGAGAGAGAGAGAGTGTGGTTTTGCTTTGAGGAAAGAGAGAGATGAGGTTATGGAATATTTGAGAGAGGGGTGAGATGAGTGGTGAGATTAGTTACTCTTCTGTGGAAGAATGAGGGAATGGGAAATACGTGGAGTAAATAAAGGTGAGTAAATAGAGGGAGATGGAGAGTTGGGGAGTTGATGGGTTGGGAGTTATAAGAAGATGAAAAATGAATGCTGTAGTGGTGGGAGTGATTGCTCTTGAGTGGAGGAGAGTAATAGTAGAAAGAATAGGAATGGTTTGAAAGAGTTGGGTCATACGTGAGTTGCTGGTCCTTCGGGATCAGCTCAAATAATTATTTTGTTTTTTTTTCCAACCAAGTCAATAATCAGAATTAAGAAGAAAATGAAAAAATATGGGTTTGGCTCAGGCCTGGGTCTGGGTTCGGACTCGGGTCTGGGTCTGAAATCCAAAAGTCCATGTTATTATTATTTTCAAAATCATTTGCACTCCAAAAATATTTAATAGTAATATTAATAATAATTATTTTAGAAAATGCTAATTATAACACTAAACATTATTAAATAATAAAACACATGATATGGGTTTCACAGTTACTCTCCAGTTCGGGAGTTTTCCAGCCACAGGGGTACAAGATGGCGTCATCCTTACTCCAAAGGCGACGATAGAAGTAGTCAACCTTCCGCCAGCATGGGACAACACTCAAGGGCTAATCCCATTCTCTACGCCTCAAGACGGAGTTATAAGGGTCCATCTGGACCAGGCTCCCGACACGATGAACCAGTAATCATCGTGAATCTCTCGAAAAATATTTCATGACCTCGCTTCTTAAATATTATCCTAAGACGTGTCTACCATGTACTCTCTATCTATGAGTAGTCATCTCCTCCACCATAGTTGTGAGCTGTCATAATCTTTAAAAAATATTTTACGTCCATATTACCTCTGAAGTGTTATTCTACATCGTGTCTATCATGTCCATATTACCTCTGAGTAGTCACCCCGTTATGATAACCCCAAAGTTGTCATGACACCTTAGAAAACAGTCATGTCCATATTACCTCTGAACTGTTATTCTAGTAGAAAGATGCCTGCCATGTCATATAACCTCTGAGAAACATACCCTTTTCCTGATAATTCTCCACAATTGTCATCTATAGAACCCTTCACGTCCATATTACCTCTAAGTCATTCTATACCCCAGGAGAGTCCATCCTTACTATGTCCATATCTCTACCAAAATTCTGAAGAACAGTTTGGCAACTCTAGAGGGGGGTGAATAGAGTTTATATAGAAAAATAGCCAATTAAAAATAACACTTTCACCAACAATAAATAATCAGAGTAAAGTACGAAAAATAAATGAAGAGCAAAAGAGCATACGTAAATACAGCGATTTTAACCTGGTTTCCCTCGTGGAGGACTAGTCCAGGCCTGAGAACTCTAGCTCAGGATTAAATCCACTATTTGTGAAATAGTAGTTTACAATCCGTGCCTTTTCTTCAGAAGAGCACGTCAACTTCTAACAGATGATCGCAGTGGCGATTTGCTTAGAATTGTCCAAGCGACTTCTTCGACTCTTGCACACGGATCCTAACTGAGAGATGCTGAGCACTCGACACTTAGGAGGCTTGTGGCTAGTAGATGGGAAGGGTATGGCTTACTTGAGCTTATAAGAGAGAAGAGAAAAGAAGATTGGATGGATTGGAATGAGAGAATTCATGCCCTATTTATAGTGTTTTTATAGGCAAAATTCGGCCAGAATTCGGGTAGGAAAATTCAAAAATTTGGCCGTTGGACAACTAGCAACCAGCTAACCCTAAAATTAGGGTTCCTGATTTCTAGGGGACAGAGTTCGGCCCGAACTCTGTGTGGAGGCAGAGTTCGGCCCGAACTCTGTCTCCAAAGCACAGAGTGGTTCTAAGGGGATTTTTGGGCAGTGTTTGGTTCAGTGGAGCTTGGAATTTTGGGAGGCTGTAGACTAAGTGTCAAGAGCTCAGCAAGACTCAGAGTACACAAGTCTAGACTCAATGAAAATATAAAATACAGACTCGAAAACATACTGAGAGCCGGAGACTGAGCTGTCGTCTGTCTTGAACTGTTATGCAGACGTCGTGTGTCGTATTAAATCAATACAAATATTATTTAGTCAATGTAGTCAATATTTGGTTGACTGTGACTTTATGTCAACAATCTCCCCCATATTGATAATTGACAAAATAATATATGTATATTCAATATTCATACCTGGACACAGTTGATTATAGCAACATAGCTCCCCCATACTTGATGCCGAGCTTGAATGTATTAGCTCCCCCGTAATCAGTGAACGGTGCTGAGCTAGAAGCAATAGCTCCCCCGTAAATAGTGTATGGAACCTGTATAATATCTCCCAAAAAGCACAAACAAGCACAGAAATACGAAAAGATAGGATCTGATACCAAACAAGTATATCCAGCCATATATATCTGATACCAAACAAGTATATCCAACCATATATATCCAGGCAGAATATACATAGTTCTCCCCCTTTTGGCAGTTAGCAATATAGACTGCAGAGAAATGAATAATAAAAGAAAACTGCAGTAGACAATTAATAGTAATACAACCACACCAAGCAGAGAAGAAACAGTATAGAAATAATCAAAAGAAGTACTAGCATAAAGTGTCATAACCAAATGTCAAACACACAACCAGAGTTTAAAAGCATCCAAGTACATAAAACTGAAACTAACGAACTAGAAATGAAAATGCATCAACTAATGTCATCATCAGCAGCAGCAGCAGCAGATAGTAGCCAATCTCCATCATGGAGCACGAGATGGTCCAGGAGTGTCAGAACGTCTGGGATCCACAAAAGCAGCACTCGGATCCAGGTAACGCATGACCCACGGATCATCAATGCGATAGCCCTCACGATCGGGATCCCGCTGCATGGGAATGGGCATAGTAGGATGATGGGACATGGAGTACCGAATATCATGCAGCGAGTTGCTGAGTGCACTCATCTGCAGGGTAGTACGGTAGTCCATCTGAGCCCACCGATCGTCCTCTAAGTCAAAACGATCCCGGAGCATGGTCTGGATGGAGTCAAGAGTGGCAGGTGGAGGAGGTGCATCCTGACCGAGTGGAGGGGCGTCTGGCTCCTCATCATCAGAATGCTCAGAAGCCTCAGGAGAGGCGACGACTGCTTGAGTACGTCGTGCCTTGGACAGGAAAGCAGGAGCAGGCAAGAACGAACAGTCATGAATAGGAATGATGAATGCATGAAAAACCATAGGAAGGTATAAAGGATAAACCAAAGCTCTTGGTTTTTTCCTACAATTTATCATCCAGTCCATCATTGTCCTAGAAAGATTGAAGGGGATACGAAAATGAAGGTGATATAAAGCAGAGATCTCAAAGTAGGTAACTTCATCAGTTGAACCAGCTTTTGGTAAGATAGTATTGAACACGATGCGATGAAGTTCATAAAAGTAGGGGGTGAGATGCTTGGCCTTTAGCTTGCGAGGACTTACGTTAGGAGCACATAAATCCTCCTTGAATCCTTCAAGGGAAGTATCGCCAACAAATTGAAGTTGACGTGCTTCCACAAGCTTGTCCCACACATCAAGATCTGGGAGAGCAAGAAAGTCTTCCAACTCAGAATCATTGAAGGCAATGTTAATGCCAGCAACCCGGGAATAGATGTGGGTTGCATCGTAAGTCAGATTACAGTAGAACATTTGGATTGCGCTACGGTAAATGACAAAGTTGGAAGCAACTAGTTCATCCAAACAAAGATCACGAAATAAAGATTCATATTGAGAAAATATTGTGAAATTGATGGGATGGCCCCCAAACACCGGACGAGTCCTAAAATCGCTAAACCATTCATTAGAGGCGTCTAGCGACACAAATAGACGGTCGTCGTATGTATTAGGGTCATCGAGACGCGGCGGATTGAACAACGGATGAATGGGGTGTTGTTCAATAACTTGTTCAATCGGAGGAGGAGGAACCGAAGAGGAAGCTCCCTCATGTCGAGTCCTTCTCCCTCGTTTGGACAAGCGAGATGCCATTTGCAAAGAAATATGAGATCTTGAAAATAATAGAAAGAGAGAGTTATACCTGAAAATAATACCAAACAGTGGAAGAGAATGTTGAAAAACCCCTTTCCCTTGATTTTGAGAAGAAATGGAGCTCTCTTGATCAAGAACTAGGGTTAGGGTTTGGAAGGAAGAAGGTTGAAGAGGTGGAGAAAAAGGAAATATGGGAGGAAAGAGAAGGAATCCCGAAATAAAATAGGGGTTTGTCTTTGGTCGGATAGAATATTGACCATTGGATCTAAAATGATCCAACGGCAGAGCCAGATCCCGACGCTGGAACAATTGGACCGAACTCGGCCCGAACTCTGTTGGGGGCAGAGTTCGGCCCGAGTTCTGGATTAGTGGTCCAGAACAGAAAATAGGCTGAAAAGATAGAAAAATTGGTTAAGTGTTGAAGAAAAGTGATGGTTGAGGATAAAAGTTTGATGAAATCAATGAAGTATATAGAGAGGTACACAAAAGTCAGAATGAACTTTAGAATGTAGTAATTAGACAGTATTAAGTCGAAACAAACCATATAATAAACAAGGAAATATATTGTAATTCAATATTTCAATTTTGCCATGGGTTAGCTGCAGGGGCCGGATCCCAGCTAGCGGTAGTCTTGAGGACTAGTGCACCGTGTCGCTTAGGCTTTTACGCCTTGTTGTCAGAAGGACCATTTCGGCTTGTACCCATACCAAATTTGTCGTAAAAGAATCAAAATATACTCGATATTTACGCAGGCGAGTCTCAACTTATAACTGCTTCATCTAAAATTCCGAGTTCACGACATAGGAAATTGAAGCGCTCTTCGGATAATGGCTTAGTAAAGAAATCTGCTAGCTGATGATCAGTGTCGATAAATTCTAAGTTAATCGTGCCATTTTGCTGATGATCACGCAAGAAGTGGTGTCTGATCTCAATGTGTTTAGTGCGTGAGTGGCAGACAGGGTTCTTAGTCAAATTAATGGCACTTGTATTGTCACAGAATATAGGAATATGCATAAAAGATAACTTATAGTCTTCAAGGGTTTGCTTCATCCACAGAATTTGTGCACAACAATGCCCAGCTGCTATGTATTCAGCTTCTGTTGTAGATAGTGCGACAGAGTTCTGCTTCTTGCTAAACCAGGAGACTAAAGCTTTTCCTAATAAATGACACGTGCCGCTCGTACTTTTACGGTCGACCTTGCATCCAGCGAAGTCAGCATCGGAATAACTAATAAGATCAAATGATGTTGACTTGGGATACCATAGGCCTACTGTAACCGTACCCTTAAGGTATCGAAAGATACGCTTAATCGCGGTCATGTGTGATTCCTTAGGATTAGCTTGATATCTAGCACATAGGCAAACACTGAACATGATATCGGGATGACTAGCAGTTAAATAGGGTAAGCTGCCTATCATACCTCGATACTTACGTTTATCAACGGGTTTGCCGCTCTCATCTGGTTCGAGTTTGGTTGAAGTAGCCATTGGTGTGCTGATTGGTTTGACGTTGTCAAGATCGAACTTCTTCAGCATGTCCTTGGTATACTTCGATTGGCAGATGAAAGTTCCATTAGCCATTTGTTTCACTTGCAGACCAAGAAAGTAGTTAAGCTCTCCCATCATGCTCATCTCAAATTCTGTCTGCATACATTTGGCAAATTCTTGACAGAAGGTTTCATCAGTAGAACCAAAAATGATATCATCAACATAAATTTGAATCAACAGAATAGTGTCTTTAAAAGATTTTATAAACAGTGTAGTGTCAATTTTCCCTTTTGAAAAACCTTTCTCAAGTAAGAAGCTACTTAGCCTTTCATACCAAGCTCTGGGGGCTTGTTTGAGGCCATAAAGCGCTTTCTTTAGCTTGAACACGTGGTCGGGAAATTTGTGATTTTCAAAGCCAGGAGGTTGTTTCACATAAACTTCCTCCTTAATAAAACCATTCAAGAAAGCACTTTTCACATCCATTTGAAATAATTTAAAGTTTTGAAAATTAGCAAAAGCACAAAGCATCCGAATGGATTCTAGTCTAGCAACAGGAGCATACGTCTCATCGTAGTCGATACCTTCCTCTTGGTTGTATCCTTGAGCTACTAGACGAGCTTTGTTACGTGTGACTGAACCATCTTCATTTACTTTGTTTCTAAAAACCCATTTAGTACCAATTATCGAGTGATTAACCGGTCTAGGAACGAGTTCCCATACTTGGCTTCTCTCGAATTGGTTGAATTCTTCTTGCATAGCAGAAATCCAAAATTCATCATTAAAAGCTTTAGAAATGTTTTTAGGCTCTACTTGTGAAATGAAGGCAGTGCTAGCAACGGAGTCTCTTAGTGATGATCTAGTAGTTACTCCACGTGAAACTTTTCCTATAACTAAATTTTCTGGATGAGAAGGTTTGAAAGAGAATTTCTTAGGCAAACCCTCCAGAATTAGTTTCGGTTGAAGTATTCATTGGAGTAGAAGTTGATGGCTCAACGTCATCATCAAGAGTACTGCACTGTTGTCTTCATCAAAAGTCACATTTGTTGACTCTTCCACAATAAGTGAGCGTTTATTAAAAACTCTATATCCCTTACTCTTGGCGGCATAACCAAGAAAGATACCATCGTCAGCTTTGGCATCAAATTTGCCTAAGTTGTCTTTGGTGTTAAGGATAAAACATCTACAACCAAAAACTTAAAATAAAAAACATTGGGGGTTCTCCCAAACCAAAGCTCATAGGGTGTTTTCTTCGTAATGGGACGAATTAGCACCCTATTCAAAATGTGACATGCTGTACTGACAGCTTCTGCCCAAAAGTATTTCGGAAGTGAAAATTTATTCAACATGACTCTGGCTATACGCCGAGAGTTCTATTCTTCCGCTCCACAACACCATTTTGTTGAGGAGTTCTAGGACAAGAAAATTCATGATCAAAACCATTTGTATTACAAAAAATTTCAAAATCATAATTTACGAATTCGCCTCCATGATCACTTCGGATTCGAGTAATCATGTAGCCTTTTTCGTTTTGAACTTTCTTTACAAAAACTTTAAAAACAGAGATAGCATCGCTCACAGTTGATGGAATGAAATGAGGATTTAGTTGCCTTGTTTAGTTCACTTTCGGCACATACCGTGTCCTTTTTGAATGTAATGTCAGGCAATCCTCTCACTAGCTTCTTGGTAGAAAGCCTGGATATAGCATCCATGTTGGCGTGACCAAGACGCTGGTGCCAAAGTAGTCGTTCGTCTTTGTGGGCATATAGACATCTACCTGTATTGTTAGTATTTACAGAAAGATAGAAAATTAGATGTTGTCCTCTCTTTTCCCTTCAAAAGCAATGTCTCCTGTTGACCTAATATAGATGTAGCAACTGTTTTGTCCAAAGTTAATATCATATCCATGATCAGCAAGATGACTAATGCTGAGCAGGTTATGCTTTAACTCGGTCACTAGGCAGACATCCTTTATTACAGGAGAAGGAGGATGACCAATGATACCATTACCTATTATGTGCCCTTTGAAATTGTTACCGAAGGATACATATCCTTCTCTCTTCATCGATAGTGATGCAAAAGATTTCGTCTCCCATCATATGTCGCGAGCATCCACTATCGAGAATCCACTTACTTTCAGTTGAAGAGGGAAGGTCCACCTACATCAAGAGTAGATGTGACCTTTGGTACCCGAGTTCTTGAGGGTCCTGAAAAGTTAGTCTTTGGAAACCAAGTATATATCTTTTTATCTACAAGTCTTCTAAATTTGCACTGTGGTGAGATGTGTCCATGTAATCCACAGTAAGTACAGATAGCATTCTTATTTATACTAGGAGCATGAGAAATATCTATAAGCAACATGATGAGGATGGTCATGATGTGAAGAGTTAGCATGGTGATGATGATTATGCATAGAATGAGTGGCATGGTGATGGTGTCTATGAGGCATATCATGATGGTATTGTCTATGATGTGTGACATGTTGATATTGTCTATATGGCATGGCATGATGATTTTGTCTATATGGCATATGATGATCTTGTATATGGCATTGCATGATGATCTTGTCTATGGCATGGCATGATGATTCCTATGTGTGGAGTGATGTTGATTGTGTCTTTGTGCATGATGATTGTGTACTGAGTGAGAATTATTCTTACGTGCACGTGGTTTGTGAAAGTTTGTGTATATAAATGCATGGTTATGTGCTGCATGAGAATGACGTGGTTGACTAGCATGAGTGGTGTTGTGCCCATGTGATTGGGTTTGAGGTTGAACAACCGTTTATCCAATTTGGTTTCTAATCTTTTAGAAACAGCTTGCAGTTCATCAACCTTAATATTTAAGCCATATATCTTAGTCATGGAAATCGTGTCTACTTTTCTTCAGCAAGCAACGTGTTGAGTGTAGTGATTTCTTGAGTTGTTGCTCAATACGTACTTCAGCATCATGTAAGCTTAATTTAAGCTTGGATACTTCATCAGGGTCATTTGTGGGTGTCGTGTTTCTAACATTATCAAGAAGTAAGGAAATTTTTTGTATCTCATCTTCAAGACTTTTGATTTTGTCCTTGGCATGTTTGTATTTACCGATGACCTTTTTGTGATCATCGAGTAAATCAGTGAAAGCATCACCAAGTTCATCCAAAGAGAAGTCATCTAGAGTTTCGTTAGATACCTTGTTGGAAGTTGCCATTAGGCACACATTTGCTGTATCTTGAGGAGAGCCTTTTTCTTCCTCGGAGTCACTCGCTTCACTTTCATGCCAAATTCCTGTGTTGGCATATTTTTGATGAGTTCTTTTGTATGGCTTCTCATAGCGGTTGCTCTTCTTCAAGAATGGGCAGTCTTTCGGACATGTCCAGTCTTCTTGCAACCGTAACAGGTTGGCTCTTCTTCATCATCTTCTTGTGAATCCTTCTTCCTTCGATTGAAGCGAAGGAATTTTCTGAAGTTGCAAACCATGAGAGCTTGGTCTTCATCATCCGAGTTATCGTCTTCGGTCTCATCGTGATCAGCCCTTCGTCGATGAGCTTTGAGTGCGATCTCCCTGGTCTTCGGAGCAGGCTCTTCGAAGTCCTTGAGGTCAAGCTCGTGAGTCATGAGCTTACCCATCAAGGTCCCATTGACATTGTTGTGAGATCGTTCCCTTCTATGATGGCTGTCACCTTAGGGTTCCAAATCTTTGGTAGCCCTCTGAGCAACTTACGAATCTTCTCGTGGTTTGAGTATGCTTTCCAAGCGAGGATAGAGGATTGATGATGTCGAGGAATTGTGATCATTTGAGTGATCGTCTCACTTGGCTTATCTTGAAGGCTTCGTATTCTTGAGTGAGACGGCTTATTTTAGATTCCTTGACCTGTGTGGTTCCTTCATGCGTCACTCTAGAAGTCTCATACTTCATGAGCAGTGGTGCATGTAGAGACCCTGTTGAACTCATTCCTGTCTATAGCACAGAATAAAGCATTAATAGCCCTAGCATCTAGACTTGCCTTTTTTCTCCTCGACAGAATATTTGTCGTGTGGTTTCTCAATGAGGTCACCATCGACAACTATCCTGGCGGGCTTTTTGTAACCGTCAGTGACGACAGTCCACAGGTCAAAGTCTAGAGACTTAAGATAGAAGCTCATTATTTTCCAATATGTGTAGTTTGTCCCATCAAATAGGGGAGGCCTATGAGTGGACTGACCTTCACCATGATTGGAAATCAAGGATTGTGTGGTTGCCATGGATCAGCTCTTAGGATGTAAGTCCTTATAAAGAGAACAGAGCTCTGATACCAATTGAAAAATTTGGCAACTCTAGGGGGGTGAATAGAGTTTATATAGAAAAATTGCCAATTAAGAATAACTCTTTCACCAACAATAAATAATCAGAGTAAAGTGCGAAAAATAAATGAAGAGCAAAAGAGCATACGCAAACACAGCGATTTTAACCTGGTTTCCCTCATGGAGGACTAGTCCAGGCCTGAGAACTCTAGCTCAGGATTAAATCACTATTTGTGAAATAGTAGTTTACAACCCGTACCTTTTCTTCAGAAGAGCACGTCAACTTCTAACAGATGATCGCAGTGGCGATTTGCTTGGAATTGTCCAAGCGACTTCTTCGACTCTTGTACAAGGATCCTAACTGAGAGATGCTGAGCATCGACACTTAGGAGGCTTGTGGCTAGTAGATGGGAAGGGTATGGCTTACTTGAGCTTATAAGAGAGAAGAGAAAAGAAGATTGGATGGATTGGAATGAGAGAATTCATGCCCTATTATAGTTTTTATAGGCAGAATTCGGCCAGAATTCGGGTAGAAAAATTCAAAATTTGGCGTTGGACAACTAGCAACCAGCTAACCCTAAAATTAGGGTTCCTGATTTCTAGGGGACAGAGTTCGGCCCGAACTCTGTGTGGAGGCAGAGTTCGGCCCGAACTCTGTCTCAGAGCATAGAGTGGTTCTAAGGGGATTTTTGGGCAGTGTTTGGTTCAGTGGAGCTTGGAATTTTGGGTAGGCTGTAGACTAAGTGTCAAGAGCTCAGCAAGACTCAGAGTACACAAGTCTAGACTCAATGAAAATAAAATACAGACTCGAAAACATACTGAGAGCCGGAGACTGAGCTGCCGTCTGTCTTGAACTGTTATGCAGACGTCGTGTGTCGTATTGAATCAATACAGATATTATTAGTCAATGTAGCAATATTTGGTTGACTGTGACTTTGTGTCAACAAATTCATCGCTTTAGCGACGGCCTTATCCATCGTCCGGCCGTCGGTAAATGGTAATACCGACGGATGGCCGACGGATTTTGGTCAAAAACATCCGTCGGGAAAAGACTCGTCGCTAAAAAACAATCCATCGCCAAATTGTCCTCCAGCGATAATTTCACGACGGATTTCCATCTACCATACTCGTACATCTCGCGACGAATTATCGACGGATTTTCGTCAAAGCGCGTATTAGAAAGTTAATGACACATCGCCTTAGCGACGGCCCTATTCGTCGCTAAAATGGTCGATAATTGCGTATCAGAGAGTATCTGATACGCAATATCCATCGCGTATCCATCGCTAAATGGTCGGTAAACCGTATCAGAGTCTAAAATGTAATTTCCGTCGCTAACTCGTCGCTAGTAGTCGCTACTTGTCGACGGGCTCCGACGGAATAGCGACGGTATATCCGTCGACACGGTTCTGTGAATCTTTCATATTACCAGAACCGTGACGACGGATATTTTGCCGCTATTTCGTTGGGATAGTCGCTACTTCGCTGACCAGTCGTTGTAACCCCTTTCCCAAAATTTAATAAAAATATTTTATTATTTATTTGAATTAAATGGAATTTTAGATTTTTTATAAATAATTACTTAGTTAATTATTTGTAGATGACTTAGCCATGGCGGAGTTTTGGAGTGCATGGTGACTAGAAATCGTGGTACGGATAGTGCAATGGCGTACTTTGACTAGAGTATTAGCCCTGGTAGGGAAGGAGAGCCATAGTGATGTCCTAACTAGGAAAACCAGGCCAAGTTGCGACTTAACCCTTACCGAAGATATAATTATTTATTAATTATAATTGAGTTTAGAAAAATCGGTTATACCATTCCAGCCAGGACTGGACCCGAACTGAGCCCTAGCCCATGTAGTCATGTGGCACGTCCAATGACATTCTGTTGATGGAATTGGTATGATTGTGTTGTATTCCGTATTAGTGATCTAATAATATTTTCAAGGTATTCTTAATTAAATAAATATAAATATTATTAGTGATATTCAGTAACAATTGTATAAAATGGGTTTGTGGATTTTGGGGATTATTAGACTGCGCATAATGGTATATAAACACCATTATTTTATTGAATTTTGTTATATTTATTATTATTTTATTGAGGTATTATATATATATTATTTTATTGTTATTGGTTATAGTATTTTTGTCAATTAAATATTATATATTGTATATATATATATATATATATATGATATATATATATATATATATATATATATATATATATATATATATATATATTCAATGGACATATTGTTATATAAATATATTGCTATTGGTTATAGTATTTTCAATGGACACAGTGTCATATATAAATATAGTATTTTGTCAATTAAAATTTATTATATATGACATATTGTCATATATAATATATTGCTATTGGTTATAGTATTTTTCAATGGACATAGTGTCATATATATAATATATATATATATATATATATATATATATATATTTATATATATATATATATAATATATATCTATATATATATATATATATATTTATTAAATTATAGATATATATATATGTATATATTATATAGATATATTATATATATATATATAAATATCTATATATATATATATTATATAATATTATATTATATATATTATAGATATATTTGAAAATATATATATATATATATATATATATATATATAATATATATATTATATATATAATATATATATATATATATATTTTATATATATATATATATATATATTATATATAATATATATATATATATATATATATATATATATCAATGGCATATATGTATTATATATAGAAAATATATATAAATATATACTTAGGCTAAATAAATGGAAATCAACACTGTTTCCTCAAACAGTAGACCAAAGCAAATGCCAACCCACGCATAGGAAATCCCAGCCCAACCCGAGAGCAGGGGGGCTTAATAGCCGCTCGGCCAAACCCGAGAGTAGGGATTCCCAAATTTTTACATAGCAGAGGGAGGGTTTCTTCGACAACATCTAAAACCCTACCCCCTCTGAGCCGCAACCACCTGGTGACCCTCCTTCAGCCTAGGCGTCGTCGGCATGGCCACAGGCTGCCAGGCAAGATCGTGCGCGGACGACAGCGTGGATAACAGCACCGCCATGTCCGACCCTAACTTTGGGATCAAGTCTCGTCGTCGATTTCCAATCGTTTCACAAATCGATTTCTCTGGTACGTACCTAACCCAACCCCCCTTAACCTTGTTCAAATAGTTTGTAAGTAGCTTCCCTCAGTCGTTCGAAAAATCGACGCAAAGTCGGAGGAAAACCACCCGAAATATGACACATGAACCAGTCCAACGACTCTAGTTCACGGTCAGTTTTCTCCCAACCCATGCACAATTTCGAGATTCAATTTGAAGACACTTATAGACAATATATAGTAGATGGATTTCTATATTCATGCATTGGTGCCGATTAAACAGTCCCAAAAGATTAGAAAAATCTGTTTTAGAATATTAAAAATATTAAAAATATCTCGATACGACGTGCGTTCCGCCAATCCGGCGACGTGGTCGCGAACCGAAAGCATCGAAAGGTGCATAACGGCTTCGTGGACATGTGGACTTTGACGGAATTTAAATTGGTTGGATGTGCACGACAAATTTGATGCATATCCGTCGAAATTTACCGTATCGGCCTCTGTCCAAGTTTCTCAATTACTTTGTGCACATTCGTCAGATCGAGACAAAACTTTCACCAGCAGGACCGTAACATTTTTCTGGTCCTGTATGCCAAGTTGGTTTGATTCTGAGATAGTTGATCGGATCATCGTTTTGCGGGCCCCACGGTCCGACTCAACGGACGATTTTGTGAACGGCCTGCCGAAATCCAACTTTGGACCTACGGTTGGGTTCGTATCATCAAAACGAATTTGTAGACATGTAGTTTGACAAATTTAGAGACCATTGCCCCTGGTACGCTTTTTGGTGCAAAGCGGGTCCAACGCCGGACCGTTTTGATCCGAAATTACCATTTGCCCCTGTATCCAGAATTGGACTTAAGGACAGGAAATTCTAGCTATTTTGACTATTCTGAGAATATTAGTAATATTTATTTCAGCATCCGGAGACTATTGTACAAGTTTTGACTATTGTGGCACACTGAGTGGTTTGGATTATCGGTTTCACCAGCAAACGACCACAGGCGAGTACAGTTTATTGTTTGTTTTTAGTACTGATCTTTACTATGCATCATTGTTAGTCGATAGATATATGATTTCAGTTTTATGTTGATTTTGTTCCCTGTTGTGTCGGGAGGGTGAATTACCAACGATGTGTGATATGACTTTAGACCATGTAGACCATGATTATTATTACATTTATATCTTGTAGACCGTGTAGACCGTGATTATTATTACATTTATATCTTGTAGACCGTATAGACCGTAATTATTATTGCATTTATACAGTATAGACAGTGTTTCTTTATTGCAGTATTTCGTGTAGACCGTGTAACTTTAGACCGTATAGATAGTGTAGACCGTGTGTATAATTGTTCCGAGGCCGATCACATATCAAAGGTACTTCAGTCAGTCGGTGAATGTTGTCTTTTTATTTATTCACTGTTTTCTTTTGTTTATTTTGTTTTTTTTTTCTTTATTTTTCAAATCATATGTCTAAAGGCTAATCTCTGTCGTATAGTCATTTTCATATATTGAAACTGCATTCAGTGAATTGTACTCGTTCCATTCCTGACTGGAAACCAATATTTTCAGGTTAGCCGTGGATTCACTTAGCATGGAAGATACGGGTGTACTTACGGACAAAAGCCTACAGATAGCTAGATAGTTGAGTTGTAGTCATTCCAAATTTGTATAAGTTATATTTTTTTGCAATATAAACTTGGAAATATTGTAAGTTTAAATTAATTTGTGAATGAACATTATTTGTAATTCTGAGCATTGTAGCTATACAAAATTCTACCGCCAACACTGCGGCGTAGGCTCGCTTGGACACGTCTCGTATACGTTTGGAAAAAAAAATGGGTGCGGGTCGTGACAAGTTTTTGTGGTGGCCCATGCAGGTCTGTTTTTGCACAGTCATACGAACTCGTGATAGTACTTAAGTCAGTCCTACTATTGCAAGCCTGCGACTAGAAAATGCTCATTCACGAGTTAGGGTTAAATTAATTTAAGAGAGTGACTAGGACTAGGAGTCCCCTATACAAATTTACCGATGGGTAGTCTAGGCCATACAATTTAGATGAGCAGTATTAATTTGATACTTGTCAGATCCCTATAGGTACACTATTACCTCTGATATAACGATATGATCCAATGTGGATAGACTATCACTTAGTGAGACAGGGCTTCATAGAATTAAGGATCTAACCTTGACAAATTGTTCAATTCTTCTCTTTTCCCTTGAGATATCATCCTCATCTTAATCCGAATTGCCCATTCAGTTTCTATTTTGCCCTAAGAATTATTATTTTTATAGGTTATCCATATGTGGGCCTCGAGTTAGTTCGATTCAAGTTTTTCCTCAAAGGCTTGAATGCACATGGAATAGTTAGAATGTTTGTATTTCTTTGTCTTCAGTTATTTTCTCCTTGTTCATCTTTTATTTTAAGGGTTGTGACTGATAGCTCTTACAGCTAAGCACTTACAGCTAATACAGCTAAGCACTTTCGGAAGTTCCTTAAATTCAACAAAGCCAACCGCTTCAGACGGGACAATGAAGAAGATCCGCGTGCTATCAATGCAGAAGACCGGACACATCAAGAGGGACTGTCCGATGATAAGAAAAGACTCAAGCAAGTACGAGAAGCCTAGCAAGGGAAGCTCGTCCTCCAGGAAATTCACCAACACAAGCATTTGGTGTGAGAGTGACGCAAGCGACTCCGACAACGACAAAGTGTGCAAACACAATGCCAACGTTTGTCTCATGGCAACCGATGAGGTACTTGATGATCTCTCCCTAAATACTCTTACTTATGATGATTTGGAGAAAGCTATCCTTGAATTGCATGAAGAGCACAAAGGTGTTAGGAATAAATATAAGAAATCTCTAAAGAGATTGATGCTCTTCAACTAGAAGTAGAAAGACTCTCAAGCATCATTATTGATGTAAAGGGAAAATCTCTGCTTCTGACACGGATGATAAATAGAGTCTTTGCGACTCAAGTTTCAAGAATCTCTTGACACCATCAAGAAAAAGGATGATGAGATTCAATCCATGAGAAGCTCTTATGAATTTGCTATGCACAAAGTTCAAGATGCTAATAGGAGAGAATATGACACTTCTATTAAGTATAATGATCTTCTTTTACAGAGTAAGAAATTAGGTAATAAGAACACTACTCACATGCATGCTCCGAGACACCTCCACACTCATCACAATGCTAGGCATACTTCTTACATGAACACTACACACAAATCCTTTCTAACACAAGGAAAGGACCTTTTGTTAAGAAAAACACTTCGCATCATGCTTTTTATTATCATCATCATAATACTAATGCTAGAGCTCCTCGCACTAGAGATTCACATATACATGATTCTCATATCTTCTTCTAAATCTCTATGATTTGCAATTACTGTGGCTTGCATGGACATACAACCAATTATTGTCATACAAGGAAACTTGTTGACAAGAAAGTTTTTATGTGGGTTCCTAAGACTAACACTCATGGACCCATAAGATCATGGGTACCAAAATGTTCATCTTCAACTTATGTTGTAGGTGAGGAGTCCTTCTCATGCTAGAAGCAAGTGGATTCTCGATAGCGGTTGTTCACGCACATGACCGGGGATGCTTCATTATTTACAACGCTATCGATGAAGAAGGAAGGACACGTCTCTTTTGGTAACAATCTTAAAGGTCACATTATAGGGAATGGTAATATAGGTTCCCCTCCTTATCCTTGTATTAAGAATGTGTGTCTTGTTACTAATCTTAACACAATCTTCTTAGTATTAGTCATCTTACCGATAATGGTTATGATATCAAGTTTGTTAAGCTCAAATGTCATTACCGATAGCTCTAATGGATCTATTGTTTATGAAGGAATTAGAGAAAACAATATCTATGTTTTATATCTTGTTGAAGACACTAACAATGACAGGTGCTTAGTTGCTAAAAACGATGAGAGTTGGCTTTGGCACATGAGGCTCGGACACGCCAACATGGATACCATCTCTCGTCTTGCTACCAAGAAGCTCGTAAGAGGACTCCCAAGTATCCCGTTCAAAAAGGATATGGTGTGTGAAGAATGAGAGAAGAGTAAGTTAACAAAGTCATCCTTCAAATCAATCAACTCTGTGAGTACTTCTAGACCTCTTCAACTTATCCATATGGATCTTTTTGGTCCTAGTAGAGTTGCTAGCCTTGGAGGCAAGCTTTATGCTTTTGTTTTAGTTGATGATTTTTCGAGATTTACTTGGGTTATTTTTCTTGCTTGCAAAAGTGATACTTTTCGTGAATTTGTTGCCTTTTGTAAACGTGTTCAAAATGAGAAAGGTTTTTCTATTAACAAAATTAGAAGTGATCATGGAGGAGAATTTGATAATGCCGATTTCAAAAGATTTTGTGAAAAGAATGGTTTTGGACATGATTTTGCTTGTCCACGAACTCCTCAACAAAATGGTGTTGTGGAGAGAAAGAATAGAACCCTTGGCGATATGGCCCGGGTTATGTTAAACCAATATAAGCTCCCCCAATATTTTTGGGCGGAAGCCGTTAATACGGCATGTCATGTTATAAATAGGGTCTTGATTAGACCTATTTCTAAGAAGACTCCTTATGAGCTTTGTTTGACAAAATTCCTCTATTGAATATTTTAAAGTTTTTGGTTGTAATTGTTTTATTTTGAATACCAAGGATAACCTAGGCAAGTTTGAAGAAAAAGCCTATGAAGGAATATTCCTTGGATACTCTACTCATAGTAAAGGTTTTCGTATTTTTAATAAAAGAAGTCTTGTTGTCGAAGAGTAATCAATGTCTCTTTTAATGAACTTAACTCTTCTACATTCTCCTCTTCCGAGGATATTGATGACATCTCGTTTGGGTTGGAGAACTCCTCTATTGAAGATCGTCCTTCTTCATCTAACAATGAAGTTGTGACTCCATCAAAAGAGTCTCCTCCTCTCGAGCCTCCTCAAAAGGATCTCCCAAAAGAATGGAGATTTGTCACCAATCATCCTAAGGAGCTTATCATTGGGGATCCTTCCTCCAGTGTTAGCACTAGATCCGCCACTCGTGATCTTTGTGCTAACGTGGCTTTTATCTCTCAAATAGAGCCTAAAAATGTTAATGATGTTTTTTGATGAATTTTGGATAATAGCTATGCAAGAGGAGTTAAATCAATTTGAGCGAAACAAGGTTTGGGAACTTGTCCCAAAACCTAGCAATCACCCCATTATTGGAACAAAATGGGTGTTTCGTAACAAACTTAATGAAGATGGGTTAGTGACTCGTAACAAGGCCCGATTGGTTGCTCAAGGCTATAACCAAGAGGAAGGCATTGACTACGACGAAACCTATGCTCCGGTTGCACGTTTTGAATCCATTCGTATGCTTTGTGCTTTTGCTTGTTTTAATGACTTTAAGCTTTTCAAATGGATGTTAAGAGTGCTTTTCTGAATGGTATTATTAAAGAGGAAGTTTATGTTAAACAACCTCCCGGCTTTGAAGATTTTCAATTTCCTAATCACGTGTTCAAACTTCACAAAGCCCTTTATGGCCTCAAACAAGCTCCCCGTGCTTGGTATGAGTGGCTTAGCTCCTTTCTTATTTCTCACAATTTTTCAAAGGAAAAGTCGACACCACACTTTTTATCAAATCCTATGATGGGACTCTTTTATTGGTTCAAATTTATGTCGATGACATTATCTTTAGTTTTACTAACAATACACTTTGCGTAGAATTTGCTAAAGTTATGCAGAAAAAATTTGAAATGAGCATGATGGGTGAACTTTCATTCTTTTTGGGCTTACAAATCAAACAAGGACCCAAAGGGACCTTCATCAATCAAGCAAAATACACAAAGGATCTCCTCAAGCGTTTTGAACTTGACTCATCCAAATCAATGAGGACTCCTATGGCAACAACGACAAAGCTTGACAATGATGAAGATGGTACATCCGTCGACATTCGTAAGTATCGAGGTATGATCGGTCATTTACTTTATCTTACTGTTAGCCGTCCCGACATTATGTTTAGTGTATGTCTTTGTGCTCGATATCAAGCAAATCCCAAAGAATCTCACTTATGTGCCGTAAAACATATTTTTCGGTATCTCAAGGGCACCATTAACTTGGGGCTATGGTATCCAAAATCCTCATCCTTTGAGCTTCGCGGTTTCTCGGATACGGATTTTGCCGGATGCAAACTTGACCGAAAAAGCACTAGCGGCACATGTCACTTCTTGGGTAAATCCTTGAATCATGGTTTAGCAAGAAACAAAACTCCGTCGCTCTTTCTACCACCGAAGCTGAATACATAGCGGCAGGGTGTTGTTGTGCACAAATCCTTTGGATGACACAGACACTAGTAGATTATGGTTTTCTTCTTCATGCATCCTTATTAAATGTGATAATACTAGCTCCATTAATCTCACGAAAACCCGATTTGTCACTCTCGCACAAAATACATTGAAATAAGACATCACTTTCTACGGGATCATCAACTGAAGGGTGATATTTGTCTTGAATTTATTGACACCACTCATCAACATGCTGATATTTTACCAAACCTCTCTCTGAAGATCGATTCACTTTTATTTGTCGAGAAATTGGCCTCCTCGATATCTCTATTTGACATCTTTCTGTCTTCCACGGATTTTCGGAGGATTTCCGCAATCATCCGCCGGATTTTCCGTTCAATTCCAGCAGCTTTCTGACTAACAAGTTCGGAAAATCCGCCGGATTACCGCTGAACTCCGATGGATTATCCGCATTTATTGATCTCCGCCAAACCCGGCCGCGAACGTCTATCACATTAATTAGATGTGACCCACCACCTACCCGCATTTAATTCAATCTTATCTTCTTTCGGATATTCCGCCGGATTTCCGTATAAATCTGCCGGATTTTTCGTTTTCGCGGTACAGGCACAGAAACCGAAGCGTCGGCTGCCTTCCAATCCGTTCCCTTCCTCTCTATCCGTTCCCAACCATTATAACCCCTCATTAACACCTCTTCACCCACTATAAACTTCTTCCCCTCTCCTTCCATCCTTCCAATCTTCCCCAAATCCCTCTCACTCTCTCTTCCTCCATGGCTTCTCATACCAAGCGTCAACGCCATGACGGGACCTCCTCCTCCGCTCAGCCTCCTTCCCTTGCTGTGTTTGTTCCTCCTCCCATGCAAGGCTACAATCCACTCATCTTCAAGTCGGCTTCCCATTCCCGGGAATGGTTCTCCTTCTACCATAAAGCTCCAGTCTGCTCCGGGAAACCCATCTCATGGATCAACTTCAAAGACCATCGAGATTACTTCCGCTTTTCCCGCATCGATGCCCTCCTCGAGCGTCAGGTTGACTACTATCCACATGCCATCCGCATGTTCTACTGCAATCTTGTTCCCGCCAAGGAAGGTCCTGAGTTCGAGACTAAGGTTGGTGGCGTGAAGATCACCGTCACTGCCGCATCCTTGGCCACCATCCTTGGTCTTGATGAATGCAAGGTACATCGTTCCCTTCCGGGCACCATCGACCACATCTGCTTCTCTCCTGACATGTCTATTGAGGAGTTCCTTTTCAACATCTGCGGGGGCTCTCTTGTTCAGCGCCCGGAGGACAAGGATCTTAGTCCATTTTTCCATGACATGCATCTCATCCTCTGCCACACTCTGACCCCGAAGTCTGGGAATATGGACAGCATGACTGCTGAAGAACTCATCTGCATGTACTATCTGGTTGCCAGACAACCCTTCTCACTGGCCAAATCCATTATCTACACCATGATGCTCATCAGGGAATCTCCTCATCATTCCCTACTCTTTGGCATGTACATCACCATGATCCTTGAAGCAAATGGTGTTGACCTCACTCACTGCCCGATTGGTGATCCTCGTCCCTCCCCTCTTGCCAAATCGAAGGGACGTGCTCGTGCGGGTCCTGCTGTTGCCCCTACTACTGCTCCTGCTGCTGTTGCCGGTGGACCTGCATCTCCTCCGGCGACTCTTCTCACTCATGACGTTCGTCGCTACATTGATCGCAAGTTTGCCAATCTCTCTCTTTCTACCCATGAGCGTATTCAGGCCAATACTCGGGGACTCGGCACTCTTATCCACCATGGCTTTATGGACCAGGCCTACTATATTCAGCGCATGTTTGAGGAGCACACTCCCTTTCTCAATCCTAACACTCCTCATCCTGATTTTCCGGGCCTCGCTTCACTGATCCTAACGTCTATGGTTTCATGTACCCGGATGGCGTCGACCCTTATGGTGCCTTCACCACTGCTCCCGGGGATGATGAAGATCAGGAGGCCGGCCTATCTCATGCGCCTGACAGTTGATGATGCCTTATTTAGTCTTTTTTGTGTGGTCCTTCGGGGACTTTTCGTATGTGTTCTCTGCTGTCCTACGGGACTTTTAAAATCTGCTTTTAGTTGTGTGTTTATTGGGCTTTCATAGCCTCGTTATTGTACCCTTACTTTTATTAAATGAAAGTTATTTTGCTTTTCTGTTTAGTATATTTTCTATCTTTTTCTCACCATCTTTGATTAACTGACAAAGGGGGAGAAATCGTGTTGAGGGGGAGATCCTTAATTACGGGGGGAGCTACTTTCTTTATTCTTATTGTTTGTCAATTATCAAAATGGGAGAGTTTGTTGGCACATCGATTTTGATCATTGTTCACAATAACCCTTGTACGTCTTTAGTTTGTTCTTTTCACATACAAGAATAGAAGAAAGGAATCTCCATTCCATGACGCTTATCAAAGACCTTGGAGCTCTGCAATTCTCCTATATCAAGATGATGTTATACAACAACAAAGAGAAATGCCAAAGACTATGAAGTAGACCATGCAAAAAGATCCAGCTTGGAGACTACATAGAAGACGGTTCTTATCCTTATTCTTTTCCTGAGTCTGTAAATGTCTAGGAAATCTTTGTACGTACTTTGTTAGGATGACAATGTTAAAGAAAGAAATGGTGGAATAGTCATTCAAAGGAGGCGGAAAATCCGCCGGATTTCCGGGCAAATCCGTCGGATAATCCGATCACTCACAGCAAGTTAGTGAGCCAATGATCGGATCATCCGACGGACATCCGCGAAAATCCGCCGGATAATCCGATCGCTCATAACAAGTCAGTGAGCCAATGTTCGGATAATCCGACGGACATCCGCATAAATTCGCCGGATAATCCGATCGCTCACAACAAGTCAGTGAGCCAATGTTCGGATAATCCGACGGACATCCGCATAAATCCGCCGGATAATCCGATCGCTCACAGCAAGTTAGTGAGCCATATGTTCGGATAATCCGACGGACATCCGCGAAAGTCCGATGGATAATTCGAGCCTCTCACAGCAAGTCTGTAAGCTATTGTTCGGATCATCCGCCGGATTTTTGCTGAAATTCGACGGATAATCCGCTTGACTTATTTGCAACTTTTGAATTCAAATCCAACGACAGCTGGCAAGTGCATTTAATGCATCTAACGGCTCTTTTTATGACCGTTACTGTTGACCGGATAATCCGACGGATTTTCGCTGAAATCTGGCGGATAATCCGGTTGACGGCTGAATTGCCTTTATGACTTTGGATTTGTATAAAAGGAGCTTTAGTCCCTCATCTTAAAGGCTATCTCTTACAAGCTTTAAATTTTCTCAACCACAAAAGAGCTTCACCATTAATACCCCACCAAGCTTTCAAATTATCATCCTCTCCCAAAGTGCTAGAGTATTTGCGAGTTGTAATCTTCGATCTTCACGTGTTAGAAGATCAACAAGTTCTCTTCTCATTTGTTTGAAGTTGGCGAGCCTTCGTAAAAAACTCGTGTGTTGAAGTTGGCGAGTCTTCGGATCCAAACTCGTGTTGAAGTTGGCGAGTTCTTCGGATCCAAACTCGTGTGTACTATTTGATTAAATAGTAGATTTAAGCCGGAGAGAGTTCCGGGACTGGATTGCCTCAAGCGAGGATACCAGGATACATCTTGTGTTTGATCTTCCTACTCTTTACTTTTATTTGTCATATATTGCTTCTGTTGCTCTAGTTAATTTTATTTTCCTATTTACCCCCCCTCTAGGGTTCTACATATGTCTCAGAATACAGCAGAACACATGACGTAGCACAACGAAGAACGCACAAAGGATGATGGAGAATTGTCACATCCTTTGGATGGAGAGGCGTGGAAATATTTCGATTTTCGTCATCCAGATTTTGCTGCAGAGCCTAGAAATGTACGCATGGGGCTATGTTTTGATGGCTTCGCCCCTTTCGGGCAGTCGGGATCTCAATAGTCCTGCTGGCCGATCATTCTGACCCCTTACAATCTGCCGCCATGGATGTGTATGAAGACACCTTATATGTTCTTGACAGCTATCATATCGGGTTCTAAAAATCCGACGAAGAATATCGATATATATTTACAGCCGTTGGTGGATGAGCTGAAACAGCTGTGGGAGATCGGCATCGCGACCTATGATATTTCCAGGAAACAGAACTTTCAGATGAGAGCTTCACTGATGTGGACAATCAATGATTTTCCCGCATACGGTATGCTGTCGGGATGGAGTACTCACGGCACCATGTCTTGTCCGATATGCATGCAAAATAGTAAGGCGTTCCGCCTTAAGCATGGAGGAAAAACTTCTTTCTTTGATTGTCATCGTCAATTTCTGCCCGCGAGTCATCCTTGGAGAAAGAACAAGGACGCGTTCAGAGCTGAAAAACAAGAATTTTCTCATCCGCCTGCTAGATTGCCGGGATACGATATTTGGGAAGATGTAAAGGACTTGCCCACTGTAATGGAAGATCCATCGAGCAATCGTGTCGATGGGTTCGGATAAACCCATAACTGGACCAAACAGAGTATCTTCTGGGACTTGCCTTATTGGAAAGATAATCTAATAAGGCATAATCTTTATGTTATGCATATCGAAAAGAATGTGTTCGATAATGTCTTCAATACCGTCATGGATATTAAAGGAAAGACGAATGACAATCCAAAAGCAAGACAAGACATTGCCGAGATATGCAAGCGTCTTTATCTGAACTTGATGCAAAGAGGAGCTGATGGACAAATAACAAAGCCGATAGCACAATACACATTGAGCAAGGAAGATAGATTAATAATCTGCAAGTGGGTATCTGCTTTAAGATTTCCCGACGACTATGTGTCGAATTTGTTTAGATGCGTTGATCTCAATAAACGCAAGCTAACGGGAATGAAGAGTCATGACTGCCACGTGTTTATGGAAAGATTACTGTCCATTTCCCCAGAGTACCCCATACTCGATTCCATCCGGTTACTGGGGAGTACATGTGCGGACCCGCGGATCCTCCGACGGCACCAGAGAGGCCGAGAGGCGAGTTCCGACGAGAGGTATGGCCCGTAGGGACCTCGTAAGTAAATTTAAGATAATTTATTAATTTTTTTTCATTTATTCAAGTTAATAATCCAGTCGTTTCTTCTTTGTAGGTTTTTTCCGTTTAATGTTGCCAGGGCTCTTGGAGAAATTATCAGGGCTAACTTCCATAGTCCCTACTCAACTTTTCGTTGGTGCCCCCAAACTTGAAGTACGTCTGGCTCGACGAGTTGAGGGTATATTCTATATCTTCTAGTTAATTATTAGTTACTCTTTAATCAACCATTTTTTAAATTACGTGATAATTGAATTTGTATGTTAGACGACGTACTGGTGGCCCCCCCATCGCGAGGACGCGATCCGCAGGACCTACAGAAGCGCTGCCTCGAAGAAGATACGAGATATGATTCATGACCTAAAAATGGGGCAGACGAGACCGAATTGG
This sequence comes from Iris pallida, assembly GCA_029216955.1. Classification (NCBI taxonomy): domain Eukaryota; kingdom Viridiplantae; phylum Streptophyta; class Magnoliopsida; order Asparagales; family Iridaceae; genus Iris; species Iris pallida. Next base: position 21,953,068 of record JANAVB010026199.1, on the reverse strand, counting down.
ATCCGACATGACTATTATAAGGACCTCTTAGATATGATGAATACTCCTGCGTACAAGGAGAAATCGGAGAAGGCGAAGGCGAACCGACGGGCCACGGGGCTTCATACGGGGGATCAAGGCCCCACGCAGCGACGCATGCAGATCTGGTGAGATACCGTAAATTTATTTCACTATCGAATTAGGTATTATTAATATACGGAGTTAATTAAGTTCTACGAAAATTTCGTATGCAGACCCAATGGACGGTGAAGAAGGGAAGGGCGCCAGAATCGGTCACCATGCACGATGTGTTCCAGCATACGCACAAGAGACGGAAGGACGGGAGCTTCGTCGACGAGAGGGCCAAGGAGACTGATGTAAGTACTTATATTTATGAGATTTACGTTAGAATTAAAAGTATTCGGACTGTAACTTAGGTAAACTTAGGATTCACACTTAGCTTAGTGAAACATAGGATTTAGATTACAACTTAGGTAAATCTTATAATAAAAACACATTCATTTGATAGGCTGCGTATCGTGAGGCCCTTAGTCGGGTTCAGTTAACTGACACCGAGGATGTCAGTGAAACGACGCCCGTCCGGACGCCCTCTTCTTTGGCCGCTCGAAACGACTTGTTCGTAGATACCGTCGGCAGCTTTAAAAAAGGGCTCCTGTACGGAGTCGGCTCCCTAGGGCCGTTGCACATGGCGACTTAGAGATTTTCACCGACACCGTCTCCTCCCGCGGCCCCGGCAGACGATGATGTTAGGTCGCAGCTTACGCAGCTGCACGAGACGGTATCGTCCTTGCGGGAGCAAATTGCCACATACTTTCCGCCTCCGTCTGCTGCTGCCGGTTCGTCTGCTGCTGGTGTCAGTCCGTCTTCTACTGGTGCTGGTCCGTCGACTGCTGTTCCCGGTCCTTCTTCCGTCGGTCATCTTTCTTTCGACCCTGCTGCCCCTCTGGTACCGCCTCCGATTGTGACGGCACTCCTTGATCTCATGTCGCCAGAGCAGCTGCGTCGAATTCCGAGCACTGTCTTCGAAGGCTTGTCGCCGTACCTGGTGGAGCAGTATATTCGTCGGGCGCAGGAGGGATTACCACCACCGGACAATCGAACTCCTCCTCCTCCTTGTAGTATTGTATAAGAAAATTTGAAATATTTGTGTGAATTTTGGAATATTTGTGGGAATTTCGGATTATAACGACGGATATTAGTTTATGATTTCAGAATATTTGTGATAATTTTATATTGGTTTGGTTTGGTCTATGTGATTTTTGGATAATTGGTGTGCATTAAATTCGTATTTGCATATTTGGTCTAAGTGATTCTTGGATAATTGGTGTGCATTATATATTTGGTCTATGTGATTGTTGGGTAATTGGTGTGCGTTATATTGGTTTGGTTTATGCATATTTGTGTGAACAGGGAAAGCTCTGCATTTTTTTCAAAAAAATCTCAGTTAGCGACGGACTAGTGACCGCTTAGCGACGGATGTTTTCAGTTTCCGACTACTTTTCGACAGAATATTCGTCGCTACCTGGAGAATTGAAACTGTTTCCAGTTAGCGACGGGTGGTCCACGGATTCGCGTCGGACAATCCGTCGCCAAGGTTCTGGAAATACCTAGTTCGACGGAATAGCGACGGAACATCCGTCGCCAAGGTTCTGAAAATGTATGATATTTTCAGAACCATGGCGACGGATTATCCGCCACAAGTCAGTCGCTACGTCGACGGATGAGCGACGGACTCGCGACGACATATCCGTCGCCATGGTTCTGGAAATGTTAAGCATTTCCAGAACATGATCGACGGATTATCCGTTAGGATTCCGTCGCTAATCCGTCCTTTGTTAGCGACGGCGATCGACGGAATAGCGACGGAATGATACACTCTGATATGCTGTTACGACGGTTTACCGACGGACCATTCCGTCGCTAGTGTCTACACAGTTCAGTATTTAATACTTGAAATCGGTGAAAGACCGTCGAAAAGTCGTCGCTAATGCATCGTATTGTGACGACGAAAAGTCGTCGCTAATGCATCGTATTGTGACGACGAAAAGTCGTCGCTATTCCGTTGCTTGACGACTACTTAGCGACGGAGCTTTATTAGCGACGAGCTGATTGCCGACGGATTATTTTGACCAAGATCCGTCAGTAATCGATCGCTAATACTGATTGCCGACGGATGGGCGACGGATCTGGCCGTCGCTAAATCGACATACTTTGGTAGTGCCAGCTAGGCGGCGAGATCTCAGGCGACGGCAGCGATGGTCAGATCCAGATCTAAAGAGAACGACACTCGGCGGGTCTGATGGCGAGTCACGGCAGCAGCACAGTCGCGGTGGCTCGGCTGAGTGTCGGTGGAGTTCGATCCGACAGAGATGATCGACTAGATCTAGGTCGATCCGGCGGCGCTGGAGGTCGATTTGGATGCGGCTCCATGTCGTTGGCTGGAAATGGTCTTGGCACGACGAGATCGGCCGGACAAAGCAGTCGCCGAGGAAATCACCGGCGCGGCATGGCGGTGGTCCGGCAGGTGAGTCGAGGCTCAGATCCGCGGCAGAAACTTCGAGGAGGCGGTGGCATGGTTGTCCCGAGATCCAATGGCGTCTGGCTCGGCGGCGGTGGGTCGGCAGATCGGTTGTGCCCCGTGTCTGACTTCATGCTCGGCAAGATGAGGACCGGTGGCTGGTTCGGGAGAACTCCGACGAGTTTGCGACGGTTGACGGTGATGCGCGGCCGGGGTCGGTCGAGAACGGCAGTGATAGTGGGGGTGATGGGAAAATGTGTCAGTGGTAGTGATGGGACTGTGCTGTCAGAACTTTGTAATTCGTGTAATTATTTATAATAAAATATTGGGTGTTCTCCAAGAATAGTACAGTGGCAGTGTGGTAATAAGGAGTAGATCTGGGGGGATAGAACTAGTCCAATAACAGAATTGAAACTGACTAACAGAATTAGTTAGACAATAACTAATTAAATAATAGAAATTAGTCCTAATTGATTAATAGCTAATCAACTAAATCCATCTGTTATTTCTCCAAAAGTACTATAATTAAAATTTATTAACAAATAATCAATCAATATATAATTAAAATTAAAATACTCATGAACATAACATTTTTAATAAAATATTGACCAAGTCTTTAGCTAAAGTAAAGATTAAATAATCAAAAATAATTGCGAGGCAATCAATAAAATTAGAACTAAGAATAAAGCCACAAAAAAACTTATCAGCCATCTCCTACTCAGTAAACAGAAGCAAAAACCTTTGAATGGATAACCACTCTTATCAATTAAAGAATCAAAATAACAATTTAAGTAAAACCAGTAATAATAAAATTTTAGTAAACAAAGTTGAAATTAATTTATTTTCAAACATGAACCTATTATCCGAGAAAATATATTACATTAAAATAGAAAATTCAGGAATTGAATTAAAAATACACATGAATAGATTTAGGGAGTTACAGACATGATTTCTAGAGCTGCTAATAGAAGATTTAATGATGGAGAGGGGTAGTTGCTATGTGTTCATATCAGATAAGTAGAAAGAGATAGAACATACCCTTAAGGACCCGATTCCAGATGCAGAACACAGACACTGTGTTCGACACTTGTACAACAATTTTAATAGGTCATACTCAGGTTTGACATTGAAGAATATGTTGTGGGCAGCTGCCAGGGCAACATCAGTGCCATGGTTTAATTTGAAGATGGAAGAGCTGGAGCATGAGAATGGTAAAGCACATGGTAGGCTGAAGGCTAAACCAGCACAACATTGGAGCATATCACACTTCAGCCTAAATCCAAAGTGTGATATATTGCTGAACAATTTGTGTAAAGTTTTCAATGCTTCACTTGTGAAGTCAAGGCATAAACCAATTCTAACCATGTTAGAAATGATAAGGATGAATGTCATGATTAGAATAGCAAATAGACAGATATCTGTGACTAAATGGAAGAGTGTGGTTGGACCAAGGATACAAAAGATTCTAGAAAAGAATGGTGTGTGGGCAATGGATTACATTGTCAATGTGGCAGGGGACATGCTTTTCCAAGTTGATTCCCCAAACAGTAACTTTGCAGTTGATTTAGCAAGACAAACTTGGTCATGTAGAAGATGGCTATTATCTAGACTACCTTATGCACATAGCTTCTTGTCACAAGTTGGGGCATGATCCAACCATGTATGTGCACAGATTTTATAAAAAGGAGTCATATGTAGCTGCATATGCTCATCCAATACATCCAGTTCCAAGTCCTGACCAATGGGATGTTGAGAGGGATTATCCCATTACATTGCCTTTAGAGAAGGTTCAACCTGGACGACCAAAGAAAAAAGGCTCAGAGAACCCGGTGAAGGACTGGAACCACCTGCCCCAAATGCAACATCCATTCCAAGAAATTATCACATCAGGCCTGGGAGGTGCTCCATATGTTTAACTGCCGGCCACAACAACAAAAAACTGCTCATTGAAGCAAACTGAGGTATGTATGCTAGTTATGTACATTAACTGGTGTTTGTATGCTTATGGTAGTGTGGTTTAATTGTATTTTTGCTTTTAAAGGTTTACCTAAATTGAGAGGCATGCCAGAACATGGATGATATTGGTGCGCATAATGTGATTAATATGGTGAACAACAATGTGCAACTAACCCAACGAGCTAGGCCAAAATATAAGGTGAGTAATTTGCCCTCTTTGGTTTTATGTTTTTTGGTACCTTGCATTGTTAAAGGTTATGCAATTTGAGTGTTTAATGTTTGTGGCTTTAGGTACGGAGAAGGGTTCAACCAACTGAACCCCACTAATGCCAACTCAGCAAACCCAACCCTCACACTCAATCCAGACACCTCTACCACAGTCATCTCAGCCGTCCCAACCGATCCAAGCAATTCCACCAGTGACATCTCAACCATTCCAGGCACCAAGGAGAACTAGTTTTAGATAGAAGTCTCGGCCAAAGGGGGACCGAAACAAAGGTTCAATGCAACGAGGAAAGGCTTATAGGTCAAAAACATATGACAAATAGAAGGTCACATTCATTTGGATGAAGTGATCATTTTTTTTTGGGCGTTGACAGATACTTTTGTTTCATATATTTTGTGTTGAAAGATAGGGGCTTAGAGATACTTTTGTTTAATATGTTTTGGGGTTGACAGATTTGGCTGAAGTGTAGTATTTTATTTTGAAGTCGATTTATGCTTATGTTAATGTATTAAGTCAAAAAAAAAAAAAAATGTATTAAGTCATTGGAAACAAGATCATTTGATGCTTCAGTTAATGTAAGCTTTTTCTTTCAAAATAGGGTTCAAACATGACTTTAAATGTCATGTCTGTTAATGCAGTGTGTTCATTCAAAACATGTCTTTACAATGTAAATGTGCATCGGTCACTCAAAACATGTCATTCAAAAGTTTTTCACAAAGTCATAAGAATTTTTTTTCAAAACCCACAGCATTAGAAGCAACATACATGCTGCTATAGCAACCTGCCCAAGTGAAAATCCTACCTTTAGTAAAAAAAAAAACTTCATGAAAAGACATATTTACTTTTGTTTTTGTCTTCTAAAAGAATGTGGCAGCGGGAAAGGACAAAGAGGGTTGGATTAGGGTGTTATGACAAAAATAATCCTGAGAAATAAGTCATGTGACTACAACATGTCTATTTCTAACGGTTTTCATCCAAAAGTACTAACGAAATTTAGTTTAGGCGCCTTTTAAACCAAACTACAAAGTTTAGGTATCAAATTAACCCAAAAAAGGTTTGATCACCAAAATGGCAAACACTACATTCTTCGGACATTATTTGGGTAATTAACTCTTTTGAAAAAAAGTAAATATAGAAAGGGTTGTGTTTGTATGAGAATAATAGAAAATGATAAAATAAGATTTGGTTGCAAAGATTGTGTGATAAAAAATTAATGTGGAAAAAGTAATAATTGTTTGAAGGGATATTAGATATCGTAGAATAGTATTTTTCTTCACTTCATTTCATCATATGGCAAGGGCCATATATATAGGGATAAGGGGCAACCCAAGGGTCACGAGTTACATGATCCCAAGGGTCATGTGTAACTCATGACATAATGGTGAATAGTAAGGGTTTCACAACACTCTCCCTTATTCATCCATTTCCTTGGATCCACTTATGAAATACTTCATGATTCAATAAGCTAATGGGGATGGATACTGCTGGATCCAGAGTAAACTTGGTTTGCCTCATTAAAACCTTGGCTGTGAAAAACCCAGTGGGAAAAACCATCAGTCCTAAGGAAAAAGAGTACAATCCTATAGTTTTGCTCCTCCTGATCTATACAAGCTTCAGGCTTGCAGGTCTTTTAGTTGTCCTCATCCCTATTCCTCTTACAAGTTTTACAAAAGTACATCGTGGCAGTGTTTTGGTAAACAAATCTGCTAAGTTATTACAAGATTGAATTTGTTGTATTTTGACTTGTTCCTTCTCTTGAAGGTCGTGCGTCCAGAAGAATTTGGGAGATATGTGCTTCGTCTTGTCATTCTTTATGTATCCTTTCTGAAGTTGAGCTACACATGCTGCATTATCTTCAAAAAGGGTAGTAGGCTCAAGTTCACCAGTCTTCAGGCCAGTAGATGCCAAAATGTGCTGAATGACGGGGCGAAGCCAAACACACTCCTTGCTTGTTTTATGGATTGCCAGGAGTTCAGAATGGTTGGATGAGATAGCCACACTGGTCTGTTTGACGGACCTCCAGGAGATAGCCGTACCACCGAAAGTAAACACAAATTCAGTTTGTGATTTCTCTGTGTGGGGATCTGATCTATAACCTGCATCTGAATAACCAAGTAAAGTAGAAGACCCACTATTTGGATAATATAGTCCTAGGTCTATAGACCCTTGGAGGTAGCGCAGAAGATGCTTCACTCCATTCTAGTGGCGCTTTGTGGGCGCTGCACTATATCTGGCTAATAAGTTAACTGAAAACGCTATATCAGGACGCGTACAGTTAGCTATATAGAGTAGTGCCCCAATGGCACTTAGGTAAGGTACTTTAGGACCTAATAATTCCTTCCCCTCTTCCTGTGGACAGAAAGGGTCCTTCTTTACGTCCAATGATCGAACGACCATTGGTGTACTAAGGGGATGGCATTTATCCATGTGGAATTGTTTAAGTAATCTACGTGTATATGTAGATTGGTGTAACAGGATACCACCCTTTAGGTGTTCGATCTGTAAGCCAAGACAATACTTTGTTTTTCCTAGGTCTTTCATTTCAAAAGTTGTCTTAAGGCTTTCAGATATCTCAGTGATCTCTGCAGGAGATCCAATAAGATTTAAATCGTCGACATAAACGGCGACTATAACAAATCCTGTTACCGATCTTTTTATAAAGATACACGGACAGACTTTATCATTAGTAAATCCTTGCGTAGCAAGAATCTCACTTAGTCTGTTATACCACATTTTTTCTGATTGTTTAAGACCGTACAATGATCTTTGTAACCTTACAGAATAGGTGTCCCGAGGTCTATATGTTTTCTCTGGTGAAATTTTATATCCTTCAGGGAGTTTCATGTAGATATCTTTATCTATATTGCCATAAAGATATGCAGTCACAACGTCCATGAGCTGCATTTCTAGGCTTTTCAGAGAAGAGAGGCTGATCAGGAATCTGAAGGTATTCCCATCCATGACCGGAGAATATGTTTCTTCATAATCTATTCCCGGTTTCTGGGAGAAACCTTGTGCTACAAGGCGTGCTTTGTAGCGCACAACTATGTTGTGTTCATTTCTTTTTCTTGTGAAGATCCATTTATATCCCACAGGTTTTACACCTTCAGGTGTTTGGACTACTGGTCCAAAGACTTCGCGTTTCAAGAGCGAGTCCAGCTCTACTCCTATCGCTTCGTTCCACTTTGGCCAATCGCCTCTGCGTTTACATTCCGCTAGAGACCGTGGATCGATGTCATCGTCATTTTCAGTGACGTGAACGGCAATATTGAACGAAAAATTATCGTCATCGACTGTGCTTTTTCTGTTCAGTACCTCTCCAGTGCGTACATAATTTAATGATATTTCTCCTGTTTGTTCCTCTTCAGGGGAAACTAGGAGGGAAGAGGTAGCTGATCTGAGCTCAGCATCCTGTGTTGGGATCTTCTTAATTTCTCCAGGGTTTTTCTTTTACGAGGGACTTTGTCTCTCGAACCTGGTGGGCGTCCTCTTTTTAATTGAGGTATTGCTATTTCTGCTGCCGGCGGATTGCATCCATCTTTGGGGATGTCAATCCTAGCTGGCGTGTTGGCAGCAGGGACGTGTGATTTAACAATTTTCTGGTTGTCAGTAAATGTATCCGGAAGTAGATTTACAGTGTTCTGAAGATGTAATATCTTCAGGATCTCATCTTCATATTGACTTGTACGCGGATCAAAATGAGACAAAGTTTTTGTGTCCCAAGAAATTGTCTTAGAAGCTTCTGGCTTCTTAGACTGTGTGCCCAGTTTAGGAAATAATCCTTCATCAAACTCACAATCATCAAGACGTGCCTTAAATACGTCACCCGTCAGGAGTTCTAGGTATCTAATTATAGAGGGTGAGTCAAACCCAACATAGATACCTAATCGACGTTGTGGACCCATTTTGGTCCTCTATGGGGGAGCAATGGGGACGTAAACAGCACAACCAAAAACTCTCAAATGAGAGATATTTGGAGGTGAACCATAAGCGAGCTGCATCGGAGATAGAATATGACCTCCAGAAGGCCGTATTCTAATAAGTGATGTGGCATGCAATATAGCATGACCCCAAGCTTCCACAGTCAACTGTGACTACATCAACAATGGACGAGCAATCCATTATAATCTCTTAATAAGAGATTCTGCTAACCCGTTCTGGGTGTGAACATGAGCTACAGGATGTTCAACTTCGATGCCAGTTGCTTGGCAATAGTCTTGAAAGTCCTGTGAAGTAAATTCACCCGCATTATCAAGTCTTAATTTTTTGATATGGTTATCGGGAAATGAGCCCGTAACTTAATTATTTGTGCCAATAGCTTAGAAAAAGCTAAGTTGCGGGTGGACAAAAGGCACACATAAGACCATTTAGTAGATGCATCGATATGTACCATAAAGTACCTAAATGGACCACTTGCGGGGTGAATAGGTCCACAAATGTCTCCATGAATTCTCTCTAAGAAGCTAGGAGACTCTAGTCCCACTTTCAAAAGGGATGGTCACGTTATAATTTTGTCTTGAAAATAAGGTAGACACGAGTAATCATACTTCTGAAGAATCTTCAGGTTCTGCAGGTTGTGTCCACTGCATTGGCTTATAATTCGTTTCATCATAGCTGATCCTTGGTGACCCTGTATATTATGCCAAAGTTTAAATTTTGGCGATGAATGACACTTCTGGTGCACAATCATGTTAGCTTCCGTTGATTGAATATGAGTATGATAGAGACCCGACGGGAGTCCCTTGAATCGTTCTAAGATAGTTTTTGAACCATCTTTTAGACGAGTAACATACAAATATTCTGCCTCATTTATTTCATTTGTTTCTAAGTGATATCCGTTTAAACGAATGTCCTTGAAACTTATGAGGTTCCTACTTGATTTACGAGAGAATAGTGCATCTTTTATTATTAGTCTTGTTTTATTTGGGAGCAATATAATTGCTTCACCAGATCCTTCTATTATGTTTGATAGTCCTGATATCGTAATAACGGGACCGTCATAATCATATAAGCTATAAAAATAGCTTTTTCTCGAAGGATTGTGTGCGTCGAGGCGCTGTCCAAAGGCATTCACACTTCATCTATAGATCTATAAAAAATAACAACAAACCATCGTAATTAAAACAACGGTTTTGAAATACAATTTTTGTTTAAAAAAATTCTCTTATATCGATCGATGGGCCGATATAGAGAGGTCAATAAGTTGCTTGCAAAAATGCATAATTTATAAATACAATTTGAGCAAAAAATAATATTCGGTCATATCCTTTCGGTAGCTCTACGTGAATATGACCAGGCGGAAAATGAGGGAAGCAGGTCACCGGGGACCAATTAAATACCAAGCCTCAAGTTCTTTCTGACATTCTATCCAAATAGGTGAGCCTATTCGGAGAGACTTCGTAAAATTTTCTTTGTCAAATGTAAGAATAAATATCATTTTTCAAGAAACTTAAAAGAGAAGCATAATATGAAAATGCGGCAACAAGTTTTTAAAAACATAAAATAAGATAGTGGCTCTAGTCGAGTAGTCGTCGTCTCGAAGTCTTCCACCGAGAACTGAGTAGACGGCTGCTTTTCTACCAGATTTGTTTCAACTTGAGACTTCTGGCTCGCTTGATACAGATTTTGTAGATGTCGCGGGGTACGACAGTTTCTGGACCAGTGTCCAGTCATGCCACATTTGTGGCATTTGTCCTCCAATTTTTCTTGGGAATGGACATCAGTTCTGTGGTCTTCTTCCACTTCTTCTTTGCCCCACTTTTGCTGCTCTGGGGATGAAAGTTGTCTGGGGTGGACTTCTGGCCGGTCTTTATGGACATTCCATGTTAGATCTGTCCTTATTTTTCTTCTGCTTCTTGGAAGAAAAATGAGCTTCTGGGAGAGGAGCTGAGCCTGCAGGGCGTAGGTTTGAGTGGCCAAGAGAAGTTCTCTGTTTTCCTCTGCCATCATCAGGGTGGAGTGCAATTCAGAGTACTTTTTGAACTTTCGTTCACGGTACTGTTGCATGAGGATTCCTTCCTTCTCGTGGAAGGATGTATAAGTTTTTTCCAACATGCGATACTCCGAGACTTCTTCACCACACAACTTCAGGCGTGAGGTGATATTATGGAGAGCTGAGTTATACTCAGCTACGGACTTAAAGTCCTGAAGTCGAAGGTTTTCCCACTCATACCTTGCACGTGGGAGGATTACATCTTTTTGATGTTTATAGCGGTCCTCCAGTGCAGTCCACAATTCCTTTGGGTCTTCTACAGTGAGGTATTCGGCCTTCAGGGTCCGATCAATGTGTCTCCTGATGTAGATAATGGCTTTCGCCTTATCTATATCAGAGACGTTCGCTGTAGAAACAACCACAGCAGTGTCTGCTGTATTTTTCGTACCAGTGGCCGGAGCCGATGGAAGAGGAGTTAAAATTGTGGCTAATAGCCCTGGGTACGTAAGTGGAACTTCAGGTCCACGTGCCAGCTCAAATAATTTTTTCCAGCAGCATCTAGTACTTCGAAATCGACACACTCGCTATTTTGGCCATTTTATCTATCATGTAAAAAACATGCATAAATTAAAATTAAATATTTATGCATAATCATAAATGTTACCGAGTTCATAAAAATACCACGGTGTCCAAAAGCTGCTGACGCTTTTTGAAAAACATTAGCAAAATCCAAACAAGGCCTACACTGCTAACGTACATCTAATATTAAAGATAACTTCTTCCGTTGTATTCTAACAATTAAATGCTCCCAGTTGTGAACTAGTGGGCATGCCAAGATTCTTATTGATGTTCAGAAACCATTCATCTATATTTGTATAGTGTTATCTATACCAGTAGCTAATATGTTTAGTTATAGATAAGTATCTATGTTGATGGAGATGGCAGGACAACATTTTTCGTGTCAGTGCAACATGGGTTTTAGTTTCTTTTATCCTTACTTTATTTGATGCTCGTGCTTTGATTGAAGAAACTATCTTCATCGAGCTCTACGAACCAAAGCAAAATGGATGTTTCATCCAATGAAAACTATAGGTAAGGAGACTTACTGTAAGTTGCAGCGTCAATTAGCAATATAAAGAATATCACTCTTAGATTGATAGATATATATATGCTAATTTTCATTCAAACAATTAATTTGTAAATTTTTTTAAAGAAGTGTTACCAGCCTCTGGTCGGATCGACTAGGAAAAAAAAAGGAAGGATGACGTCGAGATCTGGACGTCGATTCTCCTTGCTTCAGCAATCGTGCTGATAACGTGTTTGAAGGGATACTAGATATCGTAGAATAGTATTTTTCTTCACTTCATTTCATCATATGGCAAGGGCCATATATATAGGGATAAGGGTCAACCCAAGGGTCATGAGTTACATAACCCAAGGGTCATGAGTTACATGATCCCAAGGGTCATGTGTAACTCATGTCATAATGGTGAATAGTAAGGGTTTCACAACAAATATAGATCTAGAATTGGGCTTCAAATTGAGACTTATTATTCTACAATATGATTTCCTACCTTCTGAATCTAGAAATTCTCAGGCCCACCCTATAGCTCATGTGGTTGGGTTGGACCTGAAAATCTAGAAATTAAAACCTAGGATAGGTTTTACTATTTTACAAATGAGCTCCTACATTCTAAATATAGAATCTAGAAAATGGGTTGGGTCTTACTAATGATGCTCTAAAAAGTAGGTTTCACCATAAACTTATTTCTGCCAAGAATATTTTTATCTATGTTTAGTAAAAAAATTGTTCATCTATACTATCTATACTACTATATAATGTGAAAAAATAAGTTTCACCGTGAAAATTTTTGTTCCAAAAATACCATCATCTATATTTACTAATTAAAACTGTTCATTAAATTTAATATGTCTAGTTATGTAATTACATATAGAAGAAGAGAAAAAAAAGGAGAAAAAATTAAGGAGACTTTTATTTGTTCTTCCCAACTATTATGAAATACGTGCAAGGCACGCGCATATATACTAATAATAAGGAAAAGTTCAAATGGACCGAGGAGGGAGACCGATGCTTAAACCGAGCTGCCACATGTCACCCTCCTATTGCCGGAGCAAAACAAATGACGCCAGCTCCCACTAACGTAGGCAAATAAAATTCGGGCAATCAGGACCGGACACATGGGGCTCGGTTTCAAAGTGAACCGCGGTCTGTGTATATAATAATAATAAAATAAAATAATAAATAATAAATAATAATAATATTATTATTATAGTGATATAAATTATATATTTATGAATAACTGTAACTAAGTGCCTTTATCTAGTTACAAAAGATCTCGTGCCAATAGGGTGAGCTTAATTTAGTTCGGTTTGAAAAAAAATTCGGTTCAGTTTTGGTTTTGAAAATGCTAAAATTCCTTATTTGGTTTCAGTTTTGGATTTTAATTTTGGTCCAAATCCGAAAACTGAATAATACTTATGCGATTATATAAATATCCTTAATTATATGCATATTCTATGACTAAAAATGTGTATATTTTAAAAAACAATAATTATTACATCCATGACTTTGTTGAAAAGTACATTAAAAAAATTAGTCCTCAACATGTGGTTCAAGTAGTGACGGACAACATAAAATAATATGGTGGAGGCGGATTGTAGGATCATTGAGAACCTCTAGAGCGGGGTGAATAGAGTGTGTGTGTGTGTGTGTGTGTAGTGGAATAAATATCATAATTTAAAAACTATTTAATATGGCTAATCAAATTCAGGTAAGAGCAGATGAATATCAGTATATGAATTTGTCACTACCACTTTTCCGGATTAGGGTTATTTTTGACCAAATTCGACCAAATTAAAATTTTCTATTTGTGGGCCACTAGCATGACAATTAACTCAAATTCTTAAATTAGAAATTTCTATTTAAGGTGGACCCTAGTCAAGGTTATTTATGGTGCAAGCATTAATTAGAGCCATACCACTTAGTTCCCTTTAAAACCTTCATAATGCTAATTGTCATGAAGAGTTTAGGGCTTAGCTAAACCCTATTTAAACCCCACAAAATCTTACATGGCAGCCACCATCTCAACCTAGGTTTCCTACTCATTTCTTTCATTCCACACTCTCCTAAACCTTCTTCCCACTTTTTCCTTTGGTGTGCTAAGGACTTGTGGAGCTCAAGGAGGCTTGGTGGAGGCATTAGCAAGGTTTTAGGATCTACTTCTTCCTCCTCCTTCCTCAAATTTGTGGGTCCTTGTGAAGGCTCCATTTTACATAGGTATAACACTCTAATCTCTCGTCCATAGTCAAATTTCATGTATGCATGTAGGAGACCCCTTTAATGGCTAGATCCAACCTTCTAGGTGGTGAAATAGGTGTTAGAGGACTCATTCCTAATGGTTCTATGGGTTATAATGGTGTCATTTGGGTAGTTACGGGATTGTGACCACCAAGTGTTTGATACAAGTCCTCAAAGAGATTTTGTATCATGTTTTGATGTAGAAATTGGTCCATATGTCCTAACTATAGTATCGAAGGTTATGTCATGACATGGAAAGATACGCTTGAATAAATGGACAAATCTCTACATGCAATGTATCTTCAAATGTGCTCAATACCATAATATTGGCCATTAACACATTGAAGTAGGGCTTTGAGGATAGTGAGTGTACCCACGTGTCATGGAGTCCTTTGTATCATAGTTGTGTTATGTGTATCATGTGCATATATTCATATTTTGGTTATATATATTGCTTATATATAGATAAGGCTGTTTGTGCATTGAACTTCCTGTTTGGTGCATTTCACGTGTGTACTTGCCTTTGACATAGGTAGATGTGGGTTTTGGAAGACTGTCTTGGTTATGTATAGACATTTAGATTTGTAATAGGATCAATGGTAGATATATATGCACGTATCTACCTATATAGGGGAATGCAAGTATTTGGAAGGACTGTTGTGTGGGGTTCCTGAGTGTATCAGTGAGGGGACATAGTGTGTTCCCTATTTAACGGCAGGGGCTTACTGTCAGTAGGCAAGCAGGGGAGTGAGATATAGGTAAGTCCCTACAGGTTAGCAGTCCTATATGAGTGCAGTACCTGTCCAGAGTGAGTGCAGTGCTAGGCAATAGGTTTCTGAGTATAATGTTCAGGTGTTAGTAAACATGGAGCCTTTGGAGTGTGCTGCCAAGCATGTAGGCAGTTGTTATACATTCTTGTGTATCAGTGTCATTAGGTAAACTGATACCATAGCACAATAAGTATGTGTGTGTCCCTGTATCAGTTATAGAGGTGTGAGAGTGCCTATTATGACGTTCCTACCTACATTGCATACCATCTTCACATGTGAGTATCAGTGTTCATTTAGGTGTTAGGACAGGTGGTGCAGTGTGGGTATCAGTTGTACGTTCCTACCTACATTGCATACCATCTTCACATGTGTGCCTTTGGAGAGTATTGTGCAGGATTGCCCTGCCTATGAGGGAATTAGTAGGTGTGTATACATAGGTCGGGGGTATAGGCAGTAAGCTAACCACCTTTCCTGTGTATCCAGACTTGGACTGTATAGGAGAGGGTGTGAAATTGGTGAATGATGGGAATAAGATCTCAGCTTTGACAGTCTATTGGTTCAGTAAAGTGTGTGTGTGTGGGGGGGGGAGGGAGGGGTCGAGGTCCTATGTATCAGGACAGAGGTTTAGGTGCCTAACCTGTGAGTGACCCATAGGATTTGAGAGAGAATATTTAGGGTAGATCAACCTACGGGAATTCCTATATGACCTATGTGCGTGTTCTCCAGGTAATGGATGAGAACTGGTCACTAGGTATCAGTCGGGTTGTAGCACCCAGTTTTCCAAATGAGGGTAATTTTGAAATTTTGTATTTATAATTATTTTAATAATAATATTTAATTCATGATATGATTTTTGGTGATTTTAAATTATTTTAAAATTATTTAAATCAATGACTTGTGGTTTTGACGTTTTGCTAGTGAAACCCTAGAGACTGTTTGACCTAGAGCCTAACCATGTGATTATGATATTTTAATATCATTTCTGACCTAAGGATATTTTTGTATTTGACCTCTTTAAATTATTTTGATATTATTTTATTATTTATGATATTGTTTTGGGATTATTTGAGTCGGGTTCGAATTTCATCTCAATCCGACTTGTAACGGGGACCCGGGGTAACTTAGACTCTAGTTGGACCCATGCATTAGTTAGCCATGGCCCATATTTTAATTAGTCATGTTAGAAAGATTAGTCATAATCCTAATTATTAGGTTAACCATTTAGAGTTTTTATTTTGACCCTTTTACCCCCAAACCCTAACCAAAATTGTTTTAAACACTTGTAACTAAGGGAGGGGCAAACTTGTAATATTCAATGAGAGGGGGGATAACCATTGTGGCCGGCCCTAATAGGACTCCCATCTCATTTCCTTTCTTTGAGAAGTCTTCTTCCCCAAGTGCTCTCAAGCTCTCCCAAGGAAGAAGCCTTTCTCCTTGGATTTTCTCTCCTTTAGGTAATATTTTCTTCTCTTTATTTCTCCATTTTGCATTTAGGAAAGTTTTAACCATAGGAATGACCCCCATTGTTGTGTCCCTATTTTGTGTCCTCTTGTGTCCATTATGTGTCCTTTAGAGATTTCTATTGTATTATGTTGTGTCTTGTGTTCATGGGGAAAACCCCCAAACTTGGACACACTTTATATTTAAAATATTGATTAATGAATTAATTCATATTAAATCTCAGATTTGAATATGTAGAGATGTGTTCTTGAGTACTTTACATTTCATTCATGTATCTCTTATAGATGTGTTCATGTTACATATATAGATTTGTGTATATATATATATATATATATATATATATATATATATATATATATATATATATATATATATATTGTAATGAGAGTGTATCTATATTTATATATGTAATAAATGGTTCATGATGATTATATAATCAAGTTTGTGAGTGTGGTTCCTCATATTATTATTGTCATTATTGTTGTGGATAATTAGGATATATATTGTGTTCTTTTGGCTCAAACTATCTAAATCCGTCATGATTTTTATCCACATTTTTAATTTCAGCCCAAATTAGAAATGTCATAACTTCTAGCTCAAAGCTCGGTTTAATCTCCCGTTTTTTTAAAAGAAGCGTATTGAAGTTAGCTTTCCAAAAACATGTATTAATAGATGGTTAATAGGAAGATAATAGTTTGAGCATACATATAGCCTATGATCAGTTCCTTTTTATCCTTAGTTAAGACCACTTTAAAATAGGTCAAGTCCCTTGGATATAGGTTCCAGTCCATATTTTATTGAAGTTCCATTACCGCCGTACAACAGAGCAGTGTTGGAGGTATTCCTAGATTGACACTATTTAGATGTCCGTTTATTATTCCAGTGTTAGGAAGTGTTACCTTAGATATTGGGTAGGTTAGAGGCTCTAGAAGGAGTACTATCGATCTTAAATTTCGAGGACGAAATTTTTTAAGGTGGGTAGAGTTGTAGCACCCAGTTTTCCAAATGAGGGTAATTTTGAAATTTTGTATTATTATTTTAATAATAATATTTAATTCATGATATGATTTTTGATGATTTTAAATTATTTTAAAATTATTTAAATCAATGACTTGTGGTTTTGACGTTTTGCTAGTGAAAGCCTAGAGATTGTTTGACCTAGAGCCTAACCATGTGATTATGATATTTTAATATCATTTCTGGCCTAAGGATATTTTTGTATTTGATCTCTTTGAATTATTTTGATATTTATTATTTATTATGATATTGTTTGGGATTATTTGAGTCGGGTTCGAATTTTATCTCAATCCGACTTGTAACGGGGACCCGGGGTAACTTAGACTCTAGTTGGACCCATGCATTAGTTAGCCATGGCCCACATTTTAATTAGTCATGTTAGAAAGATTAGTCATAATCCTAATTATTAGGTTAACCATTTAGAGTTTTTATTTTGACCCTTTTACCCCCAAACCCTAACCAAAATTGTTTTAAACACTTGTAACTAAGGGAGGGACAAACTTGTAATATTCAATGAGGGAGGATAACCAGTGGCCGGCCCTAATAGGACTCCCATCTCATTTCCTTTCTTTGAGAAGTCTTCTTCCCCAAGTGCTCTCAAGCTCTCCCAAGGAAGAAGCCTTTCTCCTTGGATTTTCTCTCCTTTAGGTAATATTTCCTTCTCTTTTATTTCTCCATTTGCATTTAGGAAAGTTTAACCATAGGAATGACCCCCATTGTTGTGTCCCTATTTTGTGTCCTCTTGTGTCCATTATGTGTCCTTTAGGGATTTCTATTGTATTATTGTTGTGTCTTGTGTTCATAGGAAAAACTCCCAAACTTGGACACACTTTATATTTAAAATATTGATTAAATGAATTAATTCATATTAAATCTCAGATTTGAATATGTAGAGATGTGTTTGAGTACTTTACATTTCATTCATGTATCTCTTATAGATGTGTTCATGTTACATATATAGATTTGTGTATGTATATATGATATATATATTATATATATAGATATATATATATATATATATTATATATATATATATATTGTAATGAGAGTGTATCTATATTTATATATGTAATAATGGTTCATGATGATTATATAATCAAGTTTGTGAGTGTGGTTCCTCATATTATTATTGTCATTATTGTTGTGGATAATTAGGATATATTATTGTATTCTTTTGGCTCAAACTATCTAAATCCGTCATGATTTTTATCCACGTTTTTAATTTCAGCCCTAACTTAGAAATGTCATAACTTCTAGCTCAAAGCTCGCACTACTAAAATCTGTCAATTCAGCGACGCGCCAAGACGTCGCTAAAAAGGGCAAATACGTCACTAATTTCTATTAGCGACGTATTTAGCGATGTTTTCAAGTAGTCGCGATTAAGCTAGTCGCTAAACAAGAAAACGTCGCCAAACGTCGCTATTGCGACGATCTTTAGCGACGTTCCTACGTCGCTAATTTAGCGACTGGCAGCGACATAAAACGTCATAATTTACCGACGTAACCTAGCGACGTTGAGCGACTTGAAATGCATCGATGTTGACCTGGCTTTAGAGCCAAATGGCGACGTTCTGCGACTTTATAACGTCACTATATTACCGACATAAAGCGACGTTTAGCGACGTCCATGTAGCGACGTTTAGTGACGATTAGCGACGGTAATCATTAATATTAGCGACGTACTTAGCGACGTTTATATCGTCGCTGTATGTCGCTGATAGTCGCTGAACGTCGCTAATCTTAAAAAAAATTAAAAAAAATTACAGCAATTGCAGCATTTGCAGAATTTGCAGCACCATTTGACAACAACGACTGTGTATCACGAACACAGTATCAAACAACACATACACACAATCACGAACACGTTTGAAACACAATGTGTCCACAATCAACACAGATTTATGAAAATTTGTAACAATGTCAAACATAATGTGTCCACATAAGAATAAAGTATGTAAAACCACATAAAAGACCCAACAATGGGCCATCACACAACAATATATATGCCGACTACGACTGATCAGGAGGAGCATCACCGCTCCTATCACCGCTCCTGGAAAGAAGGTAAGCATACTGCTCCGGTATAAGAACCACCGACGACGATGAAGGAGGAGGCAATGCAACCGCTGGAGAAGGAGGCAGTGTAACCGCTGGAGATGGGTGTGTCCGCGTCTCCTCTAGGGCTCGGAGTCTGGTGCTGCATTGCTCCATGCAAGTCGCTATCCTGGTAACGGTGTCGTGAATGGACTCCTGTGTCCCCTGTACTTGCTGCACGGTGCGCTCGAGCTCGTCAAAGCGTGCGGTGATCGACGCAACGTCCTCTTGCTCCTGAGGCCCTTGCTGCTCAGCAATCCTCCTCAGCATATCTTCGTACAGCTCAGCAATCTGGCGGACAATGGTCTTCTCGACTCGGGACGACTCGGCCTGTGACGGCTGTGAATGCGCACTGGAAGAGGGAGCCCTGGATGCCTGCGTCGCAACAAATGTGCCGTAGGACCCCGTACCGTAGTACGTACCCCTCTGAAGACCACCAACAGCGGTCTTCCAGAGCTCGTCCTCCGACTGGGACGGAGAGGGTTGCGATGTACCAACCCCTCCCTCTGCCTGTGCACTAGCACTCGCACGCTCATCACGTAGCCTAACATACTCTTCCTAGAAATTATTGTGCATCTCTATACATCAGTACTTACCTAAATTAGCCTAATAAATGTCTAAAATATTTAATTATTATTAAGTATATGGTTATCTGTATATTCTTCAAGTTGTGTTAAAAATTAACGAAATCTAAATTAGTACTTACATAGCTCTGAGTAGCCCGGTCGTCGATGAGCTTCCCGTCCTTTCGATGGGTGGCCAGGAAGACGGTCACCATGTTTGCGTCCTCACCCCTCTTCACCTGCGTGTTTGTTATATTTTATTCTTTAGTAAAATAGAAAATTATATACTCCTACTATCAATAAATTCTTATATTTGATAATAAATTACATACCAGACGACGAAAATGCTCCGTCATAGGAATCGATCCACCACACCACTTTCCGGCCATCGTCCTAGCCGCCTTCGCCTTCTCCGACCGCTCTTTGTACTCGGGCTCCTCAAATCGAGCCCTCATCGTGGCCCACTGGTCAGGTGTGATCCAACCAGCAATCGGCTTTTCCGGAGCGGTGACGTTTTTTCTGATCGTCAATAGCATCACGGGAAATGAAGTCTCATTTCTTCTTCTACTTCTTCATCTGCAATGTATGGTCTACTTGACCTCACCTCATCATTAAATTTGCTAAAAACCAATAAATATCGATCGGGATATACTCGTTAAATTATAATAACGGAATCAACAAATAGATGACTTGAATGTGAAGATTTTCACTTACCACTCTAGCTTTTCCACTTCATCCTCCTCGCAGTTGAGTAATATATATAATTGGGCCGCCTTTAGTTCCTCATCATTTAAATATCTCTTTTTCAGTTTTCCTGAAGGCTTTCCAAGAGCATTGAAGACTTTCAATAATGCATCATTATATTCTATATCTCCATCGTCGTTCCTCGGAGCTCTTGTTCTATTTGTAGCAATATGAGGCTTGAAATACATGAACAGAAGTTTGTAATCTCCTCAAGGACATATGCTTCACAAATAGAACCCTCGACCCGTGCCTTATTTTTTACCTTCCTCTTCAGGTGGTTTAGATGGCGCTCGAACGGGTACATCCACCGATAACCGACGGGCCCACCAACATGTGCCTCATATGAAAGATAAATTGACAAATGCTCCATAGAGTCGAAGAATCCAGGAGGGAACACCCTCTCAAGCTTACACAATGTTACTGCAATGTCCTTCTCCTGCTTTTCAAGCCGATCGACGAGCAACTTAGTAGAACAAAGATCTCTGAAGAATATGCTAAGCTCTGTCAGTGGATCCCAAACGACATGAGGTAAGAATTCCCGAAATGCAATCGGGATTAACCTCTCCATAAAAACGTGACAGTTGTGGCTCTTCATACCCTGGAGTTTGTTCTCCTTCGGGTCAACACATCTTCTCAAATTCGATACGTACCCGTCTGGAAATTTTAGGCCCTGGATCCACCTACAAAGTTTACCTTTGTCCTCCTTGTCCAGTAAGAAAATGGCCCTGGGCTGCTTATACTTTCCACTGCCTTCCTTTATCAAATGTAACTCTGGACGTCTGTATATTTCTTCTAAGTCTAACCTGGCCT
Source organism: Iris pallida (assembly GCA_029216955.1). NCBI lineage: Eukaryota > Viridiplantae > Streptophyta > Magnoliopsida > Asparagales > Iridaceae > Iris > Iris pallida. Next base: position 21,931,658 of record JANAVB010026199.1, on the reverse strand, counting down.
TGGGATTGTCTTTCGTCTTCCCCTTTACGTCCATCACAGTATTTATTATATTGTCAAATACATTCTTCTCGATATGCATGACATCCAGGTTATGTCTGAGCAGATGGTCACTCCAATATGGTAGGTCCCAGAATATACTCCTCTTCGTCCAGTTGTGAGCGCGGCCAAATCCATCACACTTGTACCCCGCTGTAGGCTCTTCAATAGCACTTGACAATTCTTTAACTTTTTTCTATATCGTGTCTCCAGACCACCGTGGCGGTGGACTGGACTTCTCCACCACGCCAGCACGAAAAGCATTCCTGTTCCTCCGGTACGGATGATCCTTTGGCAGGAACTGTCGATGACAATCAAAGAAGCACGGTTTTCCTCCGTGTTTCAAACGGAAAGCCTTAGTGCGATCCATGCATTACGGACATGCGAGACGACCATGGTGCTCCAACCCGATAACATTTTATAGACCGGGAAATCATTGATGGTCCACATTAGTGCGGCCCTCATCTGAAAGTTCTGCTTTCTGGAAACATCATATGTGGTTGCACCTACTTCCCACAACTGATTCAGCTCATCTACCAAGGGCTGTAAGTACACATCGATGTTCCTCTTCGGATTCTTCGGACCTGGAATAATAACAGTTAGGAACATGTAAGGAGTCTTCATACACATCCAAGGCGGCAAGTTGTACGGAGTAACAATCACTGGCCAACAGGAATATTGTGAGCCCGAAAGTCCAAATGGGGTAAAACCGTCGGAGGAAAGCCCCAATCTGACATTACGCGGCTCCGAAGCAAATCAGGATACACTCGATCAAAGTGCTTCCATGCTTCCCCGTCGGAGGGATGATCCAGTACTCCATCTATTTGTTCCTGCTTGTGCCAACTCATATTATCAGCTGTCTCCTTTGCCATAAACAACCTCTGCAACCGCGGCGTCAAAGGCAAATAGTGCATCGAATCTGTTGGCTTGCGTGCACCAGAAGTCCTTGTTGTACTAGTTGCCTTGAAGCGATCGGCACCACAAATCTGCAGGCATCTTCATCCTTGTCGTCCTTATAGTACAACATGCATCCGTTGTGACATGCATCAATTTTTTCATACCCCATCCAGAGCGATCTCACCATTCTCTTGGATCGGTAGAAGTCTTTAGGTAACTTGCCACCCTCCGGCAATATATCTATAATTAACTCCAGGATTCGGTTGTAGCATTCTTGAGGCATGTTAAAATCTGATTTTATGATCAACAATCTTGTAACCACCTCCAACGGTGAATGGTCATCACAACCAGGATATAAAGGAGTCCTTGCATTCTCCAGCAACTCCATGAACTTTGCAGCATTAGCATTCGGTGCCTCCTCAGCTGCATATTGATTGTTCGGATCGAAACTAGGCCCCGCAGCATCGAAAACCATGTTCATCCACCCTTGGTCGTAATCAGCATGCTCGTGGACATCTACATAAGGCTCCACATAAGGCTCCGGCTCGGAGGCTAAAGACACAAGTTCTCCGTGTGCGGTCCACTAATAATAATTTGGCATGAAACCCCTCGAATACAAATGATATGTCACATCCACTTCCGAATGATATTTCAAGTTGCGACATCTCATACATGGACACTTAATTTTTGTACGGTCCATGTACTGAGGGAACGCCTTGGCAAACTGCAGGAACTGTTGCACACCCTGTATAAATTCATCCCGCACACCGCACATGTCATCAGGATGACGATTGTACATCCACAAACGGTTCCGCAGATAGTAATTCATATCCATTTTAAGATAATTCTGCAAAGATTGACACAGATAATAATTCATCAGGATGACTCCTGTATATCCACAAACGGTTCTGCATAATTGCCAAGTGTGGGGACGAATGGCTCAGAACACAACCCAAAATACATTCTAGCATACATTAGTTTGAATCATCTATGTTCTGTACATATTGTGTAGTATATGTTCTTATCGAATCTAGTATCTGAAGGATGTAACAGAATCAAGATGAACCCACATAATGTAATACTAAGACATTATCTACTACTAAAAGATGTAGTGATAGGTTGTCGTATCATCATTGCCGAGGGATGGGGGTAGGAGGACAGTCAACTTTATCTACGGCTACATAGTTTATGTCTCGCCAGTCGAATGGCTGCAGGGACTATGTCCTGATCACGATGTCGTACTATAGATTATCTACTACTAATTAAGACTTTCAACTAAGCAGTCAAAGGGTACTGAACAGAAAGTCTAATTATAAGACTTTCAACTAAGCAGCGTTGTAGGATTTAAAATATGGTATTCAGGATTAGTATCCATCCTTCGTGACATAGCTGACTTTGCCAAAACCTGACCAACATATCCTACACTAATCATTCCATATTTCAGTAATGTCAGTGAGCTAAATCATTTTCAACTGTCGAGAATACTTAGGAGAAAACTCATTCACAGGATTAGTATCCATCCTTCGTGACACAGCTGAAATTTTATAGAGCTCGATAATAATTATTAGACAATTTATTCATCATTTCAAAATCCTGAAAAAGCCCAAAAATAACTCCCAGTATCACACTGTGAGTCTCGTGTCCACACAGTGGGACACGACGTGTCCAAACCAACAAAATAGGTGTCATACGAACTAGAAGTGAGTCCACTGTGAGTCTCGTGTCCACACAGTGGGACACGACGTGTCCAAACCAACAAAATAGGTGTCACACGAACTAGAAGCGAGTCCATTGTGAGTCTCGTGTCCACACAGTGGGACACGACGTGTCCAAACCAAAAAAATAGGTGTCACACGAACTAGAAGCGAGTCCACTGTGAGTCTCGTGTCCACACAGTGGGACACGACGTGTCCAAACCAAAAAAATAGGTGTCACACGAACTAGAAGCGATTCCACTGTGAGTCTCGTGTCCCCGGCAGCGAGTCCACGCTCTCGTGGACACGAACTACAAGCGAGAGAGAGAGCTAGAAGTTGAGGAGAAACTGGGAAGCGGGGGGGGGGGGGGAAAGAGTTACCTGATCCGGAGCTACCTGAGGAAGGAGGAGGAGGAGAAGGAGGAGGGAGATCGTCGGAGAAGCGCCGCGGAGGAGGAGGCCGGAGGAGGGAAATCGCAGGAGGGGCGTCGTGCGTCGCGGAGGGAAATTTTAGGGAAATCGCCGGAGGGAACGAAATATTTGGGGGGAAATTTTGTGAAAGATCGAAAAGCGAAACCCTTGCTATATGAAAATATTAGCGACGTAATTCTAGAACATCGCTAAATGTCGCTGGTATTTATGAAACGGCGACGCTACTTAAATTGCGTCGCTACACGTCGCTGATTCAGCGACGTATACCGACGAACTTGCGACGCCTATTCTCATTTAATAAATTGCAGCCGCTAGACGTCGCTATTAGTCGCTGTCAGCGACTAACAGCGACGTCATACATAAACGTCGCTAAAACCCCAAAAAATAGCGACGTTTTTGTATGGAGTCGCTAAATACGTCGCTGATATGACTTATTTTGGTAGTGTCGGTTTAATCTCCCATTTTTTTTAAAAGAAGCGTATTGAAGTTAGCTTTCCAAAAACATGTATTAATAGGCCTAATTCTTTATGTAACTTTCTGGAGAATTATTTGAGTGTCAGCTGTACGAAAGACAAACGCATTCTCGGTGTTTTCGCGATTCCGGGAGTTTCCGAAAACGAAAACGCGATCCGTTTGAAGTTTCGGAAAGCTAACACATAGATCTATAACATACTTTAATCCTAGATTTTAATTCATGCTGAGATGGTACAATATTGATTATTAGTAGGAGTTACTATTCGGCATATGCATTTTGTGTACCCTTGTGTGTAATATAATGTTCTATTTGATTTTAACCCATGTTAATGTATATACATTATGTAATTAAATAGAGAATGCAAGCATAAGTAAATGTTTAGATAAATGATGTATGAGGTGTAAGTATCCTATCTAATGTAAGCATGTATAAGTATGGCTTGTAATGAATATGTAGGTTCCATAGTATGTAATGTATGGTACATATAGTAGTGCAAGAGAATAAATAAATGATGAATGAATGCAAGCATGAATGTAACGTAATAATAGATATAATATATGCAATATACAAGTTAATGAGATGTAATGTTCTATGTTAACACAAATCCTATATTTCCTCATGTATCCCTTACACTATGTTGACACTATCACACTTGACACTTTGTTCACTTACACTTTGACACACTTTGATATGTATACACTATGTATGCCTATTTAACCCTCACTTGCCCCTTTGCCATGTTCACATACACACACATAGCCTCTTAAATAAGTATTTATGAATATAGTTAACTTAGCTATGTATGTATATTATATATATGTTAGCATATTGTGTTGTAATATATAAGTTTATATAACCATTTGAAATGCCATAATTATAGACCTAATATTGAATACCAATATATGCATGTGTATATATGTGTAGACATATATAGCTTAAAGTAATAGATTACCTAGTGTATATCCAATGTGAATTCTTGCCTATTTGAGTATTGAATAATTGCATGCTATATAGAGTTGGGTGTATGTTGGCTTGTATAGCCTTGTATTGATGTGTGCTTGCTAGGATAGTCTTGGTTAGGCCTAGTAAGACTTGCTGGATTAGGACATGACATAGTTTGACTAGTGCAGTTGACCAGAGTTGACCAAGGGTTGACTTTGGCCTAGTTTGACCTAGATTCATGTATAATGCATTGTAGTGCTTTATATTACCCTTCTGGACCTGTTGTGACTTGTGCTGTTCTAATTAGGAGCCAGACACCTCTCCTCGGACAGTATCTTTACCTTGGACATTCAGATATCATGCAAGTATATTCTCTGATCATTTCATATCCTGTTTAGAATTATTTTCCTGCTTTAAATTACTTTACTTGATACTGTCACCTTGGTCATACGGATTGGTACTATATGGATCTTTTCATGAGATGTTATCCCCCTCGGGAGCATCGAATACTGCATGTTTTATGCATTTCACGAATCATCACGTATCTCTATGCTTCCTCTGATTCACGAATCGCTTGTGACACATGTACTCTCATGTTCACAGAGCCATCATGAATCACCTTCACGTATCACTCATTTTATGAGCCATGTGAAGTTTCAAGAATCTTAACATAACTTGAACAGATCCTTGTGTATTGATTGGGGATAGGGGAGTAGAAATAGACATGTGAATATTATCCAAGTAGCTGTAGTCATGAATCACTCTCTTAGCTGTAGTCATGAATCTCCTATGCGATTCACATGTTTATATTTAACTCTGACTCACTAGTCACTGTTAGTTCTCTATGTATAGTAGATATTTCTATTACAGTTTTCTTTCTCTGTTTACATATTGTATTTCCTTCAGATCTTGTATCTTACTTTACTGCATGATTATATTTTCTAACCTGCTATGATCTGTTGAGATGTACTGTGCTCGCTCCAGTCCTGACTGGACCTGTTGATAAATTTTACAAATAGCCTGGAGGTTGTCTGCTAGCCTAGAGGAGACAGTAGAGGTTGTATAGATAGCTAGGGTTTTGCTTATAGTTTATTCTCAGTTGTCTTGAGATGTATTTATGGATTACTGTATTTGAGTTTTGAGATGTATTCTGAGTTTATGTATCTTAGACACTTAGACTTCTATCTGTTGTATCTCTTGGATTTCATGTTTTATCTATCTTCCACTATGCTCTACCTTAGATGTGATTGAGTTACATTCTGCTATGTCACCCCTATTCGGGGAGTATAAACTGTTTAGTCTTATACTGTTAGATGCATTGAGACCTAGGACAACGTTCTACCGCCGACACTGCGGCGTAGGCTGGGCGTTGTTACGTTCTCGTGCCCTAACTCTAGGGTACGGGTCGTGACACTATCCTGTCACGACCCGCACCCTAGAGTTAGGACACGAGACGTGGGTACGTCCAGCCTACGCCGCAGTGTCGGCGGTAGAACGCTGTCCTAGGTCACAACATCTAGCAATATAAAGCTTAAACAAATTATACTCCCTGAATGGGGGTGACATGATAAAAGTAGACTCAATCACAACTATGGAAGAAGAAGCACGATATGATATAAAACTCAAGGAAAAACAGATGATAACATAGCTGATAGATAGATAAATGAAACTGCTGAAATGAAAGGAAATCCCAAGTACATCAGAAAGTCTAAGTGTCTAAGATAATACAAATCCCAGATCCCAAGTATCAATAAGTACAATCATCCATAAAATACTGAAATGAAAGCATCCTAGTATAAGGGTGTGTCATCCACAGCTAGTGGGGCCTGCTGATGGTCCAGGTCCAACATCTCATCTAAGGTGGCACCATAATAGGTATCCACACCAGCCTCCTCCTCGTCATCTGTAATATTTACAACAGGTCCAATCAGGACAGGAGCGAGCACAATACATCTCAACAGATCATAGCAGGTTAGAAAATATAGACATGCAGTAGAGTAAGATACAGGAAACTGAAAGAAGCATGGAATGTAAACAGAGGAAACTGTAATGGAAATATATATACTGTAATTAGAGAGCTAACTGTGGCTAGTGAGTCAGAGTACAATATAAACATGTGAATAGCATAGGAGATTCTGGGAACTATACTATGGAGTGATTCTGGAAACTACACTACTTGGATATTATTCACATGTTTACTTCTACTCCCCCGTACCCCCAATCAATACACAAGGATCCAGCCAGGTTATGTTATGATTCCACGCAAAGGCCCACAAAGGGTGATACATGGATAGCCCATAAATGGGTGATTCTGGGAATGCCCACAATAGGGTGATTCTGGGAATGCCCATAAATGGGGTGATTCTGGGAAGACTCTGTGATCATGAGAGTACATGTCACAAGTGATCGAAGAATCGTGAAGCATAGTGATACACCATGTAAGTGAAACGCACAGAACATATAGTATACGATGCTCCCTGAGGGGATAACATCTCAAGAATGGATCCATATAGTACTAATCCGTGTTACCAACGTGACAGCATCAAGTAAAGTAATCTAAAGCAGGAAAATAATTCTAACAGGATATGAAATGATCAGAGAATGTACTCGCCTGGTATCTGAGTGTCCAACTGAAAAGTACTGTCCGAGGAGTGGTGTCTGGCTCCTATTCAGAACAGTACAAGTCACAACAAGTCCAGAATAGAGAAATAGACTGCTACAATGCATCTACATGATGTCTAGATCAATTCTAGACTAAAGTCAACCCTGGTCAACTTCAGTCAACTATCTAGTCAAAGCTAGGTCAACTTGGTCAACCTAGACTCAATCAAGTCTCACTAGGCCTAACCAGTCTACTCTAGCTAAACACACCTCATAACTAGGCTATACAAGCCACAACCACACAACACTTCTATGAACAAGTATGCATATAGGTACTTATGTGTATAGGTACATATACAAGGGTTAAACCAGGCTTGTATAGGCTATTGGCCTATACTTGCATGGTCCTTAGAATACATCCATAGGAAAGTGCTCATAATATCATGTGAACATAGATAGAGGTATAGAGAGGGGCATGTTTATAGGCACATGTAAATGTGTGTGTGAAAGAGTGAATATAGGTAGTGGGTGTGTTAGAATAGTATACAGATGTCCATGAATTAGAAGTGTACATGTGTGTGTGCATTTGGTTATAGGCATGTGAAAGGCTGTCATATTTGTGTGTATTAGTGAATGATAGGAGTATGTGACAGGAAAAATCAAGTTAAGGAATGTGTGTGTGTGGGTGAAGTTTGTGACAAGAATTCAGAGAGTGGCATGTGTGTGTTTAGGATATATAGACAGTGATATAAACTCAGTTTCCAGTTTTGCATTTCAATTCCCATACTCAGTTTTTCCATTACAAACTAAATCTCAGGTTTGTTTAACAGGGAAATTCTCAGGTTTCAGAACATTACTGTCAAACTATCAAGTTCATAACTCATATTTCAGTTTCTATACTATCCTAAAATCAGATTTCACATTTCAATCTCAGTTTTTATGTAACCAGTTCATTCCTATTATCAGTCATGTAAAATCATTTAAACCTATCTACCAGATTCATGAACTCAGTTGAAAAGGAAAAAGGAAACAAAGTATTTAACCTACACTAAATCTCAGGTTACACACCACAACTAAATCTCAGTTTTCTAGTTTTATTCAAAAAGTGAAATGGGAAAAATGTTCTCAGGAAATCTCAGTTTATTGATTTACAGTAATCAATCCAACGTTCACATATGCATGTCATTTAATATTTAA